>OX422219.1:473843657-474502585 GCA_949130495.1 Sambucus nigra | reverse complement strand
AAAGCATGTCGCTAAAAAATTGTATTTGATAAATGGATTAGCTAGCATGAAAATCTACCAAAAGCACAACTTGATTTCAATCCTCGTAGGCATTGAGTCGCCAAAATAATAATACGTAAACAATAACGTAACGTAATGTATTAAAGTAAAAAAAAGCGATAAAATGAATTTTTAAAATTAATTTTACAAAGATATTCTAAGATTTACATTGGCAATTCGATTGCCCTGTTTGTGCATAAAAGTTTACACCATAGTTTCTAATCACACAATATTTATAACCAATTTATATAAACAGATTGATACATAAACATGTATAAACACATGAGTAAAAGAGGTTGTATACCTCAAATAAGATTCCATAACACCTCAAACATCAGGGATCCTAATTTTCCCCTCTTCCCAATAAGCTTTATTGCACTCAGGACTACTACCTGCTCAGAAAAATATGGATACTTTTAACATCTTAAAAAAACATAAACCAAAATGTGTGTTTCAATGTGTTCGTGTGAGGTCAGTGTGTTGTTGTGAGATTTGTGCATGTGTGTGTGTGTGTGCGTGTGTGAGTGGGGAAAGGGGGGGGGGGTTACCAAGGGCTGTGGAGGGACCGGGGGAGGTGGATCCGTCCAGGGTCGGATTTTCGTGTGCGTGTGTGTGAGAGTGGGGAATGGGGAGGAGGGTTTATAAGGTGCGGGAGTGGGCGGGGGAGGGATCCCTTGGGACCGTGCCGGATTGCCTCTGAGAAAAGTGGAAAAAGTGAGAGAGAGTGTGTGTGTGTGAGAGAGAGAGAGAGAGACGAATGAGGTGAAATCAGGGTTGGGGGGTTAGGGGGTTTGGAGTGAGAGAATGAGGGAGTGAGGTGAGGACGACGGGGTGGGTTTGTGGGGTTTAGAGAGAGAGAATGAGGGATAAAGGTGAGAGCGTACGTGTGTAAGAGTGTGTGGGAGACAGATTTTCGAAAATACCCTCATTTTTGAATTAAAGTGTAATTTTGGTGATTATAAAAGAGGGGGAAATAAAAGAATTAAGGGGCATGTTGGTAAAAAAAATGGGAGATGCTGAACCATTAAAATGTGTAGACAATTCAAAAACTTTCCTATCTTATATATATATATATATATATATATATATATATATAAAGGAGGATGTTTTTTTGTCCTCCTTAATTAATGGTTCAAATCAAAAGCTAATGAGTTTGGTGTTTATCAACTGATGGCTATGATTACATCTTATAAAATTGAATCCAACGGTCCTAAATAATTTGCTTTACAATATCAGCCCAAGGCTCGAGATAGATAGATATTGATACTTCAAATCTGACTTTTAATATGGTTCAGACGGTTCAGATGATTCAACCATCAATATGTCTCTTCGTTATTTCGACGTGTTTAAGCTTTTCTCTCAAATTTGTTCCTTATTTCTGTGTGTTTAAGAAATAGGCTTGATCCAACTGATAATGGAGATTGAAAGTCATTGAGTATGGTCTTTATCAACTGACCGTTGAGTTTACATCTTGAGTTTGTTTTAAAAATTGTTGGTCCACAATTTTCTCTCTAAATCTGGTACCACGTTGGTACTCCTGTCGCTGACAACATCGACCCACTCCATCATCATCACTCTTCCATCCCTTTTATTTCTCTTTCTCTCTTATACACGAACTTTCTCTCTCTCTCTCTCTCTCTCTCTTAATTGTCTCTCTCTCAACACTACCTCTCCATCACCCTCCCGTATTCCTGTTAGGGTTTTTAGGTTCTAAGAAATGGGTTCCTTTTATTTGCATCTTTTTATGTTTTCTTGCATGTTTTTGTTCCAAGAAATGGGTCTTTTTTCTTCCCTTTTTTTTTCTTTCGGCTCCAAGAAATAGGTTCCAAGAAATGGTTTTTTTTGCTTTCAGTTTCATTTTATCTGAATCATTTTTGTAAATGGGTTCCGAGATATGTGTCCCAAGAAATGGATTTTTTTACTTCCGATTTTTTTTGCTTTTAGTTCCAAGAAATGGGTTGCATGAAATGGGTTCCAAGAAATGGTGTTTTTTTTTGCCTTCGATTTCATTTTATCTGAATCATTTTGGTTTTCAATTATGTTTTCTTTTTGTGAGAATGAGAGATAAAGGAGAGGAAAAAATCTAATAATATGTTATTTTAATTTTGGTTTATGCCAGAGATCGTTTTACATTTATTTTGGATTTTTTTTCGTTTATAAAGGTGTGATATTCCCCAAGTGTAACCTCGGTCGAGGTGATGGCCGAGGTATTGATCGACGACGCCAAAATGATGATGCTGAAATTAGCACCACCAGGTAAGTTGTTTTCAAGCTCAATATAAGAATAACAATGGAAACAGAGTTATATAAAGAGATAAGAGATTGAGATGAGGATAAGAGGAGAGGGAACCGGTATATAAGTGGTTCAGTCAAGTTGGCCTACGTCCACTGTGAGTGTGTGTGAGTAATATCACTGAATGAAGGCACTAATGGCCATGGATACAACCTCTCAAGCTTTCTCTCTCTACTATATATCTAGACAGAGTTTTTGCTAGGGTTTAATATATGGGATCCTTTTGCAAGGTAGGGGATGACCCCTATATATAGTACCTAGGTGGTGTAATGTACCCCCCATGCATGTAATGAGCATGTGTGTGATAGCATCACCAATATGGGAGTGCCATATGTCAATGTCACATGTAAGGAATGACAATGAAATATGCTCTCCACGTGTGGAGAATAATCTTGTTACAGCTGATTTGTGCCCTTGTGTCCTTATCCAAATGTCAAGAGGTGCTCGGCTGCCATATTGGTGCATGACCTCGGCCTGGGAGAGGCCGAGCTATAAAGGCTCGATAAACGTCTTTCGAGATGTGCGATAGGGAGTCTCGGCCTGATCTCAGCCGAGACATTATGCTGGGGTCAGCCCCAGTCGAGGTTGGACTGGTTCTATGTTGAAGGTTACCAAGGCTTCTTGTCACCTCGGCCTACACTCCACCGAGGTTTCCATACCCAGGTATATGAGAATGTTATTGATGCCTGTGATGCGCGTAGTGTCCATTGGAAATGTAGGTGGAAGTGTTGGCCTGGGATGACCTTACTAAGGCTGAGGGCTGATATTGTGGGCCCATGGCTTATCAAGGGTCGATCAATACCTCGGCCATCACTTCGGCCGAGGTTGGTGTCTCTGGGCCGAGGTTACACTTGAGGCATATCAATCACCCCCCAGCCCTTAGTCATATGTGAGAGCAAGTGGCTAGGGGATCACTACACCTCCAAGGCCTGTCTGTTCCAAGCCAATACCTTCCTGACACCTGTCCAACACTAGAAACGTGCTTAATTGGTAGGCATGTGCCGTCAGCTGTCCTTTGGGGATCCCAAGGCAATGATGTGCCATGGGAAAAGTGCCCACGTATTTAAGGGTTTCAAAACCCTTTCCCCTCTATCTTCTTCACTTTATTCCTGTGCACGATTTCTTCTTGCGATTTTCTCTCTCTAAATCTTCTCTACTCAACCCTCTTCTGTCGAGGACTTTGTTTGTTTTCTTGCGAGTTTTCTTCATTTGCCTTCATAATTTCATTTCCAGGTACTGTTTCCTTTGCATTTCCTTTGTTTCTCGTATTTGGTTTGCATTTTACGGCGAATTTCATCATTTTTCGGCGAGCACCATATTTTCAGGCAAACAATATTCGCTTTAAACTTCTAAGTTTGATCTTTAGACCCCTTTATTTTTCAAGTCAATCATGTTTGTAGTTTTAGGAGTTATTCCCAAGTTTAGGATCGTCCTCTGATGCTCAGACCTTTATACCAGCTTCTTGAGTATTTCCCGTCTCTCAGAGAGAAGACCCTAGAAAAGATTAGGCAAATAGAGAGAGCTCAGAAGGAAGCTCGTAGGTCATAAGAGTTTCCCATTAGACCCTTGTATCCACCACGTTTGAGAGTGATATATCCTGACCCCCCGGAGAACTTCTACCAGATAGGGGTTCCTGCTGATCCAATACGTATGTCTGAGTCTGAGTCTTCTACCTCAGACCCCATGTCTGTGGACTCTTTTCAGGAGTCCATGGATTTCACACCTCGGCCTGGACAGGCCTCTGATCAGGCCAAGGTCTCCAGCCGATCTTCATCCCATAGTGGGTCAAGCATCTCATCCTCTTCTTCAGAGGTTAAAGTTGTTGAGCCGAGTGTGGCTGTGCCACCCATTCTTGACGCCATCCCCCTGTCGGCCATCACAGGGGCAGAGTTCGTTCAGAGATTTGCTAGTAACCCATCAACATCTTCTATGGCCGACGTTGAGCTTGATGATGATGAAGATGCTGAAAGTGATATGGACGTCTCTGAGGTGGCCGAATTCGAGAGCATGATAACCGAGGTGGATCTTCTGTGCTTCATATATTTATACTCTATTAGTCCCTCCATAAAATTAAGGAGACCTCTGAGGGAGGAGAGGGCCTATCATGGACGAGATGGAGAAATCTGCCTGTACGAGTAGATGTTTAAGTTCGGGTTTCGCCTACCCATTCATCCCATCATCAAATCCATTCTCTCTTATATCAACTTGGCCCCCTCACAGCTACCTCCCAATACCTGGAGAGTTATCATAGGGGCCAATATCTTGTGGAGGGCAGTCCACCACTCTGACCTCCCAGTTCAGGTCTTTGCTGGTTGTTATGTCCCAACCTCGGCCAAAAACCATTCGAGCTACTATCATTTTGTGGCTCAGAGGCCTGAGAAGAAAATGCTCCAGGTTACTCAGACCTCAAACCATAATTGGAAGGTGCGTTAGTTTTTCGCCTCTGGACCATGGGAATTTGGTCCATGGGTTCCCTCTTCCACACTTGAGCTGAGGATACCCCTCAAATGGGGTAAGGTCTCCATGTCTGCTATGGCCGAACCTGGTTTAAGTCTTCAGAATATCCAGAAGGTGAAGGCCCTGCAAGACCAAGGGGCACATGGTCTTTTTATTAAGTTCGAACATTTGCTGACCCCCCATTATCTCTCGGGGACGGGCCTAGGTGGAAGTCCCCTTGTTGACTTTGGTAAGGATTTTTCTTTTAAGTTTAACCTCTAAACTCATTCATATCTGATCTCTAACCCATATCTTTTAACTTTTGCAAAGCGACCACAAGGCATTACAAATGAACTGTGGGAGATGGTTGCACCGAGCTTAGCGAGACTTGCCAAAAAATATGTTCTGAACGCTCCTCCCCCAGTTCCCTCTACATCCAAATCTCAGGCCTCAAAGAAGAGGGACCCAGAAGCACATGCCTCTGAAGATCAGAGGCCGACCTTGAGGAAGAAGAAGGCCTCTGATGCTGCAATTCCAATCTCCTCGGACGACATCCTGACGGCACGTCTGGATTAGCTGAAGTTAACCGATAGTGTGGTCGTCCACAGCATGCAGGCCGTGGATGCCATCGTCTCTATAATGACCGAGGCTGACAAGCTTTTTTACACGGCTATGGACACCCCCCCTGCTGGATGAGTTCGTCCTTCACGGAGCCATCCAGGTATGACTTGTCCCCTCTTCAAAATTTTATAAGTGCAACATCTGACTTTTCTCAAGCTTAACATCTTCATTAAATGTGCAGAGAGTGACTGCTATGCACCACCTATCAAACTGGGCTCTGAGGAAATTGCCCCTCATCCATAAGGGGCAAGAGGCCGAGAAGGTTGAGAGCGCCCTAAATGCTAAGGTCGACGGTCTGAAAACAGAGCTGCAGAACTCTGAAAATAAGGTTAAGGGGTTTGAGAAAGACATTTCCCTACTCGTCAAAGATCACGCCAAAGCCCTGAAGGCCAAAGATAACGTTCCGCAACAGAAGGTCAGCTCGGCTGTAAAGGCTGCTCTTGAAGATGCCTCAGACAAAATAATTTATGACTACAAATCCTCGGACGAATTCATGGGTTTTGGCTTTGAATATCTCGAAAGAGGTATCAAGGCTACTACCAAATGGGCTGAAGTCAGAGAGAAGGAGATCGGTGATCTAAAGGCCTCTGACTTTGTGGGTCTCAGCTTTGCAGACCCTCAGTTTGCTCAGGTGCTTCAAGAGGTCGAGGACGAGGCTGCTGCTCCAGCTGAGACTGCAACTCTAGGATGGACCGAGGTCGGAGGGGCAGACCATGCTGATGATGTCGCCGAGGTGACTAATGCTGAGCAAGCCAATCTGGTCGAGGGTGTTAATGTTCCCCCCCCCCCCCAAACCTTTATGATTTATAACTTGTAACAAATAATTTGTAATTTGTAACTCATAACTTGTAATACCATGGTATATTGTATTCAAGGAATATTTGTAACAATGCCTCTGAATGCTATATAATCTCTTCCCTTTACTGAATGTCACGTAATCTCTTCTATTATTTTATTGTAGTGATGTCTTATTTATACTCAGTCAATAATTCTGACCTCAGGTCTCTTCACCACTGGGTTGTAAATAGGCTCCGAGTTCATCACCTAAGACGTTATGCTCATAATTAATCTCACCAAATTAATGATGTTAAGGGTCTGAGGTGATCTGCTAAGGTGTCTGAGCTCAGACCTCGTCACCACTGAGTGATGTTATGAAGGTCTAAGGTCGTCACCTAAGACGTTATCCTCATAATATATCTCACCAAATTAATGATGTTAAGGGTCTGACGTCATCTGCTAAGGTGTCTGAGCTCAGACCTCGTCACCACTGAGTGATGTTATGAAGGTTTGAGGTCGCCACCTAAGACGTTATCCTCATAATATATCTCATTAAAATTAATGATGTTAAGGGTCTGAGGTCATCTGCTAAGGTGTCTGAGCTCAGACCTCGTCACCACCAAGTGCTGTTATGAAGGTCTGAGGTCGTCACCTAAGACGTTATCCCCATAATTAATCTCACCAAATTAATTATGTTAAGGGTCTGAGGTCATCTGTTAAGGTGTCTGAGCTCAGACCTCGTCACCACCAAGTGGTGTTATGAAGGTCTGAGGTCGTCACCTAAGACTTTATCCTCATAATTAATCTCACCAAATTAATGATGTTAAGAGTCTGAGGTCATCTGCTAAGGTGTCTGAGCTCAGACCTCATCACCACCGAGTGATGTTATGAAGGTCTGAGGTCGTCACCTAAGATGTTATCCTCATAATTAATCTCACCAAATTAATGATGTTAAGGGTCTGAGGTCATCTGTTAAGGTGTCTGAGCTCAGACCTCATCACCACCAAGTGATGTTATGAAGGTCTGAGGTCGTCACCTAAGACGTTATCCCCATAATTAATTTCACCAAATTAATGATGTTAAGGGTCTGAGGTCATCTGCTAAGGTGTCTGACCTCAGACCTCATCACCACCGAGTGATGTTATGAAGGTCTGAGATCATCACCTAAGACGTTATCCTCATAATATATCTCACCAAATTAATGATGTTAAGGGTCTAAGGTCATCTGCTAAGGTATCTGAGCTCAGACCTCGTCACCACTGAGTGATGTTATGAAGGTTTGAGGTCGTCACCTAAGACGTTATCCTCATAATATATCTCATTAAAATTAATGATGTTAAGGGTCTGAGGTCATCTGCTAAGGTGTCTGAGCTCAGATCTCGTCACCACCAAGTGATGTTATGAACGTCTGAGGTCGTCACCTAAGACGTTATCCCCATAATTAATCTCACCAAATTAATGATGTTAAGGGTCTGAGGTCATCTGTTAAGGTGTCTGAGATCAGACCTCGTCACCACCAAGTGATTTTATGAAGGTCTGAGGTCGTCACCTAAGATGTTAACCTCATAATTAATCTCACCAAATTAATAATGAAAAGAGTTTGAGGTCATCTGCTAAGGTGTCTGAGCTCAGACCTCATCACCACCGAGTGATGTTATGAAGGTCTGAGGTCGTCACCTAAGATGTTATCCTCATAATTAATCTCACCAAATTAATGATGTTAAGGGTCTGAGGTTATCTGTTAAGGTGTATGAGCTCAGACCTCATCACCACCAAGTGATGTTATGAAGGTCTGAGGTCGTCACCTAAGACGTTATCCCCATAATTAATTTCACCAAATTAATGATAGTAAGGGTCTGAGGTCATCTGCTAAGGTGTCTGACCTCAGACCTCATCACCACCAAGTGATGTTATGAAGGTCTGAGGTCATCACCTAAGACGTTATCCTCATAATTAATCTCACCAAATTAATGATGTTAAGAGTCTGAGGTCATCTGCTATGGTGTCTGAGCTCAGACCTCGTTACCACCGAGTGATGTTATGAAGGTATGAGGTCATCACCTAAGACGTTATCCTCATAATTAATCTCACCAAATTAATGATGTTAAGGGTCTGAGGTGATCAATTAAGGTTGTCTGAGCTCAGACCTCGTCACCACCAAGTGATGTTATGAAGGTCTGAGGTCGTCACTTAAGACGTTATACCCATAATTAATTTCACCAAATTAATGATGTTAAGTGTCTGAGGTCATCTGCTAAGGTGTCTGAGCTCAGATCTCGTCACCACAAAGTGATGTTATGAAGGTCTGAGGTCTTCACCTAAGACGTTATCTCCATAATTAATCTCAAAAAATTAATGATGTTATGGGTCTGAGGTCATCTCTTAAGGTGTCTGAGCTCAGACCTCGTCACCACCGAGTGATGTTATGAAGGTCTGAGGTCGTCACCTAAGACGTTATCCTCACAATATATCTCTGGTCTAAGAATGAAGCAAGAACTGTGATGGAAACTGATCTTTATTAATAACCTCTTCTCAGTAAGATAGTACATTTACATAAAATTCTACGCAACATCATATGTAATATCTCTTTAGGTGGTCAGCGTTCCATGGGTTAGTGAAAGGTTATCCTACTAGGTTTTCAAGCCTGTAAGTGCCAGGCACAACCTCTTATTTTACTTTGTAGGGGCCATTCCAGTTCGGGTGTAGCTTATTTGCCTTTTGTAGGGTCTTCTTTAGCACTAGGTCTCCTACTGCAATGGGTCTTGACTTCACCCTTCGGTTGTAGAATTTATCTGCCCGCTGCTGGTAGGTTGCTTTTCTTACCTCTGTGTCTTCTCTTCTTTCTTCGATAAGGTCCAGGTCTATCCTCCTCTCTTCCCCATTATTGTCTGAGTGGTAGGTCTGAATCTGATGAGTTGGTAGTCATACTTCCATTGGTATGACGACCTCTGAGCCATGTGCCAGCATGAATGGAATTTCTCATATTGGTGTCCTTGTCATGGTTTTGTAGGCCCATAACACATCATACACCTCTTATGTCCATCTCCCCTTCGTAACTTCTAACCTCTTCTTGATCCCGCCCAAGATGGTTCTGTTTGTGACCTCGATCTGGCCATTTGCCTGAGGTCGACCAGGAGATGAGAAGAACTGTTTAATCCCCACTCTTAGGCAATAATTTTCTAAGGAGGAGTTCTTGAACTCGGTCCCATTATCCGAGATGAGTGTGTTTGGGAGGCCATATATACATATGATGTTCCTCCAAATGAACTGGAAGGTCTTCTGCTCTGTAATTATTATCATCGGTTCTGCCTCCACCCACTTTGAAAAGTAGTCAATGGCAACTATCAAGAATCTATAGTTGTTGACAGCTCTTGGCAAAGGTCCTACCATGTCAATTCCCCATACCGCAAATGGCCATGGATAAGAGATTGACGTCATAGGCTGATGGGGTTGATGAGGGATAGTGGAAAACCTTTGACATTTGTCACACCTCTTCACATAGTCTACAGCGTCCTTAGACAAGGTAGGCCACCAGTATCCCTGAGTGATGATCCTCTTGGCTAAGGGCCTTCCCCCTATGTGGCTAGAGCAATAACACTCATGAACCACCTATAAGACCCAGGATACTACCATGGGATGCACACATCTGAGGAGGGGTAATAGAAATCCCTTTTTGTACAAGACATCTCCAATCATTGAGAACTTGGCAGCCCTGTACCTCAACTTTCTCCTTTCTGTCTTGGACTCAGGAAGCTCTCCCTCTCTTAGGTATCTGACGAGCGGGTCGATCCATGAGTATACTAGGTTCACATTGTGACAAGGGCTACATACCTCGTCCTCCTCGATGGTTGCCTTTCCTAAGACCTCGATTGGAATGGTCCTTCCCATATCTGTTTCTACTGCTGAGGCCAGCCTTGCCAATGCATCATCGTGATTGTTGATCAGTCGAGGCACTCTCTTCAGTTTTGCCTCTTCAAAATATTCTAACAACCTCCTTACCTTCTTCAAGTACATGGCCATCCTTTCGTCTTTGGCTTCGTATACCCCCAATACTTGATTGACAACCAACCTTGAGTCGCTATGGAGTAGGAGTCACTTTACTCGAAGAGTTATTGCCAACAATAGAACTGCTATCATGGCCTCATACTCGAACTCATTGTTTGAGGCCTGGAAGTTGAATCTCAAGGCGTATTCAATGTTAGGACCATTCGGAGTCGAGAGTATTAGTCCCACCCCGCTCCCACTATCACAGGAAGAGCCATCAATAATGAGGCTCCAGACGTCTGTATCTGATGAGAAGATCCCTTCTCTCATAACCCCCTTCTTGAAGATGTATCGATCCTCTTCATTCTCTGCTATTTCGCTCCGGGTTTTGCCTTAGATGACCTCCTCCCGATCTCAGAAGACATTTGGTGCCGTCTCTTCTAAATCTTGGAAGACACTACGGTTCATATCTTCCAAATCTCGAAAGACACTACGGTTCTTCTCTTCCGAATCTTGGAAGACACTATGATTCGTCTCTTCGCTGTCATCTAAGCCTTTCACTATCTCGGCCTCTTCCAAACTTCTAACGGCCTCTTCCCAGGTGAATTCTGTGACAAATTCTTCGAGGGTCTGGCCCTTGATGGCTGTCCTAGGCTGCTAGGTAAGATCATATTCTCCTAGTTCGATGGCCCAGATCATCAATCTTCTGAACATCTCAAGTTTGTGCAGAACCTGCCTTAGTGGGGAGTCAGTGAGGACTACCATGGAGTGAGCTTGGAAGTAAGGTTTCATTTTCCTTGAGGCATGTATTAGGGCATAAGCCAACTTCTCCATTTGTCGGATAATTTTGTTCAGACCCTAAGGCAGGTGTCTGAGCTCAATGTCCGGCATGAAGGACTCCGAAGGCAGTAGGTTCCAAAACTGACGTCGGATGATGTTGAAGTAAAAGTCGTTTTTGTCGCTGTGTGCTTCACCGATTTATTTTTCACTGGTGGCTTCCCCGGCACGTGAGACTGGAGGTGATTTTCCATCAATCTAAATGTTGCATTCTAGGGGGTGTACCATTGCATTCTTCAATATCAGATCTAAATGCCTAGATGTTTTTTTGGTTTGTTATGATGAAATCATTGGTGATCAAATACTTGGTGGAGAAGTTTTTTATATGGGTTTTAGGTATGGATTTTTTAAATGGGTTTTATCTAGCACGAACACAATATGACAGGACATCATTTTTTTTGTAAACACGAACATGACCCAGTAGTATTTTTTTTTTTGCAAATAACAACATTTTACTCTATTTTTAGTTTTCATTTATTTGGTTGATTAACATATTTTTTACTTCTAAATATTTGCATTGTTGGAAAGAACTAAACACATAACTATAGTTTACCAACCAGTCACTTTCAAAATGCATACCAGAAACCAACGGATAAGGGTTAAATGGTACACTAGATATATAGGTAAATGATTTTTTAAATAAAAAACTTTACAAAATCTCTTAGCCAAACGTTACAAGCAGGTCATAAAGAACTAAAGGTACAAAATCTCTAAAATCGATAAAAGTAGCAACAACTAAAGCTCCTAATAACCAATTGGTCTTAATCCCATACTAGGCATAAATCCTAAAAGAATTTGACAAACACAATAATCCATAGAAAAGGTTTCGTGTGCCATTATGACAAGGTTAGTAATGGTACGACATCAGTGTTCATAGTCTGCAATATGTAGACTTAATTAAAAAGAACAAGACACAAAGCTAAAATTATTGTTAGGTAGAAGTTTAAGTGGTAACATCTGACATGCATATTTATATTGGAATGACAAATCTTTTGAAACATTCAAGATTTTTTTGAAATTGTCGATTTAATTTTCAAGAGAGAAAATGTTTTACAAATTGTCTACATAATAAAATCTGTGAATCAATTTATAGCATAGATTAACCAAATTTGTCACTTTTGGCTAATTGAGACTATTATTTAATAGTTATAAGTAAATTTCATAAATACTAAATAATAAAATAAAAAATTATTGAAAGCCTTTTTAGTACTTACAAAAAATTTCAAGCTATTATGAGTTACCATGTTAATCTATTTCAAAAACTAAAACAATGACAACATTATTTACATGAGTAAAAGTTTTGATATTGAATTGACACATTTATGGGATAAATTTATCAACTACTCTTTAACAATTACAACTTCTGGATTCGTTTGGCGATTTTTGTGTCGTGTTATCACATTATGTCTAAAATTATCAAAACTAATGCTTTGTTGTCTTCCTCAATTATAATACCTTTGTAGTTTGTGTAACTAATTAGCTTATAATGTTAAATTTTAAGTCTTTCTCAAACTGACATTAATGTTCCTATGTAGTATTACAAATGTGTGAGATGAATAATGCCATACATGCTATTACAAAGCTTGTTAAAAGAGAAAATATCACAGAACACGTGGTAGGGGGAGTGAGATGTTTTATGTGATAATAATCCTAAAGTTTAGTCTTGGAATGTGTGAAGATCAAATGTTAGGAATAAAATAATGATCTTGATGGATAAGCCTCTTTTGGTTGGATTTTACAATGTCGCAAATGCATGGTAATAGATTCAATGGTACTTTTATGGAATTCAAATCTCTTTATATTCCATAACTTACTCGAAATTCAAATCTCTTTATAAAATTTGGTTCAATAAAGTTTGAAATGTTAACAAGGGAAATTCATAATGTCAGTAAAGTTTATAAAATTTGGATCATTAAAGTTTGAAATGCTATAATAAAAAATACTAATTGCAAATATAAGATAGATGTTCCTAAGACACATATGCACAATATTAAAATCATAATCATGTCACAAGCATTTGATCAATATGTTAGTCGTGCCATCGACACTGGTTTTACCTAGCCATGACAAGTAAGTGTACCATGAGATGAACAACAATATTTGTATTTGTACAATTGATGACACATTTAATATACAAAATATCACGGGAACAAATTTTTCACATGAACAAATTTATCATCATGATATTGGCACGGGTACAAAATATCACGGGAACAAATTTATCACCGTTCCATCGGCATGGGTACACCCTAGTATATATATATAGGAGAAGGCTCACCTACATCATGCTCTATACATCATCCATGCATCACGCTTAATTACAGGATCTAAAAAACTTTTTTTTCAAATTTTATATTTTTTCCTTGAAATTAGATTTCTAATCAACCCATATGCAAAATATTAGGTCAAAATACATTTTGTAACTACTAAAAATACCTTATTTATAGGCCAACAGTTTTTTGTGGATTTTTTAAAAATAGCTACAAAATGTATTTTGACCTATTTTTTTCCATATGTGTTGATTAGATGGCTAATTTCAAGGGAAAAATACAAAATTTGAAAAAAGGTTTTCTAGGGCCTAGAATTAGGTGTGATGTATGGTGTGATGTATAGTGCATGATGTAGGTGAGCCTTCCTCTCTCTCTCTCAATCTATATATACATATTCCCTACTACATAGGAAAAACTTACAGTGTACTAGCCTACTAATCCCGAAGTCAGAACTGACGTCTCGATTTTCAATTAAGTGTTCACTCACTTGTTAATCAATTCATCAACATAGAATCCAACTAATAGTTGGCCTAAAACATGCTCCAATCCCTGATAATGATCTAAGGAAATCCCAATATATCCTGAAAAATCATACCCCCATTTATCCATTGCAAACGAGTTAAAACAATGTACAACAAAAATTGGGATGGATAAGCAAACAAGATCGCACTATAAGAGGAATTGTTATTTAAACACTTTCATAAATTAATTTATATTACTAAAAAGTACAACGTTGTTAAAGTTTCCTTCCATATACTTTTCCATCACTTTTTCACTCAGCCCACCTAAATAAATTTTATTTTGACATATTACAACATTTTTAATTAAAATAAACATAAATGGAAACTCTTTCCTCAAGCACGTTTCACCCTTCTAAAGGCAGAGACGTTTGCTTTATACCAATATTAGTGCCACTTTGTTACCATCCGTCACCCATCCATCTCATGTCCTCTCTTTCCTCTACACAAAACCTACACAGAATTTGAAAGAAGCCCAGTTTGCACTCACATGTTATATTTGTTATCTCTCCTACCTCATCAACTTAAATTCTCACTTATTGCCTACTCAACACCGCAAGGACAATAACATTAGGAGTTTTTTTAACCCTAGATATGTCCATTAAATTTTCCGTAACAACCCTCGCTTTTAAGAGACTCATTTTATATTAATTAACCACATGAAGTGATTATATAAAATGTTGGAACTGGAGTAAATATTAATTGAATGAGTTGAAAGTTAATATTCACTAGATTGTTGCATATTTACTGTATGTGTAAGTAAATATCATCATGTTGCATGTTTTATAGTGTCATGTGTTTTAAATGACATTATGGTTTAAATGAAACCGGAACTTAAAATGAATTATAAAATTACCGGATGCCATTTTAGAGGGCGTAGTTAGTCCCGGAATGAGCGAGACAGTCAAAATATTTGCCATATTGTATTTTTAGGTTCAGGGTTCTTTTGACTGGTATTAACTTAAACGCATATTTGGGAGTTATTTTAATGTGGTATTAACCATTTAAGTTGGAAATTTTATACTTAAGACATGACTTAGTCTTGCAAAGTCTCTTATTTCTCACATGTGTATTGCCAAAAATAGATAGAGAGAGAGAGAGAGAGAGAGAGAGAGAGAGAGAGAGAGAGAGAAGAGAATTGAAGAGAAAAGAGGAGAAAGAAGAAAGAAATTGGAGATCGAAGATTGGGATTTCTTCTACCACAAAGAAATCTGAAATTCCAACCTCAAGGCAAGTTTTCTACTTTCTAATATATGATTTAAGATGAGTAAATTATGTGATAGTTGTGTATTAACATTTATGGATCAAAAATGGAATTTATGGTGTTTTAACCCTAATCTTAGTTTATGATGATGAAGTTGTTGGTTTTAGTAGTTAATAATCATGTAGGATGATTTGGGGTAGTTTAATGTTGTTGGATGTGTGTAAAAATGGAAGAGATTTGAGTTTTGGCGGAAAAATAGGGTTTATAACCCGTAACCCATTCTTGGCAAAATTTGCAGGGGCGAATCGATTCTGCCTTAGGGCGAATCGATTCGCTAAGGGTCAGCTTACAGGTTTGCAAATTCGAATCGATCCGGGTTAAGTACGAATCGATTCGGATAGTTGCAGAATGTGATATTTTTCATCCAAATTGATTCTCTTTTAGGAGAATCGATTCGCTGCCTAGGGCGAATCGATTCGGAATCACGCTGTTTTTGAGTTTTTTTTTTTCTAACTCGATTTCTACTCTTTTTCCTTAGGCTTAGGACCTAGGAACCTTCTTGTATGAAGTAAACTTAGAGTTATAGAGTCCTAGATGAGTGGGGTAACTACCCTAGAATAGACATGAATTATATGGGGTTGTTCCGGCCGTATGCCAATTGATGTTAGGGCATTCTTATTATGAGACTATGAGTTGTAGTATCATTTGGGAGACTTTATAAGCTACGTTAGTCTTGATCGTTTACAATAACACCACAAATGAATCTTGGGAGGATAAATTGAAAGTTTATTCATTCATTGAGGTTACAATGATAAGATGCATAAGTATGGCTCCGGGTAAAATATGAGGTATTTACGAAAATATAAATGACTATGGTATCGTATAAAATGAAACACACATATGAAAAAGGGTAAATAAAAATGAAATGGAAATGGTAATGATTAAGATAAATGATAATTTACTTAATCATGAATATGCTAAATGATAATTTACTTAAACACACCTCTCTAAATGCTATCATAAGGGAAGTTCGCGCGTGAGGTGATGCCCCCTGAATAATGAATGCAGGGTTGATATAGTCCTAGGCCATATGAGCGATTACTGTATGTTTCTGCACTTTTGAGGTGATTCTGGGTGTGGTCATGACTCTCCCGCAGGCATATGGCCGCTTCCCGGTGTCTTATGTTATTGGTGCCCAGGTTGTCTTGTTTGATAGGCCCTGGAAGATGATAGTCATTTAGAGGTTCCCCTAGTGGGGAAACTCAGAGGGGAGGTCTTAGAATCATTATATGTATATGAATATAACAATTCCTAATCAAGTGGGACTTCATGTATGATAAAAGCCATAAAGAGCATAAGGACATGCCACAAAGAGCATATAATAATGATGATATTCCTGATAAGGAATGGAAAGCAACAAAGAGCTTATAATTGTAATTATATTTTCCTGACAAGGAATGGAACTATGAAATGAAATAGTTTTCATGATCCAAGCTTTTAATTAATGTTAATCATCCTTAGTTTCCTGTATAACTGAATTAAACTTTTGATTATTTAAATTGTCTTAGCTTATGCTTTAAATTGTGTAGATAAATTCTTATTTCTTTTAGTCATGATTTACTATTCATAACTGTCATACTCTTTATTCATCTGGTGATCATATAAAACCAGGCCCTGACCCATTCATATTTCTTATCATGCATAAATCTTACATTCGCTCAGGTGCTCCGTCACAAGGACGCCCGTTCTGACTTTCCTATTCCGATTTCTTTTGGGAGCCGTGATACTTTGCGGATATTACGGGATACTTGGTATATACATTTTCATTCTTGTACTATAGTTATGATCGGGTCATTGACTCGGGAGTGAGCCCAAGCAGTTCTAATTGTCTAATGAAATGTATTATGTATTTCACTGAACTTGTTTAATATTATCGTATGAGTTTGTTGACCGAGAGCATATTCGGTCCCTTATTGTATAATTAATGTGTATGTACTATAATTTCTTCTGGGTTTCCACTTTCTTTTTAAATTGGGTTATTTAAATTCTTTTCTTAATTTTAAAATCAAAACTTTTGGCAACTCGTTTTTCTAAAATATGGAGTGGTTATCCTGTATACTTTTTATATTGTTATGATGCTGAGAATGATTCCATCCATGATTCCTGTCATATTAGACTATCGGGATGGCCGCCCCATATTTTGGTGAGTGGAGTGTCACAGATGGTATCAGAGAATCAAGTTCTAGTGTCCTAAAGAGTCTGTGTGAAGGTTTTACGCTTTCAGCATTGCTTTTGATTTGACATAGAGCCTTATGATTAAGATCGTTGATTTCTCTTGTGAGATTTTGCTTTCCTTCCGTGATACAGAACCCATATAATCTGTTGCGCATTCGTATGAGATTTGTAGGTCGATTGAAGAAGGGCGCCAAAGAAGTCGTTGTAAAGGCGTCACGAGATGGAATTACTAGGAAGTGTAAGTTGTGGTCGGGGATGAGGACCGCTTTGGAGGTCGCTCCCTTTTTGTGGCATTTTCTTATCTTGCTACTGCGATTAATAAGTACTGTAGATATAGTTTTTCTAAGTACCGATAGAAGAAGAGAGTGGAACTAATCTTGGTATTTCAAGCAACGTTAAATTAAAGTGGAGAAGATCCCATGATAAGGGCCACATGTTGATGTAAGAGGGGGGAGATGCATCCCCATTCGCTGGATGCATAATATCGAGGGGCTTTGTCCTGGAGAGGGGTATAGAAGTGCCTTGATGAAAAGGATGGAGGAAAATCCTTCACCCGTAGGAGTAGTGTTGAAATGGTTGGAACATAGTCACCATATTTGTGGGTGCAGGATGTTTTTCCCATGGAGAAACCCGATGAACGTTTTCAACAACGAGTTTCTCTGGGATAACTGGAATGAGGAGAAGGTAGATCCTCAAATGTTCACACGAGGTTCAGTCGGAAAGCGACAGTGAATAATGAGTTGTATGGTTAGGGAGGTCGTGCCCAAAAATAAGATTGGTATAAGGAAGAAAGAGCCCTTCAGTGGAACGATAGGCTCCAGAATAAGTGTTGTTAACACTTTTGAAGGAACAGTGTTCATGAAACCCCATTGGTGGATATCCGCCCGGGGAGGTTTCATTGAACTAACGAAGGGGAGGCTGGAAGCGTGTTCTCTTTTGTTGAGAAAGTAAAAAGGGACTGAGTGGGAAATTGTTTGGAACCTAGGGACGGAACACAGGTTATGATGTGGAATGTAGAACCACTCATCTTGATTCTGTTGATTAGAGAACAAGGGTAAGGATAAGGTGCCTGGTTGGGGCATTGATGGAAGTAATATTGGTTCGGATAAGACTCAAGTACGGTGTCTGAGAACCATTAGGATTGACCCGGGGTGATTGGCAATAATGTTGGTGGGAATTCCACCTTAGTAGTGGGTGGTGCATTCCTCCTGATAAGATAGGGTAGTATTGTGTTTACTCTAGAATCGGGTGTGTATATTGAGCTTGTGGTAGTATCGACGCTACTATAAATAGCATAATTATATGACTTCCGTGGTAGGGAAGTTTTATATTTTCCTTCACTCGTTACAAAGCGAGAGAGGATATTTTTTTAAATTATTATGTGCGTGATGTGCTACTTGTATGATGTGTATTATGCGAGTAAAGATATTTTGGTTTGATTGGGGTGATAACAAGTGAATAAATTGCGAGGCTATCCTACTTCTAGTTTCAGGATGGAACTAGTCGTCCTATAATATCTCTCCTGGATACAGGTTGAGACCTTATAAAGGTGGTTTGAGGTAGGTAGGAGATTTTCATTACTTATTGTGTTATCTTGTTTGAGTGTTGGATTGTTTGTTTGCTTTGTTTGTGGTTGTTGTGCTTTATCTCCACGACCAACAAGGTTAAGTAGCAATGCATATGAGGGGTTCCTTCTTTGAATTTCACTTTAGCGAGATGCTCCACGCATGAACCTTAATGACGATGGAAGTGGAGAGATGTTGTTCTTTTTCTTCTTTTATTTTATTTGGTTGATTGAGAGTTGGGTAGAAAGGTTTAGCCTAGAATCATGTAGTTGAGTGATTAATGGCTATTAAAGTGCGAGATAGAAGCACTGAATATAGTTCTCTCCTCTGATCGATGTGAGGGAGACTGAGATATGAAGTCGACTTGAGACTTCTGGTTATGCCTTGATGAGAAGGCAATTTGAAAAGTTGTCAATATAGTGGGATAAGTATTTGTAAGACTTTAAAGAAAGTAAATGTCCGATTAGTTGAAATCATCAATTATTTGAATGGTAAGATATAGAGGTAGAATCTTATTAGTAGGGTTGCGAGTTAGAATTTTATTGGTCCTATTTATGCGTCTTGATCATTATATCTTGATAACCGATGATGTGAGGTTGTAGTGTAACGGGAGGGTTCCTTGTTTGGATTTTTCTTTGGCGAGACGTCCCACGCATGAAACCGAGCGAATGTCGGAAGTTGAGAAAGGTCTTGGGCACTAGAGATATACTTAGTATTATACGTATAAGACTCGACTAGGATATATATCGACCTTAGGATTATTAGGACGTATGGCCTTTAGGGTATGTGACGTTGATTTAGGAAGGCTATAGGGAGTTGACCATGAATAGGTTGTGGGTTTACTCTAAAAGGGATTAGGTCCCTAGAAACAAGAAGTATGAAATCTCGAGTGACTCGAAAGGTTAGGCCGAAGGAGATTAGGCCTCTCTTAATTAGAGTGTTACGTTGGTAACCTAACTTTCGAGGAGTTAAAAGGATGAGTTGACATTCACTCCTGGGCCCATGTTGTGAAGCTCGAGGGTGGATTTAACGAACAAGTCTCTGCCAGGAACGAGAACTAATAATACTAGAGCATGGACCCATTGTTTATGCATCTCATAAACTTAAACTTTGTCAGAAGTATTATCCCATGCTTGATTTAGAATTCATTGTTGTAGTAATCGCTTTAAGGAAAAGAGGCACTACTTACTGGGCCAGAAATTTGGTCTTTCTCGCGAGCAACATGTTATTGCAATATGTTGTGTAATGAAATAGAGTTGATGTTTGGAGTTCATAAAGGACTATCAATTGGATATTCCTTTTCGCTAAGGAAAGGAGATTGTGGTAGTAGATTCGTCAAGTAGAAAACCCATCGGAGAAATTAGTGAAGGCATGGAAAGCCAATAGAACGAGCATAACTAGGAAGACTTTGGGGCAAGAGCATTCATGTCTGTGACTGACCATTTCACCCACTCGTGTGAAGAGAGTAGTGGTATAATGAAGAAGGATATATTCATACACGTTTTCATTGAATTGCTGGAACCGAACTGGTCATGATCCCATTTGAGAAAATTGCTGATCGTTTGACCAAATCGTTGCTTCTTTGGACTTTATGGACAGACTATATGTAAAGGAGTACGTCCTGCTCTTTATGGAGGAGTGGTATAACCGTATGAAGTTCCTATCAAAATAGTGGTGGACCGAAACTAGATATTCATGTCGAACGTTGGGTAAATTTTTTAGGAAGTAATGGGAACCCTATGGAAATGGCGTATATCTTACCACCCTAAAGTGGATGAACGAATGGAGGAAGTTAACCTTATGTCGAAGGGCATATCTTGAATGTGTGCCTTAAGCTAAATGGTTGGATGAGAGCAGTAGAATAGCATAGATGGAATTTCCTGTACAATAATTCAGATAATTTTCTAAGGAATGGCACCGTGAGTGGCCTTGTGTAGCCGGTTGAGTTATTCGCATACTCGTCGGATGGAACCAGCGGAAAATATGCTCCTTGGACTAGGAGTGGTCCCGAAACATTTCTTTAATGATTGGGCTTATTGAGACGTATATATTAGAGCGGCTCTGCTTATACGAAGAGTAGTTGTGCAGTATTGGGGTTAAGAAATTTAAGATTGGGGTAGGTATCCCAGAGGAGGGATGTAACATGATTCAAGAAGTAAGGCTATTTGCACCGAGTCATGTGGGTATCGTCTTCCGCCGTAGGAAGATAGGATCGATAGTTCTTGAGGAACGCATTGGGCCATGTAAGAGCACGATAAAAAAAATTTAAACTGAGATCGATAGTGATGACCTTAGTCCGAGTCCATCCGGTATGCCACAATATTGAGGGGTTTATCGAAAGTGATGGAATGATAGTTTAGAATGGTGTACCCTTTTTGTGATTAGCGTACGCCTGAGCTTTGAGGCAAAAATTCCCTCATAAGGGGGGGAGTATGTAACAACCCTCGCCTTTCAGAGACTCATTTTATATTCATTCACGGCATGAAGTAATTATATGAAATTTTGGAACCGGAGTAAATATTAATTGAATGAGTAGAAAGTTAGTATTCACTAGATTGTTGCATATTTACTGTAAGTGTAAGTAAATATCATCATGTTGGATGTTTTATAGTGTCATGTGTTTTAAATGACATTATGGTTTAAATGAAACCGGAACTTAAAATGAATTATAAAATTACCGGATGCAATTTTAGAGGGTGTAGTTAGTCCCGGAATGTGCACAACAGCCAAAATTAGTGCCATATTGTATTTTTAGGTTCCGGGCACTTTTGACTGGTTTTAACTTAAACGCGTATTTGGGAGCTATTTTAATGTGGTATTAACCATTTAAGTTGGGAATTTTATACTTAAGCCATGATTTAGTCTTGCTAAATCTCTTATTTCTCACATGTGTATTGCCAAACATAGAGAGAGAGAGAGAGAGAGAGAGAGAGAGAGAGAGAAGAAGAAGAGAATTGAAGAGAAAAGAGGATAAAGAAGAAAGAAATTGGAGATTGAAGATTGGGATTGCTTCTACCAGAAAGAAATCTGAAATTCCAACCTCAAGGCAAGTTTTCTACTTGCTAATATATGATTTAAGATGAGTAAATTGTGTGATAGTTGTGTATTAACATTTATGGATAAAAAATGGAATTTATGGTGTTTTAACCCTAATCTTAGTTTATAATGAGTAAATTGTGGGTTTTAGTAGTTAATAATCATGTAGGATGATTTGGGGTAGTTTAATGTTGTTGGATGTGAGTAAAAATGGAAGTGATTTGAGTTTTGGTGAAAAACTAGTGTTTATAACCCGCAACCCATTCTTGGCAAATTCGCTTGGGCGAATCGATTCGCTAAGGGATCAGCCTACAAATTTGCAAATTCGAATCGATTCGGGTTAAGTCTGAATCGATTCATCTAATTGTAGAATGTGGGATTTATCATCCGAATCAATTCGCTTTTAGGCGAATCGATTCACTACCTAGGGCGAATCGATTCGGCCCTTGGGCGAATCGATTTGGAATCAGGCTGTTTTTGAGTTGTTTTTCTAACTCAATTTTTGCACTTTTTCTTTAGTCTTATGACCTAAGAACCTTCTTTTATGAAGTAAACTTGGAGTTCTAGAGTCCTAGATGAGTGGGGTAACTACCCTAGAATAGAAATGAATTATATGGGGCTGTTCCGGGGGTATGCCAGTTGTTGTCAGGGCATTCTTTTCTTTTAGTTGATTATTATGAGACTAGGAGTTGTAGAATCATATTGGGAGACTTTAGAAGCTCAATTGAGCTACGTTAGTCTTGATTGTTTACAATAACACCACAAACCAATCTTGGGAGAATAAATTGAAAGTTTATTCATTCATTGAGGTTACAATGATAAGATGTATTAAGTATGGCTCCGGGTAAAATATGAGGTATTTACAAAAATGTAAACGACTATGGTATCGTATAAAATGTAACATAAATATGAAAAAGCATAAATGAAAATGAAATGGAAATGGTAACGATTAAGATAAATGATAATTTACTTACTCATGAATATGGTAAATGATAATTTACTTAAACACACCTCTCGAAATACTATCATAAGGGAAGTTCGCGAGTGAGGTGATGCCCATGGCTAATGAATGTAAGGTGGATATAGTCCTAGGCTATATTTCTGCGCTGGTGAGGTGATTATGGCTGTGGTCATGACTCTCCCAGAGGCATATGGCCTCTTCCCAACGTCCTGCGTAATTGGTGCCCAAGTTGTCTTGTTTGATAGGCCCTGGAAGATGATAGTCATTTAGGGGCGCGCCGAGTGGGGAAAATCGAAGGGGATGTCTTAGAATCGTTATATGTATATGAATATAATAATTCTTAATCAAGTGGGACTTGATGTATGATAAATGCCATAAAGATCATAAGCACATGCCACAAAGGGCATATAATAATGATGATTTTCTTGATATGTAATGGAAAGCCACAAAGATCTTATAATTGTAATTATATTTTCCTGATAAGGAATGGAACTATAAAATGAAATAGTTTTCATGATGTAAGCTTTTAATTAATGTTAATCATCCTTAATTTCCTGTATAACTGAATTAAACTATTGATTAATTAAATTGTCTTAGCCTAAGCTTTAAATTGTGTAGATATATTCTTATTTCTTTTAGTCATGATTTATTGTTCATAACTCTCATACACTTTATTCATCTGGTGATCATATAAAACCCGGCCCTAGCCCGTTCATATTTCTTGTCGTGCATGAATCTTACATCCGCTTAGGTGCTCTGTGTGGCACCCCGCCTAATAAAATACCGGGTGATCAGTCCTATACCAAATTAAAACAGGAATCCCAGTTGGATCATCCTTAGTATCACTGTCGAAAACTTTTTAAAACTTACTAACCACCCAGTATTCCAAAAACTGGTGCCAATTTTAACTTTTTAATTTAAACAAAACAATACACGCGGAATTAAAATATAAACCACTCACACAACTGGATGAAAATAAATAGAATAATAATAACACAACTTGCCGAATAAATCACCGGCCACCAAATAAATAATCCAATAAAAATAATCAACACCTGAATGAATTACACCTGAAAACTGAACCGAGAAGTCTGGTCTAGAAGCCCTAAATAAAATTGAGACTGATAAAAGATTCCTACTCTAGGAATGAATGAAAGATGTGTCTAATCCAAACTCCTACTAGCATACACATATGCCGCAGCTCCATGTCCCTGGAATAGAATATCAATCCTCGCGTCCCTGTGGCTGGACACCTAAAAGGTTTTGAAAATAGTTTTATAGCAAGGGTTAGAACCCAAAACATTTTGAAAATATTTAGCAAGTGAATTAACTACAGTAATTTAAAATGCATGAATGCACTTCATATTTAAGTTAGTGTCGCACTCCCTTGAGGACATTCTCACCCCTCCACTATTGTGCAGACCTACCAGTTACCTTAACCTCGCCTAGTTGTACTACCCCGTCCAACTAGTCCTGATATAAGCTTCCCTTACCGTATTACTCTAACCCGAGTATAATGACTCTTGAATTATAAGTTATTTCACAGTTAACTTAATTAATTCCTCTTAAATAATAGCTTATCACCGTCTCACAAGTTATATAAAGTAAATACATCACACACTGTATTATTCCAGCAAATGAATAACTTAATTAATTTCTCATTAATTAACAGCATATAACCGTAACCCGAGTTATATAAGGTAAATACATCACACACTGTATTATCACCTACATATAATATTTATTACCATATTATACGTACCTTTACTAACATCCACACATATATCATACGTGTATCCATCCTTACGAGTATACCCTCACCGGATGATTCACTCTAAAATGCCATCTCACTAGGTGTGCTCACAAAACCTAGTTTTCCAAGTTGGATTCGCTCACCAACCTGGTCTACTACATAAACGAATTGTAGGCGGTCATATTACTTCCTAAAAGTGAGATAATCTCCTCACACATGTACCGGACGCTATGACCTGGGGATATACTCACCCTACTCCTCAAGCTAGGGGATTCACCCACATCGCGCAACCTCCCTTGATAGCATTAGAGTATATAATTTGAATAAATATCTAGTCAATGATATTTAATGTCAGACACAATATATACATGTATATATACTATCACTACACCGTATATATATAATATAAACTCCGACTTTACCGTGTACTCAAAATTCCATATACTGCCTGAAATTTGAATGTCACGCACAATAGACACGTATATATATATACACTATGACTACACCGTATATATATATTATAACCCTGGCCTTACTGTGTACTAAATATCCCGTATACTGCCTGAAATTTCGTGAGTCTGTGGCTCGACTCAACGTAATTAATTTTCTTACTTAATAATTTACCGTCTCCCCGAGTCTACCACCCAACTCTAATTAAATTAACTAACATACATATTAATTTAATATCTCCCCGAGTCTATCGTCCAACTCTAATTAAATTAACAAACACACATATTAATTTAATATCTTCCCCGAGTCTATCGTCCAACTCTAATTAAATTAATTATTACACCCATTAATTTAATACGTACCCGAGTCTACAATCCGACTTTTATTTAATTAATTTACACATTAATTAATCAACACATATCCGAGTCTACAATCCGACTCTAATTAAATTAATTATCTCATTTATTAATTTAATAACTTGTTGTCACCCAACCATTATCCCCGGACTCTCTCACTTGGCCCGTACCTCAATATTTCCCGAGTCCATGTTCCGACTCCAAACAAATTACTTTCTCTCAATAATTAATAAAATGCCTTAATGTCACTTAACCAACATACCCGGACTCGCTCACTTGGTCCAATTTACATCTCATAATATAATACCCACATTTTCTCCTACAATGTGTCACACATTTATTTCTATAATTTTCCCAATTATATTTGCCTATAATAAAATAACATACCCGGACTCGATCCGCTTGGCCCGAAATTAAATATTTCTCGAGTCTATATCCCGACTCTAAATTACTTAGTTTATCTCCAAACATAATTCACTACCTTGGGGTTGCTTGACCAATTTACCCGGATTCGCTCACTTGATCCGTATCTCACTATTTTGGAATTAAATATCTCAAATTCATCCATTAAATGCCCCACATAAATTCATCCTAGTCCCAATTAATCTTTCCCATAATTACTAGGAATAGGTGTTTCAAAATTAATTATCACAATTTATAGTATGGAAATTAATTTATAATTAATTTTCCCCTTATATCACACACAGGACGAACTGACCAGAATTTCCCATCATCGATCGATCGATGCCCCCGGTCGATCGATCGACCCCTTCGTTACAGCTCTTCTTCCCCAATGTTTTCCACCATTAACGAACTTCAAGGTTTCTAAACCATAATTTAAACCTCTAATTACATCATCCCATCATCTAGACATGGTTAATCCACATCCTATTCATCATAGAGACCATTAAGATAATCAACTTCTCTACTTATCTCAAAATTTTCGAAATGGGTCTTTCTCCATAAAATTCAATTTTCTGTTTTAAATCACAATTTCCAGATTCGATTTCCACTATTTTATGTTCTGGATTTCTCGTTCAAATCATATATACATATTCAGATATCAATCACCCATCTAAATCTTACTTTGAATCTCATTCAAGTGTTTCAAAAACAAAAACCCCATTTTGTACCCATTTACACCCAAAAACGAATTTTGGTTTACACATCACTATGATATGAATTGATTATCATTCTTTAAGAATCAAAACAGTTAACCACTTGCCTCTAAGTATTTGTAGTGTCTGATCTGTTGTTGATGTCCCTTAATTTGGCTCCTATAACCTCCAATTTGCTCTTGATTTGTTTTTCCCCAAGTCCCCTCTCAAACCCTAGGTTTAGAGTTATGTTGGCTGCCATTCCCTAATCTCCCAATTAGGTTCAAAACCCTCCATCCCATTTTTGGCCTAATGGGATTAATTAAAGTGGCCCATCTCACCCCGTGTGGGCCCCGGCTATGCCCAAAATTACCCCGAGACTCAATTACTACCCCCGGGTACTCTTTTCTGACTATCTCGACCCATCCGGACTCAACCGCGCACTCAGAATTGGCGTCCGAATTAATTTATAAAAATCCTTATCTCACACCCAATTTAGTCTATATCGACTCCCGGCTGGGATAAGTGTATACCTTGTCATTAATGCTCGAAATGACGTAATTAAATTATTACTATTCACTTAGTAAATAAATTTATCTAAACATTAACCATTCACTCCCCGATTAATATTTAAATATATATATTGCCGTAATTAATTCAATTAAAATTATAATACACAAGTAATTTAAAATTCCTGAATTAATTAAATATTAAATGTACAAAAATACAGGGTGTTACATACTTCCCCCCTTACAAAGGAATTTCGCCCTCGAAATTGAGATAAACCTAGTGTTCTGATATTCACATCTTTCTCACTAGTCATGTGCCTCCAAGCCCGCTATATCTATCCCATCTGTTTCTAACCACGTTGCACAAGTATGCATTTAAAATTTACCCAGGGCGCCCATACACCCTATTCCCGTGCTTAACCACATAAAATTTTTACCTTAATTAACCCGGGTGCCCATACACCCTATCCCCGTGCCCTACCACACGAAAGTTACCCAACTATGGTAGTCGTAACCCGTAATATAACTTCGAACCCATAGTCATATCACAGATATATATATATATATATACACATATATAATTACTGTCCGGGTACTCAACCCATGCTACGTCCAAGTATCTCCCCATAAATACTTATCTCTGAACACAAAAGAATATATGCTTACCCTTATGCTACCAAAGACAACATAATACCGCGCCCTTACTACCACTAGTCCTTGCGCAAACTAAACCCCGAGCTATCTCTCTTTTCTCGAAAATTCAATTTAACCACCCTGATTCACTTCAGTAAACATCCCCACTTACCGGGATAAAATGTGAGAACACAAAACCTCACTATGTGCCATCGCACCACGCAATACAACATATATATCAACATATATATAGGCTATACGCCCTCTCCGGTGATACCTAGTACCAACCATACCCTGGTGTCGCGGACACCAAAATTTAACTCCACTATCCACAATAGTTAAATTCCATCGCTATATCGCCGATGTTTAAAAAGTATTATCAACCCTACTCCCATAATTCTCGAAAGTAGTAATTCCTCGTATAATTCAACCAATCACTCAGTGTACGCCTCCACTCTCCCATGAAGAACACTAAGGAACTCCGCTACCCTACGGAAAGTTTACCCACATGCTATGGCTGCTACCGCCAACGCACCCACTAAGTTTGACTCACCTGTGAACTCTAGTGAAAAATAAGTCTTATACTATGACATCCTCTTTGTCACTCAACAATATACCCCATGCCCCTAGGGTAAAATAATTACTTCTATACTCCGGCTGCAACGGTTGGTTCTCGATTTCTGGAGCAGCTTCTCCCAGCCCGAATGCACCCGTGACTTGCTTTAGTGGTTGTACATCTAGGACCTCGCCCTGTGGTTGACCCCTGCCTCTCTAAAGGCAATATATTTTCATGTGTCTCTCTTTTCCCATAAATGAAACACTTTCGAATATGTTCACCCTACCACTGATTCCTTCCATGCCAACCTTGTGGGAATTCTTAGCCATCCCGTCGATAGCCTCCAGTTCTAGATCGTTTGGCATGATTTCCTTGTCAGAAATCCTGCCCCTGATCTCCGCCCAGTCTGCTGCTGGGTTACTCCACTAGTATTATTCTCTTCTGCCTCATCCGACTGGTTAATCCCCACTCCCTTCCCGCTTCCTTTCACGAGGAAGCGATATTCCCAACAGTGCCGGAGTGTTGCGTTAATGACATCAGTATAACCTACTACTGTGAAATTATCAATTAAACATTGTCTGATTCTCTAGAAAAACCTATCCATAAACTTTGCTTTCTTTCTCTTTTCCTCGCTTACCTCATCTGGTACAAAATTTGCCAACGAGTGAAATCTTTCTCGTAATCGGCCATTGAACGGTCTCCCTTTGAGTCTCCTCACAAAATTTTCTCCTCATTTCGGTCTCGACCGCTGAAGGAAAAATACTTGCGGTCGAACCGCACCCAAAACTCTACAGTAGCTAGTGTATCCCTTTCCTCAACTGTGGTGATTGACCCCCACCACTGTAGCGTCGGTCCCACTAACTAATAGTGGTTAGCATTTATTTTCACACCCCATCGCAAACTCCCATGCGTAGGTGACGCTGGATTCCTATCTTCCTTGACATGCTAGTACTACACCTTAACCTCTTCGCAACTCTGGTGGGTTCTCACTAAAAATAACTTCTCTTTCTTATTTGCACCCCAACGACCCCGCGTGAGTCTGAACATCCGACGCCACTAACACTTGTGGTGGATTCCGTGGAAAGTACCTTGTCGTTTGCGACTACCATCGTTTCAATCGCCCGTGCCATTAGTTAGGTTACCTGTGCTGCCAAAATTACCTTTGGCAGTTTCTGCCGTAACTCTTACTCCTGACGCGTCTCACCTCTCCCTGCTGCCCAAGCTGCTATCCTTCTCATGGGCGTCATCTGGAATGAGAATCGAATTATATGAATTCACTTTCAATATAAATTCGTAGAAGAACATATATGCGCATACGTATGAGAATACAACAATCATATGATAGGGCTCTATATTAAAGATTGCTAAGCCGAAGCGTGAAAAGTCGCACAGATCCTAAGGACACTAGAACCTGATGCTCTGATACCATCTGTGACACCCCGCCTAATAAAATACCGGGTGATCAGTCCTATACCAAATTAAAACAGGAATCCCAGTTGGATCATCCTTAGCAACACTGTCGAAAACTTTTCAAAACTTACTAACCACCTAGTATTCCAAAACCTGGTGCCAATTTTAACTTTTTAATTTAAACAAAAAAATACATGCGAAATTAAAATATAAACCATTCACACAATTGAATGAAAGTAAATAGAATAATAATGACACAACTTGCCGAATAAATCACCGGCCACCAAATAACTAATCCAATACAAATATTCAACACCTGAATGAATTACACCTGAAAACTGAATCGAGTAGTTTGGGCTACAAGCCCTAAATAAAACTGAGACTAATAAAAGATTAATACTCTAGGAATGAATGAAAGATGTGTCTAAACCAAACTCCTGCTAGCATCCACATATGCCGCAGCTCCGTGTCCCTGGAATAGAATATCAATCATGGCGTCCCTCTGGCTGTGTACCTAAAAGGTTTTGAAAATAGTTTTATAGCAAGGGTTAGAACCCAAAACATTTTGGAAATATTTAGCAAGTGAATTAACTGCAGTAATTTAAAATGCATGAATGCGCTTCATATTTAAGTTAGTGTCGCACTCCCTTGAGGACATTCTCAACCCTCCACTATTGTGCACACCTACCGGTTACCTTAACCCCGCCTAGTTGTACTACCCCGTCCAACTAGTTCTGATATAACCTTACCTTACCATATTACTCTAACCCGAGTATAATGATTCTTGAATTATAAGTTATTTCACAATTAACTTAATTAATTCCTCTTAAATAATAGCCTATAATCGTCTCACAAGTTATATAAAGTAAATATATCACACACTGTAATATTCCAGCAAATGAATAACTTAATTAATTTCTCATTAATTAACAACATATAACCGTAACCCGAGTTATATAACGTAAATACATCACACACTGTATTATCACCTACATATAATATTTATTACCATTTTATACGTACCTTTACTAACATCCATACATATATCATACGTGTATCCATCCTTACGAGTATACCCTCACCGGATGATTCACTCTAAAATGCCATCTCACTAGGTGTGTTAACAAAACCTAGTTTTCCAAGTTGGATTCGCTCACCAACCTGGTCTACTACATAAACGAATTGAAGGTGGTCATATTGCTTCCTGAAAGTGAGATAATCTCCTCACCCATGTACCGGATGCTATGACCTGGGGATATACTCACCCTACTCCTCAAGCTAGGGGATTCACCCACATCGCGCAACCTCCCTTGATAGCATTAGAGTATATAATTTGAATAAATATCTAGTCACTGATATTTAATGTCGCACACAATATATACACGTATATATACTATCACTATACCGTATATATATAATATAAACTCCGGCTTTACCGTGTACTCAAAATCCCGTATACTGCCTGAAATTTAAATGTCACACACAATAGACATGTATATATATATATATACGTGTCTACAATCCGAGTCTACAATCCGACTCTAATTAGGTCCTCTGTAATGGGTCCCTGCTTTTAATGAGGTCTCCTATCTTCTCCTCAGGGCATTGGATAGAATTATTCCAGGGTCTTCTGTCATAAACTTGGCCGAGGATATCCCTTGCCACCTCCCTGCGATGGACAGAGGGTTCCCCAACCACGACACATTGGTTGTTGACCTCTTCCTGCTCTCGGCCTCTTCTTTCACAGGGTCGGCCTTGGTCTGGCCGACCCTGCCTACCCCCTCTCTGAGAGCCTGCTGCGCTCCTTGACCTCGACAGGCTCTGTCTTAGGTCATTCACCGGGCCCAACCTCTCAAAGGTCGACCCTCTTTGTTGGGCCTCTTCTCTTCTTTGACCGACACATCCTTGACTCTGCCTAAGAGGTCATATAGTGTTATTTGACACCTCATACGGCTCCCAGAAGTCTTTTGGGGCTTCTTCAGCTTCTAAGTCATCATACATGTTCTCTGGGTAAGGGTTTCCCTGCCTCCCCAGGCGCAAGTGCCTAGGGTCAGCAACGTCCCTTCTCCGTTGGGGTGCAGGCTGGTCCTTCATTGGTGCCTGGGGTGGTCCCCTAGCATCAGGATGAGGCTGAACTACCGCCGGAGTGATCATGTCTGGTGTGACTCCAGGTGGCCTCATCATAGTTTGACTGAGCTGAGCAAATTGCTCCTTCATGGCTTGTTGTGTTGCAGCTAAAGATTTCAAGGCCGCTACTACCTCCTCCATTTCGGACTGGGGGGGCGCCTGACTGGAACTAGCCCCTCTACCTCTGGGCGGTGGAAGAGGTGGTGGTAACTCTGGTGCCATGTGTTAACAATGAAGAGCTTGAGCAGCAAGTGAGCTTAATACCTTAAAGGACCTCTTTCAATGGTGAAACAGTTCCACGCAAGGGGTGGTTCCTGGTTCACCACCAGAGTCTCCGATGAGGTTAAGCTGAAGAAGAGGAAGAGATAGCTTCTCGTTCCCACAGACGGCGCTAAAATGATGATGCTGAAATTAGCACCACCAGGTAAGGTGTTTTCAAGATCAATATAAGAATAACAATGGCAGCACAGTTATATAAAGAGATAAGAGACTAAGATGAGGATAAGAGGAGAGGGCACCGGTATATAAGTGGTTCAGCCAAGTTGGCCTACGTCCACTGTGAGTGTGTGTGAGTAATATCACTGAATGAAGGCGCTAATGGCATTGGATACAACCTCTCAAGCTTTCGCTCTCTACTGTATATCTAGACAGAGTTTTTCCAAGGGTTTAATATATGGGATCCTTTTGCAAGGTAGGGGATGACCCCTATATATAGTACCTAGGGGGTGTAATGTAAACCCCATGCATGTAATGAGCATGTGTGTGATAGCCTCACCAATGTGGGAGTGCCATTTGTCACTGTCACATGTAAGGAATCATGATGAAATATCCTCTCCACGTGTGGAGAATAATCTTGTTACAACTGATTTGTGCCCATGTTTCCTTATCCAAATGTCAACAGATGCTCGGCTGCTATATTGGAGCATGACCTCGGCCTGGGAGAGGCCGAGCTGTAAAGGCTCGATAAACATCTTTCAAGATGTGCCATAGGGAGTCTCGGCCTGATCTCAGCCGAGACATTATGCTGGGGTCGGCCCCAGCCGAGGTTGGACTGGTTCCATGTTGAAGGTTACCAAGGCTTCTTGTCACCTCAGCCTACACTCGACCGAGGTTTCCATACCCAGGTGTATGATAATGTTGTTGATGCCTGTGATGCGCGTAGTGTCTATTGGAAATGTAGGTGGAAGTGTCAGCCTGGGACGACCTTACTAAGGCCGAGGTCTGATATCGTGGGCCCATGGCTTATCAAGGGTCGATCAATACCTCGCTATATAACTGTGGACGTAATGGACGTAGAAGGGTCGGCCTAGATGTAGAAGGGTCGGCCTACACTCACAGTGGACGTAGGCCAACTTGGCTGAACCACTTATATACCAATTCCCTCTCCTCTTATCCTCATCCCAGTCTCTTATGTCTTTATATAACTGTTCCTCCATTGTTATTCTTATATTGAGCTTGAAAACACCTTACCTGGTGGTGCTAATTTCAGCATCATCAAGGTGTATTTGTAACTCTAATATGGCTCTTTGTTTGATTTTGCAGACATATATGTTGTTTAACTTTTGGGTTCCCATCCTCAAAAGTTTTATACACATGTTGTTCAGGTTTGTAAACTAATGTTTTAGTTGGTTCCCATCCGCAACTAAAAGACCCAGGTTTATATCTACAGTTTTGAGTAGATATTCGTATTTGTTTTCTGTTAGATTTAGTTTGTTGGGGTACTTTGTTGAATCCTATTTCACGGGTTTTCCAGGCTTGCAGCAGGTAATGGATGTTGTTTCGTCAGTTAATGCTCAGGGTTTACAACCAACTCTTTATCAAATCTGTATCCATTTTTCATTCTTTAAGGGTTTTACAGCTAAATAACTCAAGTTGAGACTTTTAAGAAATATTATTTTTTGTTAACATATAGGATCGTGTTTATGATTTAGCCTTGCAGATTTTATTAGTATATAACTTGTGTTGACGCTATTCAAAAATTAAAAAAATGCTGATGTGTACAAAAGGAGGACCATTTAAAGAGGTAATTAAATTTTGAATTTTAATTTAGATACATTTTTTACAATAAAGTTTTCTTAAATTTGACCTTAAATTGTTTCACTTTCTAAGTAGTTATATATATAGCAAATATGTTTGAACCTGAACAAGTTTCTAATATTTTTTATCGGTTCACGTGTTCGTAGGTTTGCACAAAGGACATCATAAGTTCTCTTAAGCTGCCTAAGGGATATGGAAATCTGATGTTGCAATTGGTCCGACATTGATTGTATCTAAAGAGACTAAGATTGTGAAATGAAGCATTATTGCTATAAAGCCTCTAATTTATCACAGTAGATTATGAACCTATATTAATCTAATGGGTTCTTAAAGACCTCTATGTTTTATATTGGATGTTGGACCAATTTTCTCTTACCATGAATTTTTTTGAATTAGTAATATGGTATGACAGTTGATTCCTCTCAACTCTTATTCTGAAAAGGGTTTGTAAAGAGGTTGTACTTCCTGACCAGGAAAAACTACAATCAATGTCACACCTCATCAGAGCACAACACTCAAGAAAAAAGACACATGCACCATATCTAAGAGATGATCATTTATAATGAAATTTAATACAAAATTACGTTTGAAATTTATTCCATCTCTACAAGTACTACTATATGAAATTACATTTGAGATTTGTTGATTGAAAATTACAAAATTTAGGCATCGGAAGCTACAATGAACATAAAAAATGGATTGTTAGTTACACCTATTTTTGTGCACGATGGTTTATTTAATATTTTACTTGACTTTGTTAATTATTTATCCGTGTTTGATTATTTTTCAAAAGAATGTATTTTTGTGATAATTTGAACTTTCATGTTGCCTTTAACTTACTGTTTTATTTATATATTATAATTTTTATTTCTCAGGTGGTGCATTTATTGGACAATGGCTCTGCATTTATTTGATAGTGCCAACACCCTATATACTTATACTTTTTATCTCTCATGCGTCGTACTATACTACTAAAAATTCTGTATCTTTAACCTTGCTTGACTACTACTACGAATTATGTATCTTTAACGTTACTTGACTATTATTCTATGATAATATAGGTTATAGTCTATATATATATGTAGTCTATGAAGGATGTTAGAAATGATTGACAGTAAATATTGCGTTTATATGTTAGTTGTTAAAATAGTACACATATGTAGTCTATGATGGATGTTAGAAATGATTGATAGTAAATATTGCGTTAATATGTTAGTTGTTAAAATAGTACACACACACACACACACACACATATATATATATATATATATATATAGTATCTTAAACATTCATTAATATATGACTTTTAACTATACTATTCTACATATTATAGAATATGAGATTTAACAATATGAAAATGTTTATATGAGATTTGACAAGCTCAAGAAGATTTCCTTTTCAGTTGGTTTGCTTGTCTTTAAATACCTTATTGAATATGATAACAACATTATCACCGTTTTGTTTTGAATATGATACGTTATTGAATATGATAACTACAATATCATAATATTTGTTTTGTCCTTGTGAACTCGATGTTATAAGGTGAAGAACTATGCTTATAAATACATTATCACCGTTTCATTTACTAAATAACTCCTTAGTATTTATCACTGTGCCATCGACACAAGTATTTAGCTTTTTTTGAAATATTGCACTTTTTTTTATATAAGACAATTAAAACGATAAGATTTTTTTTTTAATTAAAAACTTAAAAGTGTACATTAAAAAAACAATTAAATAAAATAATGAATAAATTTATCTCGGGAACAAATTTATCGACACGGGTACAAAATATCACGGGAACAAATTTATCGTCGTGCCATCGGCACGGGTACACCCTAGTGTGTGTGTGTATATATATATAATAAAGGAAGTGGGACTTTTGCCACATCATACAATATTTGCCACATCATATAACCATGTCATACAATTTTGTACACAAAACCTATAAGGAGTGGTTTTTGCCACATCATATATTTTGGATACAAAACCTATATAATCAGATTTTGTATCTATATATATAAATAGTCCAACGGCTGAAAACTGCAAAAAAGTCTTTATTGAGTGGTTACACGCTATTAGAGAAAAGTACAATTTATAATACCCAACTTGACTGGTTACATGCCAAATTGCCAAATTTACTTGCCAGCTCTTTATTTTCCAGCTCTTTAAGCTTGTCCCATGTCTCGAGGCTGGTTGCAATCTTTTAAGATTCCTTTTACCATCACACTTCCCAAAAGCGTACCAAGGAAGTTCATCACTTTCTCTTTCATTCAATCTCTCTACACCCTTTATCTATGCCATCTTCATACACCCTCAAAGCAATAGAATCTGACCAAGAAACAATTTCGTTCACCCAGACCAAATCAAGAAACCATCTTCGTCCCCCGACCAAATCAAGAAACCATCTTCGTCGCCCGACCAAATCAAAACATTATCCCCACCCAAAATCCCAGACAACTTTCCCCCGCCTCCCTCCTTCGACAATGTCCTGCCCGAAGACGCCATCGGCGTTGCCTACGAATAGATTTACGGCCCTACGTACATTGACGTGAGAATCTTGGGTTTGACGAGAGAGTTGTGCAGGTTATGAGGGTGATGAAAGTGGTGAAGGAGGGGAAGCAGTTACGGGAGTTGTGCAGGTTTTACCTCTCTATCGGTTGTAGGTATTTTTGTTGTTTAGATTTATATTTGGATAAATATTTTGTTTACCTATTTGGGTTCACAGTCAAAGGTTCTAACTTTGGTGTTGCCAGTCCAGAAAACATCACCGTCGATGTCTACAGGAAGATAAGGATTTGTGTTTTTTTTTTTGTTCTTATTTATTGCTCAATTAGCTCACAACTAAGATTCGACGTTTGGTTTTATTATTTTATAAAAAAATGTCCGGCGTGAGGGACTCCGAAGGCAGTGGGTTCCAAAACTGACGTCGAATGATGTTGAAGTAAAAGCCGTTTTCGTCGCTGTGTGCTTCACCGATTTATTTTTCACTGGTGGCTTCCCCGGCACGTGAGACTGGAGGTGATTTTCCATCGATCTTAAAGTTGCATTCTAAGGGGTGTACCATTGCATTCTTCAATATCAGATCTAAATGCCTAGATGTTTTTTTGGTTTGTTATGATGAAATCGCTAGTGATCAAATACTTGGTGGAGAAGTTTTTTATATGGGTTTTAGGTATCGATTTTTTATATGGGTTTTATATAGCACGAACACAATATGACAGGACATCATTTTTTTTGTAAATACGAACACGACCCAGTAGTATTTTTTTTTTTTGCAAATAACAACATTTTACTCTATTTTGAGTTTTCATTTATTTGGTTGATTAACATATTATTTACTTCTAAATATTTGCATTGTTGGAAAGAACTAAACATATAGCTATAGTTTACCAACCAGTCACTTTCAAAATGCATACCAGAAACCAACGGATAAGTATTAAATGGTACACTAGATATATAGGTAAATGACTTTTTAAATAAAAAACTTTACAAAATCTCTTAGCCAAAAGTTACAAGCAGGTCATAAAGAACCAAAGGTACAAAATCTCTAAAATCGATAAAAGTAGCAACAACTAAAGATCCTAATAACCAATTGGTCTTAATCCTATACTAGGCATAAATCCTAGCAGAATTTGACAAACACAATAATCCATAGAAAACGTTTCGTGTGCCATTATGACAAGGTTAGTAAAGGTACGACATCAGTGTTCATAGTCTGCAATATGTAGACTTAATTAAAAAGAACAAGACACAAAGCTAAAATTATTGTTAGGTACAAGTTTAAGTGGTAACATCTGACATGCATATTTATATTGGAATGACAAATCTTTTGAAACATGCAAGATTTTTTTGAAATTGTCGAATTAATTTTCAAGAGAGAAAATGTTTTACAAATTGTCTACTTAATAAAATCTGTAAATCAATTTATAGCATAGATTAACTGAATTTGTCACTTTTGGCTAATTTAGACTATTATTTAATAGTTATAAGTAACTTTCATAAATACTAAATAATAAAATAAAAAATTACTGAAAGCCTTTTTAGTACTTACAAAAAATTTCAAGCTATTATGAGTTACCATGTTAATCTATTTCAAAAATTAAAACAATGACAACATTATTTACATGAGTAAAAGTTTTGACATTGAATTGACACATTTATGGGATAAATTTATCAACTACTCTTTAACAATTACAACTTCTGGATTCGTTTGGTGATTTTTGTGTCGTGTTATCGTATTATGTCTAAAATTATCAAAACTAATGCTTTGTTGTCTTCCTCAATTATAATACCTTTGTAGTTTGTGTAACTAATTAGCTTATAATGTGAAATTTTAAGTCTTTCTTAAAGTGACATTAATGTTCCTATGTAGTATTACAAATGTGTGAGATGAATAATACCATACATGGTATTGCAAAGTTTTTTAAAAGAGAAAATATCACAGAACACATGGTAGGGGAGTGAGAAGTTTTATGTGATAATAATCCTAAAGTTTAGTCTTGGAATGTGTGAAGATAAAATGTTAGGAAGAAAATAATGATCTTGATGGATAAGCCTCTTTTGGTTGGATTTTACAATGTCGCAAATGCATGACAATAGATTCAATGGGACTTTTATGGAATTCAAATCTCTTTATATTCCATAACGTACTAGAAATTCAAATCTCTTTATAAAATTTGGTTCAATAAAGTTCGAAATGTTAACAAGGGCAATTCATAATGTCAGTAAAGTTTATAAAATTTGGATCTTTAAAGTTTGAAATGCTATAATAAAAAAAATACTAATTGCAAATATAAGCTAGATGTTCCTAAGACATATATGCACCATATTAAAATTATAATCATGTCACAAGCATTTGATCAATATGTTAATCGTGCCATCGAAAATGGTTATACCTAGCCATGACAAGTAAGTGTACCATGAGATGAACAACAGTATTTGTATTTGTACAATTGATGACACATTTAATATACAAAATATCACGAGAACAAATTTTTCACATGAACAAATTTATCATCATGCTTTTGGCACGGGTACAAAATATCACGGGAACAAATTTATCGACGTTCCATCGGCACGGGTACACCCTAGTATATATATAGGAGAAGGCTCACCTACATCATGCTCTATACATCATCCATGCATCACGCTTAATTACAGGCCCTAAAAAACTTTTTTTTCAATTTTTTCCTTGAAATTAGCCTTCTAATCAATCCATATGCAAAAAATTAGGTCAAAATACATTTTGTAACTATTTTTGAAAAATCCACAAAAAACTGCCAAAAATACCTTATTTATAGGCCAACAGTTTTTTGTGGATTTTTTAAAAATACCTACAAAATATATTTTGACCTATTTTTTTCCATATGTGTTGATTGAATGGCTAATTTCAAGGGAAAAATACAAAATTTGAAAAAAAGGTTTTCTAGGTCCTAGAATTAGGTGTGATGTATGGTGTGATGTATAGTGCATGATGTAGGTGAGCCTTCCTCTCTCTCTCTCTCTCTCTCTCTCTCTCTCTCTCTCTCTCTCAATCTATATATATATATCTATATATATATATCTATATATATATATATATATATATATATATATATATACATATATATATATATATATATATTCCTTACTACGTAGGAAAAACTTACACTGTACTAGCCTACTAATCCCGAAGTCAGAACTGACTTCTCGATTTTCAATTAAGTGTTCACTCACATGTTAATCAATTCCTCAACATAGAATACAACTAATAGTTGGCCTAAAACACGCTCCAATCCCTGATAATGATCTAAGGAAATCCCAATATATCCCGAAAAATCATACGCCCATTTATCCAATGCTAACGAGTTAAAACAATGTACAATAAAAATTGGGATGGATAAGCAAACAAGACCGCACTATGAGAGGAATTGTTATTTAAACACTTTCAAAAATTAATTTATATTACTAAAAAGTACAACATTGTTAAAGTTTCTTTCCATATACTTTTCCATCACTCTTTCACTCAGCCCACCTAAATAAATTTTATTTTGACATATTACAACATTTTTAATTAAAATGAACTTAAATGGAAACTCTTTCCTCAAGCACGTTTCACCCTTCTAAAGGCAAAGACGTTTGCTTTATACCAATATTAGTGCCACTTTGTTACCATCCGTCACCCATCCATCTCATGTCCTCTCTTTCCTCCACACAAAACCTACACAGAATTTTAAAGAAGCCTAGTTTGCACTCACATGTTATATTTGTTATCTCTCCTACCTCATCAACTTAAATTCTCACTTATTGCCTACTCAACACCGCAAGGACAATAACATTAGGAGTTTTTTTTAACCCTAGATATGTCCGTTAAATTTTCTGTAACAACCCTCGCTTTTAAGAGACTCGTTTTATATTAATTAACCACATGAAGTAATTATATAAAATGTTGGAACTGGAGTAAATATTAATTGAATGAGTTGAAAGTTAATATTCACTAGATTGTTGCATATTTACTGTATGTGTAAGTAAATATCATCATGTTGCATGTTTTATAGTGTCATGTGTTTTAAATGACATTATGGTTTAAATGAAACCGGAACTTAAAATGAATTATAAAATTACTGGATGCCATTTTAGAGGGCGTAGTTAGTCCCGGAATGAGCGAGACAGTCAAAATAAGTGTTATATTGTATTTTTAGGTTTGGGGAACTTTTGACTGGTATTAACTTAAACGCGTATTTGGGAGCTATTTTAATGTGGTATTAACCATTTAAGTTGGAAATTTTATAGTTAAGACATGATTTAGTCTTAAAAAGTCTCTTATTTGTCACATGTGTAATGCCAAAAATAGATAAAGAGAGAGAGAGAGAGAGAGAGAGAGAGAGAGAGAGAGAGAGAGAGAGAGAGAAGAAGAGAATTGAAGAGAAAAGAGGAGAAATAAGAAAGAAATTGGAGATCGAAGATTGGGATTGCTTCTACCACAAAGAAATCTGAAATTCCAACCTCAAGGCAAGTTTTCTACTTTCTAATATATGATTTAAGATGAGTAAATTATGTGATAGTTGTGTATTAACATTTATGGATCAAAAATGGAATTTATCGTGTTTTAACCCTAATCTTAGTTTATGATGATGAAGTTGTTGGTTTTAGTAGTTAATAATCATATAGGATGATTTGGGGTAGTTTAATGTTGTTGGATGTGTGTAAAAATGGAAGAGATTTGAGTTTTGGGGGAAAACTATGGTTTATAACCCGTAACTCATTCTTGGCAAATTTGCAGGGGCGAATCGATTCGGCCTTAGGGTGAATCGATTCGGCTAGTTGCAGAATGTGATATTTGTCATCCAAATTGATTTGCTTTTAGGAGAATCGATTCGCTGTCTGGGGCGAATCGATTCGGAATCACGTTATTTTTGAGTTGTTTTTCTAACTCGATTTCTACTCTTTTTCTTTAGGCTTAGGACCTAGGATCCTTCTTGTATGAAGTAAACTTAGAGTTATAGAGTCCTAGATGAGTGGGGTAACTACCCTAGAATAGAAATGAATTATATGGGGTTGTTCCAGCGTTATGCCAATTGATGTTAGGGCATTCTTATTATGAGACTATGAGTTGTAGTATCATATTGGGAAACTTTATAAGCTCAATTGAGCTACGTTAGTCTTGATGTTTTACAATAACATCACAAATGAATCTTGGGAGGATAAATTGGAAGTTTATTCATTCATTGAGGTTACAATGATAAGATGTATTAAGTATGGCTCCGAGTAAAATATGAGGTATTTACGAAAATGTAAATGACTACGGTATCGTATAAAATGAAAAACACATATGAAAAAGGGTAAATGAAAATGAAATGGAAATGGTAACGATTACGATAAATGATAATTTACTTAATCATGAATATGGCAAATGATAATTTACTTAAACACACCTCTCTAAATGCTATCATAAGGGAAGTTCGCGCGTGAGGTGATTCCCCCTGACTAATGAATGCAGGGTTGATATAGTCCTAGGCCATATGAGCAATTACTGTATGTTTATGCGCTTGTGAGGTGATTCTAGGTGTGGTCATGACTCTCCCGCAGGCATATGGCCGCTTCCCGACGTCTTGTGTTATTGGTGCCCAGGTTGTCTTGTTTGATAGGCCCTGGAAGATGATAATCATTTAGAGGTTCCTCTAGTGGGGAAACTCAGAGGGGAGGTCTTAGAATCGTTATATGTATATGAATATAACAATTCTTAATCAAGTGGGACTTCATGTATGATAAAAGCCATAAAGAGCATAAGGACATGCCACAAAGAGCATATAATAATGATGATATTCCTGATAAGGAATGGAAAGCAACAAAGAGCTTATAATTGTAATTATATTTTCCTGACAAGGAATGGAACTATGAAATGAAATAGTTTTCATGATCCAAGCTTTTAATTAATGTTAATCATCCTTAGTTTCCTGTATAACTGAATTAAACTTTTGATTATTTAAATTGTCTTAGCTTATGCTTTAAATTGTGTAGATAAATTCTTATTTATTTTAGTCATGATTTACTTTTCATAACTGTCATACTCTTTATTCACCTGGTGATCATATAAAACTGGGCCCTGACCCGTTCATATTTCTTATCATGCATAAATCTTGCATTCGCTCAGGTGCTTCGTCATAAGGACGCCCGTTCTGACTTTCCTATTCCGATGTCTTTTGGGAGCCGTGATACTTTGCGGATATTACGGGATACTTGGTATATACGTTATCATTCTTGTACTATAGTTATGATCGGGCCATTAACTCGGGCGTGAGGCCCAAGCTGTTCTAATTGTCTAATGAAATGTATTATGTATTTCACTGAACTTGTTTAATATTATCGTATGAGTTTGTTGACTGACAGCATATTCGGTCCCTTATTGTATAATTAATGTGTATGTAGTATAATTTCTTCTGGGTTTCCACTTTCTTTTTAAATTGGGTTATTAAAATTCTTTTCTTAATTTTAAAATCAAAATTTTTGGCAACCCATTTTTCTAAATTATGGAGTGGTCATCTTGTATACTTTTTATATTGTTATGATGCTGAGAATGATTTCATCCATGATTCTTGTCATATTAGAGTATCGGGATGGCAACCCCATATTTTGGTGAGCGGAGTGTCACAGATGGTATCAGAGCATTAAGTTCTAGAGTCCTAAGGAGTCTGTGTGAAGGTTTTACGCTTGTGAGATCGTTGATTTCCCTTGTGAGATTTCGCTCTCCTTCCATGATGTAGAACCCATAGAATCTGTTGCACATTCGTATGAGATTTGTAGGTCGATTGAAGAAGGGCGCCAAAGAAGTCGTTGTAAAGGCGTCACGAGATGGAATTACTAGGATGTGTAAGTTGTGGTCGGGGATGAGGACCGCTTTGGAGGTCGTTCCCTTTTGGTGGCATTTTCTTATCTTGCTACTGCGATTAATAAGTACAGTGGATATAGTTTTTCCAAGTACCGATAGAAGCAGAGAGTGGTACTAATCTTGGTATTTCAAGCAACGTTAAATTGAAGTGGAGAAGAGCCCATGATAAGGGCCACATGTTGATGTTAGAGGGAGGAGATGCATCCCCATTCGGTGGATGGATAATGTCGAGGGGCTTTGGCCTGGAGAGGGGTATAGAAGTGCCCAGATGAAAAGGATGGAGGAAAATCCTTCACCCGTAGGAGTAGTGTTGAAATGGTGGGAACGTAGTCACCATATTTGTGGGTGCAGGATGTTTTTCCAATGGAGAAACCCGATGAACGTTTTCAACAGCGAGTTTCTCTGGGATAACTGGAATGAGGAAAAGGTAGATCCTCAAATGTTCACACGAGGTTCAGTCGGAAGGCGACAGTGAATAATGATTTGTACGATTAGAGAGGTCGTGCACCAAAATAAGGTTGGTATAAGGAAGAAAGAGCCCTTTAGTGGAACGATAGGCTCCAGAATAAGTGTCGTTAACACTTTTGAAGGAACAGTGTTCATGAAACCCCATTGGTGGATATCCGCCCGGGGAGGTTTCATTGAACTAAGGAAGGGGAGGCCGGAAGCGTGTTCTCTTTTTTGAGAAAGTAAAAAGGGACTGAGTGGGCAATTATTTGGAACCTAGGGACGGAACACTGGTTATGATGTGGAATGTAGAACCACTCATCTTCATTCTGTTGATTGGAGAACAAGGGTAAGGATAAGGTGCCAGGTTGGGGCATTGATGGAAGTAATATTGGTTCGGATAAGACTCGTGTACGGTGTCTGAGAACCATTAGGATTGACCCGGGGTGATTGGCAATAATGTTGGTGGGAATTCCACCTTAGTAGTGGGTGGTGCTTTCCTCCTGATAAGATAGGGTAGTATTGTGTTTACTCTAGAATCGGGTGTGTATATTATGCTTGTGGTAGTATCGACTCTACTATAAATAGCATAATTATATGACTTCCGTGGTAGGGAAGTTTTATATTTTCCTTCACTCGTTAAAAAGCGAGAGAGGATATTTTTTAAAATTATTATGTGCGTGATGTGCTACATGTATGATGTGTATTATGCGAGTAATGATAATGTGGTTTTATTGGGGTGATGGCAAGTGAATAAATTGCGAGGCTATCCTACTTCTAGTTTTAGGATGGAACTAGTCGTCCTATAATATCTCTCCTGGATACAGGTTGAGACCTTATAGAGGTGGTTTGAGGTAGGTAGGAGATTTTCATTACTTATTGTGTTATCTTGTTTGAGTGTTGGATTGTTTATTTTCTTTGTTTGTGGTTGTTGTGCTTTATCTCCACGACTAACAAGGTTAAGTAGCAATGCATATGAGGGGTTCCTTGTTTGAATTTCGCTTTAGCGAGATGCTCCACGCATGAACCTTAATGACGATGGAAGTGGAGAGATACTGTTCTTTTTCTTCTTTTATTTTATTTTATTTTATTTGGTTGATTGAGAGTTGGGTTGAAAGGTTTAGCCGAGAATCACGTATTTGAGTGATTAAGGGCTATTAAAGTGCGATATAGAAGCACTGAATATAGTTCTCTCCTCTGATCGATATGAGGGAGACTGAGATATGAAGTCGACTTGAGACTTCTGGTTATGCCTTGATGACAAGGCTATTTAAAATGTTGTGTATATAGTGGGATAAGTATTTGTAAGACTTTATAGAAAGTAAATGTCCGATTAGTTGAAATCCTCAATTATTTGAATGGTAAGATATAGAAGTAGACTCTTATTAGTAGGGTTACGAGTTAGAATTTTATCAGTCATGTTTATGCGTCTTGATCATTATATCTTGATAACCGACGATGTGAGGTAGTAGTGTAACGGGAGGGTTCCTTGTTTGGATTTTGCTTTGGCGAGACGTCCCACGCATGAAACCGAGCGAATCTCGGAAGTTGAGAAAGGTCTTGGGCACTAGAGATATACTTAGTATTATACGTATATGAAACGACTAGGATATATATCGATCTTAGGATTATTAGGACGTAAGGCCTTTAGGTTATGTGACGTTGATTTAGGAAGGCTATAGGGTGCTGACCATGAATAGGTTGGGGGTTTACTCTAAAGGGGATTAGGTCCCTATAAACAAGAAGTATGAAATCTCGAGTGACTCGGAAGGTTAGGCCGAAGGAGATTAGGCCTCTCTTAATTAGAGTTTTACGTTGGTAACCTAACTTTCAAGGAGTTAAAAGGATGAGTTGACATTCACTCCTGGGCCCATGTTGTGAAGCTCGAGGGTGGATTTAACAAACAAGTCTCTGCCAGGAATGAGAAGTAATAATACTAGAGCATGGACCCATTGTTTATGCATCTCATAAACTTAAACTTTGTGGGAAGTATTATCCCATGCTTGATTTAGAATTCATTGTTGTAGTAATCGCCTTAAGGAAAAGAGACACTACTTACTGGGCCAGAAATTTGGTCTTTCACGCGAGCAACAAGTTATTGCAATATGTTGTGTAATGAAATAGAGTTGGTGTTTGGATTTCATAAAGGACTATCAATTGGATATTCCCTTTCGCTAAGGAAAGGAGATTTTGGTAGTAGATTCGACAAGTAGAAAACCCATCGGAGAAAATAATGAAGGCATGGAAAGCCAATAGAACGTGCATAACTAGGAAGACTTTGGGGAAAGAGCATTCATGTCTGTGACTGACCATTTAACCCACTCGTGTGAAGAGAGTAGTGGTATAATAAAGAAGGGTATATTCATAGACGTTTTCATTGAATTACTGGCACCGAACTGGTCATGATCCCATTTGAGAAAATTGCTTATCGTTTGACCAAATCGTTGCTTCTTTGGCCTTTATGGACGGACTATATGTAAAGGAGTACGTCCTGCTCTTTATGGAGGAGTGGTATAACTGTATGAAGTGCCTATCAAAATAGTGGTGGACCGAAACTAGATATTCATGTCAAAGGTTGGGTAAATTTTCCAGGAAGTAATGGGAACCTTATGGAAATGGCGTATATCTTACCACCCTAAAGTGAATGAACGAATGGAGGAAGTTAACCTTATGTTGAAGGGCATATCTTGAATGTGTACCTTAAGATAAATGGTTGGATGAGAGAAGTAGCATTGTTTAAATGGAATTTCCCGTACAATAATTTAGATCATTTTCTAAGGTATGGCATCGTGAGTGGCCTTGTGTAGCCAGTTGAGTTATTCGCATACTCATCGGATGGAACCAACAAAAAATATGCTCCTTGGACTGGGAGTGGTCCCAGAACATTTCTTTAATGATTGGGCTTATTGAGCCGTATAGATTAGAGGGGCTCTGCTTATACGAAGAGTAGTTGTGCAGTGTTGGGGTTAAGGAATTTAACATTGGTGTAGGTATCCCCGAGGAGGGATGTAACATGATTCAGGAAGTAAGGCTATTTGCACCGAGTCATGTGGGTATCGTCTTCCTCTGTAGGAAGATAGGATCGATTGTTCTTGAGGAACGCATTGGGCCATGTAAGAGCACGATAAAAAAAATTTAAACTGAGATCGATAGTGATGACCTTAGTCCGAGTCCATCCGGTATGCCACAATATTGAGAGGTTAATCAAAAGTGATAGAATGATAGTTTAGAATGGTGTACCCTTTTTGCGATTAGCGTACGCCTGAATTTTGAGGGAAAAATTCCCTCATAAGGGGGGAGTATGTAACAACCCTCGCTTTTAAGAGACTCATTTTGTATTCATTCACCGCATGAAGTAATTATATGAAATTTTGGAACTGGGGTAAATATTAATTGAATGAGTTGAAAGTTAGTATTCACTAGATTGTTGCATATTTACTGTAAGTGTAAGTAAATATCATCATGTTTCATGTTTTATAGTGTCATGTGTTTTAAATGACATTATGGTTTAAATGAAACCAGAACTAAATTATTGCATGCCATTTTAGAGGGCGTATTTAGTCCCGGAATGTGCGCAACAACCAAAATTAGTGCCATATTGTAGTTTTAGGTTCCGGTCACTTTTGACTGGTTTTAACTTAAACGCGTATTTGGGAGCTATTTTAATGTGGTATTAACCATTTAAGTTGGGAATTTTATACTTAAGCCATGATTTAGTCTTGCTAAGTCTCTTATTTCTCACATGTGTATTGCCAAACATAGAGAGAGAGAGAGAGAGAGAGAGAGAGAGAGAGAGAGAGAGAGAGAGAGAGAGAGAGAAGAAGAAGAAGAGAATTGAAGAGAAAAGAGGAGAAAGAAGAAAGAAATTGGAGATTGAAGATTGGGATTGCTTCTACCACAAAGAAATTTGAAATTCCAACCTCAAGGAAAGTTTTCTACTTACTAATATATGATTTAAGACGAGTAAATTGTGTGATAGTTGTTTATTAACATTTATGGATCAAAAATGGAATTTATGGTGTTTTAACCCTAATCTTAGTTTATAATGATTAAATTGCGGGTTTTAGTAGTTAATAATCATGTAGGATGATTTGGGGTAGTTTAATGTTGTTGTATGTGTGTAAAAATGGAAGTGATTTGAGTTTTGGGGAAAAACTAGTGTTTATAACCCGCAACCTATTCTTGGCATATTCGCTTGGGCGAATCGATTCGGCCCTTGGGCGAATTGATTCGCTAAGGGGTCAGCCTACAGAGTTGCAAATCCGAATCGATTCGGGTTAAGTCTGAATCGATTCATCTAATTCTAAAATGTGGGATTTATCATCCGAATCGATTCTCTTTTAGGCGAATCGATTCACTGCATGGGGCGAATCGATTTGGAATAAGGCTGTTTTTGAGTTGTTTTTCTAACTCAATTTTTACACTATTTCTTTAGGCTTAGGACCTAGGAACCTTCTTGTTTGAAGTAAACTTGGAGTTCTAGAGTCCTAGATGAGTGGGGTAATTACCCTAGAATATAAATGAATTATATGGGGCTGTTCCGGGGGTATGCCAGTTGTTGTCAGGGCATTCTTTTCTTTTAGTTGATTATTATGAGACTAGAAGTTGTAGTATCATATTGGGAGACTTTAGAAGCTCAATTGAGCTACATTATTCTTGATTTTTTACAATAACACCACAAACCAATCTTGGGAGAATAAATTGAAAGTTTATTCATTCATTGAAGTTACAATGATAAGATGTATTAAGTATGGCTCCGGGTAAAATATGAGGTATTTACAAAAATGTAAATGACTATGGTATCGTATAAAATGTAACATAAATATGAAAAGGGGTAAATGAAAATGAAATGGAAATGGTAACGATTACGGTAAATGATAATTTACTTACTCATGAATATGGTAAATGATAATTTACTTAAACACACCTCTCGAAATACTATCATAAGGGAAGTTCGTGAGTGAGGTGATGCCCCTGGCTAATGAATGCAAGGTGGATATAGTCCTGGGCAATATGAGCGATTACTCTATCTTTTTGCGCTAGTGAGGTGATGATGGCTGTGGTCATGACTCTCCCACAGGCATATGGTCGCTTCCCAACGTCCTGCGTTATTGGTGCCCAGGTTGTCTTGTTTGATAGGCCCTCGAAGATGATAGTCATTTACGGGCGCACCGAGTGGGGAAACTCAAAGGGGAAGTCTTAGAATTGTTATATGTATATGAATATAATAATTCTTAATCAAGTGGGACTTGATGTATGATAAATGCCATAAAGATCATAAGGACATGCCACAAAGGGCATATAATAATGATGATATTCTTGATATGTAATGGAAAGCCACAAAGAGCTTATAATTGTAATTATATTTTCCTGATAAGGAATGGAACTATGAAATGAAATAGTTTTCATGAGGCAAGCTTTTAATTAATGTTAATCATCCTTAGTTTCCTATATAACTGAATTAAACTATTGATTAATTAAATTATCTTATCCTAAGCTTTAAATTGTGTAGATAAATTCTTATTTCTTTTAGTCATGATTTACTGTTCATAACTCTCATACACTTTATTCATCTTGTGATCATATAAAATCCGGCCCTGACCCGTTCATATTTCTTGTCGTGCATGAATCTTACATCCGTTTAGGTGCTCTGTGTGACACCCCGCCTAATAAAATACCGGGTGATCGGTTCTATACCAAATTGAAACAGGAATCCCAGTTGGATCATCCTTAACATCACTGTCGAAAACTTTTTAAAACTTACTAACCACCTAGTATTCCAAAAACTGGTGCCAATTTTAACTTTTTAATTTAAACAAAACAATACATACGGAATTAAAATATAAACCATTCACACAACTGAATGAAACTAAATAGAATAATAATAACACAACTTGTCGAATAAATCACCGGTCACCAAATAAATAATCCAATACAAATATTCAACACTTGAATGAATTACACCTGAAAACTGGACCGAGAAGTCTGGGCTACAAGCCCTAAATAAAACTGATACTGATAAAAGATTCCTACTCTAGGAATTAATGAAAGATGCGTCTAATCAAAACTCCTGCTAGCATCAACATATGCTGCAGCTCCGTGTCCCTGGATTAGAATATCAATCGTGGCGTCCCTGTGGATGGACACCTAAAAGGTTTTGCAAATAGTTTTATAGCAAGGGTTAGAACCTAAAATAGTTTGAAAATATTTAGCAAGTGAATTAACTGCAGTAATTTAAAATTCATGAATGCGCTTCATATTTAAGTTAGTGTCGCACTCCCTTGAGGACATTCTCACCCGTCCACTATTGTGCACAACTACCGGTTACCTTAACCCCGCCTAGTTGTACTACCCCGTCCCACTAGTCCTGATATAACCTTCCCTTACCATATTACTCTAACCCTAGTATAATGATTCTTGAATTATAAGTTATTTCACAATTAACTTAATTAATTCCTCTTAAATAATAGCCTATAACCGTCTCACAAGTTATATAAAGTAAATACATCACACACTGTATTATTCCAGCAAATGAATAACTTAATTAATTTCTCATTAATTAACAGCATATAACCGTAACCCGGGTTATATAAGGTAAATACATCACACACTGTATTATCACCTACATATAATATTTACTACCATATTATACGTACCTTTACTAAGATCCACACATATATCATACGTGTATCCATCCTTACGAGTATACCCTCACCAAATGATTCACTCTAAAATGCCATCTCACTAGATGTGCTCACAAAACCTAGTTATCCAAGTTGGATTCGCTCACCGACCTGGTCTACTACATAAACAAATTGGAGGCGGTCATATTCCTTCCTGAAAGTGATATAATCTCCTCACCCATGTACCGGACGCTATGACCTGGGGATATATTCACCCTACTCCTCAAGCTAGGGGATTCACCCACATCGCGCAACTTCCCTTGATATCATTAGAGTATATAATTTGAATAAATATCTAGTCACTGATATTTGATGTCACACATAATATATACACGTATATATACTATCACTACACCGTATATATATAATATAAACTCTGGCTTTATCGTGTACTCAAAATCCCATATACTGCCTGAAATTTAAATGTCACGCACAATAGACACGTATATATATATATATATATATATATATATATATATATATATATATATATATATATATATATATATATATATATATATATATATACTATCACTACACCGTATATATATATATTAATACCCTGTCCTTACTGTGTACTAAATATCCCGTATACTGCCTGAAATTTCCTGAGTCTGTGGCTCGACTCAACGTAATTAATTTTCTCATTTAATAATTTACTGTCTCCCTGAGTCTATCACCCAACTCTAATTAAATTAACTAACACACATGTTAATTTAATATCTCCCCGAGTCTATCGTCTAACTCTAATTAAATTACCTAACACACATATTAATTTAATATCTCCCCGAGTCTATCGTCCAACTCTAATTAAATTAATTATTACACCCATTAATTTAATACTTACCCCAGTCTACAATCCGACTTTTATTTAATTAATTTACACATTAATTAATCAACACATATCCGAGTCTACAATCCGACTCTAATTAAATTAATTATCTCTTCTATTAATTTAATAACTTGGTGTCACCCAACCATAATCCCCGGACTCTCTCACTTGGCCCGTACCTCAATATTTCCCGAGTCCATGTTCCGACTCCAAACAAATTACTTTCTCTCAATAATTAATTTAATGCCTTAAGGTCACTTAACCAACATACCCGGACTCGCTCACTTGGTCCAATTTACATCTCATAATATAATACCCATATTTTCGCCTACAATGTGTCACACCTTTATTTTTATAATTTTCCCAATTATATTTGCCTATAATAATTAACATACCCGGACTCGATCCACTTGGCCCGAAATTAAATATTTCCCGAGTCTATATCCCGACTCTAAATCACTTAGTTTATCTCCAAACTTAATTCACTACCTTGGGGTTGCTTGACCAATATACCCGGATTCGCTCACTTGATCCGTATCTCACTATTTTGGAATAAAGTCTCTCAAATTCATCCATTAAATGCCCCACATAAATTCATCCTAATCCCAATTACTCTTTCCCATAATTACTAGGAATAGGTGTTTCAAAATTAATTATCACAATTTACAGTATGGAAATTAATTTATAATTAATTTTCCCCTTATATCACACACAGGCCGAACTGGCCAGAATTTCCCATCATCGATCGATCGATGCCCCCGATCGATCGATCGACCCCTTCGTTGCAGCTCTTCTTCCCCACTGTTTTCCACCATTAACGAACTTCAAGGTTTCTAAACCATAATTTAAACCTCTAATTACATCATCCCATCATCTACACATGGTTAATCCACATCCTATTCATCATAGAGACCATTAAGATAATCAACTTCTCTACTTATCTCATAATTTTCGAAATGGGTCTTTCTCCATAAAATTCAATTTTTTGTTTTAAATCCCAATTTCCAGATTCGATTTCCACTCTTTTATGTTTTGGGTTTCTCGTTCAAATCATATATACATATTCAGATATCAATCACCCATCTAAATCTTACTTTGAATCTCATTCAAGTGTTTCAAAAACAAAAACCCCATTTTGTACCCATTTACACCCAAAAACGATTTTTGGTTTACACATAACTATGATATGAATTGATTATCATGCTTTAAGAATCAAAACAGTTAACCACTTGCCTCTAAGTGTTTGTAGTGTCTGATCCGTTGTTGATGTCCCTTAATTTGGCTCCAATAACCTCCAATTTGCTCTTGATTTGTTTTTCCCCAAATACCCTCTCAAACCCTAGGTTTAGAGTTATGTTGGCTACCATTCCTTAATCTCCCAATTAGGTTAAAAACCCTCCATCCCGTTTTTAGCCTAATGGGCTTAATTAAAGTGGCCTAACTCACCCCGTGTGGTCCCGGCTATGCCCAAAATTACCCCGAGACTCAATTACTACCCCCGAGTACTCTAGTCTGACTATCTCGACCCATCCGGACTCAATCGCGCACTCAGAATTGGCGTCCGAATTAATTTATAAAAATCCTTATCTCACACCCAATTTAGTCTATACCGACTCCCGGCTGGGAGAAGTGTATACCTTGTCATTAATACTCGAAATGACGTAATTAAATTATTACTATTCACTTAGTAAATAAATTTCCCTAAACATTAACCATTCACACCCTGATTAATATATAAATATATATATTGCCATAATTAATTCAATTAAAATTACAATACACAAGTAATTTAAAATTCCCGAATTAATTAAATATTAAATGTACAAAAATACGTGGTGTTACACTCTACCGCAAGGATGCCCGTTCTGACTTTCCTATTTCAATGTCTTTGGGTAGCCGTGATACATTGCGGATATTATGGGATACTTGGTATAGACGTTTTCATTCTTGTACTCCAGTTATGATCGGGTCATTGACTCGGGCGTGAGACCCATGCTTTTGTAATTGTCTAATGAAATGTATTATGTATTTCACTGAACTTGTTTAATATTATCGTATGAGTCTGTTGACCGACAGCATATTCGGTCCTTTATTGTATACTTAATGTTTATGTAGTATAATTTCTTCTGGGTTTCCACTTTCTTTTTAAATTGAGTTGTTTAAATTCTTTTCTTTATTTTAAAATCAAAATTTTTGGCAACCCGTTTTTCTTAAATATGGAGTGGTTATCCTGCATACTTTTTATATTGTTGTGATGCTGAGAATGATTCCATCCATGATTCCTGTCATATTGGAGTATCGGGATGGCCACCTATATTTTGGTGAGCGGGTTGCCACATTTTCCTTTAAAACCTAGATAACTAAAAGCACTAGAGTTACCTTACTTTCGTCTCAATAACTTGGCAGAACTCTCTTGCGTAAGCTTAGAAACTCAATCTTCAAGTATTAATATTATTTATTGTTCTTGTATTATGACATATGTAAAACATGTTTTGTTTGATATACTAATTCATTATAAACATTATGGATTGAAAATTGACGGATGCATTGTTTGGAAATTCGATGAATAAATAGATGCATTTTTCTTTGATTTCATTTGTCTTTGATTTCATGAGGAGATTGGTGAATTGTCTTGTAAATAAACTTAGACTAATAATGATTGATGGGCAATACAAATTATTGAATGTTTGTCAACTAACGCACTAAAAATTTCTTCAAGAAGCAAGAAAAAGTTGTAATTCCCCATTCAGGTAGGGCTTAACTTATTTAAGCTACTATTCTTCTTTTATTTTTGTTGCTTAACCTTTTGATATTTATTTTTCTTTCTACCCTTGTTTTTTATTCTCATTATAACCCATTTCCTTATAATAATATTACTCTCATAGTTCAGTTGTGAAGTTTATTTCTTAACCACCTTGTTGTTTGGTATTTGCCTTTTGATTTATGCATAGAAATTGTTTAGTGAAACCACTAAAACCTACTTTATGGTGTTTTGAGAGATTTGTGGATTGAGGGATAGTTATTTCAGCTATTAAAATGATAATAAATTATTTACTTTCTTTTTCATTTTTATTTTTTGCTCTTCATTCACTTCTAGCGACTCAACATTTAGTATGCATATTATGACCAGAGTAAAGGTAATATTAAGACCGAATTGTCTCACATTATGTATATAACTAGAGGTCAAAGAGGCCAAATTATGATATATGAATTAAAATCACACCCATATAGTTCTACCATTACTTATAGACCATAAGGTGGCATTGAAACAAATGGAGTAGTGGAACCAAGTCTAAGTCTTTTTCATTGGAAAAAAAAATTAGAATTTAACTAAATAAATATTAGTAAGTACCAGTTATTTCTAGATTGGGATAGAAATGTCTTAAAATGCTTTTGGTGGGTATTAATTATGTGGAAGATGAGTTTTGCTACCAACAATTTGAGTTGCGGAGTTGGTGAGTAAGTTTGAAATATCTTAGGGGCTTCCATTCGGTGGAAAACTTTTTTCTATTAGCTTTTGGGAGCCACTGGTAGAAAAAGGAAAAAAATGTTAAATGGTAGAATATTCTTGATTAAGTAGATTTTTTTTGGAAATGGTTGTACCGTTTAATTATTAAGAAGAAATGTGTAATGTAGTCAAATAGGCGGGGTTCAATGGCGCTGGAGATGAGGTATATTTTGAGCCTTTCAATGTTTATATCACAAGGTCTTTTAAAACTCTACATCTTCATAAAATTCATAGTGTGGAATGAAACATTTCCAATTTCAAGAGAAGATGTGTAGTTGTGAGTCTTCTTTTCAAGGCTTATTTTCTTGTCTTGTCTTTTATTTTTCACCTCACGCATTCTTCATTTTATTCTCGCAATCTTTATGCTGAAATGTTGATTTAGTGAGGAGAATGATTGATGACGTGCACGTTTAGATAAAACGATTTCGACTATAGATATTGAATTGTTAATTTTTTTAAAATATTTTTTTTCCAAAAGCTTATATAGTTCTTTAACTATTAATTTAGACCTTTTAAGACGATTTGTAAGGGTCATGTTCCAACTGAAATGAAGGTTTTGGTATGTATGTCAGGATTCATAATACTGATTTAATTAAGTGTACTGGTGGAATTTATTTCAAGCAAAGGATTTTTTTGGACTATTTCATGGTCATTGTCAATGATATTGGAGACTTTTTGTTTTACACTTTGTTAAAGTAAGAAGTGGGTGACTATTTAAAGGTGTGTGATGTTGATAAGTTTCTAGATATTATCCGGAGAGAATAGGAGAGCATTTTAATAGAAGTTTAAAATGTTGGAAGTTCTATGAGATCAATCCTGCTACCAATTGTATTTTCCATTTTCTTATATTCAATCGTAGTTATGCTTGTTGTCAAATGAAATTCGATGAAACTTGTGGTTTTTGTTCCAAAAAATAAGTTGCTGAACAAATGATTAGCTCAAGGATGTGATTTTTTGAAATATTGGTAGATTTTATTTGTTCGACTTTATCCCAACATAATTTTGGGTTTGCGGCACCCAAATCATCCTAACATGAAATTCAACCTCAATTGTTCTACCAATTTCAAACCTTTTATATTTACAAATAAAATAACATGAATTGTTAAATTCGGCTTAATAAATAAAGAATATTACTTTCTCTCTACATAGAACTTTTCTATTGTTAATCCTAGGTGTGATTTTTGCAATATTTCCTCAATTCAACAAATGAACGAACCCCAATTCTTTAGGCTAGCTATAGTTGAGAATGTAGCTAAGGAGATAATTGAGAAAACACTTCATTGAAAACATACTTTCCTTTCTTTATTTCTTTGTAGTGAGCTTGGTTTCTGTATTTGATATAATTCTTGAGCCATGCAGTGTAGTCTCGTATATGCATATAGTTTATTGATACTATTTTTTATTTATTTATTGATACATTTACTACATCTTACTCCTCATCATTTTCACAGAGCTACCCCTATTAGTGGTAATTTTTCCATTCGAATATAACCTATCGGAAATTGAAGGCGCATTTTTTCCATTCAGATTGTGTAAGGCGTTTATTCCCATATTTTTTTTCGTGTTTTGTCGCCCGTTATAGTAAAGTTGCTCCTATTTTGACCCTTTTAGTGGTGTAAGCCCTAGGATACAAAGAGTTAGGCATGGCGTGTTTTTAAAACATTTGCGAGAGTATTATCTGCAAATTATATAAGATGGGTATGCACTTTTTGTCTTTTTCTAGCATAAAATATCGACATTTATACTTGTACAATATTTTCTTCTTTACTAGTATATATGATTCATTATTATATTGCATTTTTGCTAACTAAGCTACATTATCGACTTGATTAATCTTAAATCGCTCTACAAGAATGTCTTTATCTTCCCTTCCAGGGTTATGGAAATCGAGAATGCACTTCAGTTATTCTCACCACATCTTGCCATTATGGATGGCGATTTGACTCGATATCTCCCGAGGCAATGGTTAACATCACTAGGATTGATGTGTTGATATAATAGTGAGACCATTAAATATACATTATATTGTTAGAACCATAATATATTATTCTTTTAACTTGAATATATTCATCTCTATAGTTGGAAATATGTATAATAATTTGAAACTAAGAGACTAATGAAAATATCAATAGAACTCTTTTTTCTGGTTGATGGTAGTGGTTCTAGTATTGTTCATCAAAGATAACAGTTTTTCCCTTTGTTTTAGCACAATAAAATATATAACCATGCTTAAGCTGTTTAATTTTATTTCTTAGAGAGTTATGTTGTTTTAAGTTTAGTATTTTAGCATCCAAATTAGGCAATTTTCTTTTGGCCAATGTTAACTGCACAGTTCCATTACAAAGGTCGTAATTTCTCATAATTGTTCTGTGTTATGCACACGTAATGTTTGACTGCTGCACATTTTGTTTCCAGACATGACTATAGTAATTGATGTGCATTTAAGTTATAAATAATTAGAAAAGAAGTTGTGTGCAATGGCCTACGTTATATGTGGTTGTCTTTTGACATGATTAAAAGGCAGGGTTGGATTTTGTTTAGTTTAATTTACAAACTGAAGCATTGAAGCTTTGATATCTTGACGAAATAATGAACTCATTGAAACCTTGAGTCCTCAAACCCCAAGTTCTAAAAAATTTCTTTACTCAATAAAAGTTTCATTACTATTGTTAGCTTTTATTTCTCTTAATTATTAATTTAAATGGTGAGATAATTTGGAACCGCTTCTACTATGTTGCATCTTTTGAGGTGTTCTGTCCCCGAGAGACTCTAATCCATCACTTACCTTGCCTATTGAAATGCCTATGCCCTCTGAGGGAATATCTGACTCAAAAAAGCATGCAGGTCCTCATCCTTTTGTAGAAAATGACCAATGCATAAGACAAAATCAGTTGGCGTTGAAATGGATTTACTGTAAATGATTTTTCCCAATATACGATCAATTGCAGCTCCCTTTCTAACATTGATTTCACCCTTTCTAACATCAACATATCTCTGGCTTGCAGCCTTTAAGATCAATTATTTTCTTACTTATAATTCCATGCAACTTAAGTTTCATGCGGTTCAAAATGTGATCGAGGAGTTTGTTCAGTAAAATACTCAAATACATGCCTGACACTATCATCCCGATCCATATTTAAGTGCTCTAACATTGTTTTCATAATTTCTCCACTCGTAAAGCGCATAAACATCATGTTCTCTACCGCAAGCAACATATTGTACTCCCCAAATTTCTCATTTAATACTCTTATGTCGCTTCCCCTAAGAAAAACAATAGTTGTACATGGATCACTACTAGGACAGCCATAGGATCTTTTAAACTCTAGATGAAATTGAAGTTCTATTTCTCTAATTTGTTCCCCACCTCTTCCGCCAGGACTATCAACTACTTTAGTTAAAGTAGTGTTAAATCTCACTTGAGTAGCCAGTTGTTAGACTACAAAACTATTCTATTGCATATTTGACTGAAGCAAAACTTCTATTATCCTTTAATAAGCATCAACTACATTATCATTCAATTCACTTACAAAAGTTTCATCCCATTCTTGATCAGCATGGGTTGTCACTCAATGGAAATTATGATGATGTCTATTTTCTCTTTCTTCATCACACATAGTTCGAGCTTGACCAGTTGGGGAAGCACCGTCTGTAATGTTCCATGGATTCATAAGGATGGTTCTAACACCTAAAGACTTTCCTAGTCAGATTGAATATGGTATGTACTTTCAGTGATTAAGTAATGGGCGGGCTAGTGTTTTCATCTAAGGCTAAAGACTTTGGTTGGTGTTCCTCCAACGGAGAAGCATAATTTCCCTCATCAGATCTAGTTTGTTTATTATATAAATAAAGTACCATCCATCTCCAAATAATATGTTTTTGACTGATTCTAAGAGTTGGATTTGATATTTCTCCAAAAGACTAAATCCATATTACATCAATATCCTTAATTATGAGTATAGTCTCCTTAGTCCTCTGGTTAGATGCAGAAACTTCAAAAGAAAAGAAAATTGTATTCCAATCACACCTCATGTGTCGTTTTATATTAGCCTTTGGCTCCATAAGACTGTTCGAAAGAAATTTTTTCATTCAAATTATCTTTAACTCTATTTAAAGAATTTCCACCCCGTCATTTTGGCGTGAAGAGGTGGCAGAGATAATAGTAGTGGGAAAAATAGGCAAACTATGCAGATTTTTCATATGTTTTGTGGAGAGGAGAGATATGACGTGAGATCAGGATAAGGAAGATAAATCGAGAAGGAGGGGCTATAGAAATTTCAGATGTATATTATAATGGTTATTACATACTAATCTCTTTATAAATGCTTTGGTTAATGGTATACTATTCCCTATGATTCCATTCATGAGACTGTAGAATTGTCAAATGTTGATTGTCTTTAAAATTAGATGTTACATACTAATGTTTATATAACTTCTTTGGTTGATGAATGTATTAGACTTTTTATATACTCCCACCTGAACCAAACATGTTGTTAATCGTATTTATGCAAGTCATTTTTAGGATTTAATATTATGGTATTTCTAATTCAACGAACTGACGCACTAAATTTTAGATATATGAGAATAATGTGGCCATACCATGCTTTATAAGGCCTAAATGAGACAACGTGGTGATTTTCAAAAACAAGAACAAGTTTGTTAATATATTTAATTTAACACTAATAAGGAATTTTGTAATTGTTTTATTCACTTGAAACAATCACTCCAAGATCGTATGGCATAGAATATGGGCAGTTGGTACATATTTGGGAACAACATAATTTATTTATAAACTTCTTTCTAGTTGTTGCGAGTGATTATAATTTTTTTTTCAAGTTTATGGAAAGTTATTTCACGAAGAAGGAATGAATATGATGTTTGTGGTCGAATATCGAGGAGATTTGATTTATAATAGTTACAATGGCACTACTTTGGATGAGAATGTAGAGTTGTAATTTCTTTTGGATGCAATATAGGTGGATATAATGTATATATATGGAATGATAACCTTTTGGATGTATATATTATTAGGGCAACGTTTGGATGTAAACATTGTTAGGACAACTTTTGTATGCATATATTTCATAGGATAATTATTGGATATATATATTTGATAGGAAAAATTTTGGGCATATATATTTGGTGAGACAACTTTAATTCTATTACATGCATATGACTAGTTAGAACTATTTTTGTGAACATTTACGTTGATTCGCTTTTGTATGATCACTTTTGAATGTAAATATGGGTATATGTACATCCCTTTCAAGCGAACCATCCTATAAAGATCATATTAAGGACCCTTTTGGTCCAATTGTAGGAAGTTTAACATGGGAAATTTTTAAAAACCTTCTAAATAAACTGTCTTAAAAAGCCCTATTTTTGAACTTTTTATGACATTGGTTTTTAAAAATTAAAAGCAATGTAAATAATCTTTTATGTCACTTTTTATCCATTGTAAAAAGACCATTTTCTTGTTGTGCCAGTTCGTTGGCAGATCATACCCAGTTTTGCCTAGCGAACCGATTCACTCCTTCAGTAACTCGGGTTGGTTTGTTGGGCTTGCCTTTATCTTCAACCTCCAATTTTTACCTCCCAAACTCATCAATGGAGGTCCCATGCCTCTCAAAACCATAATTTAAGATACCAAAGCAAAACATAATTATCCCAGATGTATTTTAATCAATCTTTAAAACTCATTGATCAAATACCATGTCCATGTTCATCATCTTCATAATCATATTCACATAATTAAATCACGAAATTATTCCATATTAATTTCGAGACACATTAATATGATAAAACACAAATCAAACCTCTTAGTTAACCCCATAATTACATCTCAAATTCTCATGATGTTCAATAGTTAATCGTGAACATAATTAACTTCAAAATATTGCAATCTAAAGTAACTAAACACTTTCCTTGGTGGATTCAAATATGAAGCTTGATGAGTATAGATAATTTAATTTTTGGAGACAGGCTTTCCTCTTTTTTCTCTTCTCTTTTCTCCGCTCTCTGATCTCTCCATTAATACCCACTAAGAAGAGGCTAAAATGAGGTTGCCATCCACCCCTATAATCCTTAAATACCACTTATTTAAACCCTAATTTCGTATTTAGGTGAAGCCCCAAGTTTACAAAGATGACCTACCCATATACGGGGCATTCAATGCCTAAAAATCCACTAGAACCAAAATATAATCCACGGGTACCTATTTTGTACTATTTTTACACATTTCAGCTCACCGGTCCACTCAAAAAGGTCATCCGAGTCACTGAGCTAAAAAATATTCCACCATCTCACTAATTGGGCCTGACACGTCCGTATAATACATGCCTCTTATAAACCATTTAAATTCTCCATTTTAACTATCGAATGAAATAATAGAATAATTCGTCGCTTTTCACTCATTAAATGACAATACAATAATTCGCATCGCTGTTAACTTATTATACATAAGTAAATAATTTAATCATAAATACGTGTCCCAAACTCGTAAAGTAATATTTATCAAAACCAATTTAATTTTCCAATTAAATTAATAATTCAATGCACATGTGAAAATAACATGCTCTCTTAAGTATGGCGTATTATAACAAATAAATTTCCTCACCATCCATATATGATCTTCACGTAACAAAATCCCCCATATGGCATCATTACATTTTCAATTCATTAAAGTTAAATCTTAGTCAATCTATGTGTATGTACTCATATTTCCTATCAATCTAGGATGATAATGGACTAACAAAAAACTTGAATAATTTATCAATTTTAAATACCTATCAGTACATATTCTCCACTTCAGAAAATGCATTCGCAAAATTTGGAGATATTAGATCTTACGTCTACTTAGTGTCAATGCGAAACTGTGAGTGTGCGTAGTAATTTTAATTGTTGCATCTTTCATAATGCCCATGGTATGCTTAGGTATATAAAACAATATTTTGTTTGTTTGACATTGTTATTGAATTCATAATTATAATATTAAAAAAATTACATAATAAATTTGTTGCACCACAATTTTTTGAAAAGACGTCCAAAACATATTTTCCATCCAGATAATCATAAGATTTCTCAAATTGGGAGAGAAATTAGGACTCTTGCAAGTGTTTCTCACTAGAGGCACTCAAACAAAGATGTGAAAATTCTTCCAAATTAATCATACAGTTTGTATCAATTTGGTATTTTCTTTTGGCAGTGAATTTATTGATAAAAACATGTCATGAAATGATCCTTAGACCATTAACGTCAGTCCAATTTTGATTTAGATTGTACTTATTTAAGGGTATATAATCTTTCTCTGGTTCCATATATTCAATCCTGATACACCCTGCGAGTCTGATCCATCGCCAATATCGATATCCTTGTTTATGAGAACACCTGGGGTGAAAAACATTTATAATTTTGGATTACAGCCCCATAGTTGTAAAGATTCTTGTAGGTCCCCGTATATAATTTTCAACAAAAACTTTTTCTTAAGAGGAATTGAGTTAATGATTAATATAAACTAATTTTCTCTTTTGAAAAACTATTTTCAATTTTATTAAACCACACCAAATTGTGACACAAATTAATTTAACCCAATTTCATCTTCTTCAACCCTACGCATGCAACTAGTGATTAAAGAAATTAAAATAATGTAAAGCAATACTTATAACGCCGATGTACGATAAAAAATTGAATCGGGAAAAAACCTCGGACGGCCCAGGAAAATTAATAACTATGACAATAATTTTACAAAGTCTGACGGTAGTCTTATACAATGACTCAATACAATTATGAGACTTGACGCTCCTCTGATCATCTACTAATCTTCACAGTGCCCACGTGAAAAGTAACCTTCTTCCACAACAGTTGCCTCCACAAATGCCTCGGTATCCACTGATACGACATTGTGTCGTCTACGATGTTGAACACGAAAGTAACGTTCTTCGCTTCTCCATAGAAAAACCAACAATGTCCAACTATTGAACAAACCCAACTTGGTGTAATAAAGATCACATGAACATATGATAATGATAACTCAGATCCTTGTAAAAATCTAAGGATGTGTTTAAGCATCAAAACCATAAAAAACTATTGCAGAAAAACCTATTATTTGAAAATAGATTTCGATTTGCACACACTTCGAGAAAACATAACACGCCTATTTATAAATAATTTAAGGCGGAGTCAAATTTTGTTTGAGAGAGACACTGTATCATTCAAACGACATCTGGTCTCATTCGAATGACATTAAGTGTCATTTGAACGATTTCGTCAGATTAGAGTTTTACTTACAACCAACACTAATCCATCCATATCTGATAAACACGAAGTGTAAATATTTAAAACACTTTTAAAACATTAAAAACATTTTCTTATAAAAAATAAAATCCTTATTTTTATAAAATAAAATTTCAACTTTCATTAACAGTATGCATTCATACCTGAGTGATATCAGAATGAAATTAAACTTTGAAGACGAGAAATTCGCACAATTTAACTTCGGAATAATTAATTTCTTGAAGCTTTTCTGCAAGGACTTTAATTAATATTTGACACATCAGAGTCTACGAGTAGATCGTAACAATAAAAATCTACCTATGACACAAACGTATTTTGTTCCGAGAATAAGTCAAAAATATACATGGAATCAATTGGAATTTTGGTGCTTAATAATCTCCCCCTTTGACTATTCCAGAACAAAAGCACTAGTGAAATGCATAAGCTAGGCCGTCAAGCCATATGATGCCAAAATCCCATCGCATAAAACCCAAAAATAAAATTACATTATCAATATAGGATAAAAGATGGACCGAAAAGCATGAAAGTGTCTTGAATGCCTGAATGTCCTGTAGAATTAGAATCTAGAATCTCTTTAAGCATACCTACGCATATAAAACAGAAAAATACACAGTTGAGTATCGAGGAACAACTGATATAAATCAATATGAAAATTTAAAAATCAGAATCATTTGTTATGTGCGTAAATATAAAACCACTTTGTAACAAGATACCACTTTCAATACAAATATGAAACTAAAAAAAATCCCCCTACATGAAAAACATCTCTCCCCCTTTTTGTCTTGAATAGTCAATCTGGTGAAAATACCAAATATGATTAAATCAACATGAAGACTAGCTAGATAAACATGAAACGACCAGCTAAAAATGATCAATATCAAATCCGTAGCCAACAAGAAGGAAAATCAGATAAAGAATTTATCAATCAAAGCAGGTCTGATTAAACTAAACAAATGTAGTAGAAAATCAAATCTCTAAAAAGAGACAGCATAAACAGTGTGTTCAAAAGGAACCCAATACTAAAATATAAAACAATATGCATCAGGATACTGAAACTAAAAGGTTGCAAAAAGCAGATGTCGCTCGAACGAGCCAGGGTTGTTGATTAAACTAAGCACGAGGTCGCTCAAATGATAAGTAATGCCGTTAGAACGAAAGATTCTCGCGACAACGTATCCCTCTCGAATGACCAGATCAAACTTAAATGGTTCCGTAGAAATATTAAATAGTGTTGCCTAGTGAAAAATTTTCTTGAAAATTCTAACTAGACGGGGGTCAAAAGTACGAAACAATAGCAAAATATTAGGTAAACAAAAAAAAACTCAAAACACATAGATATGATTAACATGTTAACATAATACCGATGAGCTCAAACATTAAGATGGAATGAATGGGCATGAACTACAACAAATGAATCACAATTCCAAAACATCAAAAAGATTTAGAAGATCTAATTCATAGCAATCTATCATTAAACTTTATCATAGCCATAGGTGATAATTAAAGTGTGAGCTTAATGAACTAAACAAAAATCGTATACACGAATCCGAAATTTTGACGATTCTACAAACAATAGCGTCATGACACACTACACCAAAATGGGTAAATTATCACTCTTCCAACGCTTAGCCTTGTGACGCTCAACGACCGTGACAACAAACACGCGTTTTGTGTCACGGTCATTGACCATGACAAGGCCTTGATAAAGTATTATCACAGTCATTGACCGTGACAAGTCCGCAAAAATTCTAAATATCACGGACTTGTCACGGTCAATGACCGTGACAATACATATAATGTTGTCACTGTCAATGACCGCGACACGACTATGACAAATGTCGCAGTAAAAAAACCCTTTACCCTTCTTTTTTCCCCTGCCATTCTTCCCTCCTTTTTTTCCTCTCTCTACACTACTCTCTCTCTCTCTCTCTCTCTCTACTTTTAGGTTACTCTCTCTCCCTCTCTCTTTCTTCCATTTATATATATATATATATATATATATATATATATATATATATATATATATATATATATGTGTGTGTGTGTGTGTGAGCGTGTGTGGTGGGTGGGACAGGGTGGGGGTGGGGGGACAGGGTTGGGGGGGTTGTGTGTGTGTGTGTGTGTGTGTGCGTGTGTGGTGGGTGGGGGTGGGGAGGGGATGGGGCAGGAGTGGGGGTAGGGGTGGGGTAGGGTGGGGGGTGGGCGGTGGCAAGTGTGTACTAATGGAGATCATGGGGGAGAGATAGAAAACTTATCTCAATTAATTTAAGAATTTTATCTTAATTAATTTATTATTACTGCAATAAATTTTATATATATATATATATAATAAAGTAGAAAACTTATATATGTCATATGTTAACACTATGATGTCGTCAATATTAAATTTTTTTGTACTTTCTATTTTACCCCTCAAATTTTTTATTCCCCCTATTTTCTTTCTCACTAATTAATTGCCTCTCTTTTACTTTAATTCAAATACAAGGATACTATAGTATATAAACAACTTTCACTACAACCGAGAGTCTTTGTTTCTCCCTTACTCACTCCATTTCCTCTCTCTGTTTATCGAGACACGCACCCTCACAAACCCTCTCATCTCACCCACTCTCCTCAAGCCCCCCACTCACAAAACCTTCTCTCAGTAATCAATTCAAGCCGAGTTAATATCTGAAGTAAACCAAAACTCAAAATAAAAATCAGGGTTGCTTTAGATCTGAAGTCGAGTTTGGTTTCTCCTCAAGCTCCCCACTCTCTCTTTGTTTACGGATATATGATTGTTTTCATTTTTTTTAGTGTTAATGTTTACATATGAGATACCACCAAATCAATAGGTGAAGAAATCGCAGATTGGGAAATCACAGGTGAGCTACCACCAAATATTTATCTGTATCTATTTTAGTGTTAATTTTTACAAACTCATCGAAATTTCAGGTGAACAAAGACGCTGGTGAAGAAACACACGGTTGAAAAAACCTCTTTCTCTAAAATCTACAACAATGGTGAGCTTCAACTTTATTTTACATTTTCATTCCTTTTTTTCTCTCAGATCTATTTGCGATATCTGACCCATGTTTTTTATTTATTTATTGCCTTTTGTTTTGATAGGGAACGTTTATGAAGTTTAGAGTGAGTTTGTGAAATATTTCTTAGGTCTGATGTTTACAAACACATGTTAGAGTATAGTGGGTTTCTATTGATAATGTTAGTTTACAAACGTATGTTCAGATCCGTTAACTCAGAAGTATTGCAAAGCTTTTTTGGTCCCCTACCACTACTGTCATTACGGATTATGTAGGTATTGCAAAGATTTTCAAATATTTTTTTTTAATTATGCATTTTGTCATCTCATTATACAGTGTTATTTTCTTCCTTTGCCAGATTGAAAGAATGTATATATTCGGACTATGGATCGAAATAATGGATATATCAGGACTATGGATCAAAAGAATAGATATATTGGGACAATATTAAGGTGGTATTATATTACCTAATTGTGTTTAAAGGATCCCTTTCAATGTTTTTTTCTCTATTTTCATAGTTCTCTATGACGGTATATATTTATAAGAACTTGAATTTAATGTTGAACTGGTTTTTACTGTTTTTTAGAAGTTTTGAAAAAAATTCATATATATATTTTCGAAAACCCATTGTGTGCAGACAAAGATGACGATGGAATCACTGAAGCAGCCAAGCCCCTGTGAGTGGATTTAGACAAAAACAAATGGTAATTTTGTTGTTGGGTTTTGTTGGGTTCATCTTTGTTATAATTTTGTTACAATTGAGGTTTTGATTTTTTTTTAAAATCTGGATTTTTGTCTCGAGGTTCTTAAATTTAACACTTCTAATTTATGTTTAATAAGCTGATTCATTTTTTAGGTAAGATCTAATCGAGTATTCTACCATATTTTCTTAAATTTGTACGTAAGGGAATGCAGTAAACAAAGAAAAGGAAACAAAGGTGCAGAGCATCATATGTGGCATTCAGCAGCGTCCTTATCCAATAACCTTAAAAAAAAAAAGAAATAGGCTTGATAATATGATTCCTACATGAAAAAAAAAAGAAATAGGAGACAATGCTATTTCCTTTTCACATGTAGCAGATATGGCTTTACTCAACATTTTGTTACTCCTAAGATATGTTGTTTTTATCTGTTGAGTTCAAAAAGATAAGTTTTGTAAGTTTTTTTGTATTTATTAGTGTAGATATGTTATGTTGGTACAAGTGTTTTAGTATAAGAGCTTTGGTTTTATAACATGGACATTTTAATAAAAAAAATCATTTATTTATAGAAGGGGTTTTGTAAATTTAGGACCTATTCTAATATATATTTTGGAAATAGGACAACAAACATTTTATTCATAGTTTTAGTCCCTATTTTTGAATAAAACCTTTGGCCCGGACCCATATTCATAAAACGTTAACCAATCACAGCATGCCACATGTCCTTTTAATTTGAAAATATTGACTAAAAATGAAAACGAAATGTTTTTTGTCTTATATCCATAATCAATATTATTTTAAGTTCTAAAAGTACTTAATCTATTTATAAAATTAGATATAAAAAAAAGTAATAAAAACTATTTTCCAAAAAAATACATAAATAATGTTTCAAAAATATCAGATTTAATTCATAAAAAATACTTTTTTAATTAGAAAAATATACTTTGTAATTAAAAAAACTTATTCATAAAAAAGTCACTTTATAGAGAAAATGTGTTATTCACAAATCAATTTTTATATTTATGAAAAAAGATCATATTTATAAAAATGTTTTATTATAAACTTTTTCTAATACTTTTTATTTATAAAAAAACCACAACATTTAACTTTTTTTTTATATAATTTAAAAAGATTGTATTACAAAATAGTTATAAAGAAAGCGCAATTAGACTCCAATACAATCTTTATGAAGTTATTAGGGCAATAATGGGGTTGTAACGTAGTTGGACATTTTTGGCGTCAAATAATTAAGCGACAAAAGTAAGGTTAACTTTAAATAACCTTAAATTATAAATAGTGTTATTTAATTGTTGCAACCACAAATAGAACATATGAAAAATAGTCGCCATAAAAACAATTAAGAATATGAAATAGTCACCACGTGTTTCGCGATTACGTACTTTGGAATTCTTTTTAAAACTAATAGGTTCGTGCAATAGTTTTTTTTAGTTGTTTATCTGTTCCGAACTAAATATGACGTATAGTCCAATAAACGAAGCACACTTTCGAAAATTTGTATCGTGCCTTCAGGCACGGGCATACCCTAGTGTATATATATATATATATATATATATATATATATATATATATATATATATATTATTGCAATTTTAAATGGTAATATAAATTTAAATGGTAATATAGCACCTACTTCGCAAATAATTGATACATTACACATCGGTTGTACACATAAAATTGTAGTAATTTGCATTAAGTTTTTAACAGAAAGAAACCGCAGGTTAACACCCATGTTAACAATTTAGGGTTAACATTGTAACTTTTGAAATGTCGAGTCTAAATTGAAATTAACCCCAAACATCAAGATTTAATTTGCATGTTTTCATAATAATAATAATAATAATAATAATAATAATAATAATAATAATAATAATAATAATAATAATAATAATAATAATAATAATAATAATAATAATAATAATAATAATAATAATAATAATGGTACTTTGTGTTTTTGGTTAAAATATAATTAACTTTTCCCCCTACAAGAGTTGAAAAAAAGCCCATTTGGATTTATGAAAATATGGCTATTTTGGTGTTAATTTTTCAAATTACTTACGCCGGTATAATTATTGTGGTACTTGAAGTTATTGTGCGTTTGTGTGTGTGTATGTATGTGTGTGTGTGTGCGTGTGCGTGTGTGGTGGGTGTGGTGGGGGATGGGGAGGGGGTGGGGCAATGTGGGGGTAGGAGTGGGGCAGGGTGGGGGGGAGGGGTCATGGATGGGTGAGTGGGTGGGTGGTGGGGTAGGGTACTGCGTGTGAGTGTGTGTGTATATGTGCGCGTGTGTGTATATGTGTGTGTAGTGTGCATGTTTGTGCATAATGTCCCTTATAAACGAATTGATTGATTGTCCCTCATTGCAAATTAGTAAATTAATATATGATTAATTATGAAAGTAGTATTGCCCCTCATTGTAAATTAGTAAATTAATAATTGTATACTTTAATTGTTAGTTTAATTGATGAAAATATTTAATTGAGTAGATGAATTAGAAGGAGTACGGGATACACATTTGTTGTTGAGATTGCTGTTGGATTATAGTGGATCGATGTTTGGTTGACTAATTTTAAAAGTGTCATGAACACTAGATTATTGTCCATATGGGGGTGGGACTTTTCAACTTTTTTTGAAACTTACTTTGTTCATAGGCTTCGTACTTTTAATATACGCTATCGTACCTTTAAAAGTGGTATGACCGCTGGATTATTGTCCAATGAGGTGTTTAACAATAACAATTCATTTTTATTAGTAGTAATTGTACATATTTGCATGTCTTCTTTTAATTCATTTTGATATGTAATAATAACATTTTTTTACAGCAAATGTCTCTTTCAGGTATTAAGGCGAGGATGATGATGCTAGTTATGCTGATGTCGCCTGGGCTCGATGGCAGCGGAGGTGACGAGGGATCCTCGACCCCTAGTCTCCCCAAATATGGCAAATTAGGGATGCCCATCGAGAAAAAATCATGGCTATTAGCGAGATCCCACGAGCTGGTAAAGCCGATCATCGGCATGGGGTACATTAGTTGGAAGGAGGTGCCATATGAGCTCAAGTTAGCTGTTTGGGTGGCACTACAGGCAATATATTTATATTTATATGAATACTTAAATTTCAAATTCAATTTCGATTTCGATTTCAATTTCATTTTATATTTATATTTATATTTATTTGCAACTAATATTGTATTTGTTGGACAGGAACAATTAAACCTAGATCCTAAGCTGCACGATTCCGTCTGGGAGCAGTTGAGGGAATAACACAAGACATGGAAGAAAAATATGCGGACCCGGTACTTTGTGAAGACACGAGAGTCCATTATCCAATGGTGTGAATCTTTCCCGCCGGAGGAGCCGATCTCATTGGCACAATGGCAAAGATTTATTGACAATGATATCGAGGAGTGAAAATAGGCATCTCACTAATCAGGAAGGGAAAACCAGGCAAAAAAGACGGACGTGCACTACTCCGGCTGGACGTCTTACGCCGAGGTGGAGCATATGATGATGGCAAGATTTAATTTTTCTATAAGTAGATAAAATATATTATTCTTCATAATTTTACTTTGCGGGTCCGATACTAATTTTACTTTATTTTATTTCAGGGGACAGGGAGTGGCCCTGGGTGATAGGCCACATAGGCTCGATACTTATGTAGCTCTTCGGAAGAAGAAAGGGAAGGACAATGAGGTGTCCCCAAGCGTCGCGACCACGATTGTAAGTAATTCTACAATTTACTTTTTGCTAATTACGTTATAATTTTTTAATTTACTTCTTTCACTAATCATGTGCTTTTTGTCTTTTCAGGAAAAGCTTGAGAAAGTGCATGAGTCGCAGTCTAATGCCGACAAGGCATCTTTGTCCACAGACGCACTGAGCCAAGTGCTTGGCTCTGATCGCAAGGGGAGGAAAAGGGTGGTGAGCTCGCGGATGGCCAAATCTAGGATCATCGGATTGGAGACGAGCAACACCGGGTTGACTCGAACGATGGATTCACATGAGGCGAAGCTATTCGATTTGGAGGCGACGATCCAGAATATGTACTCATTCGTGAAGCGTTCGTTGGGAAAAAAAATGAAAGGTTAAAGGTAAGGAGAAGGCGGTGTGGGAGGAGATGGGGGAGGAGGAGGTGAGGGAGGACGAGGACGAGGATATGGACCTCACTGCTTCATTGCCGATACGCGTGGACTTTGATGATCCACTTCCCTATTTGTCTCCCTTCAACAGACTGATGTCGAAACATGGTTGGCCGAGCATGTTTATAATAGACATGTTTGATGGGGAGCGGATAGGGAGGGGGTTGAGGGACCTGAATATCGTCAAGGGTACTAGTTCATGAACGTGATCTTCAAGACATTGAGTCCAGGGTGCTCGTCACGTATGTGATGCCTGGGAAGGAGAACTCCCAATTGTGGTTGCGCGAACAATGTGGCACGGCATATATTAGTGGATGTGTTAATTCGTATATCGTGTGTCCTATTCACCTCCTCAGCATTACCCATACCCCAGGCATTTAGTGACATTGTTTTAAGTTTGAATTGAGTTGTTATTAAATTATTAAATTTGAATTATATTTGGATTATATGGTGATGCATATTATCTCTATTTTGAAAGTATATTTGCACTATCTCTATTTTATCTGGATATATAATGTTTGAATAGGTACAACGTTGCTATAACAGGTACATATATACTGCTGGGCAGTGGCAGTGGCAGTGGCGATACTGCCCAGTAGATTTTTTTTCAATTCAGCCCAGAATTATCACGGTCATTGACCGTGACAAGTCCTTGATAAAGAAACTCGTCACGGAATTGTGACGGTTAATGATCGTGACAATTTTTTAAACACTATTACGGTTTTGTCACGGTCCTTAACCGTGATAAAGCTTGTCACGGTCAAGGCCCCTGACATGATCGTGACAATTCTTACGAACTTGTCACGGTCAATGACCGTGACAAGTCCCTGACAAAAGAAAATTTTCACCCCCATAATTGTCACGGTTATTGACCTTGAAAATTCCAACTTGTCAAGGTCAATGATCGTGACAATTCGGCAGTTTGGTGTAGTGATAAAAATGTTCAACTTCAGGATTTTTTGTGAAAACACGTTTAAATTTTTAATCCATCCGAACTCCCTCAAATATATATTATATTTTATTTTGAATGAACTAAACCTTTTTGGTTCTTTTTGGCATATGATTCTTTTTATTGTCATTTAATTTTTCGGGCACTTTTAAAGTGTGGCTTTCTCGACGAGTCAATTTTACACTCTTGCAGCACTTTCCCATGAACACTAATAATTTTTTCAATTTTAATCCTCATAGTAAATGGTTATTACATGCACACCTCCTAACTAAGTCTACTTACGCATAAATGACAATATTGAGATAAGAACGTCTCACCAAACTCAAATATGCAAGAGTAGTCAAACATCCATATAAACTCGTGTATATGTGCAATAATGGCATATAAACAAAGTCGAATCAAAACTCATATCAATTTCGAAACAACCCCATAATGCAATTGTTCAGATCATTCTAAGCATCGATAATAATGACCATATGTCCTAGCCCAATGGATAATGGAAGGAAGGGGGTTCAAGCACACCAATATGCCATATCAAACATGTTACCTCATGAAACTAAACCAAAATTGAAAACCTTTCTAGATTTTTCAAAATATTTTGACTCAATTAAAAGCAAAATCTTTTTGTGCTTTTCTCAAAAAGTTCCAAAACCAAAAATCTTTTTGTATTTTTCAAATAAGATGTAATAAATAAAAATATAATACAAAATGATAAACATAGTAATACACTTAACCTTTATATTTAGCATGGGAAGAATCAAGTGCAACTAAATGAGAACCATGATGTTTTAGTCCTAAAGCCTCTAAGTCTGATTTCCTAACCCAAGTTGCTGTAACATAACGCATTTGGGATTTGGGTATCGACACGACTTTATTTATATACTTACAATGAGCATTCTAAGGTGAAATAAAAAATGTCTAAGGTGACCTTTCCTACCCCAATGGGAACTTGTGTAAACACGGTGGGAATTATTACCAAAATGTCGACCTCTCCTTGCTTTCCTAGTGCGCTCTCTCACACGATTGGTATTGGTTTTGGGAATGGGAACAACTCTCTTGTTGTAGCCTATACCAAGCCTATATTTCTTGACTTGGATTGTGCCTGACATCTGTGATACTCCGCCTAATAAAATACCGGGCGATCACTCCTATATCAAATTATGACAGGAATCTCATATGGATCACTCATAGCATCACTGTCGAAAGTCTATTTAATTACTAATAACCTATTAGGCTGGTGTCAAAATTTTACTTAACTAATATTTTTAAACGAATAAAATAAAAACATCCACACAGTATATGCATAAATGAAACTGAAATAAAATGAAATAACCGAACACTCGGTAAAAATATACAACCATATCGAATGATGCTCTAAAAGAATAAACAAATACAATTGGACCGTTGTCTCGAATGTTTATACAATAACTACTATCTAGAGTACAAGGATAGAAGCGTCTATCGAGAACCTGAACGCATCCATAGCTGCTGCAGATGACGTATGACTCGAATGAAGTGCCATCGAGGCGTCCTTGTATCTGGACACCTATATATATATATATATATATATATATATATAGCAGGAGAGGAAAAGTAGATAAACGGGTCAGAGCCCGAGTTTTGAAAATATTTAGCAAGTGCATAAATGCTTTATTTTTAGAAAAAATAGATTTTACCTCATATTTATGTTTGGTATCGCACTCCCATGAGATATCCCTCACCTCCCCACTAACAGTGCACTCCTAGCGCATCCCTCTAAACATCCTAGTCAAGCTACCCTGCTACACTAGTCTATTACCCAACCACTATCAACCCTAGATAGTCCAAGTACTAAGGGATAAACTTCATCTCAGTCTCAACGCTATGCCATGTTCGTGCGTGGGATATCTCGCAAAGCGAAATCCAAACAAGGAACCCCCCCGATACACTACTACGCGACAAAGTCGATCGTCGAGATCCATCAGACCCTCAGTACGTAACGTATATATATATATATGTATATACATCATGTAAGAAATATTAATATTAGAGCACTAAGGATTTAAACTTCTCCCTAGTCTCAACACAATGCCAAATTCGTGTGTGGGGTGTCTCGCAGAGCGAAATCCAAACAAGGAACCCCCCGATACACTACTATGAGGCAAGGTCGATTATCGGGATCCATTAGACCGTCGGCACCCAATTTATCCATATATATATTCATATTTCAATATACATCTGGATCTATCTCCCGGACTGAGATGTATTCTATACTCATATCAAAACTTTCTATTTCCCTTCTTATATTCAGGAAATATATTTAAAAGCCAATTCATTATCATGAATTGCTTTAACACATTATATAACTTTTTAAAAGCCAGTTTTATTATCATAATTTTTTTTTTCCGTTTTATAACATCCCATTTCCCTTCTTATATCCAGGAAATGTATTTAAAGGTCATTTTTATTATCATAAAAATGCTTTTATCATATCATATGATTCCAGTTCCCTTCTTCCATCCGGGAAGTGTTTCCGAAGCCAATTCATTTACCCCATTTCCTTTCTTCCATCCAGGAAATGTATTTAAATCCATTTTATTATCATAAAATTCTTTAAAAAATCTAAGACCACCCTTCCGGGTTTCACCCCTGGACGTGCTCCTAAACGACTATCATCTTCCAGGGCCCATCAAACAAGACAACTTGGTAACCTAACAACTTTGGGAAGCGTACATATGCCTACGGGATAGTCAAGACCACACCCAGCATCTGTTAACTAACGAAGTAAAATATAATCACTCATATAGCCTAGGACTATATCCACCCTGCATTCATTAGATAGGGGGCATCACCATACGCACGCAACTTCCCTTATGATAGCGATTTAGGGAGGTGTGTAACCATAATTTATTAATTATGAAAAATCATTTCTTTTCCATTTTGAAAATATTCATTTTTACATTTTCAAAATCATTTACATCATACCATACATATATACTTTAATCGCATAGTATATACATATACCATATATTCCTCCCCGAATATATAAATGGCCATAATTGCCAATCTCATCTAGCGATGACCATTAATACCAAAGATTCACTCAAGGAATCATAATCATGCATTCATATAATCATGATACTAAACCCAAAGTATTTCCTTACTTTATAATTAATAAATACCTTAATCATCTCTAATGATTTTATTGGATATCTCCAATGATGGCATTTCTCTCTAAGTGAAATATATATATATCTATATCCCCAAATTATCCTAATTATCTCATAGGATACACTAACTCCACAATCGATTATAATTATGCTTCCTATATGCATAATTATATAGGCCTAAATTCCAACAGAAATTTCCTAGGGATTTATCTTTCCCGAAAAACCTTAAACTTAATGGGTTATGGATTTCATTTCCATGAACCCAAGGACTACATCTCGTCCAATTAATCATTCAGGGAAACCCACCCTATTTTAGGTTCCCTAAACATCTTAACTTATCAACTATTCTATTTTTCTCGAAAATATAGTTTAAGAATTATACATTTAAAACCCTCACCCTCACCCTAGCCTCCTAAATTCCCTTAATTAGAGGACCATATAGTCCTAAAAGGTCCCTTATGTCATCACATAAATAACCTCGAATCAATTAGAATTGGAATTCATCCCATCCAATTCACCCTAAGAAAATTGCCTACTTTCAGCAGGGGTCGATCGATCGACCCATGGTCGTCGATCTATCGAGGGCTTCGATCGATCGAACCCCCATGATCGATCGATCGATCATGGCGGACAGCTTGTTCTCCGAGAAGTCATTTCAGCCATGGAAGCTTCCCCCAAGCTTCCATGTCCTCGCCCAACGGCCTATAACTTCAACCAACAACAACTACACATATAATACGAGTTCTAAACGTCCTAGAACCTGAAATCACCAATTAATTTCAGTTAATTTCTAAATTTCTCAAATTTTCAAATTTTAGGGTTTTATTCGTTTTATCCCTCGAAAACCCATTTTATCCACGAAAACCCAACCCAAAATCTTTAAGGTTTGATTATACCAAACTACGGTATGAGATATCTATATAAAAATTAAATAAAGCAAGTAAACACTTTCCTCGTGGATAAAATCCGATGTCCTCGAGCCGAATCCCGCGGAGGCTGGACGGAATCTCCCCCTTTTCTCCTCTTTTATTCCTCCTCTCTCCCTTCCCTCTCTTTTCTCTTCTTTCTTTCTCTTTTTTCTCCCTTTCTTCCTCCTTTTAAAAGGAGGAAAGGGTTTTAACCCTTAAAATCCAAAAATGACTCGTTTACTCAATTACGAGCCTATTTAATTCCAAAATTCCCCGAGACTCATTTTCGACAATTGGACACTCTTTTTCGACGATATTGGCCATTCCCAGACTCCTGGCACCGTCAAAATTCCCATCCGAGGTACTTGATCGCAACTCACCATTTTAACCCCACATGACTTAATGCGGGTTTTCCAATTTAAATCTCACCTCGTGTCGCCTTACTCAACGGTGACATTTAATTAAAATACCTCAACATATTTACTTAACCCCAAAAGTAAATGTATCACCTATCGATAATCATTTAATCCTCGAAAATCCCAATAATTACTATTTAGGGAAATTCCCCAAATTCCAATTTATACTTAATTATGGAATTTAATCATCTCCAAAAGGGCGGGTAGTTACATACTCCCCCCCTTACAGCGAAATTTCATCCTCGGAATCCAGGTACAACCTACACCACCAAACTAGGATCACTCCAAATCCTAATACCTCGAGGGGAACGATACTAACCCAGTGGTTCCCAACCATATACTTTACGACTACCTTAGTCGTTGAGATAGCGTCACATGCGCACACGTCATTACTAGTGCCTCACGGCATAATCTTCAACATTATATACTACGCCCTTCTATTTCAGGCGGTATATAAAACCATCTCACCAAGGTGCCCATACACCTTTCTAACTTGTGCACATCTGCACAAAAATTGTGAAAGTCCGACACGTAACGCTCTCTCTAAATGAGGGTCTCCTTTCCTCGGTGTAATACTCACACATGGGTCCTCCCAACCCACATCGGCGCCGTTAACCCTATTGAACTTATATCTTAAAAATGCTACGGTATACGCATTACCCAACCTACGCGAAACAATAGTCTAAATGTGTCCCAAGTGCCCAAGGCCTCCCTTAACTTCCAACATTTTCTTGGTTTCATGCGTGGGACGTCTCGCAGAGAGAAATCCAAATAAGGAACCCTCCCGTTACACTACTCCCTCGCATCGTCGGTCATCAAAATGTAACGGTATAAGGCACATCCACGGGACATCCTAAATCCTACTTCGCTAACCTACGAACGAATTTCTACTACTCCATCCTATCGTCGGGCGCCTACTCTCTAACTAGATGTTACGATCATCTTACCCCCAACATACTTCTCCAAAATTTTCCTTGTCATTAAGGCCTGTATCTAAGCCTCGAACCAATTTCTCTAAGTCCAACTCCACCCACTCACTTGTATTGAGAGGACCACTTTAGTGATTTTTCATAGCACAACAATTTCATCAACATACCACGATCCCATGTCTCATAGTCTATAGTGTTTCATCCACACTATAACACTTTTCCATAAAACCCACATCCTTGCGTCCTATAACATCTCTCGACTCCCGACACCGTTAAGATTCATGTGTGGAGCGTCTCGCAAAGAGAAATCCAAACAAGGAACCCCTCCACACACTCCTACTTAACGGCGTCGGGAGTGGGGGTCCGTTATTTCGAACATGTAACTTGGAAAATCCTATCCTCTTAGAACAAAAGGTGGTCTGAACTCCTATCTCTAACTAAGAGTCACACCACCAAGCACTCGTACTAATATTCAGTCCTTGTGCAAACCAACAATAAGCTTAAGTTTAAAGCTCAACAATAGTCCCGCGGCCTTAATTCATATCGATAAGGTCGCCACGCACTCACATCATAATAATAGACCCTCTACTCATAGAGGTTCCATTTACCCACATCAATAAAGGAGAACTCAACCTGTATCCAGGTGAGATATCGCAACAACAACCTATTCCCTCCAGGAACTGCGGACACGATAGTCTTGCCATCATTAGCCTGCTATCGCTCCGATAATACAATAATATCATACATATGTACACAAAATATAAACACCCGCCTCTATGGCGAATGAAGGAAAATAAATCTCCTCTACTGTGGAGAACACATGGGTATACCTTATATAATGTTAACGATACCTCCACAAAGCTCAAATTACACACACGAGTCTAGGGCTATCGAACACCACAACTATATCTAGCCACACCTCTTACCAACTTTTCTTAACTCTAGGCCCCATCTAGGCACCCTAATTTGGTCCTTTATTCCTACCGAGAAAGGACTAAGCATGTGGTTCCGCACTCCACATCATTATTTTCATCACTTGCCTTCCTGACCATGATAAAGTCATCAGTACAATCTGACTCTATAACCTCGCTCATTACAATTACCTTACTAGTTCTCTTAACTTCTATGTCAAAAGGAAATTCCTTATTTCAACATATTTCTCGGGTGGATTTCCACCAATGGGGTCCACGAATACACACATTCTTCTTAAGTGTTAACAACATTTTTCTAATGAGCCCATCATTCCACTGAAGGACTCTCTCTTCGTTGTACCTACCTCACCTAGGCACAGGGTTCGCTTCTGCATATCACTCTTTATCCACTATCGGCCTCTGGCCGATCCTTAGGTGAATAATTCCCAAAACAACCTTCCTTTCATTCTTTCTTAACCACGAGGAATCACGGTTAAAACTATCCATATGATCCCTTTCGAATCCTTAATTCATTCGGAAATTCAAATTTAGTACCACACTCTACTATGGTGGTACTACGGTACTCATAACTACTATACTTTAGTAGTCGTTGAGATAATCCTTAGCAAACACTGCAAAGGAAGTGACCTCTACTACAGTCCACATTCCCGACCTCTAACAGCTGCTGCAGCTCGGTCCCACCTCCTGCTGCCATTCAAGCCTTGCACACGAATCTCAAACAAGTGCGCAAAAGATTTACTATAATCCTCTAACATGGCAGGAGAACGAGATCTCACAAAAGAAACCAACAATCCTAATCCTGAGGCTCTATAACAAATCGAGAGAAACGCTGAAAGTGTAGTATGTCCCCACAGATTCCTAAGGACACTAGAACCTGATGCTTTGATACCATCTTGGACACCCCGCCTAATTAAATACCGGGCGATCACTCCTATATCAAATTATGACAGGAGTCTCATATGATTCATTCTTAGCATCACTGTCGAAAGTCCATTTAATTACTAATAACCTATTAGGCCGGTGTCAAAATTTTACTTAACTAATCTTTTCAAACTAATCAAATAAAAACATCCACATAGTATATGCGTAAATGAAACAGAAATAAAATGAAATAATCGAACACTCGGTCAAAATATACAACCATATCGAATGATGATCTAAAAGAATAAATAAATACAATTGGACCATTGGCCCGAATGTTTATACAATACCTCCTATCTAGAGTACAAGGATAGAAGCGTCTATTGAGAACCTGCATGCATCCACAACTGTTGCAGCTGACGTCTAACGCGAAGGAAGTGCCATCCAGGCGTCCCTGTGTCTGGACACCTATAATATATATATATATAGCAAGAGAGGAAAAGTAGATAAACGGGTCAGAGCCCGAGTTTTGAAAATATTTAGCAAGTGCATAAATGTTTTATTTTTAGAAAAATAGATTTTATCTCATATTTAAGTTTGGTATCGCACTCCCATGAGATACCCCTCACCTCTCCACTAACAGTACACTCCTAGCGCAGCCCTCTAACCATCCTAGTCAAGCTGTCCTGCTAAACTAGTCTATTACCCAACCACTATCAACCCTAGATAGTCCAAGTACTAAGGGCTAAACTTCACCCCAGTCTCAACGCTATGCCATGTTCGTGCCTGGGGTGTCTCGCAAAGAGAATTCCAAACAAGGAACCCCCCCGATACACTACTACGCGGCAAGGTCGATCGTCGAGATCCATCAGACACTCAGTACGTAACGTATATATATATATATATATATATATATATATATATATATATATATATATATATACATAATGTAAGAAATATTAATATTAGAGGACTAAGGATTTAAACTTCTCCCTAGTCTCAACACAATGCCATATTCGTGCGCGAGGTGTCTCACAGAGTGAAATCCAAACAAGGAACACCCCTGCCCCCCCGATACACTACTATGCGGCAAGGTCGATCATCGCGATTCATTAAACCCTCGACACCCAATTTATCCATATATATATATTAGTATTTCAATATACATCCGGATTTATCTCCCGGACTGAGGTGTATTCTATACTCATATCAAAACTTTGTATTTCACTTCTTATATCCAGGAAATATATTTAAAAGACAATTATTATCATGAATTTCTTTAACACATCATATAAAATTTTAAAAGCGAGTTTTATTATCATAAAAATGCTTTTCCATTTTATAACATCCCATTTCCCTTCTTATATCCAGGAAATGTATTTAAAAGTCATTTTTATTATCATAAAAATGCTTTTATCATATCATATGCTTCCGCTTCCCTTCTTCCATCGGGGAAGTGTTTCCGAAGCCAATTCATTTACCCCATTTCCCTTCTTCTATCCAGGAAATGTATTTAAAACCATTTTATTATCATAAAATGCTTTAATAAATCTAAGACCGCCCCTCCGGGTTTCCCCACTGGACTTTAACACCCCGACTAATTAAATACCGGGTAGCTAATCCTTTATTAAATTAATATAAAATGCCAAGTTGGTTCAGTTCATTGTATCACTGTCGAAAACATTTTATTAATTACTAGCCACCTATTATTTAAAAAGTGAGTTGTCAATTTTAATTAAATCCGATTAACATGCAATAAGTAAATTATAAAATGTTAACACAATCACCACAACACAAAGACAATAGAGTAACCATAAAATAGTAATGAGTCTGGAGGAATACTCCTCACACAATCCAAATGCTGAACTAAACTAGTACCAAGTCTGTATCACTAAATTAATTACAACCCAAATTCTTGAAATAACTGAATTGAATAAAGTGTCTCTAAAAGGAAGTAGGGAGACATGCCCAAGTGATGAGAAAAGCTGATAATATGGAGTCAAGATCGAAAGTGGAGGAGTCTATTGTCAAAGTCCTGTAACTTTCACGGCACCTACAGTCCGTCACCGGAATGGAACTCCTATGCATGGTGTCCTTGTGGCTGGGCACCTAAAAGATTTTTACAAAAATATATTTGAAAGCAAACGGGTCAGAGCCTGATTGTGGAAAACAGTTTAAAATATAGCAAGTGTTTTAATGACATTAAAACAATGAATGCAAAATACATGTTATGACGTGCCATCACATGAAATACTCACCTCTCGACTATTTGTGCACTCCTAACGTACCCGTACCCATTCTAGTGATTCTCATATCTAACTAGTCCAAAATAAATTATAGCATTTCTATACGATTCACGCTTTGATTCCAACATCATTAATAAACTAGAGGGCCTTGCATTAATTCTTGATTTCCCAAATTATTAGCAAGACTAATTTACTAGAGATCTTCCATTTTATCTTTACAAAACGTTGCTATAATTATACGCACTATTAAACATTATAGTTCATTTCAATTAACAGTACATTATCCTCATCATAAATATTCATTACTAGCACCCCAAGACTAAGCTGCGGTGCACACATACTCTGCTATCCAATCCCGGTACATCACGTACATAAGGTCCACGCATTTCGAATCGCTCAGGAATCATTTTCAAATAACAACATTCACACAAAATGGAGGCGAACATAGTTCACATCACATGGGTCACTCACACACCTACGCTCCCATGATCATCATAATTATTAACTTCTCAATAAATCCTTCTCTGACCTATGCCCTTGAGGTACCAATCTAAATCCCCCCGTAGGCACACAAAGATTAGATGGCCCTAATCGAACGCAAACCTGCCATGATAGAAAGTACGGTAGGTATGTTATACACATAAAACAACATATACTAAGCATTCGCACATCTTAGATATATCCTATTATTAATATAGGTATACTTCTCATTCTTATACCGGCATTTAATGTTAAACGATTACAAGTCCCCGATTTTGCATATTAACGTTATCGACCCTTCTCACGTCGTAATTAGGTACTCGTTTCCTACTCCACAATTGGCATCCAATTTTATTACAAGGTTCTAAGTTCTACTCCTCAACGTACCCCAATTCTTACAATTATACCCACTAATCAATGAGGGAAGGTTAATACTCCAATTAGATAAGTCAACGGGACATTAAAAATGAAATCAGGCCAAAAAGGCCATTCTGTCAACTCGTTAGAAGTCTTGCTTGAACGAGGTCATTCGAACGAGTTGGTTTGAACAAAAGGCTTCGAATGAACTATCAAATCGTTAGAAGAGATACTGCCATCTTGTTAGAAGCTCGTTCGAACGAGGTCATTCGAATGACCTGGGCAGGTCTTCTAACGAGATGGCAGTTTCAGCCCAGAAATCCTTTACTTCTTTTTTCTCAATTTTTCTCTTCTCTAAACCCATCCTAAGATCATCCCAATAGTAATTTACCGTTATTAAAATACTATAAGTCCTCCTAGATCACTCTTTAACGTATATATGGGGTCAATGCTTCCTAAATTAACATATAATAATCAAAATTCCCAAACCTTGTCCCAAACCCTATAATCATGAACCTATAATTTAATGACTACAATTTCTCCTTATAAATCCGTTTTCACATCATCAAAAGATATATTTTGTATATAACATTCATCCAATAACATTCTACAGCAATCCCTATATCATATTATAAATCCTACCTCCAATTTCATGGGTTTTCATTAAACTTCCAATATAAGATAATTATTCAATTCTAAGCATGAAAGAAACATTCACTTCAAATTAATGCAATTAAACCACTTTCCTTAGATGTTCTGATTTGATGTGAAGGATTGAAGGTTGATTCTCCTCCCTCTCTCTAAAAATTTCTTCCAAAGATGGTGATGGTGGCTAGGGCTTCCTTTTGGAACTTCTTAAGGCTTTCCCTATAACTCCCGTAGCCCTCTAACTTCTAAAATGCAGATAATGGCTTAGTGGGTTCTTTTCTAATATAAAAATAACTTCTAAAATTCGTGGGTTTTAATTCCCGTATTTTTAAAATTACCAAGCTACCCTTTTGGGTTGCCGGTGTGGCCTAAAAATTCCCCGGGACCCAAACTAAACCCCCGACTAGTGTTTGCTGACTATTTCGACCCTTCCGGACACGTTGGTGCACTCAAAATGACCATTCGATTGATAAAATTAAAATTCACTTTTTAATTCAATTAATTACGTTCCTGACGCGACTAACACGCGCGTCCCAATTAAAATTTCCAAATTATTGTATATCTACCTCGTGATAATTTAGATATCATCAATACTCATGTATTACCATACATACTCGGAAATAATAAATTTTTAACATCATAATCAAATACCATCTCACATCTCGTTAGTATTTATACCCAGATTAATTTCCAATTAATTCTCATTTAATTTAATTAATCCCTTAAATATAAATCAATAAAATTACAGGGTATTACATACTTCCCCCATAATAACAGAAATTCGTCCCGAAATTCGGAACTAAAAAGTACCTGGTAAAAATAACTCTGGATAATGTTTGCGCATATCATCCTCGTGCTTCCATGTGGACTCCTCGGCATTATGATGCCGCCACTACACACGTACTAATGGTACTATCTTCGACCTCAGTTTCGGCTCGCTTCGGTCCAAAATAGCAATCGGCCCCTCCTCGTAGGAACTATAGGGCTGGAGATCGATGTCCTCCAAAGCAATGTGAGTATGGGCCAAATTGTCCCTAAGATATTTCCTTAGCGAGGAAATATGGAACACATCATGAATCATATGCAAGTGCTCCGTTAACCCCAGTCTATACGCAACTGGCCTAATCCTCTCGATGATAGGAAATGGCCCCACGTATCTTGGTGCCAGTTTCCCCTTCTTTCCAAAATTCATGATCCCCTTCATTGCAAATACTCTGAGTAACACCTGGTCCCCCACCTTGAATTCTCTGAAGAACCTCTTGGCATCAACATAGCTCTTCTGCCGGTCCTGAGCTACCCGAATGCGGCTCCGTATCATCTCTATCCTTGCTGAAGTGTCCTGAATCACTTCTGGCCTAAGGAGTTTGTTATCCCCCACCTCTAACCAACATGCTAGCGAACGACAAGGTTTATCGTACAATTCCTCAAATGGAGCCATGCCAATGTTGAACTAGTAGGAGTTGTTATAAGCAAACTCCACCAGTGGAAGGTACTGCTCCCATCCACCTCCAAAGTCTAGGATGCACATACGCAACATGTCCTCCAACATTTGATTTGTCCGCTCGATTTTCCCATCTGTATGCGGATGATAAGCTGTACTCAGCCGCAATTCCGTACCCATGGCCTCCTAGAAACTCTCCCAAAATCATGAAAAAATATCTTATCTCGGTCAGACACGATATTTAGAGGTACCCCGTGAAGTCTCACTATTTCCGCAATGAAGAGTTGGGCATAATGTCCCGTAGTGTAGCCGGTTCTCACGGGTAGAAAATGATCAACTTTGGTCAACCTATCCATAATTGTCCAAATGGAGTCGTAACCCCTCTGCAATGTAGGTAACCCCGTGATAAAGTCCACGGAGATGCTCTCCCATATCCACATTGGAACCTCTAACGGCTGTAGAAGTCCTGCCGGTTTATGATGATCCACCTTTACTAACTGATAAGTGGCGCATTTAGAAATGAACACAGCGATATCTCTCTTCATCTCGCTCCACCAATACTGGCATCTCATGTCTTGGTACATCTTATCCCCACTAGGGTGTACCATGAATCGTGAGCCGTGCGATTCTGCAATAACCTCGTGTCGCAAGTCTTCCCCTTTCGGAATAACCAGTCTGCCATTGAAGCGTAATCCCCCGTCTGAAGTAACAGTATAGGACTCGGCTCCCTCTGCTAGTAATCGAACTATCTGCTCGTGACAAAATGAGTTAATTGACTGGGCCTTTATCACTCTCGTAACAATCTGCGGTGTAACAATCATCACAAACATGAACGATCGGGCCACTGCATCCTGAAGCCCCAACTCCTTCCACTTGTCTTTCAACACCTCTGCCACCTCATCTACTGGCCTACGGTTCAACGCGTCTGCTACCACGTTAGCCTTCCCTAAGTGATATTGGATATCAAACTGATAATCCTTCACAAACTCAAGCCAACGTCATTGACGCATATTCAGCTCCTTCTGCGTGGAGAGATATTGTAAAGACTTGTGGTTCGTGAACAACCGAAATTTCTCCCCCAGGAGATAGTGTCTCCAAATCCGAAGAGAGAATACGACTGCTGCTAACTCCAAGTCGTGGGTGGTGTAATTCCTCTCGTGAGGATTAAGCTTACGGGAAGCATAAGCTATGGCCTGACTCTCCTGTTGCAGCATACCTCCGAGTCCTTGTAAGGATGCATCGGTGTAGACTAGATACTCAACTCTCGGTCTGAGAAAAGCTAACACAGGCGCTGAGGTCAACTTGTCCTTCAACTCATCGAATGCCAACTGACAGGCATCGCTCCAGATGAATGGCACACCCTTACGAGTCAGATGTGTCAAAGGACCCGCTATCTTTGAGAAACCCCGAATAAACCTCCTGTAGTATCCTGCCAGGCCCAAGAAACTACGGATCTCCGTCGGTGTCGTGGGTTGTCCCCACTCCCTCTCCGCGAATACTTTCCCTGGATCAACAGATATCCCCAGGTCTGAAATGATTTTCCCTAAAAACTAAACCTCCTTCAGCCCAAACCCACACTTCTCATACTTTGCATAAAGCTCATTCTGACGTAGCGTCTGAAAAAGCTGTCTCAAATGCTTGGCGTGCTCCTCTTCGGTCTGGGATTAAACCAAAATGTCATTAATAAAGACAATTATGAATTGGTCTAGGAACTCTCGGAACACCCTATTCATCAAGTCCATAAACACAGCTGGAGCATTGGTCAAGCCAAAAGGCATAACCTGAAACTCATAGGAACCATATCTCGTTAAGAAAGCCGTCTTTGAGATGTCATATTCCCTGATACGCAACTGATGGTATCCCGTTCGCAAATCAATCTTTGAGAAGAAGGAATCTCCTCTCAACTGGTCAAATAAGTCATCGATTCTGGGCAACGGATACTTATTCCGTATCGTGACTTTATTCAACTCCCACTAATCTACGCATAACCTTAACGATCTACACCTCTTCTTTACGAGCAACACAGGGGCACCCCACGGCGAAGTACTCCGCTGGATAAACCCCTGACCCAATAACTGCTCTATTTGATCCCATAACTCTCTCATCTCAGTCGGAGCCATACGATAAGGTGCGCGGGCAATCGGCTGAGTGCCCGGTGTCAAATCGATCACAAAATCTATCTCTCTACTAGGCAGTAATCCAGGTATATCCTGAAATATATCAGCAAACTCTCTCACGACTGGAATCGAATCGAGTGGCATCACCACTTCCTTAGAGGTCTCCCCCTCTATATAATACAAGTGAGTGGACGATCCTCCCCCAGGGAGAGGCATCGCCACTAAAAACATCTCCTGCCCGAGAATGGCAAAGATAATACTCGTACTAAAATAATCAATTATGGCTTGGTATGCAACTAGCCAATCCATACCAATAATCGCATCATACTCAGTCATCTCTAACACTAACATATAAGCAGGTAAAGTAAATCTCCCGATCTCTATACCCATACCTCTACAAATAAGCGAAATCATGGAACTCCTACTCAACGGTGAATCTACACAAGTAACCGTGCTCTCTGCGGTGTCTAACAACCCAATAGTGCATGCAAATCTCATGGCAATGAAGAAATGTGTGGTCCCCATATCAAATAAAATACGCCCCAAAGTCCCCTGAATAGAGAACATACCCTCAATAATAGGTAGATCCTGTGGGACTGCGGCATGCGGGAGCTGATACACTCTCCCATACTGAAGTTATCCCTGCTGGACTAGGACCGCTGGAATGGGTGGTAGTGCTGCCATCTGTGGTGGTGCTCGGAGGGCGGCGGCAAACATAGGCCTCTGTGGCTCGTGTCGAGCACCCTACTGATGCTGCTGTGGGGCCCTGCCCCTATCAGGACAATCCTGGCATTTGTGGCCAATCTTGCCACAAATGAATCACTTCCTTGGGAAGTTTCCCCCTCGCTGTCCCTACTACCCATGGCCTTGATGACCGTTACCATTCCTACCCTGGCCATACTGGCCCTGCTGAAACTGCTGCTGCTGACCATTCTGACCCTTCTGGCCCTGATTGCCATTCTGACCCTGATGGCCATGTCTGAAAACTCCCTGGCCATTCCTGAAACCCCCAGATCTAAATATGTTATGATCCCTCGGTTGGGAACCCTGGTCACCCTGCCTGTGTTGTACCTGAATAGATTGTGCCTCGCTGGCACCATTTCCCCTGGTCCTACCCTGATGACTAGACTCTCCTGATCTCTTGCTCTCAGACATGTGGAAGTGATGATCCTGGCAGTGAAGTAGTGCAACGTTAACCACATCAAAAAAAGTGGCCAACGAGAGATTCTCCTACAAGTGCTGACGGATCCTCCAAGTCAATCCATCCGTGAACTTCTGAATTTTCTTCTCCTCGGTTGGAATTTCATCCGGAACAACGTTCAAGAAATTGGTGAACTCAGCCTCAAAATCAACTACGGTCTTTTCCTCATGCTTGAGGTTCATCAACTTCCTCCTCAACTCAGTGTGAACAGCTGACGAAAAATATTTGTGGTCGAACCGCACGCAGAACTCCTGAATAGTAAGAGCGTCCCTCTCCTCTGTGGTGGTAATGGACTCCCACCACTGCAATGCTAATCCTACTAGCTTAAAAGTAGCCAGTATCTGCTTCTGAACATCCGTGCACTCGTACATCCTTAAGTGCCTCTAAATGTCCTTCCTCCACTGACTGGATACCAAAACATCGGAGCTACCTGCAAACTCCGGAGGGTGTGCTTTCTGAAAAGCATCACGAACCCATTCCCACACTGATGGGAATGCATTAGCCTGAACTAGAGCTACTTTTGGCACCTGAGGTGGTGCCTGTTGTACAACTGTAAGGTCAGAATTTACCGCTTGGAGTACAATAGTTGCAACCTCGACGGCATTCATGGTGCCCGAAACTGGTGCAGGCTGTGGCTCGGGCTGTGCATCCCTAGGAACTCACTGTGCACATCGTGGAGGCATCTGAAATAAGAGTAAAGTCTATAAGTTTGCAGTAATTATTTCAAAATAGCTAAAGAGCGATATATACAAAAAAAAAAGAATTCAACAGTCCTAAAATATAGGGCTCTACATCAAAGAAAGCTCAGCGGAAACATAACAAGCCGTACAGATCCTAAGGACACTAGAACCTGATGCTCTGATACCACTTTTAACACCCCAACTAATTAAATATCGGGTAGCTACTCCTTTATTAGATTAATACAAAATGCCAGGTTGGTTCAGTTCATAGCATCACTGTCAAAAACATTTTATTAATTACTAGCGACCTATTATTTAAAAAGTGAGTTGTCAATTTTAATTAAATCCGATTAACATGCAATAAGTAAATTATGAAATGCTAACACAAGCACCACAACACAAAGACAATAGAGTAACCATAAAATAGTAATGAGTCTGGAGGAATACTCCTCACACAATCGAAGTGCTGAACTAAACTAGTACCAAGTCTATATCACCAAATTAATTACAACCCAAATTCTTGAAATAACTTAATTAAATAAAATGCCTCTAAAAGGAAGTAGGGCGACATGCCCAACAGATGAGAAAATATGATAATATGGAGTCAAGATCAAAAGTGGAGGCGTCTATTGTCAAAGTCCTATAACTTCCACGGCAGCTACAGTACGTCACCTAAATGGAACTCCTATGCATGGGGTCCTTGTGGCTGGGCACCTAAAAGGTTTTTACAAAAATATATTTGAAAGAAAATGGGTCAGAGTCCGATTGTGGAAAACATTTTAAAATATAGCAAGTGTTTTAATGACATTAAAACAATGAATACAAAATACATGTTAGGACGTGCGCTCACATGAAATACTCACCTCTCGACTATTTGTGCACTCCTAACGTACCCGTACCCATTCTAGTGATTCTCATATATAACTAGTCCAAAATAAATTCTAGCATTTCTATACGATTCATGCTTTGATTCCAACATCATTAATAAACTAGAGGCCTTTGCATTAATTCTTGATTTCCCAAATTATTAGCAATACTAATTTACTAGAGATCTTCCATTTTATCTTTACAGAACGTTGCTATATTTATACTCACAATTAAACATGACAGTTCATTTCAATTAGTAGTATATTATCCTCATCATAAATATACATTACTAGCACCCTGAGACTAAGCTGCGGTGCACACATAATCTGCTATCCAATCCCGGTACATCACGTACATAAGGACCACGCATTCCGAATCTCTCAAGAATCGTTTTCAAATAACAACATTCACATAAAATGGAGGTGAAAATAGTTCACATCACATGGGTCACGTACATACCTATGCTCCCATGATCAGAAGATTTATTAACTTCTCAATAAGTCCTTCTCTGACCTATGCCCTCGAGGTACCAATCTAAATCCCCCCGCAGGCACACAAAGATTATATGGCCCTAATTGAATGCAAACCTCCCTTGATAGCAAGTACGGTAGGTATGTTATGCACATAAAACCACATATACTAAGCATTCGCACATCTTAGATATCTCCTATTATTAATATAGGTATACTTCTCGTTCTTATACCGTCATTTAATGTTAAACGATTACATGTCCCCGAATTTGCATATTAACGTTATCGACCCTTCTCACGTCGTAATTAGGAACTCGTTTCCTACTCCACAATTGACATCTAATTTTATTACAAGGCTCTAAGTTCTACTCCTCAACGTACCCCAATTCTTACAATTATACCCACAAATCAATGAGGGAAGGTTAATACTCCAATTAAATAAGTCTACGGGACATTAGAAATGAAATCAGGCCAAAAAGGCCATTCGGTCAACTCGTTTGAAGTCTCGTTCGAACGAGGTCATTCGAACAAACTTTTAACTCGCTAGAAGGGATATTGTCATCTTGTTAGAAGCTCGTTGGAACGAGGCCGTTCGAACGACCTGGGCAGGTCTTATAACGAGATGGCAGTTTCAGCCCAGAAATCCTCTACTTGATTTTTCTCAATTTTTCTCTTCCCTAAACCCATCCTAAGATCATCCCAATAGTATTTTACCGTTATTAAACTACTCTAAGTCCTACTATATCACTCTTTAACGTATATATGGGGTCAATGCTTCCTAAATTAACATATAATAATCAAAATTCCCAAACCTTGTCCCAAACCCTATAATCATGAACCCATAATTTAATGACTACAACTTCTCCTTATAAATCCGTTTTCACATCATCAAAAGATATATTTTGTATATAACATTCATCCAATAACATTCTACATGCAATCCCTATATCATATTATGAATCCTACCTCCAATTTCATGGGTTTTCACCAAACTTCCAATATAAGACAATTATTCAATTTTAAGCGTGGAAGAAACATTCGCTTGAAATTAATGTAATTAAACCACTTGCCTTAGATGTTATGATTTGATGTGATGGATTGAAGGTTGATTCTCCTCCCTCTCTCTACAAATTTCTTCCAAAGATGGTGATGGTGGCTAGGGCTTCCTTTTGGAACTTCTTAAGGCTTTCCATATAACTCCCGTAGCCCTCTAACTTACGAAATGCAGATAATGTCTTAGTGTGTTCTTTTCTAATATAAAAATAACTTCTAAAATTCGTGGGCTTTAATTCCCCTATTTTTAAAATTATCAAACTATCCTTTTGGGTTGCCGATGTGGCCTAAAAATTCCCCGGGCCCCAAACTAAATCCCCGGCTAGTGTTTTCTGACTATTTCGACACTTCTGGACACGTTGGTGCACTCAAAATAACCATTCGGTTCATAAAAATAAAATTCACTTTTTAATTCAGTTAATTACGTTCCAGACATGACTGACACGCGCGTCCCAATTAAATTTTCCAAATTATTGTATATCTACCTCGTGACAATTTAGATATCATCAATACCCATGTATTACCATACATACTCGAAAATAATAAATTTTTAACATCATAATAAAATACAAACTCACATCTCGTTAGTATTTATACCCGTATTAATTTACAATTAATTTTCATTAAATTCAATTAATCCCTTAAATAAAAATCAATAAAATTACAGGGTATTACATACGCGCCCCTAAATGGCTATCATCTTCCAGGGCCCAACAAACAAGACAACCTGGGAACCTAACAACGTCGGGAAGTGTCCATATGCCTGCAAGATAGTCAAGACCACACCCAGAATCTCATAACCAGTGCAGTAAAGTATAATCGCTCATATAGGCTAGGACTATATCCACCCTGCATTCATTAGCCAGGCGACATCACCATACGCACGCAACTTCCCTTAGGATAGAGATTTAGGGAGGTGTGTAACCATAATTTATTAATTATGAAAATTCATTTCTTTTCCATGTTGAAAATATTCATTTTTACATTTTCAAAATCATTTTCATCATACCATACATATATACTTTAATCACATAGTATATACATATACCATATATTCCTCCACGAATATATAAATGGCCATAATTGGCAATCTCATCTAGCGATGACCAATAATCCCAAAGATTCCCTCAAGGAATCATAATCATGCATTCATATAAGCATGATACTAAACCCAAAGTATTTCCTTACTTTATAACTAATAAATACCTTAATCATGGCCGGCAGCTTCTTCTTCGAGAAGCTGTTTCAGCCATGGAAGCTTCCCCCAAACTTCCATATCCTCACCCAATGGCCTACAACTTCAACCAACAACAACTACACATATAATACGGGTTCTAAATGTCCTAGAACCCGAAATCACCAATTAATTTCAGTTAATTTCTAAATTTCTCCAATTACCAAATTTTAGGGGTTTATTCGTTTTATCTCCCGAAAACCCGTTTTATCCACGAAAACCCAACCCAAAATCTTTAGGATTTGATTATACCAAACTACGGTATGAGAAATCAATGAAAAAAATAAATAAAGCAAGTAAACACTTGCCTCGTGGATAAAATCCGACGTCCTCGAGCCGAATCCTGCGGAGGCTAGCCGAAATCTCCCCCTTTTCTCCTCTTTTCTTCCTCCTCTCTCCCTTACCTCTCTTTTCTGTTCTTTCTTTCTCTTTTTTCTCCCTCTCTTCCTCCTTTTATAAGGAGAAAAGAGTTTTAACCCTTAAAACCCAAAAACGACTCGTTTACTCAATTAGGAGCCGATTTAACTCCAAAATTCCTCGAGACTCATTTTCGACAATCGAACACTCTTTTTCGACTATCTCGGTTATTCCAAGACTCCTGGCACAGTCAAAATTCCCATCCGAGGTACTTGACCACAACTCACCATTTTAACCCCACACGACTTAATGCGGGTTTTCGAATTTAAATTTCACCTCATGTCGCCTTACTTAATGGCGATATTTAATTAAAATACCTCGACATATTTACTTAACCCCAAAAGTAAATGTATCACCTATCGATAATCATTTAATCCTTGAAAATCCCAAAAATTACTATTTAGGGAAATTCCTCAAATTCCAATTTATACTTAATTATGGAATTTAATCGTCTCCAAAAGGGAGGGTTGTTACAACATCCTATACAATTTCTTTGACCTAGACTCCATGTCAAACTTAATTCTAGACGAGTCTCTCAAACTCTCTTTTCAACTCCTTAATCTTAGACTCAAGTAGACGCCTAGACTCATCAAACTCTAGAAGCTCCTTTTTCAAGTCCTCCATCAAACCTTTAAGTCTATCTCCCTCTTTATCGATGTACTCTAGCCTCTCCCTAAGCTTCTTCTCCTATTCCCTAAGATCATCAATCAACACATTATTTGTTTTTACAGTACGCTCATTCAACTTTGCTTCCAATTTCGAATTAGACTTTTTCACCTTCACTAAACCCTTAAACAACTCTCGAAATGGAACTTACAACTCTCCTATGTCGATCTCCTCATCCTATCTCTCATCACTCTCACCCTCTTGGGAAGAAATCTTAACAGCCTCAGAATTTTCATGCGCATGAGTATCCTCGGGGGAAGATATATCATCGTCCCTCACATGGCATGCCATAAATGTAACAAAGTTATGCTCAATGGGGGAACTCTCTCCCTCTTCCGGTTCACTATCACTTATGATGGTGTTGTATGTAATTGATTTCTTGCCCTATTTCTTAAGTCTAGTAGGACACTAAGGTACTTTGTGATGATACCCCTCACACCCGAAACACCTATCAGACTCATCTCTCTTAGGTTTCTCACTATTATCCTTAGGGGTGGAGTCTCCCTTGTTCTTGAATTTCTCAAAGTTTTTGGCATCTTTCGATTTCTTCTGAATTTGAAGAAACTTTTTGAACTTTCTTGCCAACTTTCTTGCCAACAAGATGACATCCTCAAAGTCAGAATCAGAGTGGTCATTTGAAACATTAGTTTCCTCCTCCAGGGATTTCAAAGAAATGCCCTTTTCTTTCTTTGGCACTTGATTTGTCGTAAAAATATCAAGTTCATGGGTTTGTAAGTCACCTACAATCTCTTCCAGTTTCAACGAGTTCAGCAAACCAAGGGAATTCATAATGGTCACTTTTGCATCAAATCTACCTGACAACGATAAAAAAATTTCTTAATCACTCGGTTATCAGGAATCTTTTCACTTAGGTTAACTGGCGCATTAACAATCATGTACAACCTACTGTAAAACTCATCAAACGTCTCATTCTCAAACATCTTATTCGTCCTAAACTATGTAGTGAGGTTTTACAACTTAGATGCCCTAACCAAGATCGTGCCCTCGTGCGTGAGTGCAAGTGTATCCCAAGCTTCTTTCAAAGTTTCATAAGTCCTATTACGATTATACTCTTCAAGTGTAACATGTGTGGAAATAACGTGAAGACCATTGGAGTTATATAGTGCAAGCTTATGTTCAATCTCGGTCCATGACCCTATGGGATTCAAACTAGTGACCTCACCCTCTCTTGTGACAGGTGGTGTCCAAACAATTTCAACCGCTAACTAAACACGATCATCAATGGATTTTAAAGAACTTATGATTCCCATTTTCCAATAACCATAATTAGTTTCGTCAAAAACAGGAGTGAAAAAACTATCATAACCTCCAAAATTCATCCTTACAAGCAAAAAGTGATCAAACACAATAAATATATATTTCGAGCTCTGATATCAATTTGTAGGTCCCCGTATATAACTTTCAACAAAATAAATTTTCATAAGCGGAATTAAGTTAAGGATGAATACAAACTAACTTGCTCTTTCAAAAAACTCCTTTTAATTTTATCAAACCACACCAAATTGTGACACAAATTAACTTAACCCAAATTTATCTTGTTTAACCCTAGGCATGCAATTAGTGATTAAAACAAGTAAAATAAAGTAAATCAATACTCATAATGCCGATGTGCGAGGAAAAATCCAATTGGGAAAAAACTTCGGACGACTTAATCCAAAAAAATCACTATAACAGTGGTTCTACAAAGTCAGATGGTAGTCTTATAAAATGACTTGATACACCTACGAGACTTGATGCTCCTATGATCTTCTATCACTCTTCACTGTGCCCATGTGGAAAATAGCCTTCTTCCATGATGCTCATCCACAACAGTTGCTTCCATGAATGCCAAAGTATCCATCGATAAGGCCTTATGTCATCTACGATGTTGAACACGATAGTAACCATATTTGCTTCAACACCGCAAAACTAGCAATGTCCAAGTGTTGAACAAACGCAACTTGGGGCGGCAAAGATCACATGAACATATGATCATGATAACTCAGATATTTGTAAAACTATAAGGATGTGTTTAAGCTTTAAAACCTTAGCAAACTGTTGCAGAAAATGAATTTTTTGAAGACTGATTTCGTTTTGCACACACTTAGAGAAAACAAAAACGCCTATTTATAAATAATTTAAGACGGTGTCAGATCTCCTTGGAGAGAGACATTGTATCGTTCAAACGACATGAAATCTCGTTCGAACGACATCAAGTGTCATTTGAACGACGTCGTCAAATTAGAGTTTTAATCAAACCAAGTTTGAAAATGGAGTTTTACTTAAAACCAACTCTAATCCATCCATATCTGATAAACACGAAGTGTAAACATTTAAAGCACGTTTAAAACATTAAAAACATTTTCTTATAAAAAATAAAATCCTTATTTTTATAAAATTAAATTCCGACTTTCATTAACATTATGCATTCATACCTGAGTGATGTCAGAATGCAATTAGACTTTGAAGAAGATAAAATCGCACCAATTTAACTTCGGAATAATTAATTTCTTGAAGCTTTGTCACAATGCCTTTAATTAATCTACGACACGTCGTAGTCTACGAGTATATGGTAACAATAAAAATATACCTATGACACAAACGTATTTTGTTTCGAGAATTTGTCAAAGATATACATGGACTCAATTGGAAATTTTGTCCTTACAAATCTCCCCCTATGACTATTCCAGGACAAAACCACCAGTGAAATGCCTAAGCCGGGCTGCCAATCCATATTATGCCAAAATCCCATTGCATAAAACCCAAAAATAAAATTACATTGTTAGTACAGGATAAACAATGGACCGAAAAGCATGAAACTGTCTTAAATGCCTGAATGTCATGTAGACTTACAATCTCGAATATCTTTAAGCATAACTACACACATGAAACAGAAAAATACTCAGTTGAGTATCGAGGAACAAATGATATAAATCGATATGAAAACTCAAAAATTAGAATCATTTGTTATGTCCATAAATATAAAACCACTTTGTAACAAGATAACACTTTGAATACAAATATTAAACTCAAAAAACTCCCCCTACATCACAGACATCTCTCCCCCTTTTTGTCTTGAATAGAAAATTCGATGAAAAGACAAACACATCCAGCACAATATAATACCAATATGATTAAATCAACATGAAGAATAGGTAGATAAACATGAAATGACCGACTAAAAATAATCAATCAATGACAAATTCGTAGCCAGCAAGCAAGAAAATCACAAAAAGAATATATCAATCAAAGCAGGTCTGATTAAACTAAACCAATGGAGTAGAAGATCAAATCTCTAAAAATAAACAACATAAATCGTATGTTTAGAAGCAACCCATTACTAAAATATAAAACAATATGCATTAGGATACTGAAACTAAAAGGTTGCACAAATGATATGTTGCTCGAACGAGCCAGGGATGTTGTTTGAAATAAACACGAGGTCGCTCGAATGATAAGCAATGTCGTTATAACGACATCTTCTCGCGACGAGGGATCTCTCTCGAACGAGCAGATCAAACTTAAACGGTTCCTTAGAAATATTAAAAAGTGTTGCCTAGTGAAAAAAATTCCTAAAAATTGTAACTGGACGGGGATCAAAACTGCGAAAAAGTAGCTAAATAAAAAAAAACTCAAAACACACATATATGATTAACATGCTAATATAGTACTGATTTGCTCAAACATTAACATGGAATGCATGGGTGTGAACTACAACAAATGAATCACAATTCCAACACATCAAAAAGATCTAGATGCTCTAATTGATAGTAATCTATCATTAAACTTTATCATAGCCATATGTGACAATTAAAGTGTGATCTTAATGAACTAAACAAACATTGTTCACACGAATAAGAAATTTTTTCGATTCTACAAACAATAGAGTCATGACAAGAATGTTCAACTTCAAGATTCTTTGTGCGAACACGTTTAAATTTTTAATCCATCCAAACTCCCTCAAATATATATCATATTTTATTTTGAATGAGCTAATCTATTTTGTCCCATTTTTAACATACGATTATTTTGTTTGCAATTTAATTTTTTGGGCACTTTTAAATGGTGGCTTTCACGACGAGTCAATTTTACACTCTCGCAGCACTTTTCGGTGAACACTAATCATTTTTTCAATTTTAATCCTCATAGTAAATGATTATTACATGAACACCTCCTCCTTAAGTCTACTTACGCATAAATGACAAGATTGAGATAAGAACGTCTCACCAAACTCAAATATGCAAGAGTAGTCAAACATGCATATAAACTCGTGCATGTGTGAAATGATTGCATATAAACAAAGTCAAATTAAAATGCATATCAATTTCAAAACAACCCCATAATGCAATGGTTAAGATAATTTTAATCATTGATATGAATGACCATATGTCCTAGCCACATGGATAATGGAAGGAATGGGGTTCAAGCCCACCAATATGCCATATCAAACATGTTATCTCATGACACGAAAAGAAAATTGAAAATCTTTCTCGCTTTTTCAAAATATTTTGAATCAGTTAAAAGAAAAATCTTTTTGTGTTTTTCTCAAAAAATTTCATAACCAAAAATCTTTTTTATATTTTTCAAATAAGATGTAATAAATGAAAATATAATACAAAATGATAAACATGGTAATACACTTAACCTTTATATTTAGCATGGGAAGAATCAAGTGCAACTAAATGAGATCCATAAAGTTTTACTCCTAAAGCCTGTAAGTCTGATTTCCTAACCCAAGTAGGTGTAACATAAAGCATGTGGGGTTTGGGATTCGACACGACTTTCTTCCTAAACTTACTAGGAGCATTCCTAAGGTCAAATAAAAAATGTCTAAGTTGACCTTTCCTACCACAGTGGGAATATGTATAAACATGGTGGGAATGATTACCAAAATGTCGACCTCTCCTTGCTTTCCTTATGGGCTCTCTCACACGATTGGCATTGCTTTAGGAATGGGAGAAACTCTCCCATCGTACCCTATACAAAACCTATATTTCTTAACATGGATGGTGCCTAACGTCCTATCCAATTTATTTGACCTAGACTTCAAGTCAAACTTAACTCTAGACGAGTCTCTCGAACTCTACTCCAACTCCTTAATCTTAGACTCAAGTAGACGCGTTGACTCATCAAACTCTAGCAACTCCTTTTTGAAAGCCTCCATCAAACCTTTAAGTCTATCTCCCTCTTTATCGACGTACTCTAGCTTCTCCCTAATCTTCTTCTCTAGTTCCCTAAGATCCTTAATCAAGGCATTATTATTTTCTATGGCACGCCAATTCTACTTAGCTTGCAATTTTGAATTAGCCTTTTTCACCTTCCCTATCTCCTCAAACAACTCTCGAAATGGAACTTGCAACTCTCCTACGTCGATCTCCTCATCCTCTCTCTCATCACTCCCACCCTCTTGGGAAGCACTCTCCACAGCCTCATAATTTTCATGCGCATGAGTATCCTCACGGGAAGATATATCGTCATCTCTCACATGACATGCCATAAACGTAACAAATTTAAGCTCAATGGGGGGACTCTCTCCCTCTTCCGGTTCACTATCACTTAAGGTGGCATTGCATGTTATTGATCTCGTTCCCTATTTCTTATGTGTAGTGGGACACTGAGGTACTTTCTGACCATAACCCTCACACCCGAAACACCTATCAGACTCATCTCTTTAGGTTTCTCACTATTATCCTTAGAGGTGGAGTCTCCCTTGTTCTTGAATTTCTCAGAATTTTTGGCATCTTTCAATCGCTTTTCAATTTAAAGAAACTTCTTGAACTTTCTTGCCAACAAGATGACATCCTCAAAGTCAGATGCAGAGTCGTCATGTGAAACTTTAGTTTCCTCCTCCATGGATTTCAAAGAAATTCCATTTTCTTTCTTTGGGACTTGCTTTAAGGTAAACATATCAAGTTCATAGGTTTGTAAGTCACCTACAATCTTTGCCAGTTTCGACGAGTTAAGAAAACTAAGGGATCCATAACGGTCACTTTCGCATCAAACCTACCTAGTAATAATCACAAAAAATTCTTATTCACTCGGTTATCAAGAATCTTCTCACATAGGTTAAATAGCGCATTAACAATCGTGGACAACCAAGTGTAAAACTCATCAAACGTCTCACTTCCTAACATTAAAAATCATCAAACATCTCACTTTCTAGCATCTTAATCATCTCAAACTGTGTAGGGAGGTTTTGCAATTTAGACTCCCTAACCATGATCGTGCCCTCGTGTGTGTGTGTAAGTGTGTTCAAAGCTTTTTTAAAAGTTTCATAAGTCCTGATACGATTATACTCTTCAAGTGTGACATTTGTGGAAATAACGTGTAGACCTTTAGAGTTATATAGTGGAAGCCTATATTGAGTCTCTGCCCATGACTGTATGGGTTACAAACTAGTGGCCTCACCCTCTCTTGTGATAGGTGGTGTCCAAGCTTTTTCAACCTCTAACTAAACAATATCATCAATGGATTTTAAAGAACTTATCATTCGCATTTTCTAATAAGCAGAATTAGTTTTGTCAAAAATAGGAGTGCGAAAACTATCATAACCTCCAAAATTCATCCTTACAAGAAAAAAGGGATCAAACACAATAAAAATGTATTTCTAACTCTGATACAAATTTGTAGTAGCCCATATATAACTTTCAACAAAACAAATTTTCATGAGTGGAATTAAGTTAAGGATGAATACAAACTAATTTTCTCTTTCAAAAAACTCTTTTTAATTTTTTCAAACCACACCAAATTGTGACACAAATTAACTTAACCCAAACTTATCTTGTTTAACCCTAGGAATGCAACTAGTGATTAAAACAAGTAAAATAAAGTAAATCAATACTCATAATGCCGATGTACGCGGAAAAATCCAATCGGGAAAAAACTTCGGATGGATTAGGCCAGACAATCACTATAATAGTGGTTCTATAAAGTTAGACGGTAGTCTTATACAATGGCTCGATACGCCTATGAGACGTGATGATCCTATTATCTTCTACCACTCTTCACTGTGCCCACGTGGAACGTAACTTTCTTCCTCGATGCTCGTCCACAATTGTTGCCTCCTCGAATGCCACAGTATCCACCAATACAGCCTTGTGTTGTCTACGAGGTTGAACAGGAAAGTAACCTTCTTTGCTTCAATATCGCAAAACTAGCAATGTCCAAGTTTTGAACAGACGCAACATAGTGCGATAAAGATCACATGAACATATGATCATGATAACTCAGATCTTTCTAAAACTCTAAGGATGTGTTTTAGCTTTAAAAACATAGAAAACTGTTGCAGAAAATATATTTTTTAAAAACTGATTTTATTCTGCAGCAACTTTGAGAAAACAAAACACGCCTACTTATAAATAATTTAAGGCGGTGTCAGATCTCGTTGGAGCGAGACACTGTATCGTTCAAACGACATCAGGTCTCGTTCGAATGACATCAAGTGTCATTTGAACGATGTCATTAGATTACAGTTTTCATCAAACCAACATTGAAAATGGAGTTTTACTTAAAACCAACTCTATTCCGTCCATATCTAATAAACATGAAGTGTAAACATTTAAAACATTGAAAACATTTTCTTTAAAAAAACTAAGATCCTTATATTTGTAAAATAAAATTCCTAGTTTCATTATTACTATGCACTCATACCTGAGTGATACGATATGCAATTAAACTTTGAATACGAGAAATTGGCACCAATTAAAGTTCGGCATAATTGATTTCTTGAAGCTTTGCCCCAATGTGTTTAATTAATCTTTGGCACGTCAAAGTCTCTGAGTGGATCATAACAATAAAAATCTACCTATGACATAGTCATATTTTGTTCCGAGATTAAGTCAAAACTATACATGGACTCAATTGGAAATTTGATCTTAACAATTCGTCACCATTAAATATGCAAAATATAACTAACTGACACTTCACATCTCTCCATCAATGCTCACATGTGTGCAGTTTTCCCATCTCATCTAGAAGCAGTCCTACTCGTATGCTAAAACAAATTCCAATTATGACCTCCATTATCTTATCTTACATGAAACGATAAAGCTTTCGAACCATGCATCAACTAAAAGTGAGTACTTATGCTTAACATCCTAGCGCCAAATGAACTTCGTAATATACCCTGTTCGATATAAATTTTAGTGCTTATTTTTATGTCATACAATGTTCCATTACTGTAGTCTACCTCATTAGACTATTTGATTTTTAATTCATACTAATTATCATCTAAACAATTAGACTATAAGTTTCATTCTCTTTAATTATCGTGTACATTCGTAGACTAACAAATTATTATTCTTATTAATAATTGTCTATTGCCTTAACCCATTTGGATCCAGAATGCCATATTAGTCTGACTTTGTAATCAATGAGTATTGTCTATGTCTATAGACTACGAGAACACCTTCTTATATAAGAAACACCATAATGTATATATAGATAAGTGTATATGTCCTTATATATATATACAAGACACTTGAAGGCATGTATATTTGGTGTCCTATTCATGCTCTATTAGAAGTAAATAGAGGAGTCCCTCATCCCAAAACACGTAAAATGAAATTCAATAAAGTGAGGCAGTACCTATGCACTACACTAGCTCACATCCCATATCAAGCGGTGAAAAAGTAACTAGCATCAACACTCACCCCCTCTGAGTGGCGCTGCCACATAGTACCTAAAATATTACCTAACACTCTGCCTAGCCCATCTGTGGCGACGTGTGTTCTGGTCTCGGTTTCACTCAAACCATAGCTGATAGGACGTTCCATGAACCTAGGTATGTCACACAAAATAGTATAATATGTATTGTTATCCAATATGTATAAGTAGTTACTCTATAACAAGTTCTACCTAAGGAATCCCCATCTATATAAATATAACATCCTCGGCGTAACAATAACATCCTAGTCCGTTAATATATAATCTTTACTGAATCGTTATCCAAGGATTACATCCCAATTGAATGTTAAATCCCGTATGTTTCCTCATTGTCTCACTCATCAATCGACGTGATTTATCATTCATTCATACACACACACACACACACACACACACACACACACATACACACACACATTATCATTAATAATTTACACTACTTGTTTCTTTTAAGTCTAAGGTTTATATGTACATATATAAGGAGTCAACTAATATGTATAGGTAGTTACACCCTAACTACAATTGCAACCTATACCAACGATCATGACATAGCCTACTATGCTTAGGATACATTTCTTCTTACTATTTTTATATGATAACAAATTCGGGGAGCTCACCATCAATCATACTCTCAAATACTAAATTTATCTTTATTAAGTACTTATTTTATTCAAGCTTAAACTGTTTTAAGCATATTATTATTATTATATCGTTTTGGGTCTAGTCATCGTTGCCTCTACATAAAGATATATACTCCCTTACGTTTTCTATTAATCTTATAACACATCATATTCTTTATTTTAATTTGGGAACCAACTACGAATTATCGCAATTAAGTATTTAATTTATTCACTAAGATATTACACATGGAAGGCTATTTACGTATCTATCCCGATTAGACTTATTTTTTAAGTTCATAAAAATATCATTAATATATTGGAATAAGTTTTTGTCCCCTACTTGAATGAAAATGATCACTCACACCCTTTCATTGAAAAATACTGACTAATTAAAAAATTCAAAAAAATAGAAGGTTGGCGCTCACACGATCATAACGAAAAGATCTATCATTCCATGTCCTAACTAATCGGGGGAATCGAACCGGTTCCCAATTGCGGCCAGACGGGTTCAAGAATTCTCATGAATATTTAAGCATGAAAATTCAAAAATCTCATCTTAAATGTCAACAATTTCTTTCCTAGAATAAGATATCAATCTTACAACATTATTTCTACAATCAAATCAATAGATTACATCACATCAATTCATATCTAACATGGGATTTTTGGATCTGTATATGGATCTTCAATTTTTTATCAATTCTTGCACAACTTAAAGAACCTCGAGATATGGAGTCCTAGATCATGATTCAAATCCTATTATATACATGGATTGAAGATTAATACAAGAAAGAGCATTTTGAATAAGAATGGCAATAGAATGCTTTCTTGAAAATAATGGAGGAGACTACCTTTTCTTCCTCTTAGGGTGGTTCTTCTTCTCTCGTAATGATGGTTGGACTCGAAAAGTGGTGTGAGGTGGTTATGGAACCCTAGGGATGATCTAATCTCATTTAAATATCATTTTAACTAGGTTAAATTATGAGTTTCTTCATGGGTCAGACCAAGGCCCCTAGAAAGGTTTCTACCCATATTCGGTTTGACCTAAAACTCTACCCAAGGTCCTAACCAACCCATAGGTCCATTTTTAAACACTTTAAATGCATATTCAAGTCATCTAATCACATTTAAAAGTATATAAATAGTTTATGCATTTATTTGTATATTCCATCACTATCACATAGGTATATCCTTAATATCACTTAATTAAATCAGCGAGTCATCAATTTACACGTGATTATCTTCATTATTCACAATATAATATCATACTAAAAAAATCATAATACTCTTACAATATTTATGAAATAACATATTTAATTAAATATTCTAATTTACTTAACATGCTCGTTTGGTTATTAAGTTAAAATAAAGATTCATTTAATTATGGCATCCGAATAATAATTCTAATAATTTCAAGGAAATGTGTATAACTTCAATTTAATACTCAAAAAATGCGGGGTATTACATAAACATCATTACTTTGGTAAAAAAACTGACTGAATAAAAAATGATATAATATAATATATATTTTTTTTAAATTCCTTTTTTAAGGTATTTGATACTTTCGCACGGTAATTGGGCAAGCTTTAATGAGCATGCTTAAAGTTAATTTTCAAATTTTAACTTTAATTATTTTGTTCATGGTTCAGTTTTCTACTTCATTGATTTTTTTTATCATTTCGGAACTTTTCTAAAAAAATTGATTTTACCGAAAAAAATGATTTTTTTTATTTTCAAATTCTTTATTTTGATTTTTTATGTAATGGGGCCCCCTTTTTAATTTTTCACATAGGTTCCTCAAAACTATAATATCGACTCTGCTTATACCCTCCATCCCCACCAACTCAAGCCCATTTTCATCCCATCTCCTTTAACTCGGACTAGTCCTTACCCTGCCAACCACCAGCAGGTGGTTACCCGAACCACTTTCGCCTGTAACCACCTTTCGTCACCACCAAAACACACAACCCAACCTCAGTTCCCCAAACCCGACTCCAAACTTTCGACCTGAATCCACCAATACCGAACGACCTATACCTGAACCAACTTATACCCAGTACTATTTTCCATCCGAAACATGTAAACCTAAACAGTCTTCCCCCAATACACTCACTCGTCCCAATTTACATAATCTCAACCTTCCCATTTGGTTCGCACAATAATTATCCTTGTCGATTTCAAACATACCTCACATGAACCCATTTCCCTCACCTCCATTGTCTGTACCACCCTGCCTATTTTTGGGGTGATCAGTCCTTTACAAAAATTGAAGCACCTTATACTTTTGACTTGCTTAAGTCTATACTGTATAAGTGTTCATCTAATTTGGAAATAGTGACAAAATTGGTTGTCTAACCTAGAATCCAAAAAGCCTCAGAACTTATCTCTCTAATCCTCTTCAATAATTCATGAAGGTATAAATTGAATCACACTGCACACAATTAGAAGTGCATACATGTGTACATATTGCTTGAAATTGAGTGTGTGATTAATTCCCCTTAAAATGGAGCTTTAATAATTTTTTGGGAATTTTTAAATATTTTTAAACATTTTTTAAATAAATGTTTTCATTAATAAAATGTGGTTATAAAATTTGTGGGGTTAATATTCTATTTTGGAAACTTCAGTTTTGATTGAATTATTTGGTTGGGTTGAATATAAAAGCGCTAGAGACTTCAGGGTGATGCTTGTAATTAAGTTTGACGCGCATTTGATCACCAATCACATGCCTACACTTGTCATCCTATTGTTGCATCAATTTGTGTTTGTTTTGTGAGAGGATTGCCTGGTGCATTGCTGAACGTTGGATCATTCCTAATCGATGGTCTGCATGTGTTTTTAGTCAATCCTGGTGCGATATCTATGAACCAATCACAATCGTCTTAACCACCGCTATTTCATAACCCTTGGATCAAGTCAAAGTTAGAAAGACTTGATCTCAGCCATTGATTCCCTTCGTCGTTCCAGAATCTTCCCTCACCCCTATTTAAACCCTCCACTTCTCATCATTTCAAGACTTTTGGGCATTCGTCTTTCGGAGAGAAAATAATTGAGAGAAGAGAGAAGTAAGAGAGAAGAGAGAAAAGAAAAGAGAGAAGAGAGAGAAAGGAAAAACAGTTAGCCAAACCCTAACCCTAAATCTAAACACTTCATTTTTCTGAATCAAACCTTCGTATACACTTAACCCCAAACACAACCTTGAGTGTTTGAGAGAGAGAGAGAGTGGTTTGTTCATTTGAAGCTGTAACCTCTTTGTCTATGATCGTGTTTACAACTTAAACATTCGTGTGAAGATCTGTGTTTCTTTTTCATTGAAACTTTAGATCTACATTCTGCATGTTACATTTTCACTAGATCTGCATATTTCTTACTTGGTTTAAGAAAATCTTTACTGTTTTGGTTTTGAAAATGATTTATGGTTTCTATTCTTACGAAACTTAACCTTGACCTAGTTGGATTCACACTTGGAGATTTTCAATCTCAAAAATATTTTTAAAACCGAGATTGATTAAGATCTTGAACGATTTTGAAGCGAGATATCCGTGGAATCTGGGTTATATTAAAGGTCAAACAGGTTTTTAGTTCTGTAAGAAAGAAAGAAAACAAAATCACAACATATAGACTTTATATGTAATTTTTCTTGGACTGTCTGTAAATCTAGGTGTGTGTGAGTTCATACATGTGATAGGAATCACTTCATAAACACTTAACACACTACTACACTGGAAATGTTGTGTATAAGATCAAAGATCATTGAGTCAACATAAGGAAGCTAAAGCAAAGGAAGTTATCAAACTGGAAGAACATCATCAACAATCAGATCTATGAGAAGATAGAAGGACACCAAGTGGGGTATATTCCTAAACTTAGAATAGGTTGATTTGTGTTCATGTATGTTGTATTTTTTGTAACTATTATTTATTATTAGTGGATTTTTGTTTTTGTGACTTAGATGTCACCGTGGATGTTTCCTCTCTTGGGAGAGGTTTTACCACGTTAAAAACTGTGTGTTGATTATCTTCATCTCTTCATCTTTATCTATAGTGTGCTGATTTTTAAAACTTTCTTGTTTTAAAAATCCTGATTACAAAGTCTTGATTACTCTCGTACATAAGTTTTTTGTAAACATATCTTGTTGTTTATAATTTTTATTTTCAAAAGAAAAGGGTTTCTCCAACAAACATCTCGGAGTTGCTTATACAGTTTAATCTTGTATTAAACGGCATTAGCGACATTTTTCAAAAATAAGAAGGAATCTCATTTGGTTCATTCTTAGCATATATTTCAAAAAAAATGAAATTACTAACCACCGATGTTAAATTAAGTCGGTGCAAAATTTTATCTTTTATTAACATATAATAACGTGCGAAAAATATAGTGTAACATTCACATAACAACTGAAGTCTAGAACATCGCAATATAAGTAAATAAGTAAACACTGAGTAAATCATTGGCTCCAAATCTAACATCCAAATCATAAGTCTATCTAAAATGAAATGAATCTAAATATCGAGTCTTATAAAGAAAGGAATAAATCTAAATAAACATCAAACTGGATGGGTAACATGCCCAACTGAAATGACTGAACATGAATCCTAAACTAAGAATCAAATAATTAAAGTGTCTACTTAAGTACTGGATGCCTCCACAAGTGCTACAGCTACGCATCCCTAGAGCGAATCAACATATTTGTTGTCCCTGTGGCTAGACACCTAAAAGGTTTGAAAATATATTTGATACTAGTCAGAGCCAAAAACCTTTGAAAAGATAGTTAACAAGTATATAAAATGTAAGAAGAATAGTTATTATTCACATATTAGTTTTCCGCGCACTTGCTTGAGTTCCACACCTCTCAACTACAGTGCACACCTAGCGTCGCCATTTTTACACACCTACTTATTCTACCCAACCAAAGTAGTCCCAAAGCATCTATTAACCAATAATATGCTAATTTCACCCACACATGAGTAGAACAAATCACACGTGTAATATATATATACACACTAGGGTATGTCCGTGCCTCAAGGCATGCTGATTATCAAAAAATGACAAAACTTTTCAATGTACGTAATTGCAAAACGGAAAAAAATTCATTCCCCCAAAAAACAAAAGTGTAATTTAAAAAATTTGACCATAATATATTTTATTTATAAGACTATCCACCCTTCTTAACAAATAAGAAATAGTCTAATAACATTCAAATAGTATTCATGTGCCTAAAGGAATAATGAACACTTCTAAAAAATTGCGTCAACTAAGACATGTAATCATAGAATTTATTATACAACACAAATTTGTACACGATTTAGAAAAAAATGGGAAAAGTTTCCTCCTTTTATATAGGACTGTCTACCCTTTTAAGACACCAAAACTACTGAAGTATACAAATAGTCCATCCCAGAAATTTTATATAAACCAAATCATCAATTTATGACTACAATAGACTTCAGATATGATTACACACAAAAAATCATTATTGGCAATTTTACCAACAAAATGATGATAAAAAATGTACTTAAACACAATTATAAATTTTCAATCTAATAAAAAATATAAATTGTCGACCGATCAAACAACTCGTGGCACATCTGTAATGGGTGGAATGGGGATCAATGTTGAATGTGGGGTCATTGACACATCCTCCTCATATTGCCATAATTTGAAAATCAAACAAAAAATAAATAGACGTGTTAATTCAAATTCATAATAAATATACAAACAATGCCTTATTAATGTAGCTCACAAAAGTTCCAAGCATACCTGCCAATTCTCATCTACTCTCCTTCATATCAATCTTGATCGCCATCTCCATCTTCATCGACATACAAAAGTCAATTTCAAGGAAAACCTCCTGTAATATACGTGCAATTGAACAGGTAAATTGACCCTGTGCATAAAATAAAAAAACATGAAGCTTATGTGTTTTGTTCTTGTGCCAATGGCATGATTACAATTATGTTCCTAGTTTATTACGTATAAAAAATTGCATACGACATATATTCATCAGCTCTTAAACAACAAAACTCACAACATTAGATAAATAAATAACGAAATGAAATCAATTAAAATATACTAACCAACTATGTAACTAATAAATATATACAACAAATCTAACTTCATGACACTATCGGATATTTGCACCCAGTAACATCATAATATACTTAATGTCATCATGCAATTTATATACAGAAATATGAAGGGAAAAAATATCTCAAAATATCATTTGTTGATTTTCACAAATTATTCAACTCAATCAAACCCCCAAACTTTTAAAAAACTAATGAATATATACTCAACATTTAGTTTAATTAAACTTGATTTCCAGTCTTAAGTGAAAAATCAATGTTCTATAAATATGCATCCAATACCAGCAACATCCAAATCCAAACCACAATCCCAAACCTAATTGACTAAGAATATTATTAATCCCAAACTGAGATGATATTACGTAGAGATGCAAAACTAATCAAAGCAGTGTACTCATAGTAAAGTTAAAAACTTTCGCATTGTTCAACTATGAGACACTTGAAAATACATTTCTAGATGGTATGCATACCATTGTAGAAAGAATTATAAGTGGCCATTTTACATGAATAAGTGAAATAATATTGTCATAGAGTGCATACCAGAAATGCTTCTGAGAGAAATAACAGCATCATATACATGGTCGGGGTGCCCTGCACAAAAGAAAATGAGATAAAAATTAGAAGAGCAAACATTAAAAGAAACATTTACACGCCTTATAAGACATATGAACCTAGAATTACAAAATCTACATACAATCCTTTAATAAAAAATGCTAATTTTAACAAACCCAAAGAGTTTTAAACACATTCCCAAGCTGAACTCGAGCTTTAAAGAGATTTCAAAAGTATTTTCAGCGTCGTTCCAATTTTTTCGTCGACCAAATTTAACAATAAAAATAGGTGGTCAGGAAACACTCATTCTGTTAAAAAGGAATATAGTACCATGTCGTTGACCAATGATAACTGGTCGGGAAACCCCCCCAATCTGTGCAATACCGGTCATTGACCAATAATAGGTAGTCGGATAACTCCCCAGCTTGTGCCAACATTGACCAGCCACGAAAAAAAATGTTGACCAACCAAACCTTAATAGTGGCTGCCAACCAGTGATTATAGTCCATCGAGGGGATGTGGTTACCGACCACGAATGGTGATATTATAAATGTTTGGTACTGGATGTACTTCTCACGAATTGTCGATGTGTGGGACTGGATGTTTAATGGTCGCTAACCCCCGACAACATTACCCTAAAGCCGACCAGCCACGAAAATATCGGGTGATTGAGATTGTTTGTTGATTTCATATCAAACTATGATCACACAGAGATGTAATGCCATTGGTGGAGTGTGACATATGAATGTGTTGCTCAGATGGGTTTGATTCCACTCGATGTGAATCCTTCGAGGATTGAGAAAATAATCCTACATATCTGCTTGTATTTTGAAACTTTTTTCACACCTCAGATTTGTATATGAAGCCAAAATTTGATGTGGTTTCCTCTTATCCACCTGTGATTGAACAAATAAACTCAAATTGGCTGGATCTTGTACCAAGACTGCTCACATTTTTCGAACGTAAATGAAATTAAACGACATAAAGGTAATTAATATGTGAGCAGATACCATGAAATGTTCTTACCCCATTGGCTAACACCTTTCATACTGATAACTCAAGTTTTTCACAATTAATCCAAGTCCTTTTGAGGTGCCATAGATAATGGATCTACAAATTGAGAGAAATGTAAAAATTCCATTAAAAAATGCAAGCATATGTCACCTATATGGGGCTATTATTCAGGACAGGCTAGGAATTTTGTGATATATAAGACATCACTATCCATTAGTAAGTAGTATTCGAAATTTCTTATCCAAGATTTAGTTCTATGACTAACCACCATAGGAACATACATTCACTCAAAATATACTTGGTCGTAAATCAAAATCAAAATCTAATAAATTTATGTAAACAAATTGCAAAAACATAGTACACCTGCCTGACTTCTTCATCCATCAACATGATCGTAACTCCGTTCCCACTATGCTCATGCCAAACACGTAAAAAATCAGTACATTCATTTCCAGTATATAAAAGAGCACAAAAATCAAAATCTATATTAATTCCACCATCAAACTGGCAATATGTGATGAAAAGGAATAAAAACAATGGCCAAGTTACTCAGCGTAAGACATGATGCTACAGGAAAACATCAAGAATTTATCTTCCACCCATCGAAGCATTTTGATATTCGGGAATGAGAGTATTTATAACCCTACTAAGTCTGGAAAACAATACTTTGTCAAGAATAACTTATCGGTCTGAACATTAATCGAATCGCCAATCTTGGGAATTGAGGTTATGAACGTCACGTTCAGACTCCTCAAAAAGTGTCAGCATTGTGGAACTGAAGTAGAATACCATCATGTCCGGCCACATCAATGACAATATAAACCTTATGTATATTTCAAAAATATTATTATGTGTATATGGTTTTTGTCTCGATAATCTAAAATATGACTTTGAATACTTCTAACATAGTACATAATGACACAATTTTTTACAACAGTTATTAATTAACTAAATCCCAGCTTCATTTCATTGGTTAATTGAACTTAAAACTGTAAGGAATATGGTAGTGCACGTAAGATAGGTGTATAGCATAGGTCTTAATACTAATAAAATGTAGTTTGTTAAATTAAAAGCATACTAAATAAAAATGAACTTGAAGAATTTAAATGTGTAATTGAAGAAACTAATAGGTGGCTCAAACATAATTGAAATATTCCATAAAAAGTCATGGATGCAAATTTTGTTTAGAATGATCAGATAGAGCTAAACTAAGTTTTTCATCATTACGAAAATCAAAGAAAACACTATTTGCAATGTACTACGTTGCCCAAAGTGCTCATTTTGAACATTCAAGTAACAAAAACTTTGAAAAATAAAGATGTTATTCTGTCAGCACGTTAGAGTTTACCCCTTATAAATAACAAATTATAGAGAGCAGTGATGTTTGCATAACTCTGGGAAGTGTAGTATGGGCCAAAATAGCTCTCAACTGTGGTGGCCTTCTGAAATCATGGGGAAAATATCTACTTCAGTAAATTCTGGTCTCCAAGACCTTGATGCATGTGTTTTAGTACAATACTATGGGAATCATGAGAATTCTTGGGTTGATCCAGCTAGAGATCTTTCAAAGTTTGAATATTGTTTTGATGAAAGAAGTTGTAACCTTGTGGAAGAGTTTCAAGATGCTTTGAAATAAGAATTACACGAGAATGAACTCCAAAGTCCATGCAAACAACTCTTTATTTTCCCTTATAGACCTGATTGCTCGAACCAACAAAACCAATTAAATGAATAGTGGAATTCCTCAAGTTTAATTAGAACATAAATTGACTATTTAAAAAGCGGCAAGTGGGGAAGAAAGGCAAAAGATAACTTCGATGAGGTTACATTTCCTCCAAAATCAGTGAGGAAGGTTCGTCGGTTCAGGATAATGAGGTCTCTTGGTCTTGCTGCTTCCGTTGGGTCTCCATTTTTACACACTTTCAATGTTTCTCCCATGTTTTGCATATGATAATATAATGGACCGGCTTTGCAAAAACAGTACACATTTTTTATAGAATTATAGTAGGCCCTAAACCAGGGTTATAAATATTCATATGGATCCTAACCATGCATATCATCAATTTTTATTTATTGATACATTTAATGATCATATTAAACTTATGACTCGTATTATACAGGGAACTTTTGAATTGGTAATTGAAGAGGATCCTCGAGAAAACTTCTACAATTTAAATGTTCTCTTAGAAATTCTTTTACTTTTACAACTATTAATTTGGAATGAATGTTCTAAGGTCTCGAGTTTATTTTATCGGCAACTTGAGATCAGTGACCAATGAATCATGTTTTATATCCTGTGAACAAATAGTTCTTGCGAGATAATGCTCTTTATTAAAAAAACCAATTCCATTACATGTAAATGACCTATTTTCTTTATCACTTAATCTCGTTGAAGATAGGAGATTTAAATATTCATTTTAGGCCCAAACTCTAATTAGAAATGATGGAACTGATCGAGTAAGAAATCTAGTGAACATACGAAACATATAAATTGACTGTAATAACTATTAGAATGCCAAACCACTAAACTTATATGAGAAGATTACATGATCGTTAATCTCATTATACTTATTTTCTGCTTCATTCGTTGCTCCTTCTAGCAGTGACTTCGTTGTGTCCCACTTGGTCTTTAGTTCATTCTGTAGAAGCATATACAAGGTATATCAAATCTGAATATAAGTTGAAGAAAAAGGTAAACATGTGACTAATAATGGGATGTCATTAAGAACAAAGGTGTAATACTATGTCATAATTTCAAGTATATATGTCAATAATGAGTTTTGTTTTAGGAATTGTGGTTCATCATATTCCTAACTTGCAAGTTGAAATAAGAGTTAGAAAATAAGAAATTAAGTTCAAATAAGGAGATTGTATATATGTCAATAATGAACCTTGTTTTAGGAATTGTGGTTCATTATATTCCTATCTTGCGAGTTGAAATTAGTGTTAGAAAATAAGAATATAAGTCGAAATAAGGATATTCTGAATGCACACATAAAACTCATACTTCACAAAGATGACAAATTCCAGAAACAAAATGCCTGAATCGGCATAAATCTAACAAAATCGAACATCTAAGGAACTATGGTCTGTCGAAGCAGGTAGACAATTCTACTGGGGGAAGGGGGTAGCATAGTGATGAAATTAAGAGTGTTCATCTGAATATGTGAAACCTGCAAAACAAAATATCCATCACAAGGGTTTAGAATCTCATATCTTCAATAACTACACAAAATGATAATCATATAAAATATATTTTCTTACAAATAAATTACATTTTCATTTTTTAGAGAGTTTGATAAATTGTGGAACTCAGATGCTTCCTTTTGGAATGTAGACAAAGCTTGAGAGGTTTTCTGCAACTCTTGAATCGTCTCTGATTGTAGTATGACCGATACAAAGTAAACAAAAGTGAATGTGTGAGACGGGAAATTAAGATATTAAAATTAAAAAAGTGTATGTGTGAGTCTCATGTTTGAAATAAAAACCAATTTGTTTTAGATTTAAGAATGTTAATAGAATAAGCTACAACTAACACAAAAGATGTAATGAATTAGAAAAAGTGATGTCATGAACAATGATATTATGAAGGAAACTGTCAACATGCCTTGAGTTTGAACCAAAGATGTAATATAATCACAACAGTAGTATTAAAACTCTAACATGGTTTCAACATAACCAAGTATAAACTATCTCAGAAAGACTCAAGATAGAAACATTAGGTATAAAAAAAAACTCAGCCAAAAATCCTCGCTTTGAAAACTTCAACAAAAAAATCGATAATATTTACTGAAATAATTAAGGGTGTATAACAGGCCAAAACACACTAATGTGTGTCTAAAATCGAATTTGTCATTAGGTACGCATTTATATATGGAGCCGTAGGTATTCACATTATAAAGATAGAAAAAATGCATAAATATAGAAAATGTAGGCCAACAGTTGTCATACACAATTAATATATTAGTCAAATACACAAAGTTCCAATTAAAGAGAGAATGTATGCTTGGTTAGGTTTTAATCTAGAAAGAAAACGTAAACACCAGAGCAAAAACAAAAAATTAGATCTGCAAAATGTTATTCTTAACTAAAAAACCACAAAGTTCATATGAGAGAGAGAGAGAGAGAGAGAATGTATAGCAGATTAGATATGCAAAAAAATATTTTCATCATAAAATACTTGTTCAGATATGCAAAAAAAGTAATTAGATCTGAAAAAATATGTAAACCAAAAATTCGTCAAAAATACTACAAATCTGTAGGAATCATGCAATATTTCTAGATTTATATAAGAATTGAACCAAATGCCCTAATATCAAATGTTTCTTCCAAAGTGAACCTATCAAATCCATATCAAACTAATAAAATAAGACACCAAAATTGATTTGTTGACAAATAAGAAACTGATATAACACCCAACACTAACATCATCGTGTGAATGCGTGTGTGTGTAAGAGAGTAAGAGAGAGAGATTACATGATGGTGTCAACCTTGGAGTCGGATGGCGGTATTATTGGAGCTGAATGGCAGAGGGAGGGTTTGGGAGAAAAATCGAAATCAGTGAGAGGGGAGAATGAAAAGTTTGTTTGATAAGTGAGAGAGTGTTATAAGTTGATAAAATGGGTTTTACAAAATTACCCCAAATTTGAATTGAAGTGTAAATTTAGTGAGTGAAAAAAGTGGGGGAAATCTAATAATTGAGGGAAAAAGAGGTAGTGCGGGAGAAACTCATAAAGATGACATCATCTTTTCATCTTATGACATATATAAGTTTCCTAATTTATTATATATCACTACAAAAAAATAGCTTTAGAGACGGTGGCCTAACAGTCCCAAAAGATGGTTTATCCGTCTCAAATACTTTTGGGAACACTATTTGGGACAGCTGGGGGGGAGGGGCTTTTTGATAGGGGTTATAAATACTTTTGTGACACCATAGCCGTCTCAAATGAGTTTTTTAAGACAGGAACAAATTCGTCTCAAAAGCTTACCATTTTATATAACCATTTTGAGACGACAAGAGCATTGTCCCAAAAGAGTGCTTTTGAGATGGGAATTAATCTGTCTCAAAATGTTACTATTTTATAAGATCTTTTTAGACGGCAACATAGTCGTCTTTAATAAAGTTTTGGGGCAGTTTTAACCGTCCTAAAAGAGCTTACGGGAGCTTAAAATTTTTGTACCAATATATTATGGATAATAAAATATATTGCTAAAGTTTAATATATAATTAAATTACATTTAAGACAACACAACACAACAAATAGTCATAAAATGTAATACATAAGATGATTTTGATCCAACAAAATGAATAATTTTCATTCAATAATAGTTAGAGTTCTTACAAGCATCTCCAAATATTCTTCAAAACAAAAATTATAACACTAAGTTCAAATATTACCCTTGACAACCAAAATACATCAATTTCTTATACTCCAAAACACGAAATATTTTTATCAATGTAATCCCGCAATCTTAAAGCATACGACCCCCAAAATCACTGATTATCGTTGCATGTTCTACAAAAATTGTCATGTGCAAAAAAAATTAGTGTCAATTTGTCAAAATTAATATCCTACTCATCAACAATACAATGTGAAATAAATCAATATAGTATAATCTCATCACAATATCTAACTACTATTATTTTTAAAAAAATTGGCAGAGTCTCCTTTATTTATTCAAGAAAACAACAGATAGCCAACCTATTTTAAACATTAAAATTGATTCTAAGAAAACTATAAACAAACCAATAAAAATTTCTAACCACCATCATAATAAATTTTCACCACAACCATAACAAATTTTCACCACCGTCATTGAAACTTTAACTTTAAAAAAGAGAATTTTCCACCTGAAAATCTCTCAATATATATATATAAGTAATTACATTGATGAACTATATATTATTACCTAGTTGGTCTTAATTGTTGATGTAATGGAAGCATGAGGTGAATGTAAGATATAAACTCATGAATCTAACGGGACCATGGAAAACCTAACACAAGGATCTGCCCAAAAGGTAGTTTTATCCAGTTTCGTGACAATAAATGTGGCATTCAGATATCTTACAATAGCAACCATGTCACATATATGCACAATAATGAAGTGAATAAAAGCAGCAAATGAAAACGCTAAGGTAACCATTCTTCTTATAAACGTTTGCATACCTTGTATTGGGGGGGGGGCTCCCTTAAACGGTTCGTATCAATACACGATGGAAGAATCATGACATAGAGTGACAACTACAAAGAATTTATAAAATAATAAAAGTACAATAACGAGTTAAAGATCGCTTGTCGAGAGATAGATATGATAAAATGAGAGGTAGGAGAACACCCGGACATCTTCATTTATTTTTTAAGGTTTGACAAATCCGGTAATCTTTCAATGGACTTGCATCCATCAATAAACAAATAAATTAAGGATTTTAGTTCCTCAAGTCCTAGAATCTCAGTTAGTTTTACCAAGTGAGAGGATGACAATGTTTTTAAATGTGGAACATTTTCCAAATACAATAATTTTTCAATTGACTTGCATCCATTCCAACAATTCAAAGGATTTTTGTTCCTCAGACCCTCTTCTGGTCTTAGTTAATTTATCACATCGAGAAGCATGTAATTCTTTTATATTTGTAAAGTTAGATATATGGGGTAATTTTTCAATTGACTTACTTCAGAAATATCTAACATTACTAGGGATTTCAGCTCCTCAAGACCATATATCTCAGTTAGTTTTACACAGTTAATAGCTTTCAATTCTTTAAAATTTGTAAGGTCTGAAAAATTAGGTAGTTTTTCAATCAACTTGCATTCATCAATGATCAAGACTTTGAAGGCTTTCATTCCCTAAAGTCTCCCAATCTCAGTCAGCTTTACACAGCGATGGTTATGGTTGTGTTTGGGGTCGGGGTGGGTGATATGCCCCAAGTGTGACCTCGACTCAGAGACTTTAACCTCGGCTGAGATCATGGCCGACACTGGATGAGCCTTGGACATGCGGCATCAGGCCTCGGCCATAGCAAGGTGGGCCCAGGCCAACACTACCATCAGCCTCTCGAAGGGACATCGCATGCATCATAAGGATCAATAGCATTCTCGTATACCTTGGAATGGCAACCTCGGTAAGATATAGGCCGAGCTCGCAAGAAGTCTTACCACCAACCTCATCAAGACAATAGTCGATGCTCCAAACACACCAGCTCAACCTCGGCTCAGGTCGACCTTGTCCATTGTCTTGGCTAGGATTAAGCCGAGACCTCCATGGTCACCTCGGACTGAATGAGCATCTAGACTTACCAACCTCGGACTCTCCCAGGCCGAGGTCATACACCAAGCATGATAGCCGAGCATTTTCTTACATTTGGATAAGGGCACGTGGACACATATCAGTTATAATAAGATTATTCCCCACACGCGGGGAGAATATTTCATCATCATTCTCTACTTGTGACAGTGACAAGTGGCTTTCCCATATTGGTGAGGCAAACACACACATGCACATTATATAAATGGGGGGTACATTACACCCCCTAGGTACTATATATAGAGGTCATCCTCTATCTTGCAAAGGATTCGAAATTGGTAACCCTAGCTGAAGCTCTGCTTTATACAAAGTAGAAAGAGAAAGTGAGCTTATGTGTATTGTATCCATGGCCATCAGTGCCTTATTACAGCGAGGTTATTCACACAGTGGACGTAGGCCAATTTAGGATGAACCACTTATATTCTGGTGCTCTCTCCTCTTCTCCTCATCTCGTTCTCCTACCTTTTACCTAACTATGCTGCCATTGTTGTTCTTAGATTAAGCTTGAAAACACCTTACCTGGTGATGCTAATTCTAGCATCATCATTTTGGCGCCGTCTGTGGGAAGAGAGAGAAGCTATCTCTTCCTCTTCTTCATCTTAACCTCATCGGAGACTCTGGTGGTGAACCAGGCACCACCCCTTGCATGGAGCTGCTTCACCGTTGAAAGAGTTCCTTTGAGGTACGAAGATCATATGCTACTCAATCTCTATAGTGTTAACATATGGCACCAGAATTACCACCACCTTTTCCGCCACCTGGAGGTTGAGGGCCTAGTTCCAGTCAGGCGTCGCCCCAGTCCGAAATGGCGGAGGTAGATGCAGCCTTGAGGTCTTTAACTTCAACACAACAAGCTATGCAGGAACAATTTGCACAACTCAGCCAAACTATGATGAGCCCACCTGGAGTCTCACATGATATGATCACTCCGACGGCTGTTCAGCCTCATCCTGATGCCAGGGACCACCCCAGGCACCAATGAAGGACCAGCCTGCACCCCAGCGGAGAAGGGACGTTACTGACCCTAGGCTCTTATGCCTGGGAAGGCAAGGAAACCTTTGCCCAGAGGATAGGTATGACGATCTAGAGGCGGAAGAAGCCCCAGAAGACTGTTGGGAGTCGTATGAGGTGTCAAATAACACTGTACGACCTCTTTGGTAAAGTCAAGGTTGTGTCAGCCAAAGAGGTCAAGAGGCTCAACAAAGAGGGTCAGCGTTTGATTGGTTGAGTAAAGGGTCAGCCTTTGAGAGATTGGGCCCAGTTAATGACCTAAGACAGAGATTGTCAAGATCAAGGAGCGCAGCAGGCTCTCAGAGAGGGAACAGGCAGGGTCGTCCAGACCAAGGCTGACACTCTAAAAGAATAGGCAGGGAATAAGAAGAGGTCAACAGTCGACGTGCCGCGGCAGGGGAACCCTCGGTCCATCCCATGGAGGTGGATGGGAACAACCTCGGCCAGGTCAATGGCAGAAGACTGTGGAATGACTCTATCCATCGCCTTGAGGAGAAGATATGAGACCTCATTAAAATCAGGGACCCATTACAAAGGGGTTACTCAGAGGGCTCTCCATGTGTGGTTAGGATAGTGGGCTTCCCAACCCCAGCTAAGTTCAACCCTCCTACAGTGTCTCCCAAGTATAATGGCAGCACTAACCCTGTACATCAAATTGAGATGTACTAGTCGACAACAGACATCTACTCGATACCCGATGAGATGAAGTGTAGGGCCTTATCTGGGACCTTAACAGGGGCAGCACACAGCTGGTTTACCTCCCTTCCGAAGAACTCGATTAAGAATTTCAAAGTCTTAGCTAAACAATTCATCCACAACTTATGCTTTAGGGTGAGACCTCAAAAGAAGACTGCTCACTTGTTGTATGTCAAGCAGGGCAAGAAATAGAGCCTAAGAGACTAAATATCCAGGTTCAACAAAGAGAAGTTGGAGGTCAAAGATTATGAAGAGAACATAGCCATGACTGCCCTCATAGGGGGTCTACAGAAAGGGAAGCTGTTGTGGAAACTTGCGGAAGACCCCCTAGGTCTATGGCGGAGCTCCTGGAAACCGCAGGGAAAATAATGAATACGGAAGACGCAATGGCCGCCAAGTATGAGGATGAGAACCGCGATGGCAGTGGAAAGTCCCAAAACAAGAAAGATGGGAAGAAGAGGTCGGGTGATGACAAGTTCGCTCACTATACTCCTCTGACTGTAAGTTGCGAGCACATCCTCAATGAGATTAAAAATGAAAGGACTCTGAGATGGCTAGAGAAATTGAAGGCCCCACCACATAAGAGGAACAAAAACCTAAGGTGCGAGTTCCAACAGGATCATGGCCATGTCACGGACAAATGCTTCGTCTTAAAGGATGAGATTGAAAATATGCTAAAATCTGGAAAGTTGAGGAAGTATGTGGACGATAAAGCTCATAGGGTTGGAAGAGATGACCCTAAGAAAAGGAGAAATGATAGATGCCGTGACAATGTCCCAAAAAAAAAATAATGATTCAGAAGGTGATGATGAAGACGATCCGGATCTTTCGTCAAAAGATGACAACACCCCGATGAAGAGGGTTGGTATGATGTCGTTTGGTGTTGACACCATATGCGAAGGATTTGCAGGAGGTGGCTCTGAAGTAGTTGATAGGAAGGCTCACGTAGTAGAGGCCAAGTCAGTGGCCAACTTAAAGTTATGAATCTAACATCTTCCGATACAGTGCAAAAGAGGAAGAAAGTAAACATGGACACCCTTGTAGTTGGGTTCTCCAGGCTTGACTTCAATGGGATCTTAGCCCCCCATGATGACCCTCTGGTCATAACAATAAGGGTGCATGGGTGTGAGGTGCAGAAGATCCTCGTAGACTGGGGGAGCTCGGTGGACGTGATGTTTTGGCCTTGCTTCAAGAGCCTAGGTCTTAGGAGAGCAAGGATGGTACCCTATCATCACCCATTGATAGGCTTCAGTGGCAAAAAGGTCCACCCCTTAGACATGTATGAGATGGATGTACGGATGGGTGATGAGTGGCCAAGAGGCTGACCAAGAAGATAAATTTTTTCGTCATGGACGAGAACGTATTTTCGGCCTAACCTCATCATAGGAAGGGTGGCCCTTAAAGAGTTTGAAGTTGGGCCATCGACGATCCATCAGATGCTAAAATTCCTGACTCCCTATGGGGTAGGGGAAGTGCAAGGTGACCAGACCACAACGCGAGAATGTTACTTCAACTCCGCTGAAGAGAGAGAGGCCCATAAGAGGGCAACAACCACTTATAGCATTGATACTCTTGGCCCAAGAGATGAGACAAAATTGAAGAAGGGAGAGGCCGCGAAAGAGGTAAAATCCATCGTCCTCAATGAGGACGAGCCGAAAGAAACCGTCCAGGTCGGTAAAGCCCTAAAGGCAGAAATCAAGGAAGAGCTGATAAACTTCCTCAGGAGGAGACAGAGTGTCTTCGCATGGAGTCACGCAGACATGCCCGGCATCGACCCTGAAGTTATGAGTCACAAGCTCAACGTGACTATTGATGCATAAAATTGGACCGAATCTTATTTTTATGATCATAGATAAATAGATGAAAGTAATCCAATCAAGCACATAAAAGACAAAGATTTTTAAAGTGGTTCGGCTATGAATAAAGCCTACGTCCACTGTTATTTTATTCCCAGGGGTTTACAATAGCACCATAGGGTGTAGAGAGAGAAAGGATGTATATCTTGTGTATGGGGTTTCTAGGTTCTCTTGGATCTCTTTCCTTTTGGCTAACGAGATACATGTATTTGTAGTGATGAGAGATAAAGAGATTCATTGTATGTAGACATTTATGTCTACATTCAATGAATCTAATTGTTGAATGGCTTGGTCATCTATTAATACAATATAAATGTACATTAAGGCCCATTAAATGCGCTGCCATCTTCATTAATACACATTAAATGCATAGTTATCCTTTGATCTTCCTGGTTGGTATGCCGAACAACTCTCCTCAGGTGGAGACTAACTCTCCTCGGGTGCCGACCAACTCTCCTCCGGTGCTGACTAATTCTCCTCGGGTACTGACCAACTCTCCTCGGGTGCCGACTAACACTCCTCGGGTACCGACCAACACTCCTCGGGTACCGACCAACTCTCCTCGGATGCCGACCAACTATCCTCGGGTGTCCAATATTGCCACGTAGGATGACATGTGTCCTCTTCTGATTGGTCCTATTAGATGGTGAATTTTTGCGTTAACAGAAGCCCCCAATGCTCTATGCTTGATGGTTTACTTGAAAGGATGGAGTATTTATTCTGCCGTGTTGCTCGATGCTCATGAAATTCTTGATCTACCTTCTTGATTTATTCAACATAAAGTGCATTATCTCCTGGACGACATATGATACAGGCTGATCGATGGTTGCTAATTTTTCTTTTGAGGAACTCCGTGTGATATGTATCACCCCTGGGAATTTTGATGCAGCCATGCCATAATATGCAGCTTGTAGCTTGTCATAATCTTCATGTATGTTGATTGGTTTGTTAGCCGACCAACTGCCTCCTGTGCCGAGCAACTGAGTGCTAACTTCACGTGCTTGATTCTTTTGATTTATGATCCTCTGAATACTTTGTCGAGTAACATACTATCTTTTGAACCCAACTCTTCAATCTGATTAGTATCAAGCTAGTCGTGGACTTCGAAACATTTTCGTACAACTTCTTCTTCAATGTTGGTCGGGATAGTTGTAGCAAAGATCTTAATGCTGTAGATGCTAAATTTGACTTCTGAACTTCAATAGTATGTGCATAATAACTCCTGAATATGCCTCCTGAACTTCAATATGCCTCCTGAACATCAATAGCATGTGCATAATAACTCCTGAGTATGCCTCCTAAACTTTAATGGCCTCTTGAACTTCAATAGCCTCCTGAACTTTAATAGCATGTGAATAATAACTCCTGAATATGCCTCCTGAACTTCATAAGCAAAATTAGCTCCTGAGCAAGAAAAATAACTTCTGAATGATAATTAGTTGGGTCTGAATCTGATGCTCGACTGCATGATGTTATGAGAATGTGCCACCGAATGAATAAATATATCTGTAATAGAAGCCCCCAAGTGTGGAATGTGAACTTTGAATGCTTTTTGATTGATCTCTTTCACATACTCATAAAATGTTTTCGACCAAATGTAGTTGACAGCTTCTTATTTTCGACCAACCTGAGTTGACATTTTTGGGAATAGATTTACTTCCTAACCAACATAAGCTGGTATTTTTTGGAATATATAGTTTTACTTCCCGTAGGAATACAAGTTTTACTTCCTGGAGTAATACAAGTAGCTTTACTTCCCGGAGGAATACACATTTTACTTCCCAGAGGAATACAAGTAGCTTTACTTCCCGGAGGAATATAAGTTTTACTTCCCGGAGGAATACAAGTAGCTTTACTTCCCGGAGGAACACAAGTTTTACTTCCCGAAGGAATACAAGTAGATTTACTTCCCGGAGGAATATAAGTTTCACTTCCCGGAGGAATACAAGTAGCTTTACTTCCCGAAGGAATACAAGTTTGATAATAAATGATAGAGACTTCCTCGGAGCTGACTAACAGATTGTTGGGAATAAGATATAATAAATGCAGGAGACATACTTGGAGCTGACCAAAAGATTGTTGGGAATAAGATAATATATGTTGGAGACATCCTTGGAGCTAACCAACATATTGTTGGGAATAAGATATAATAAATGCTAGAGACATCCTTGGAGCTGACCAACAGATTATTGGGAATAAGATAATATATATGTTGGAGACCTCCTTGCTGAAATAAGAATAGAATATGCATCCAAATAGATATAAAGAATAATTAAAAATAATAAAGTTCCTCGTTGATCAGTCGAGGTAGAATTATATAATGCCGAACAGGAATAAGATCTTCCAGAACATAAGAATATGGCCGAGAACATTGTCAGGCCTGAATATAAATAAGAATTATCCGACCAACTATTCGTTGGGGGTGAAATACAACGAATGTTGTAATTATCCTTAAAGCTGAATAAGTATCTTGTTGAGGCACAATTGCATAATGCCTAATAAGAATAATATTTTCCAGAACATAAGAATATGGCCGAGAACTTTGTTGGGCCTTCATATAAATAAGAATTACCCCGACCAACTATCCGTTAGGGGTGACATATAATAAATTTTATAGTTCTCCTCGGAGATGAATATGATAATAAGTATCTCGCCGAGTTCCATGTTGAGATGAATATAAAATATGAATCCTAAGGGATATATAGAATAATTTGTGCTTGAGCCGATATCTGGGCCTGAATATAAATAAGAATTGCCCCGACCAACTATCTGTTGGGGGTGAAATATAATAACTGTTGTAGCTTTTCCAAATAATAAGTATTTCGCCGAGCTCCATGAAGAGATAAATATAGAATATGAATTCGAACGGATATATAAAATAATTCGTGCTTGAGCACAAATCAAAGCAATAATAAAATATATAGTTCCTTGCTGAGGTGAAATTTCATAATACTGAGCAATGACAATAGTTTCCATATTGTTTTCGAGCATTCGTCGGCGTTGAGTCTTGTACCTGTAAAAATTAATATCTTGCTCTACCATTTTTGTAGGCAGAATTGATTAGTCGTGAGAATAATTTACTCATCCAATCAATATATGATATGTATATGCTTGAGAAATAAAAATATTAATTTCAAAAAATGAAATAATATATGTTAGCTGATATGTCGAGGCACAATTGCCTGATGTCGAGTAATACTACTTTTCCAGAGGTTTACGAGAGCTTTCATCAGGATTGAATCTCGTCCCTATGAAATTTTAATAAGCTTCCCGAGCACCTGTCGAGACTAGAGAAAATAATTATTATCATGAGAATAATTATTCAGCCAAACAATATGTGATGTGTATCAGCATAAAATAATAAAAAATTTAAAATATGAAATAATATGTTTTATGCCAAATGTGTGTGAGATGGAAATTTTTTTATTAGATATGAGCCATAAATAAGACGTAGAGTTTTTTGTAAAGTTTTTTAATCTCCAACAGCTAATAAGGTATAAGTTGCTGTTTGAAAATTATTTATCACTTGGTTTTAAAAATATTTTTGGGGTGATCACAAGTTAAAAAAAACATAAGCACCCTGTTTGTCCCCGAGCTGAACTCGTGTTTAAATAAATATTTGGGGGGCTTCACATTTTTTAATACCCCAAGATTCTACTGCTGCCGAAAAATGGCATGGATGTTGCCGACCAACATTTAAGGATATCCCAAGTTATAGAATATATGGTGTCGACCAAGAAGCAAATGGTCCCCGGCCAGCCGAGCAATTTCGCCGATCAACAAAAATGGTGCATTGACAGCACCGAACAACATTAGATGTCACCGGCCAAAAAGTGGATGGTTGGATAGTTGCCGACAAGTAAATTGAACCCTCCAAACAAGACTAGGATGTCGCCGATCAAGAAGTAGATGATGGTCGACCTGCAATTGGATCCACCGAGCTATAATATGGGGCTCCGACCAATAATAAGATACATCATAGTTGGATAAAATTATTTTAACGTTGCTGATGGATCTTCACATCTTATCTCCGACAAACAAAAATGGTCTGGTTAAGCTTCTCTTTAATAAAATATGGCCCAAGATGATGCCGACCAACAATATAGATGGCTGACCAGAATATCTCGAATCCTTAGATCAGAAAAATAACATTCGATGTAAAATTTAAGCATTAAGAATGTTAATTAATTGAATAATTATCTAATCCACTAGATCGTGTGATTTCATCAAAGAAACCCTTTGATGTGATGAACGAGGGGCCAACATAACAAATTTGTGCCCAGAGCCTTGATATGGTCATGATTGTTTTATTGATCATCTTTTACAAGAGGTGGGTAATGATTTTTCAGTTGACAGGAAATTATTTTTTATATTGATCCCTTCCTATTCGCTATTTGGAGAGATAAAAATATAGTGAATGATCGAAGTTATTACCAAATTTATATCAAAAATCAATCAATTTGACTTTATTGATATAGATGGAAGATGAACCAAATTAAGTATATAGTTCATAAAAATGAATGCAAAGAGACTCAAACTTGAAGAGAAAGATAATAGATATGGGTCATGATTTTCATGAGAAAACTTTTTATTGTCTTTAACCTTTTCACATTCTCTGATTAAAAATATGATGGTAATTTGAATAGACATCAAAGATCTTACAAAATTTATAATGAAAATTATCAAATCTTACCACCGTCATATATATTGGTATATGTAGTCATTTAAAATATTTATTCCATGATATAAAATTGAAACTTGAGAATCAAGCAAAAACTTATGATTTATGAAATCCACTATTTTCCAGATTTTTAAATAAGAATTAATCTAACAGTTATGATTTTAAAATCAAGATATGCAATATTTTGCAGATAAAAATTGGACAATTAATTTATGTATATAAACATAAAAATCATGATTGAATCAAAATATGTATGTATAATTGATTATACGTAGAGAAAATAAAAACTTAGCTTTTGATGGAGAAAAATGCTTGTAACACGTTCCCATAGATGGCGCCAATCTGTTGATGCAAAAAACTGGACCGAATCCCATTTTTATGATCACAGATAAATAGATGAAAACAATACAATCAAGCACATAAGAGACAAAGATTTTTAAAGTGGTTCGGCTATGAATAAAGCCTACGTCCACTGTTATTTTATTCCCAGGGGTTTTCAATAGCACCATAGGCTATAGAGAGAGAAAGGATGTGTATCTTGTGTATGGGGTTTCTAGGTTCTCTTGGATCTCTTTCCTTTTGGCTAAGGGGATACATGTATTTATAGTGATGGGAGATAAAGAGATTCATTGTATGTAGACATTTATGTCTACATTCAACGAATCTAATTGTTGAATTGCTTGGTCATCTATTAATACAGTATAAATGTACATTAAGGCTCATTAAATGCGCTGCCATCTTCATTAATGCACATTAAATGCATACTTATCCTTTGATCTTCCTGGTTGGTATGCCGACCAACTCTCCTCGGGTGCCGACTAACGCTCGGGTGCCGACCAACTCTCCTCAGGTGCCGAATAATTCTCCTCGGGTACTGACCAACTCTCCTCGGGTGCCGACTAACACTCCTCGGTTGCCGACCAACTCTCCTCGGATGCCGACCAACTCTCCTCGGGTGTCGAATATTGCCACGTAGGATGACATGTGTCATCTTCCGATTGGTCCTCGTAGATGGAGAATTTTTGCGTTGAGAGTGACCAAAGATGCCTGGCCAATCAAATAGAGACGAAGAGTCTATTCCAGGGAGAAGTACGACGTCATCCGAGAAGAGGTCAAAAAATTGGAAGGGGCTGAGTTTATAAGAGAAGTCACATATCCAGAATGGTTATCAAATGTAGTCTTCGTGCCCAAAAACAATGGGAAGTGATGAATGTGTGTTGATTTCACTGACCTGAACAGATCTTGTCCAAAAGATAACTACCCCTTACCTCGGATAGATCAGATGGTGGACTCTACGGTGGTACATGAGCTCATGAGCTTCATGGACGCGTATTCAGGTTACAACAAGATCTTCATGGATGCTGAAGACTCAGAGAAGACAGCCTTCATTATCGACAAAGGGACGTACTGCTAAAAAGTGAAGCCCTTCGGCCTGAAAAATGCAGGGGCGACATACCAACATCTTATTAATAAGATGTTCGAAGAGCAAATAGGTAAGACTATGGAGGTGTATGTAGATGATATGCTAACAAAGAGCTTGAAAGCTTGCGCTCATGTAACGGATCTCGAGACGACCTTCGACATTATGGACTCATAGAGAATGAAACTCAACCCCGCGAAATGTGTCTTCGAAGTATGAGCTGGGAAGTTCCTAGGATTTATCGTCAACCAGAGAGGGATTGAAGCGAACCCTGATAAAATCAAGGCTTTACTTGACATGAAGACACCATGGAGTATCAAAGATGTTCAAAGAATTACGGGGAGAGTGGTTGTCCTTAATAGGTTTTTTTTAGGGCAACAGACAAGTGCCTTCGATTCTTTAAGGTGCCGAGACAGGCCTTCCAATGGGACAAAGAGTGTGAAAAAGCCTTTAACCAGCTCAAGTCTTATTTAGGGTCTCCCTTATTGCTGTCTCGGCCTGTAGCGGAGGAGAAACTGTACATGTATCTGGCAGTCTCTGAATCAGCCATCAGCGCAGCCATAATACGAGAAGATGCTGGAATCCAAAGGCCTGTATATTTCAATAGTAAGGCCCTTCAAGGGGCCGAAAAAAATTACCCTCGCACGGAAAAGCTAGATTACGCCTTGATACATGCCTCGAGAAAGATGAAGCCTTACTTCGTGGCCCACTCCATGGTTTTCCTCACTGACTCCCCACTAAGACAGGTGCTACATAAACCTGAGAAGTCCGGGCGATTGATGACATGGGCCATTGAGTTAGGGGAGTACGATCTTACCTACCAACCTAGGATGGCCATCAAGGGGAAAGCCCTCACAGACTTTGTCGCTGAGTTTACATGGGAAGAGGCCGAGGTAGAGAATGGCCCAGAGGGTGTTGAAAACCGTTATGTCTTCCGAAATTCAGAAGAGACGACACCAAACATATTCCAAGATCAGGAAGAGATCGCATCCAATGGGTCCAGGAACCAAGTTACAAAAAATGAGGAAGATCGGTACTTCTTCAAAAAAGTATTCATGACAGAAGGGGTCTTCTCATCAGGTACAGATATTTAAAGCCTCTTCATTGATGGCTCTTCTTGCGACAAGGGAAGCGGTGCGGGGTTGATACTCTCAGCTCCCGATGGTGCCAACATTGAATACGCTTTGAGATTTAACTTATGAGCTTCTAACAATGAGTCCAAGTATGAGGCCATGATAGTAGGTCTCTCATTGGCAAAGACTCTCCGTATAAAGCGACTCCTACTCCACAGCGACTCAAGGTTTATTGTCAATCAAGTATTGGGAATCTATGAGGCCAGAGATGAAAGGATGGCCAAATACCTGAAAAGGCTGAGAACAATCTTAGAACATTTTGAAGAGGCAAGACTGAAGAGAGTGCCTCGACAAAGTAACGGCCACGCATATGCATTAGCGAGGTTGGCCTCGGTAATAAAGACAGATGTTAGAAGGACTATTCTGATCGAGGTCTTGGGGAAGGCAACCATTGAGAAAGAAGAGGTATATAGCCCTTGTCACAATTTGAACCTAGGAGACTCATGGATGGACGCCCTCTTGAGATATATCAGAGAGGGAGAGCTACCTGAATCCAAGCTAAAAAGGCAAAAATTGAGATATAAGGCTGCCAAGTTCTCGGTAGTAGGAGACGTCCTGTACAAGAAAGGATTCTTGCTACCTCTCCTCAGATGTGGGCACCCCACAGAAGTTCCCCGGGTCTTATAGGAGGTACATGAGGGTTCTTGCTCTAGCCATATAGGGGGAAGACCCTTGGCTAAAAGAATCATCACCCAGGGGTACTGGTGGCCAAACCTGTCCAAGGACGCTGCAGCCTACGTGAGGAAATATGAGAAATGCCAGAGGTTTGCCGCCATCCCTCATCAACCTCATCGGCCTATGACATCAATCACTTCTCCATGTCCATTTGCAGTGTGGGGAATTGACTTAGTAGGGCCCCTGCCAAGAGCTGCCAACAATTATAGATTCTTGATAGTTACCATCGACTATTTTTCAAAGTGGGTAGAGGCAGAGCCGATGATAACGATCACAAAGCAGAAGACCTTCCAATTTATTTGGAGGAATATCATATGCATATATAGCCTTCCAAACACTCTTATCTCGGATAATGGGACCTAGTTCAAGAACTCCTCTTTAAAAAAGTATTGCTTAAGAGTAGGAATAAAGAAATTCTTCTCATCTCCTGGCCGACCTCAGGCAAATGGTCAGACCGAGGTCACAAGCAGAATAATTCTCGATGGAATCAAGAAGAGGTTAGAAGATGCGAATGGAAGATGGACTGAAGAGGTCTACATTGTGTTATGGGCCTACAGAACCACGACAAGGACATCGACAGGAGAAACCCCGTTCATATTGGCACATGGCTCAGAGGTCGTCATACCAATGGAAGTAGGGCTCCCAACTCACAGGATTCAGACCTATGACCCTGATAATAATGGGGAAGAGAGGAGGCTAGACCTAGATCTTATTGAAGAAAGAAGAGAGGACGTAGAGGTCAGACAAGCGTCCTACCAGCAGAGGGCAGTGAAATTCTACAACCACAGGGTGAAGTCAAGACCCATTGCAGTGGGAGACATAGTGCTAAAGAAGACCTTACAGAAAGCAAACAAACTCCACCCAAACTGGCACGGTCCCTACAAAGTGCCAGAAGAGGTTGTGCCTGGAACTTACAGGCTAGAAAATCTAGAAGGAGAACCTTTCGCTAATCCATGGAATGATGATCACCTAAAGAAGTATTACATATGATGTTGCATGAAGTTGTGTAAATGTACCATCTTATCATGAAGAGGTTATTAATAAAAGATCAGTTCCCATGGTGGTCCTTGCTTTATTTTGCACTTATGTCAGAAATTAATAGGGCTAACATCTTAGGTGAATACCTCGGACCTTCATAACACAATTCAGTGGTGACGAGGTCCAAGCTCAGACACCATAATGGGATGACCTCAGGCCCTTAACATCATTAATTTAGTGAGATTCATTAATGGGGGTAACATCTTAGATGATGACCTCAGACCTTTATAACACCATTCAGTGGTGACGAGGTCTGAGCTCAGACACCATAATGGGATGACCTCAGACCCTTAACATCATTAATTTGGTGAGATTAATTAATGGGGATAACATCTTAGGTGATGAACTTAGACCTTCATAACACCATTCAGTGGTGTCGAGGTCTGAGCTCAGACACCATAATGGGATGACCTCAGACCCTTAACATCATTAATTTTATGAGATTAATTGTGGGGATAACACCTTAGGTGGTGAGCTCAGACCTTCATAACACCATTCAATGGTGACGAGGTTAGAGCTCAGACTACTAATTTGGTTTAATTAAACACCATTACATAAGCTTTAGAGGAAAAACATCACGACATACATACAACAAAAGAAGATGGTCCTCTTCAAAGAATAACACATTCAGAGAATAACACATTTCGAGAATAACACATTCAGAGATTATAAATATTCAGAGGTTACAAAGAATGGAAAAGTAAGAGCCATGCTCATTCAGAAATTATAAATGTGCAGGGATTAAAATTTCTCAAGCTAAAAAAATATTCAGAGATTCTCTTTAAGGGTTTGAGGGAGGAATGCTGGTGCCTTCGGTTTGGTTAAGCTGGACGACGTTGGTCACCTCGACAACATCATCATGGTGGCTTGCCCCTACAACCTCTGTGCCGTCCAACGTGGCAGTCTCGGCAGGCGCGGCAGCCTCCTCCTCAACCTCCTGAAGGGCCCGGGCAAGCTGAGGATTAGCAAAGACAAGGCCTATAAAGTCAGAGGCTTTCAAAGTTCCAGCCTCCTTCCTCTTGACAACCACCCACTTGGTAGTAGCCTTGATATCTCTCTCGAGGTATTCAAAGCCAAAGCCCAAAAACTCATTAAAACTTTTGTACTCGGCTCTTATCCCCTCCGAGGAATCATCAAGGGTTGCCTTCACGGCCGAGATGACCTTCTGCTGAAGAATATCGTCTTTGGCCTTCAGAGCCACAGCATGGTCCTTGTTAAGCCGAGAGACCTCCTTCTCCAGCCCCTTCACCTTCTTGTCAGACTCACCCAACTCAGACTTCAGCCGGTCAATTTCTGCATTCAAAGAACTTTGGACCTTTTCAGCCTCTTGACCCTTCTAGATGAGGGGCAACTTCCTCAGAGTCCAATTGGAGAAGTGGTGCATCGCTTCCAGGACCTGCAGATTTTGTGATCAGGAATGAGTCAAAGACAAATCAGAGGATACACTTAGAAATTACAAAAAAATATGAGGTCATACCTAAATGGATCAATGGATGCCAAACTCAACCAGCAAGGGAGTATCAAGTGACCAGAAGAAGCGCTTGTCAGCCTCGGTCATTATAGAGCCGAAGGCATCTAGGGCCTGCAGACTATGACCGACTATGCTGTCAGGAATCTTCAACTACTCTAGACGAGCTGACAAGGCGTCTACTGAAGAGATGGGGATGGCAGTATCAGCACTCTTTTTCTTCTGCCTCTGATCCTCAGGGGCATGCTCAGTTGAATCCCTCTTCTTTGTGGCTTGGGGATTTGAGGCAGAGGGAGCTGGGGGAGGAGCATTAAGGCCTGATTTCTTTGCAAGTCTCATCAAGATAGGAGCAACCATTTCCCAGAGTTCGTCTGAGATATCCTTTGGAGACTCTGCAAAATTAATAGATCTGAGTTAGAAGATCAGACAAAAATAAACTCAGAGGTTCAACTTCAAATAGAAAGCGCTTACCAAGCTCGGAAAGAGGACTTCCACCCAAACCTGTCTTAGAGAGGTAGTGGGGGGTCATCAAGTGTTCGAACCTAACGAACAGACCATGTACCCCCTGATCTTGAAGGGCTTTCACCTTTTGAAGGTTTTGCGGGCTCAGGCCAGGGTCAACCCTCGCAGACATTATGACCTTACCCCACCTCAAGGAAATCCTCGGCTCCAGAATGGACGAGGGAGAACATGGGACAAATTCTCATGGTCCAGAAGCAAAAAAGTATCGTGGCTTCCAGTTGTGGTTGGAAGTTTGAGTTATTTGAAGCATCTTTTTTTCAGGCTTCCGAGCTACAAAATGATAGTAGCTCGGATGATTTTTGGCTGAGGAAGGGACATATCAACCTACAAAGACCTGAACTGGGAGGTCTGAGTGGTGGACAGCCTTCCATAAGACTATGGCCCCTATTATGACCTGTAATACCCCGTAATTTTAATGACTTTTAAAATGGGTTATATTTTAAATTAATGGATTAATTGGTCTTATTATAAATTAATTCATTTGGGTTTTATCCGAATTGTGGATATTAAAATGGATGATTCTGAATATTACTTAAAGATATTTAGGTAATATATGAATGTGATGTCATTGATATGACGGTATGATATAAATTCGATAATTTGAATATTTAGTCAGACGCGGTATGGGACGTGTCGGGACTAATTTATTAAATTAAAAAGGAAATTTATTTTCTATCGACCTTATAGTCATTTCGACTGCGTCGTTGCGTCCGGAAGGTTTGAAATAGTCAGAAAAGTCTATTTGGATGTTAATTTTGGCTCTCGGGTCATTTGGAAATGAAAAGACAACCCAAAAGGGCATTTTGGTTATTTTTACAAGGGGGATGAATAGTGATTTCGGGTTTTGTCTTATTATAAGTATTTGGAGATTAGTGTATGTAGGTTCATTTCATATCTCATACACAAAATTGAAAAGTCATCTTCTTAGAGAGAGTGGAAGGTTGCTTGGAAAAAAAAAAGAAGTTTGCTTGGGAAGGAGGAGAACCAAAGGTCAAAGGTCACCACCACCATCACCACCTGTGTTATTCAAATCCAAAGGGTCAGATCTTCATTAGAGGAAAGTGTTTGATATTTGCAATTTAAGTTCGTATATTGTCCATGTTAGGATAGTTATAAAAGGAGATGATTTTCATGGTTGGAAGATGAAAGGATATAGTTGTTAATGGATTTTTGGAATATAAAAATATATAAGAATTAAACTCATGTTGTAGGTAGTTAGTAATCCAATAAATATTCATCAATCTATGGAAGAAATTCTGAAAATAATTTAGTGTTCTTGAAGATAATATATTGATAATTTTCTGGAAAAAGAGGCAAAAACGAGTGGAATGAGAAGAGCCAATTTGGAATGTTTAGATCTTCTTTTTGAGTGCATTTGGATGAAATTTAAGAAAAACTCAAAACACATACCTGACTCAATTTTTCGTGTAGAATACAAATCTGAAGTCGGATTGATGATTTGAATAATTTTTGAATCTGATTTTTCTGAGTAGTTAAAATATGAGAATTCATGATGTTGTTTCTTTTTAATGTTGGTTCTTATCCCAAAACTTTTTTAGATCTTTGGTGATTATTAATTGGATATTATGGGACTTAGAGAAGATCAGTAAGCCCTAGTTAAGATTTGAATTAATTTGATTGGGATTTAATTGATTAGAATTATGATAATTAAAGTTGAAGAGATTTCGGTTGCTAGATTCATGTGTTGGATTCTAATCTTTTTGTATGAGGATTAAGGATAGTTCAAGTAGGGGAGATTTAATATAACACTTGGGTAGCCTTAGGGTTACAATTTAAACATTAAGGACTGAGTTTAAGCTCATTATTGATTTCGTAAGGGTTGAGTGTAGTACAAGAGCGTAGTGGTATCACTCCTGGATAGAGATGGGAGTTTAGAACACATTTGGTTGAAAGAGGGGATGAGGTTATTCCGATCGCATATTTGAAGTTGAAGAACCTCCTCGATCGAAAAATTTAAGTAGTAGTGTATTGGAGGGGTTCCTTGTTTGGATTTCGCTTTGCGAGACGCTCCGCGCATGAACCTTAACGACGTCGGGAGTGGAAAGATGTTATAGGATGCGAGGATAATTAAATTATGAAGTAAAGATATGACATTTTAATACGTGGGATTTAAAGAGATATAATGCTACGTAAGGGAATAATCTAAGGTTAATGTGAGTACCTTGTTGTTAGTATACTATAGGTATTATAATACCTATTTGATTGATTAATGATTATGTGTATGACATACCTAGCTTACTTGCTATCGGTGGGAGGTTTGCGCGTGAGGGCAATCATATCTTGATGAATCCATGGGATCTTAGATTTGTCGCTCGAAAACATATGTCTATGAAAGACTTATCGGGGAGTTGATAAGTCCGTTGACTATGGGTACGTAGGTATGTGCGTGACCCGTGGGTATGAGAACTATGTTCGCCTCCAATGATTGTGTTGCTGTTAATGGTTTGAGGTATCCTCACCGAACATTTTGTCCCCTTTTCGGTGACAAACGATATTGGGACAAGATAGCAGAGTAATGCATTGCACCGCAGCTGTGACTCGGGGTGCCGTATTATATATGAATATATATATATATATATATATATATATATATATATATATATATATAATGGATTAAATGAATGAATGGATATTTATTATGGTTAAATCTATCTACGGTGATAATTGTAGATAACGGTGAATAGAGAAAGATAATTGAATTAAGTTAATGAATGTTTATTGAAAAACTTAATTCATATTAATGAGAAATGATTCCTGTTAATGAGAAACGATAAGAAATGTAAATGAATAATAATGTTACGTATGGTATGGGACATATGGGGATTATGATATTGGGATGGAATTATAATATGAAGACTAGAAAAGAGGAACCATTAACTAGGAGGTTAATAGAAAACGTTAAGTGTGCACTCAAGTTGAGAGGTGAGAATGGCAGGTGAGAGTTGGGTATAACATGTACATAATAAAAGATTTATTGCACTTGTTAAATAATTGCTGTTTTAAAAATCATTTTCACAATCGGGCTCTGACCCGTTTCCTTGCATATTTTCTTTTCTATTGTATCTTCTATATCAGGTGTCCAGCAACAGGGACGCCAACCTTAGCGAATTATGACAGGCTATGGATTTATGGAGTTTTTCTTAGACGCCTATCATCTTTTTGATTCACAGTATTCTTAGTCAGGGCATGTCGCCCAAAGGATTCAGTTATCTTCTTCTATCGGGGTCAAATAGTATGGTATTCGTGTCATTTTAATACATTTGATATTGTTGGGATTACTGTAATGGATTAATATTATTTGGGAATGCTTATTCCAATTGCATTCAAATTATTTTGTGTTATCTAATTGGTTATCAGTGTTGTAGAATAAAATGTGTTGTGTTATTCTTAAACTGGAAATGGAATTTGTTAAATTAAAATTTGAAAAATTTATAACACCAGCTTAATTGAGTATTGGGTGAGTTGTAAATGTTTTCGACAGTGATGCTAAGAATGAGCCAACTGTATATTATGTTTTAATTTTGTATGGGACTGGCCACCCGGTATTTAATTAGGCGGGGTGTTACATGACCCTCCGGGCATTAGGAGATAGTTGAGAGGGGGCCAAATTGATATAGGAAAGGATAGATTTGATAATGGGATGGATGGGTAGACGAAACCCCAACTTGAACATCTCCTCGTACAAGCAGATTTCGCCGTCTCGGCCGTGAAAAGCCCTCTCGTCCCTCAGAGGTCTTCTTAGCTTTATGGAGGGACTAATGGAATACAATTATCTCAAGCAAAGGAGGTCTACCTCAGTTACAGTACTCTCGATCTCGGCCGCGTCATAGACGTCGACATCACTTTCAACGTCATCATCATCTAGCTCAACATCGGCCGGAGAAGATGTTGATGGGTTACCCGAGAACCTCTGAGCGAACTCGACATTGGTGAAGGCCGATAGAGAAATGGCGTCAAGTGGTGGTGGAATTTCAACACTCAGCTCGACGATCTCAACCTCTGAGGAAGAGGCTGAGGTGCTTGAGTTGTTATGAGACGAGGCCCGGCTGAAAACCTCGGCCTGATCAGGGTCCTGATCTTCCTGAATTGAGAAGTCCATGGCCTCCTGAAAGGAATCCACGGACATGGGGTCTAAGGTGGAAGACTCAGACTCAGACATTGGTATATGATCAACAGGAACCTCTGCCTGATTGAAAGACTCCGAGGGATCAGGATATATCACCTTCAGGGGTGGTGGAAAGATGGGTCTAATAGGGAATTCTTGTGACCTACGAGCCTCCTCCTGTGCTCTTTCTATTTGTCTGATTTTTTTTAAAGTCTTCTCCATAAGGGAGGGGAACTCCTCAAGAAGTTGGTATAGGGGTCTAAGCATAAAAGGCAGACACTACACTTGGGAGACTTCCTAAACTACAAACAAGATTGGCTAATGAAGTAAGGCAATTTAAAGATCAAACCAAGAAACTTAAGGCAAATGCAGTTTGCCTGAAACTATGGTGGACTCACCGAAAAACTCAGAATCTCACCGGAAAACACAAAAAATAGGGAAAAACAAGACAAAACGAAGAGAAAAAGATGGCAGAGAATACCTGAGGAAGAAGTAGTAGAATGAAGAAAAGAAAACTCGAGAAAGCACCACCGGAGACCTCTGCAGAGGAATCGCGAAGAGCGCCTTTAGAGAGAGAAATCGTTGGAATGCAATTACATAGAAGAGAGAGCTGAGGATGGAGGGAAAAAATGAGGGTTCAAAACCCTTAAATATACAAGCGCTATTCCTAAGGGCCATCATTGCCTTGGGAGCCCCAAAGGGCGACTAACAACCCACGCTTGCCAAACAAGCCATACTTCAACACTGGACAAGGGTCAAACAAATATTGTCTCATATTTGAAAGGCCTCGGAGATGTGTAAATTCAACAGTCACCAGCTTTCACATGTAACTAAGGCCTGAGGGGTGATTGATATGCCCCAAGTGTGACCTCGGATCGGAGACACCAACCTCAGCCGAGATTATGGCCGACACTGGACGAGCCTTGGGCATGCGGCATCAGGCCTCGGCCATAGCAAGGTCGGCCCAGGCCGACACTACCATCAGCCTCTCTAAGGGACATCGCATGCATCACAAGGATGAGCAGCATTCTCGTATACCTTGGAATGGCAACCTCGGCCAGATATAGGCCGATATCGCAAGAAGCCTTACCAGCAACCTCATCAAGACATTAGTCTATGATTCAAACACACCAGCTCAACCTCGGCTCAGGCTGACCTTATCCATTATCTTGGCTTGGATTAAGTCGAGACCTCCATGGTCACCTCGAACTGAACGAGCATCTAGACTTACCAACCTCGGCCTATCCCAGGCCGAGGTCATACACCAAGCACGATAGCCGAGCATCTGCCGACATTTGGATAAGGGCACGTGGACATATACCAGTTATAACAAGATTATTCCCCACACGCGGGGAGAATATTTCATCATCATTCTCTACTTATGACAGTGACAGATGGCTTTCCCATATTGGTGAGGAAAACACACACATGCACATTACATGCATGGGGGGTACATTACACCCCCTAGGTACTATATATAGAGGTCATCCTCTACCTTGCAAAGGATCCGAAATTGGTAACCCTAGATGAAACTCTGTCTTATACACAGTAGAGAGAGAAAGTGAGCTTATGTGTATTGTATCCATGGCCATCAGTGCCTTATTACAGTGAGGTTATTCACACAGTGGACGTAGGCTAATTTAGGCTGAACCACTTATATTCTGGTGCTCTCTCCTCTTCTCCTCATCTCGTTCTCCTACCTTTTACGTAACTATGCTTCCATTGTTGTTCTTAGATTAAGCTTGAAAACACCTTACCTGGTGGTGCTAATTCTAGCAACATCAGTGGGGGTGGGGTGCCGGGGGGGTGTGAGGGAGTTGGGGATCGATCGACACGCGTGTTCATTGCCGCTGGTATGGACAGATTACAACATAGAAATTAAATGTAATGAGTTGTTAGGTGTTATTTTGTTAAGGTTCATTAAAAAGTTCATCTTTTAGGTTCACTTGTGAACCTCTCCCTATATATATATATATCTTAAATCCAGAGTTTAACCAACATTAAACTCCCAAATGACTGAAGCACCCTTACGTTTTTCCGGGTTGGTGTAAAAATGCTCTGGGACCCAACTACACTCGAGTACTCCATTCCGCCTATATCGGCCCATTCAAAATCATTCGTGACCTCAAAATCGCCATCCGAGTCACTCTACATAAATTTCCAATCTTGACGTTAATATAACCTACACATGATTCCCGATTGAGACATAATATAGTTCCATCGATACTACTCATTACGACATATAATAATTATCACTTCTTATTTACTACACTTAGTAAATTTATTCCATAAATATTAATCATAATCTCTCAGTCTCTTTCAATATTTAGTAAGAGCATAATATTTCTTATAATTAAATTATGGCACAGGTGTAATTGAAATACTCGCATTAATTAAATTCTAAATGATAAAAAATAGGGGGGGGGGGGGGGGGTTACATTGTCCCTCACATTTCCCATTATATCTTGTTGTCTAAGATATCAACTTTTGTTATTTCCTAAAATGCTCTCACTTCCTCATCTATGTATTAAAATCTTGAAGGCATTTTCGGACAATCTAGTTATTAGAGTATTTTATTATGTGATTTATTTTTTCGAGGTGAGACGCTTAGGTTATGATTCGGTCTCACTTTCGGGGGGAATATGATTGCATCCACTACATTTCTAATAGTTTTACCCAAGTTTGGTGTGAGTTATTCCGACTTGAGGTAGTTGGGTTATAGTGAGCATACCTGGGACATGATAGCATTTTGGAGAAAGCATCTGGTGAGTGATTACATGGGAATGGATAGTTATTATACGCGATATGTGCGTGAATGTAGTAGTATACTAGTACATAAATAATTTAGGTAGATATTTATATACGGTATTAGTACATAAGTGTGAATGTATCGCTCACTTAAGTAGTGTGAATGTGAAATGATTAAAAATGGGTATCCAATACAACTAGTGTGAACGGTATATAAATTAATATAGTTGAACCAATTAATAAGTTAATGAGTAGATAAATTAATAATCAAAGTAAGAATACTTTGGTTAAAGTAGTGTGGTAGAAAGAGTTGTGATACGGTTAGTTAGGTGGGGTAGCATAACTAGGAAGGTTAGAAGGCAAGCACTAGTTGTGCACACTAGATGAGGGGTGAGTTATACCTCAAGAGACTGTGACACTAGCTTAAGTGTGCATTCATATTTAATTATTGCAATTTAACTTCTTGTTATATATTTTCAAATTGATTTACTTGGGCTCTGACCGGTGACAAAATCTTTTCCAAATCCTTTTAGGTGTCTATCCACAGGGACGCCCAGCTTACGAATTCGATGTAGAGATGTGTCGTTCTAGCTAATGTGGAAGTTGTAGGACTTTACTATAGACACCTCATTCATTTATTCCAAGTGTTGGAACTTTACTTCAGTACTCATTTGGTCATGTCGCCTTCAGATTTAGTATTCAGTTTATTTATGTGACCATTTGTATCGAGGTTATTATTTAGGTTTATGGCTGGATTTTATTGTTGAACTGATAGTTCTTTCGGTCATCTTTATTCATATTATTCATTTGTATTGGATTCAGTTACCAGTTTGTGTTGATGGCTTAATCATTATTTATTTCCTCATATTGTTAATTAATGAAATATAAAATTTGGCACCGGTCTAATTATATTACTAGGTGGTTAGTAACTTTAAAAATATGTTCAAGAGTGATGCTAAGAATGAGCCATATGAGACCAACATTTTATTTTGATCATGGGTTGGCCACCCGGTATTTCAGTAGGCGCGGTGCCATAGATGGTATCAGAGCATTACGTTTTATAGTCCTTAGGATTAATGCGACTTAATACATATTAGCATAGCATTATTTGATGTAGAAACTTATTATAGGCTTATTGTATTCCTTCACATATGCGACTTATGTTCTCCTTCTATTAAGTATGGTTGTTGCGATTCATATACGAGTTCGGTTGGACTTCGTACACTGAACAACTTTAGACGACCAATAAGGGATGTTCGAAGGACTACCGGGGGAGAGGCTCAATTGAAGCCATGGATTATTCAAGGAATGGTGATTGCGATAGATGTCACCATGATTATTGTTCAAGAAAATGATGTTGGGATAATCACTAAGGTGAAGCGGTTTACCCTTTGAACTATAGTAGAAAGCAGTAGTACAAATTCAGACTCACCCAGCGTAGTTAGTAAAGGGGGAATTGGAGAACCTCTTTTGAAGATCCATACATAAGGATTTAGGGAAGAGAGGAAGTGTGATTCAAAGGTAAATGTGTAGGGTGGAGTGCAGTGGGACCCAAGATTTAATGTTGGGAAAAAAAATTATCATAGGAGCAACATTGTAGTGATAGGAGTCAGTCACAACAGCCCTGGAGAGATACCCTGAATAACAAAGAAGTTGGGGTACAATTTGACCGCAAACCCTGCCATTAGCTCTTTAAACAAAGGGGGAAAGGAGATTTCAATACTTTTTTAAAAAGGGTCGTACAATGGTTGATCATGAAGGAAAGTTGATGTGTTTAGCAAACTTCGCACCCGACGAGGTGGATATGGAGACTCAAAAAGGTATTTAAGTTAATAATGGAATCATGGGTAGAATATATAGTAATGGATTGGGAAGTCTGGATAGAACAACTCACAATGTTGTCGTCATTATCATATAAAGGGATCCAAGAGAGTTGAAGAACCAAATCAAAGGTTAAGATTGGATTTAACAGTGCTAGTGAGGCACCACGAGAGGGGATACCCATTATAGAAACCATTTTAATAATTGAGATGAATAAAATTCCTACTAGGTGACGGTGGATTCAGTTAGGGCCCTCAAGTCCACCAACGAGTTCCATAGGGCCAACAAAGCCAAAGGCATAATAGAGGTAACGACCAGGGTCAAGACCACCAGGTCTGCGATAAGGACACCCATACATCGACAGTGGGGCCAGATAAAGGGGAATGACAAAGAGAGGTGTCTTATGAGTAAAAAGTAGGAGCACATGGGTGAATCATGTCCAGAATAAGTTACGGGACTGGAGCGGGACGCCTGATAGGGGTAATATTTATAAGAAGTTTTTGGTTTAGTTAGGACGAAGGTGTTATGTCCTAAAACCATTTGTACGGCTAGTTCTATTGGAGATTAGAAGTATGAGTTTTATCCTGGGATAATTGGGGTTGTTTTGTGTGACACGAGGAAGTCATAATAATTTTTCCGTACTACAATTCATGAGTGAGTCAGATTTAGTAGGTGCATTGGCCATTATAGCCTTATTATGCATATATACAATTGATTTTCTTGGAGTAGAGGGGTTCTTTTGTCTCTCATATGAGGGAGAAGATGTGTGCACTAAGAGAATTCTTGCATTACATGTGAGTTTACTACTTTCAAGAGTTGTTAGAGTAGAGCAGACTATTTTTTCAAGTTTCGATTGGTTCGTGATGGTTTGGGCTATAGTTGAAACTATACTAAAACTTTGTGATCATTATTCGAAGGTATGATTTACTTGTGCTAGTTATCACTTGAATCAGTGTCTAGCATATATATATATATATATATATATATATACACTAGGGTATGCCCGTGCCTGAAGGCACGACGATATTCGGGAAAGCTAACAAAGCCACAACAAAACAACGATCTAATCGATTTAATTTTAAAATGAATAAATCCAATTTTTTTTTAAAAATGAACAAAATTTCCGTTATTTATAGGACTATATCCACCTGTTTAAGGTATAAAAATACTTCAACAACCAAATAAATAATCACTCATGAACCTTGTATAAACTACGTCACCTATTCAAAAATATTCCATATCCATGTGATGCAAAACCTAACAATTTAAAAAAATTTCACCCGATATGAGCAATAAATAGATATTGGAATATAATGTTCGGTTCAAAAGTGTACATTTGCACTGTTTTAATTTACTAACAACAAATGAACTTACATAAAGCAATGCATTAACTTCTACTCAGTTATGAAAATGGTACAAAGTATCCTGTCTTACAATCATCTAACAAACCGATTTCTGAATCGAAACAACAAATGAATTAAACTGAATAATGATCATCGTTGTCAATTAAATAGCTTCTTGAGCACTGGTTGTATTTCTTGATGATTGAACCTATCGATACCGCTCTGTATAACCGATGACATATTTCCATTGTTCATGTGACTATACAGGGGTACGTACAATTGTACATTCTAGGCAAGTTTGGTTTCAACGCTTGTTGGTGTTTATAGTGGCAGAATCTCCAATTGTACATGTTTGGTTCAGTTTTCAATATGGCACGACTTGTGATTGATGATTTCAGAGGAGAATTTGAGATAGGACCGCTGGCAATGGCTTTTTTATGGATACAACATCATAACGTGAATGGTGGTGTTAAATATAGGTTCTACTGGCCGTCTTGTTTCATCTGCGTTCCTTTTTTATTTCAAGGCAACCGTGCAGCTCTAATATGTTCAAATCTGCATAAAAATGATAAATAATGAGAGTGGTTCAAATCTGTTGACCATTAAAATTTATTGCAACCTAAAATTTCAACATACCATTCATGTGTTGATATCCAATTCAAACAACTAATCAGTGAACATAATGAAAATTCATATATTCAAACCTACAGTGTCATTTTCTCTCTCAATTGCGAATGAAGATGCATTTATGGTTGGCATTGCAAATACCTTTTAACTCCAAAGCTGCACTTGGATCATTTTTATCTCATTGATCTGAAATCCATCAAGTCTTTCATGCTATTTACATCCTCAGATATCTATCACGTGTTTTAACAAACACATAAGAACCACTCAAAAGAGAAATTAAGGTGCACCATAAGGAGGGAATACACTCACCTGTAAGCAACGAACTTATTTTTGAAAGTAAGGTTAACCAAATTTAAATATCAACAACGAAAGGTCGAAAAATGTGATGGAGAATTCCCAGAAAATACATGTTTCAACTAACACATAAGAACCACTCCAAAGAGAAATTAAGGTGCACCATAAGGAGGGAATACACTCACCTGTAAGCAACGAACTTATTTTTGAAAGTAAGGTTGACCAAATTTAAATATCAACAAAGAAAGGTCGAAAAATGTGATGGCGAATTCCCAGAAAATACATGTTCTTCGAGCATTAGTTTCTATGATTTGAGCTCGACAATTTCATTTTGGTGAATGTGATGGAGAATTCGCAAACCGTACTGCGATTCATCCATCTCTTCGAGGGATAAAAAACCTCCACATTTTCACTTCAAAAGTCACTATAATTCAATAACAGCCTATAAATTTTTTTTCCAGATACTAAAACATCTACAACACAATTGATTTCTTAATACCCACTGAAAAGTAAATGAAGCACATTAAGTAACTGTGTGAAGAATTTTGGGATTCATCTTATAAAACCATTATTACCTCCTTGATTCGGAGTTGATATGGCCGCCTTCAACTTTTGCAAAATTGTGCACTTCCTATAATGATTTATTAAAGATGAAGAAGACATGAACTCCCTTTTTCTAGGTTTCCTTACTTTTGTTATATAATGATAGAATATCATAAATAAAGCATATGTAAGGATGTATTAGGATGTCATACGTCATCCGATGCTAACGTCAAAATCTCCATGAAATTTGAGTTTGAAACACTGACAATTAACCTATATTTCCTAATTTTAAATCGGATCAGCATAAAGCATTACGTATTCAACCATAATCTTCCAACTACCATCATTAGCAGATCAATACCTCCTGGATGAAATTTCATGTATGGCGTTATATTATAAACATGGCCTTTAAGAACAGTCTACATGGAGCCTTCTATTTAATGTTGCTTTACTACATTCAAAGATGTAAGCCTTTTATTTAAATGTCCCTTTAATTCTACCAAGTCAGGGTGAGAACGAGTAAGATTAAGCTAGTCCACTTGGCTATACCACTTCTCGAACGGAACATTTGATCAAAATGTAGGTTTCTTCACAATAGCCTTATGTGCCTGTGAAGCATCAGCAAAGTAGAACCTCCTGATATACAAATAACATCAAAAAATGAAAACCAGCTATTAAATTTAGAATATCAAACTGTGGAGTTAAACAAAATATATTAAAATGAAATTCAACTATTAAGACGACTGACACAGCCCAAACATATACAAAATACAAAATTTTGAATATCTTAATTTAGGCGTTAACATTCCCATTGGACGGAAGCAAGACATTTGTGGATAACTTACTCCTAGCTTCTCTCGAAAAACTTTATAAGTCTGATATTTTCTCAAAAATTCCCGTTCTCTCTTCTCATACATCATTACGAGGTCATCAATGGAATCTGGATATCTGCAATGAAAGATTCCAGCATGAAACTGAAATTTGCATGTTGTGTATGTAATACGATGAAATGATATTGCTTTCGTACCTCTATCTCTCTTGCCGAAATCTTTGATTTAAACTACTTAATTGGGCACTCTGTTGCTCAGGGGTGCTCCTGCAACATCCACCTAAAGCTTCAATCTCACACTTAGGACATATAATAGAGGCCTTTTTATAACTCTCCTATAATTTCATCATGCGGTTAACGCTAGGTAATAGAAGATGGTGATATAAGTCGGCAAAAAATCAGATAACGTTAGGTAATGGGTTCAGCCCATGTAATTTATCTCCCTTTCTTCCAACTCAGAGAATTCACTCCTGCAAAAGCATAACCGTATTGTTAAGTAACTATAATGGTGTCTCCCCCAAAAATAAATAATAAAAATAAAGAAGTTAAAACACTATTTAGATATATAAACAATGTACCTTATTGCGGGAACCCCATTAAACAATTTGCGGCTATATATCCACTTTTGAGGCTTGCGCATTGGGTCCCATTTAAACAATATGCAGTTATACATAAATATGAAAGCATAATCAAGATGATACTAAAAATAGAAAACTAAGCTAAAATTATGTTCATACTACTACCCTTATGCAATACAAGTATTTCATGATTGTAGAGAATGATCAATATTCCAAGAGATTATTAAAACTGCGAACAAATCACGAATATTATGTTCAAAACACGAAAAGTATGCTTTTAAAAAAACAACACAAATGTGCATGACCAAACTATATACGAAGGCTATTTGTTTTAAAGAAATTATTGAGTTACCCAATACCTGGTAATTATAATCCAGTCACATATATAACTAAGAAGGGCATTATGTTAATCTTATCACTATGAGCATGAAGTATGAGGAAATTACGCTAATCCTAGACTTACATATATATAACGAAGGTGAAAAAGAAAAAAAGCAAGTGAAACAGAATAAAAGAAAGTCTTGACGTTGATTTCTACTCTTGTAGAGTGCAAGAAGAACATTAGGGCCCCTTTTTAACGCATTCATTAATCAAATCGTTGAAAATCTTGCACTTCTCCTCCTTTCTATATTATGTGTTCAAGTTGTATTTAAAGGTGTCGTTTAAACAGTTGCATGGAAAATGGACAGTATTAGGCTTTGTAGTCGGTTTTGCAGCTGCTTAGATGCAAAAATTACTTTCAACTTTTGGTGAGCACCATTCGACATATCATGTTGATGATGATGGACTATTCTCAGACTAATCAACGCACAAAAAATAGTTTTGATCCCAGCACCGGTAGAAGCATCAAATTGATTCCTGTAGATTTGATGTTTATAAAGAGATTTACAACATTCCAATTAGAAATAATAAATAAAATGCAAAAAAGACACAGGGCCTTGTGCTCGTAACAGACACAAAACTGAAAACTAAACAGAAAACCAACAACAATTAACCTAGTAGACTAATAAAAAGGCCCCTCTAACTTATCCCCTCAAGCAAGAAAAAAAACTTAAAACACCTAAAAACTGAAAACAAAAATAACAAAAAAAAAATCTATTCAGTGGGGCCTTTACATAACCACCCACAACACAAAAATTGATATTTTTGAATATGTTCTTCTCATCTGCTCGTAATGATAACAATATACCGGGAACCATCTTCACGAAGTATCATCAAACAACGAAATGTGATCTATGAACATAGATAAATTAGTTTGCTTTGTGATGTACTAATGGGCTTCAGTATTCGGTTCCATTCTCCGAATTAGCACAAATAAACATCACACTGCACAAATAAAAATTATTATTCACACAAGTAAACATCATACTAATTAGCAAGGCTTTAATACTTGTGCTACAAACAAAACAAATTAATGACTGACAGCTATCTGTTTATCCTTATAGTACAGTTCATCTTTACAATAATCACCACTGAAAAAGAGAAAAAATGATGTGAAAAAGTGACTAAAGAAACCTTGCAAAAAAATATAATGATAAGATAAATAAACAAAATATACATCAACCAAAGAAATGTGGTTTAAGAATCATTGTTATAACTCATTCAACTATGCATCAACCAAAGAAAATAATATGTAAAGACAAAACAACGCATCAACCAAACTGATTATGATTCTGAATATAATTCTGAATAGAAACTTATTTATGAAATGTTCTTCAATAATTGAATTTATGTAAGTAGATGGTCAAATACGGCTTGCTTCTATTCTTGGAGTGTTTGACACTGTATGAACAGTATGCCATATGTTCTGAATACATATCAATACTTTAGAAATTAATTCAAATAATATAAAATAGAGTATGCCATAAGTTCTAACGGAAGAAATAGGGTACCTCTGTCCTCCGGGATAACAGAAGTCCATACGGTGAGGTTGTGCCTCGAGTTGCATGATTAATGTTCTATCTTTATATGATTCCTTATTGATAGTATTATATTCTGATATAGCTTCATCAAATTGTTTCTTGGCAAGGTGGAAGGCCTTGGGATACCTATTGGAAACTTAACAAATTATGCACTGCTACTCAACTAAAACAAAATAATTGTGAAAAGAAAAAAACATGAAAACCTCACACAAACATGCATACATTTTATTTAGTTGATAATTCAACTATTGATTCATCACCAGTGATTCAAGCTCGACATTATTTTGAGAATTCCAAAGGAACAACATGTAATCATGAACACTGTATTTTGTTTTAGGGCACTGTGATTCAAATGGCCATACATTTCTTCATTCGGACCAACATAGGTAATAACATGTACTTAGAAAAGCATCATGTAAAAGCCAATTAAGCATTTGGTCAAATATACACATTAGAATGGCAATTTCAAAAAAGATAGTTATGGCTTTCAAGTCTTACCAAAATCATGCTGAGGAGCTAGTTAAGTGATACCGGTTAGCAAATCCTTTTATTCCTTACACTTCCGTCCTTGGTGGTACATTCGCTACCAAAGTGGCCTATTATCTTACTTAGTTGATCGATAGCGTGACAACCCGACAACCGAGATAAGGGGTGGCCACCCCGATACTCAAACGTAACAGGAATCATGGATGGATATCATTCTCAGCATCAACAAAAATAAACTGAGTATACGGCAAAACCACCCAATAAGTCAGAAAACGGGTTGCCAAAAAGTTTAGAAATTAAAATCAGCTAAGAAAATTAAGTTTAAACAACCCATTCTGACATGCAAGTGGAATTCCACAAGAATAAATATAATACAACTAAGACGAATGTATACAAAAGGACCAAATAAGCTATCGATCCACAACAACATACAACGAAGTACAACAATTTAATGTCTTACTTAATGCATTCATTAAACAAGTACAATTTTTTGGGCCACACGCTCGAGTGAAAAGACCCGATCATAACTAGAACACAAAGATGAGGGCGTCTAATTCAATGACCTGTAATATCCACAAAAATCTTACAACCCGTCAAAGTAACTGGAATGGAAACATCAAAATGGACGTCCTTCTGGGGGAGCAACTGAGCGGATACAATCATATATACAACAAGGAAAGTAAATCGTTCAGGGCCGGGTTCTATATGATAAACATAAGAAATAAAAAGCATGATAGAAATGAACAGTTATGCATGAATGATAAGGATGCTAAACTTACATTACAAATTAAATAAATGATGAAATGAAATGTGATTTACATAAAAGAAAGAAAAGTAAATAACTTAAATTTAAAACCTTTCCTCATTTATCCGATTTCCATCTCCTTTTACATTCCTTAATAGGAATAAAACCATTTGTTCCGTTTAATCAAGAAGATATAATTTCCTTTCATTTATTAGCTTCCATAGTTAATTATCTTTCCATTCCTTAATAGGAATACCATTTATACCAAGTGCTCCTTATGGCACATAAATCTCAATCCTGTGTTCTTTATGGCACGTATCCATGCTCTTTATGGAATATACCCATCAAGACCCACTTGATGCAGAAAAGTTATATTCTCATACATATAACGATTCTAAGACCACCCCTCCGAGTTTCCCCATTGGGCGCGCCCCTAAATGACCATCATCTTCCAGGGACTATCTATACAAGACAACCTGGGCACCTATCGATACGTCGGGAAGCGGCCATATGCCTGCGGGAGAGTCAGATCCACACCCAGAATCCCCTCACCAGCCCAGAAAAAATATAAAAAACCCCGCATATGGCCTAGGACTATATCCACCATGCATTCACTAGCGAGTGGGCATCACCAAGCACGAACTTCCCTTATGATGTCATTTAGAGAGGTGTGTATCAGTAAATTAACATTTACCATTTTAATCTCATTTTCATTTTCAATGAGCATTACCAAATTCCATTTCCAATATCCATTTGTTTTGTTCTTTTTATTCGAACCTATCATCATTAAACAACTGGGTTCATTTTGTTTGAACCAATCATCTTTATCACAGTTTGGGTTCATTTTAGTTGAACCTATCATCTTTACACATTTGGGTTCATATTATGTGAACCTAATTCCCATCGAATATAGTCATTAATATTCCTCAAATTTCAAGACCCGGCTTAGTCTCCAAATAGACATTATGATCCTATAATTCCCAAAGTTCATAGGATTCCGATAAGCCCCTAAGTCTCCAAGCATGGGCATTTTACTTCCTAACTTCTAAAATTTTCAATAAAAGAAGTAATGCCTTAGCATCACTTTAAACCTTCCCGGAATAAACCCCAGATGACCCAATTCCAGTCTAAGGTGGCGACCAAACTCAACTACAACTCTAGGACTCTAAGTTTACTTCATTTAAGAAGGTTCCTAGGTCCTAAACCAAAAGAAAAAGAATAAAAATTAAAAAGGAAAATGACTCAAAACTGCAGGACCCGAATCGATTCGCCCTAAGGGCCGAATCGATTTTCCCCCCCCGAATCGATTCGCTCTTAAAGGGAATCGGTTCAAAAAACAAACCCAGGTTTCTGCAAATTTCCGAATCGATTCGTCCTTAACTCGAATAGATTCGGGTACCAAGACCTGGGATTCTGCAACTATGCGAATCGATTCGCCCTAGGGGCCGAATCGATTCACCCCTGCGAAAAAGCCAAGTTTGGCTATGGAGTTCTAAACTCCAATTCTTCCCCCAATCTCAAAACAAACCCAACCAAGATCATATGCTGCAAAATTGCTACACAAAAATACCTCTAACTACTAACATTAACATTATTTTATCATCCAAATCAATTTCAAAGGGTTAATACCCATAAATCCAACAAAACCCTAAAATGTTAAACCATAAGAATTCAGTAACTATCAAAACTAATTATTCTCCTTAAATCACATAATAGTAAGTAGATTACTTGCTTTGATCATGCAAATGCAGATTTGATTTGGTGTAGGCAATGATCCAAACTCCAATCTCTCTTTTTCTCCAAAGTTCTCTTCCTCTCTCTACTCTCTCTAAGGCTCAATTGTATAAAATGGAAGAATAAAAATGGGGTTGGGAAAATAAAACATGTCTTAAGTCTAAGAAGCCCACTTAAATGACCAATATGCGATATAATAAATCGTAACTACCCATTTAAGCTACAAACAGTCAAAAGTGCCCGAAATACCAAAATGCAATATAGCACTTATTTTGACTGTCTCGCACCTACCGGGACTAACTAAACCCTCCAAATTATCATTTGGATTTTTTATAACTCATTTTAAGTTCCGGTATCTCATTAAACCAAAATGTCATTTTATATCTTATGACACAATAAATCACCACATGAATATTTTTACCCACTCATCAGGTAATCATACTACATTTCAGTAAATATTAACCTTTTTCATATTAAATTAATATTTACTCAACATCCATCATTTTATAATTAAAAACTTCACATAGTAAATAAATATAAAATATGCTATCAAACGTGGGGTTGTTACATACTCCCCCCCCCCCCCCCCCCTTATGAGGGAATTTTGCCCCCAAAATTCAGGCATACCTCGCAAGAAGAAATGCAGATACCTTTCCCGCATGTCATCCCCACGATCACATGTCGATTCCTCGACACTATGATGATTACAATACACCCTAACCAAAGTACTACCCGCGATTTCATTTGCCACTTCCCACACTCTAAAAATAGCAACCGACTACACCTCACCAGACACGTCAAGTTGCAACTCAATATTTTTGAAAGAAATGTGCCTAAGGGCACCATCACATCTCTTGTACTTCTATACAGAAGAGATATGGAACACGTCACGAACTTGCCACAAGTATTTCAGTAGAGCAAGTTAATAATCTATCGAACCCACCTTGACAAATATAGGAAAGGTCCAACGTAACGCGGTGCAAGTTTTCCTTTTGTACACGAAATGCTTAATGTCATTCATAGGCGATACTCGCACCAACACTCGCTCCACCGACCTCAATATTCACATGCCTTCTCCCCTCATCGACTTAGATCTTTCGTTGATCTTGGTTATACGAATGCAATTTCGAACGAGCTAAATTTTTGAAGAAGTATCTCGGATCATTCCAGGTCCGAGAGACTTATCATCTCGCGCCTCTAACCAACAAGCGGGAGATCCACAAGGCCTACCATACAAGGCTTTTTAAACCGCTATCCCGATAGTGAATCGATACAAATCATTATAAGCGAATTCAACTAGTGGGAGACACTGTTCTCGACTACTCTTGAAGTTAAATACGCACATAAGGAGTATATTCCCCAATATATGGTTTTACCCTTTTTGTCTGGCCATCTGTTTGAGGATAATAAGAAGTACTTAACCACAATTTGATTCCCATGGCTTTTGTGAAACTTGCCACAAGTGGGAAATGAAACTCTCATCTCAGTCAGAAACTATCATCAAAGTCACTCCATGCAGTCCAGCAACCTCTCTATGCCCGACCACTACTACTGGTGGCGCATAACTTGGCACATTATGTCGTTACCCGGATGTAACGCAACCTTATAACCGCGAGATTTCACCATTTCTTCCTTTATTAAGTCCTTCTCATTCGGGACAAAAATTCTCCCGTGGAAACACATCCCGCCCTCAGAGTCAATAGAGCAGGACATTGTTCCCTCTCTTAACAACTTGGGTATGTGGCTTTAACCACCCTTGTCTCTCCTACGACATCTTGCCATGAAATGTTGTTCACACGTAAGGCTAAATTATGCCCAGGAAGTAGTACCTTCTTTTCCTATACAACGATCACCCCCACTATGAATTTTAATTCAAACATGGGATAATACTTCCAACTAGTTTAAACTTATGAAGCGCATAGACAATAAGTCAATGCTTCAGTATTATTACTTCCCATTCTGGCAGAGGCTTGTCAAATTAATCCACCCTCGAGCTTAACAACATGGGCTCAGGAGTGAGAATCAATTTACCCTTTTTAGCTCCCCAAAAGCCAACTTACCTCTGTAACACTTTACTAAGAGAGGCCTCATCTCCTTCGGCCTTATATACCAAACTTCTCTTTACTAGGGAACCAATCCCTCTTAGAGTTAACACATAATCTGTTCGTGGTCAACTCCCGACAACCTTCCAAAACTAACGTCACACAAACTAAAGGCCTTATGTCCAAACAATCCTAAGGTCTACCTACCTATACTATATCCTATCTCAGTCGTATACACATAATACTAAGTATATACCTAGCGCCTAAGACCCTTCTCTACTCCTGAAATTTGCTCAGTTTTATGCGTGGGACGTCTCGCCGAAGCGAAATCTAAATAAGGAACCCTCCTATTACACTACTACCTCGCATTGTTGGTCATCAAGATATACAGGTCTAAGACACATGTTCGGGACAGAAAAGATTCTACTTATATAAATTACCATATAAATAACTGAATATTTAACAAATCAAACATTCACTTTTCATAAAGCCTTATAATTATATATATCACAACATATGTACCTTCTCAAATAGCCTTCTTATCAAGGCATAACCCGAAGTCTAAATTCGACTTCGCATCCCATTCTCCCTCGCCCCGTTCAGAGGAGAGAACTGTATAGAGTGCTTCTATTTCGCACTTTATTAGCCACTAATCACTCTCCTACGTGATTCTCGGCTAAACCTTCAACCCAACAAAAAAATAAAATAAAATAAAAATGAAATTAACTAAAAGAAGAAAGAGCAATATCTCTCCACTTCCAACGTCGTTGAGGTTCACGCATGGAGCGTCCCACAAAAGCGGAATCCAAATAAGGAACCCCTCCTATACGCTACTACTCAACTATGACGGTCATGGAGATAAGGTATTCCAATCACATCATATCCGACCATGTCAAGGACGAGTAAATCGGCCTCAAAGCACAAATTACCACAACAAATACCTATATGTATACAAAAAAGAATTGAACGAACCATCACTCGTAAAAAACTCAACACTAGTAAAAATACTCTCAGCAGATCTCAACAAATCTGTAGTCTGAGAAGAGCTCATAAAACAAATGAGCGTGTAACACCCGTATCGAAAAAAAAAGTAACTCAAGTACCTCCGAATTAAAACTTACCCTTAATACCGGGCGGTGCTAACGAAGCAGGAGGAAGTATAACCTCCTGAATTTGATAAACTCTCCCATACAGTAATTGGCCCTACTGCATGGGAACAACCAAATCAGGTACCTAAGGTGGAAATTGAACGTATGGCTGCTGCGGAGTCCTAGGAAACTGACCCCCAGTCCATCGAGGACACTCCATCGAAATGACCTGCCTCCCCACACAGGAAGCACCGTCCCTTCATATCCTCTTGACCTTGACCCCCGATTTTTCTAAACTGGGTAATGCCTTGGCCCAGATGGTCTTTTCTTCCATGACCACCCCAACCTACATATTGTGAGGCACCTTTACCATGCCTACTATTATTGCCACCCGCAATAAACCCTCCAAACGTTGGCTCTTAGACGAACCCCCTTGTCGAGGGTCCCTCTCTTTCTGCAACTGCCCAAAGGTTGGGATGAGGGAAATGCTCCTCCTCCAATACCATGTTCTCCAAGATTTCCTGCTTGCCCCACAACAATAGCTTTCTTGCTACCCGGTGTATATAACTGATGCTCATGGGAATGGGGTGAGGCTGTATTCATAACCTCATTAAAAGTTTGTAAAGCTGGATTACCCAACGATTGTTTTCGGATTCTCCAGTTTAGACCTCACATAAACTTTGAGATCTTCCTATCTTTCGGAGCCACTTCATCCGGCATAAAACTCTCCAACCGTGTAAACTCCTCTACATATTCCGCCACAGATCTCTCTCCTTGCACAACATCCTGGAACTTCTTTCTCATCTCCCTTTGAACAGTGGGAGGAACTTACTCACGATCAAACAAAGCCCAGAACTCAGTGATCATCATTGTGTCTCTCCGTTCTAGTGTGGTTATTGTCTCCCACCAGTACAACGCAGATTCGACAAGCTTAAAGGTGGCAAGGACTTGTTTCTCTCCTCGCTACATTCTATCATTCGAAGGTGGCATTGGTTGTCCTCTTTCCAGTTATTAGCTTTGATAACATTCACGCCTCCCTCGAATTCCGAGGGATTTCCCTTTAGAAAGGACTCCCAAACCCTTTTTCCACAGAGAAGGTCCCATAGGAGCCTGAACATCGTAAGCCCATTGTTGATCCTGTGGCAATTTTTGGACCACTGTGGTCATGGCGGTGTTAACTGCTGGAGCTACTATGTTTTCTACCTCCGCAGTGTTAACGGTCCCTTGTGGCGGCGGTGGAGAGTCTACCTCCTCTCTACAACCCTATTACGTCTCACTGGGCGACCTCTTTAGGCGGCATTGGAGATGAAGAAACAATATAGCTAAAATACTATTTGAAACTATCTATCTCACAGAAGATGGAAAACATAGACAACTATGTAGTCCTAACATTAGGCTCTATATCAAAGAACGCTACGGTAGAATGTGATGAATCCACATATATCCTGAGGACTCTAGAACCTAATGCTCTGATACCATCTGTGACAACCCGACAACCGAGATAAGGGGTGGCCAGCCCGATACTCAAATGTAACATGAAACATGGATGGATATCATTCTCAGCATCAATAAAATTAAACTGAGTATACGGGAAAACCACCCAACAAGTCAGAAAACGGGTTGCCAAAAAGTTTAGAAATTAAAACCAGTTAAGAAAATTAAGTTTAAACAACCCTTTCTGACAAGCAAGTGGGATATCACAAGAATATATATAATACAACTAAGACGAATGTATACAAAAGGACCGAATAAGATGTCGATCCACAGCAACATACAACGAAGTACAACAACTTAATGTCTTACTTAATACATTCATTAAACAAGTACAAATGTTTGGGACACACGACCGAGTGAAAAGACCTGATCATAACTAGAACACAAAGATGAGGGCGTCTAATTCAATGACCTATAATATCCACAAAATTCTTACAGCCCGTCAAAGTAACTGAAATGGAAACATCAAAACGGGCGTCCTTGTGGGGGAGCATCTGAGCGGAAACAATCATATATACAGCAAGGAACGTAAACCGGTCAGGGCCGAGTTTTATATGATCACCAGAAGAAATAAAAAGCATGATAGAAATGAACAGTTACGCATGAATGATAAGGATGATAAACTTACATTAAAAATTAAATAAATGATGAAATGAAATGTGATTTACATAAAAGAAAGAAAATTAAATAACTTAAATTTAAAACCTTTCCTCATTTATCCGATTTCCATCTCCCTTTACATTCCTTAATAGGAATAAAACCATTTATTCGGTTTAATCAGGAAGATATAATTTCCTTTCATTTATTAACTTCCATAGTTAATTATCTTTCCATTTATCTTTCCATTCCTTAATAGGAATACCATTTATACCAAGTGCTCTTTATGGCACATAAATCTCAATCCCGTGCTCTTTATGGCACGTATCCATGCTCTTTATGGCATATACCCATCATGTCTCACTTGATGCAGAAAATTTATATTCTCATACATATAACGATTCTAAAACCTCCCCTCCGAGTTTCCCCATTGGGCGCGCCCCTAAATGACCATCATCTTCCAGGGCCTATCTATAAAAGACAACCTGGGCACCTATCGATACGTCGGGAAGCGGCCATATGCCTGCGGGAGAGTCAGGACCACACCCAAAATCCCCTCACCAGCGTAAAAAACATATAAAAACCCCACATATGGCTTAGGACAATATCCACCATGCATTCACTAGCCAGTGGGCATCACCAAGCTCGAACTTCCCTTATGATGTCATTTAGAGTGGTGTGTATCAGTAAATTAACATTTACCATTTTAATCTCATTTTCATTTTCAATTGCCATTACCAAATTCCATTTCCAATATCCATGTGTTTGGTTCTTTTTATTCGAACCTATCATCATTAAACAACTGGGTTCATTTTGTTTGAACCAATCATCTTTATCACAGTTTGGGTTCATTTTAGTTGAACCTATCATCTTTACACATTTGGGTTCATATTATGCGAACCTAATTCCCATCGAAAATAGTCATTAATATTCCTCAAATTACAAGTCCCAGCTTAGTCTCCAATTAGAAATTATGATCCTACAATTCCCAAAGTTCATAGGATTCCGATAAGCCCCTAAGTCTCCAAGCATGGGCATTTGACTTCCTAACTTCTAAAAATTTCAATAAAAGAAGTAATGCGTTAGCATCACTTTAAACCTTCCCGGAATAAACCCCAGATGACCCAATTCTAGTCAAGGGTGGCGACCAAACTCAACTACAACTCTAGGACTCTAAGTTTACTTCATTTAAGAAGGTTCCTAAGTCCTAAACCAAAAGAAAAAGAATAAAAATTAAAAAGGAAAATGACTCAAAACTGGAGGACCCGAATCGATTCGCTCTTAAAGAGAATCGGTTCAAAAAACAAACCCAGGTTTCTGCAAATGCCGAATCGATTCGTCCTTAACCCGAATCGATTCAGGTACCAAGACCTGGGATTCTGTAACTATGCGAATCGATTCGCCCTAGGGGCCGAATCGATTTGCCCCTGCGAAAAAGCCAAGTTTGGATATGGGGTTCTAAACTCCAGTTCTTCCCCCAATCTCAAAACAAACCCAACGAAGATCATATGCTGCAAATTTGCTACACCAAAATACCTCTAACTACTAACATTAACATTATTTTATCATCCAAATCAATTTCAAAGGGTTAATACCCATAAATCCAACAAAACCCTAAAATGTTAAACCATAACAATTCAGTAACTATCAAAACTAATTATTCTCCTTAAATCACATAATAGCAAGTAGATTACTTGCCTTGATCATGCAAATGCAGATTTGATTTGGTGTAGGCAATGATCCAAGCTCCAATATCTCTTTTTATCCAAAGTTCTCTTCCTCTCTCTACTCTCTCTAGGGCTCAATTGTATAACATGGAAGAATAGAATGGGGTTGGGAAAATAAAATGTGGCTTAAGTCTAAGAAGCCCACTTAAATGACCAATACGTGTTATAATAAATCGCAACTACCCATTTAAGCTATAAACCTTCAAAAGTGCCCGAAATACCAAAATGCAATATAGCACTTATTTTGACTGTCTCGCACTACCGGGACTAACTACACCCTTCAAATTATCATTTGGAATTTTTGTAACTCATTTTAAGTTCTGGTATCTCATTAAACCAAAATGTCACTTTATATCTTATGACACAATAAATCACCACATGGATATTTTTACCCACTCATCAGGTAATCATACTACATTTCAGTAAATATTAACAATTTTCATATTAAATTAATATTTTCTCAACGTCCATCATTTTATAATTAATTACTACACATAGTAAATAAATATAAAATATGCTATCAAATGTGGGGGTTGTTACAGACAGTTTTTACTTCAGTCAGGAGCTATGCCGGGCTTACGAAAATCCAGCGAATAAAGTGGAACAACCGTGGTATCTCTACCATTCATGCCATTTTTCAATCCCATCAGATAGCTGGGCCAATTACATTTCGAAGTTCGCCACTCTAAACAATTGCATTGGGGGGTTCTGTTGGTTATATCCTGGTTTATGAGGAGTAGAGTATGTTCTTCATCGCTCTCTTTTTGGAATAGCAGTAGCATATATTTACAAAAGAAGATGAAAAATAATTGAAAAATATAATTTCACAACCCAAACAGGATACACTCACTTCCTAAAAGAAAAAAACCAAGAAAAATCTAAACAATTAATGAACTGGAAGGCTACTCCAATCTAAAACCATACAACCATTTCACCAAACACCTAAAGGTTTACTATAGTTATCTATTTAAAAACTTAAGAAAGAGAAATAGGTAAATTCCATCCATTCAAAACAGTATATATCACTAACTCAAATTACAATATTAATTCAATGTAATTGATATACATTCAATAAAAATTGATCTAACCCGAGCCTCAAATACCCTCACAAAGATACTTGTGAAGTTGTGATACACAGTTGACACTAATGAAGGCAAAAAAATTGTGGAGAGCTCCTACTTTAGCCTTCTACCAACTTTATGAACTGTAAATTCAACAAACTTGGTAATTTGAATAATGCCCCTTGGCTTCAACATAATATACAAACTAAGGTATAATTTTTAAAACTATTTAAAATAGGGAAAACACATTCTAGTCAGACATACTAACAACTAAATTACAAACAAAAATCAATAAAATTAAAGGTTACCTATAAAGAAAATAATAGTAAGGTCTATATGGCATTTTGATCACGGTCTATAAAGGAACCAATAGCCCTAAAAAATGCCCTAAAATTGTAAACCTTTCAGCAAAACTCATATATTTACACTATGAAGCTAAAGACCAAAAGCCCTAAAAAAAGAAAAAAAACATACCTGACAAATGCTATATGAGAATCCCAAAATGTAAAATCATATCAGTTGCCAGATCTATAAAAAATGCTCAAATGTTATATGAGAATCCTAAACTCATAAAATCTCCCAATATAAAGGAACCAATAGCCTTAAAAAATTCCCTAAAATTGTAAACCTTTCATCAAGCCTCATATAATTACACTGTGAAGCTGAAGACCAAAAGCCCTAAAAATGAAAAAAAAAAAACATACCTGGAAAATGCTATATGAGAATCCTAAAATGTAAAATCATATCAGTGGCCAGATCTATAAAAAATGCTCAAATGCTATATTAGAATCCTAAAAACTCATAAATTCTCCCAATATAAATTTCAACCAAAATATTTAACACTACCATAGTAACAAAATTATATGAAAAAATGGACAAAGAAAATACAGGGAGGGAGAACAAAGAGTATACCTGAAATCATGGATGAGTATACCGAGTTAGATCTGCAAAAACATTTGGAAAGTGTAGAAAGTAAACTAATTTCTGATATTCAAAAACCCAGAAAACCAAAACCAAGATTAAAGAAAACAAATCTGAAGTAAAAATCATACCACAAAATTACACTGTGGGGGTGAAAGAATGGGAGTAATCGATTATGGAGTTGGTGTATCACGAAGCTATATTGATGGAGTAGAGAGAGAGAGAGAGGGGAAGCGATTACGAGGGTGAGTGCGTGTGAGAAGAGGGAGGAAGAGAAAGAGGTGGGCGGATGAGTGAGAATAGGGAAGATCAAACTGAGATCGTGGGTTAGGGTTTTGGGTTCATCTGTCTTTGGTAGGATCTAATCCCAACCCTTCATTTCGTGCCTAGATGGCTTCGATCTAAACCGTGAAGTGTCTTGCCAACTTATGAATAGTGAAAATACCATTGTAACTTATTATTATATATATATATATATATATATATATATATATATATATATATATATATCTCTGTGTGTGTGTGTGTGTGTGTGTGTGTACATTATAGTGTGATGAACAAAAAAATGCTTGTATTGTTGTACTTGATCCTAGTAAGTAGGGTCATTTTCTGATCGGATTATGGGTGGATAGGTTTATTATCGAGCGGGGAGATATAGCTCATGATTCATTTACAATAATAAACTAGTAATATTAAGAGAACGATATTGTGTTACGTCTTTTTTAACATGAGAGTGGATGAGTATACTTTTATGACTAGAGACCAAAATTTGGGGGTATGTGCAATGGACTGAGGGCCAAGTGGTTCTCAATGACCGACAATGTTAAGTAGTAGTGGATCAGCGAGGTACCATGTTTGGATTTCTCTTTGTGAGACGTCCCAACATGAAACTTAGTTCAACATTGGAAGTGGGAGATGTTTGGTCATTTGTACATGGTTTTGGTACCTTGGTTATTATAAATATATGTAGTTACAACTGTGAGTGAAAGTTACATTACGATTTAAGGCTAGTAGAGCCGGGTAATATTTATGCACATGAGTATGGGTCTAGGATGTCTGGGAGCCCTGTGTAATTAATTTAATTTGAATAACATTCACTACTAGAAGGGTAGAAATATGTGTAGCAATCTTAGGGGTAAGTGAGTAGGGAAGTATTCGAGGCTTGGAGTACTAGACTTATCTTAATTTCAAGGAAAAAATTCCTTTGTAAGGGAGAAGTAACTAATACCCCATAAATATGAGGATATACAATTTACTTTATTTGGTGGCATAGGATTTAATTAATCTGGAGGATTTAATTGATTTAGTGAATGAAGATTTAGTTAATTCGAGTTATTTTTTTAAAACCTACATGTGTCGTAATTTGAGGTCAAGATTGAAGAACTTTTGTAAAGTGACTTGAATGACGATTCTGAGTGCATGGTTGATTCTGAATAGGTAGAGATAGTCAGAAAAGAGTACCCAATGTTAGTAATTGGGGTGTTCGCGGCATTCGGGCTTGGCCCATAAGATTAATTTTTAGATTATCAATATAAAAGCTACATTAGGGAGTTTGTGGCATACACAACTCAATAAGAGAACCCTATTTTTGTTTATGAGAATAGAGGGATAAATTGGGGAGCATTTAGGAGGAAAATCAAAAAGAATTGGGTGGGTTCTTTGTCAAATCTTCATCCATGGCAAAGGAAAATCAGACCGTATGAATCAAATTAGGAAAGTAGTTAAACTTTCTTTCAATTTAATTGTAGTATTTCGATTCATATCTCAGTGGGTGTAATAAATAAATTCATTTTTGAGAGTGGGCTATTAAATGAAATGGGTTTTGGCGATTTGAGTATATTGTGCAGATTAATAGTGATATTGATGTTGTTATATAGGATTCTAGGTTGTCAGAATCTGAACTTTGTGATAAACCCAGTAGAGAATGATGTCCAATTTTTAATTTCAACACTAAATTGGTAAACGATTAAAGGAAACCCAGATATAATCCAAATCAAAAAATATCGGTCAATGTGTAAATTTTTTATTGATTAAGGGTTTCTAGGATCATTAGAACCTGTTTTATAAGGATTAAATTTTGATTATGATTTGGGTCAAGATTTAAGGGTGACTCCAGCCCTTGAAAGACCCGCAATGGAAAAAACAACGTGAGGAAGTCGAAGGTCATTCTAGGGATCGAAGATCTCACACGAATGACATAGATATGCCGTGTGAATGACTGTGGTAATCATTTGAACGATGGTGGGGGTTTGGGGACAGTTTCATCTTCCACCTGGGATTACTTTTGGGATTATCTTTTAAGGGATTTTATTATGTGAAAATAGAAGGGAGGTCAGTACTTAGGGCCTTGGGATGTGGGTTTTAAGATATATTTTATTTAGATAGAGTGCCAATCTAAATAACGGAAACAGGGTGAAATAAATTAAGGAGGTTAAAAAACGGACCAAGTTAGGGAGTTCGGGAATTATGGTTGAGTGACATTCATGGTTCATTAAAAAATTTGTTACGCTTTTAAAGTGTGACAAATTTCAAAAAGCGGGATTTTTATTTTTTCCTTATCTATTAGCCGAAAGAGTTTTATGCTTTGGGGACTGTTCTAAAAGACCTAATACTTATATATAGTCATATTAGGACTCTTTTTATTCTGATTTCATCCATGAAAAAGCTTCATAACAAGGAGAAACATCTAGGGGAACAATTTGCATATTTTACACCTTAAATTGAAGAGCTTTTCAAAATTTTCTTCAAGATTTGATTTCTTCTTGCATGTTCATGTTCTTTAATCTGGGTAACCTTTATTTCAAGAACTTTGATTATTACTTCATTATGTTTCCATGAATTTTAATGTGTTTTTACGTTCAGATTCGTAATTCCATACTAGGATAGATTTCTAAGGGTTGTGGAGCACGAACCCAACCCGATGTAGTTTGCACGTATAAAAAATTGGTCTTCGAATTAAATATGGATTGAATCGTATTAAATATTTATTGAAACCGTCATAGGACTTTTAACCTCGTTTTGGCTAGGTAACCGGGGTGTTTAAGACTGCGATTCAGGTGTTAGCTATTTCAACACCTCTTTATTCTTGCTCTTGATTATGTACGATGCAAGTTAGTACTCTCATATATGTAATTCTTAAGATTAATAAAGATCGGGTTTAATCAATTATCTAATTTAAGGTAGTTTCATATCCGACAAACATACTAGATTTTAGGGGATCATATTCCAACCTTATCTCTCATTAATATTAATCAATCCAATTTTTTTTTAGTTTAAATTAAGATTAGATAACTTCTTTATTTTTCCCGTTTTCCTTTATCACCCCATCATCCTCTTTTACACTTCATTTTTGAAGTAATAAATAAATTAAAATATATCAAACATTCCCTATGAATTCGATACCCATACAAGTTTCTATACTCCTTAAGAGTGTAGTTATAGTTTATGTTTTTTTTATTTATGGTCGGAAGCCGATAAGAAAGATTAGTGTATTACACGGATGCTCGATTTTCACCTCGATCAAAATGGAGTCGTTGCCCAGGAGTGTTTTTCTATAGACTATAATTGATTTACTCTTTCGTATGATATTTTTCTTTTGTATTTTTTTTAGTTTTAACCTCTTTTGCAGGATTGAGCAATTGAGTGCTAATAAATGTTGAATCCTCAACTGCACACCTCTCTATGTGGATTGTCCGTTTATAACCTATTCAGTAATCATGTTTTTTATAGCCAGTTTGTTAATTATAATGGTTCATATGGGAATAGTTCTGAAATTTCTTATCTTCGAGAATCTGCGTCTCGACCTATTACCATTGGTGAGGGCCTTCAAATTCGTTACAACGAAAGGCTAGAGAATAAATATTGGGAAGAAAATCATGTTCAAGGTTTTTATTTTCAAGAATCTCCGCCATGACCTATTACCATTGGTGAGGGCATTCAAAGCCTAGAGTATGAAAGGCTTGAAAACAAATATCGTGAAAAAATCGTTTTGGGGAAAAAGAGTTGGATGAATTATTCGAATCCAATGACGAATTTTCTTCCAATATTTATGAAACTAAAGGACATTTTCAACCAAATGAGGAATTCGAGGTTCTAGAGCCAAGGAATCCTACTTTGGAAGAAAAAATGCTTCTTCTAATCAAAAGCGTACTCAATTTTATTTCCACCCAAAGAAAGATGAATATCTTTATTGTTCTTGTTACGGAAATGAACTCACTTTGTGATGAGATGTAATCTAATTTGGAAAACAAAGAGGAGGTTGAGACTTGCGTGTCACCTCAAATTTTTTGAAGAACATCTCATTAAAAGTGAGTCTTTCTCCTTTGAAATTCAATCCCTAACTGATGACGAATCAATTGAGATTGAATATATTTCACTATCATTTTCATTATTTGTTTTTCAACTATTACAAATACCGTAAGATTCCTATGAGTCGGTTGAAACATTTAAACCATTTACCGACAAGGAATCCTTGCTTGAATTGTTTTCCAAGATTGACTTTTCATTTTTGTTTTCCAAGATTGACTTTTCATTTCGGTAATGATTCTATTTTTCTTGGATCCCAATTGTACATGTGCCCCTTGGCACCCAAATTCCCCATCATCACTTAAATTTATTTAATTGGTGATGGTTCATTTCTTACGCCTTACACATGCCTTCCGTTGTTCAAACTGAATTCTTATTTTTTGGGCGGCGTAATTGAAAATGAGGGTACACCAATTCTCCCTCAATGTGAAATTGAATTTTGGGTGGACCCTCAAATTTTTCGACTATTAGTGTATAACTTAATAGAAGTTCAAATCGTAGGTTCTACATAGCTAGTTTCTTTCTTTCCTTTCCTTTTTCTTAATTATAGTTTAGAGTAATTAGTTAAAGTTTTTGTTATGCTTGGTTCTAACGTGTTTTGTAGATTCAATGGACTCAGATTTATCGGGGATCGCTCCATTTTGGGTAATATCTTTCTTTTCCTCTTTTTATGTTGTGTTCTTGATTCGAATTGAGGACAATGCAAAATCGAAGTTAGGGGGTGTGGGATATCCTTCCCATTTGTTGTTTAGATTCATTGACTTGATCACGTGCTCGCTCCAAGTAGTTTTTTTTAGAAAATGTTAAAAAAATTCCAAAAAATTGAAAAAAGTTTGAAAAGGCCAAAAATATTTTTCTTCAAAATAAATAAAAATAAAAATTTAAAATTTTCAAAGATATCACCAAATATTTGTTTAAAGTATCAAATTTGTAGAATTTCAAAGGCACTATGCCCAAATTGATCAAAGATGGAAATGGAAAGAAAGTTGAAGACTTTACGAATAAGTGTGGAGTTAATTAACCCGGTGAGATTTCGAGCCTATCAATTTTTGTGTTTTTAATTCAGTATCAGTTAATTGTTAACTCAAAGTTCTTTTCGACATTGAAATAATTCGTTGATGATATCTAATTTATTGTTTTGATTGGTAACATAAAACGTGTGAGATGTTATCATGAAAAATGTACTAAATATATCTCTAAACTAAAATTAATCTCGAGACGTATATCGTAAAATAATTAGTAATTTCGACAATAAAGTTAGGCCATCGTTTGTTTACCCAAAAAGATTATCCATAAAAACTTGTGAAATATTTTTCCTTTGCAACCCAATTTGAGACTAATAAAATGTTTTCGCTTTTCGTTTGATAACTGAAAAAACCTAAATAACACAGGATTGTGAAAAGTGTGAATTGCAAAAATTAAGTGCAATAAGTGCATAAAAAAATGGGGAAAAGAAAAAAAAACTAAATAATACTAAAAAAATAGAATGAAGAGAAAAAAATGAGCCGAAGCCCGAAAAAGAACAAACGGACGACATAAGGTCATTTCCCTATTGTGAACATTCCAATCATTCCCATTTTTACCCAATACACCTTTAAACCTGAGAAAGTCCTAAGTGAGTCTGGACTGCGAAATTAATTACCGCTTGGAGAGATAAAATACGAAAATATAATAAGAGATTAACTAATGTGTATAAGAGGCAATGCTACCTCTTTTCTAATGACCGTAATCCGATGAAGAGATCTTTTTACCCGCAAAAATTCCAACTTTTAATTTTTTGTACATGAATTCGTGTCCATTACATTTACTCCTCATATCACGCATATCGAGAGAAAATAGCCACAATCCAAGTGATTCATTTAGGAGAGCATCCATGAGATTTTGGAATAAAAACGAATTTGCATAAAGTAACGTAATAATCAATCTGTCGAAATTTGAGGTTAATTTTTGGCTTCGCACACACATGGGAAATTGAGGCTTATGAATATAAATCTATGGTGATTATTTTTTGAAAAGTTTAAATTGTACAATTTTTAGATATTTTGAATTTTTTTTGAGTCAAAGCCGAATTTTGAGGGTATATTCACTACAAAACCTCACGAGACACCACTCGTCCTACTAGGGCAACCTATGGGTCTAAAGGCTTGTAGAATACGCTAAATATAATCTCCTGCCCGTGAAAAAGGTATTCTATCCTAATAAAGTTTTTGAAGAGGTCTTAACTCATTCTCTTATGCTTTTACATTTCTCGAGACATGCAAAATTCTAAGTTAGGGGCATTTCATTCGACAAAAATTCTTCAAATTTATCCCCTTAATTTTGATATTTTACATGTTCCCACGCGTTGTTATTTATGTAGATTTATCACATATTTATGCTCTTAACCATTTTTGGCAAGTACTTCATGTTTTATGCATCTCTTATGTGTTTTACAGGTATTTCAAGCAAGAAACATATAACAAAGAACTCAAAATGGTGAAAGAAACAAATAAATGGGACGTTAAAGGGCATTTTCTTAATTTCACAACCATATTTTGGTGGTGGGGAAATAGGAAAGTTGAAGAGCTCAAAATTACAAGAACACTGGAAAACATGGCACCTAATCCAAGCTATGGTGAAGAAGTTACGCAAGTTTGAAGATTGAGAAAGAAATCCCAAAATCCAAATGAAAAAGAGGAGACCAAGGCTAGGACCTTCTAGAAATCCGAATCGGTTCACCTAGAACCTGAACCGGTTAGCCCTTTTGTCACGCTCCAGATTCATTAAAAATTAATCAAGATTTTAAAGTGTGACAAATTTTTAGAAGCGGGATTTTTATTTTCTCCTTATCTTTTAGCCAAAAGATTTTTATGCTTTGGGGACTCTTCTAAACGACCAAGGCTTATATATAGTCATATTATGACTCTTTTTATTCTGATTTCATTCATGAAAAATATTCATAACAAGGAGAAACATCTAGGGGAACAATTTACATATTTTGCACCTTTCATTCAAAGCTTTTCCATTTTTTCTTTAGGATTCGATTTCTTCTTGGATGTACATGTTCTTTAATCTTGGTAACCTTTATTTCAAGAACATTGATTATTACTTCTTTACGTTTTCATGGATGTTAATGTCTGTTTACGTAGATATGCATAATATTGTACTGGGCAACATTTCTAAGGCTTGGGGTGCATGAACCCAACCTGATGTAGTTTGCACATATAAAAAATTAGCCTTCGAACTAAATAAGGATTGAATCATGTTAAGTAGTTGTTGCAACCGTCGTACGACTTTTACCCTCATTTCCCCTAGGTAATTGGGATGTTTAGGAGTGCGATTCACGTGTTATCTATTTCAACACCACTTTATTCTTGCTATTGATAATGTATGATGCGAGCTAGTACTCTCATAAATGTAATGCTTGAGATTAATAAATATCGGGTTTAATCAATTATCTAATTCAAGAAAGTTTTATATCTTGTAAACATACTAGGGTTTGGGGTACTATATCCCAACCTTATTTCTCATTCATATTAATTAATCCATATTTTTTAGTTGTAATTAAGTTTAGTTAACTTCTTTAGTTTTTCCCTTTTTCCTTTCTCACCCTATCATCATCTTTTACACTTTATTTTGTAATTAACAAATCAATTAAAATATGTCAAACATTACCTGTGGATTTGATACCTAGACTAGCCATTATACTCCTTAATAGTGTAGTTAAAGTTTAGTTTTTTTTCTAGTGTGGTCGGTGTGACAACCCGCGATCCGAGATAAGGGGTGGCCAGCCCGATACTCAAACGTAACAGGAATCATGGATGGATATCATTCTCAGCATCAATAAAATAAACTGAGTATACGGGAAAACCACCCAATACCTCAGAAAACGGGTTGCCAATAAGTGTAAAATTTTAAAAATGCAGTTAAGAAAATTAAATTTAAACAAACCAAATCTGATAAGCAAGTGGAATTCCATAGGAATATATATAATACAACTAAAACGTATGTACACAAATGGACCGAATAAGCTGTCGATCCACAGCTACATAGAACATCGTACAATAAATTTAATATCTTATGTAATACATTCATTAATCAAATACAAATGTTTGGGCCACACGCCCGAGTGAAAAGACCCGATCATATCTAGAATAACAAGAATGAAAGCGTCTAATACAACGTCCTGTAATAACCCGCAAAGTCTTACAGCTCGTCGAAGGCAAAGGAAGGGGAACATCAAAACTGGCGTCCTTGCGGGGGAGCACCTGAGCGGATATAATCATACAGAGAACAAGAAAAGTAAACCGGTCAGAGTCGGGTTCTATATGATCACCAGAAGAAATAAAAAGCATGATATAAATGAATAGTTATGCATGAACGATAAGAATGAGAATATGGCATGCTATCTACAGTTACAAATAAGGATTAAAAGTAAAGCACTATAATTTAAAACCTTTAGTCATCAATAAAATTTCCATTTCCTTTTTACATTCCTTATTAGGAATAAAACCATTTATTCGGTTTAATCAATAAGTTATAATTTCCTTTCATTAATTAAAACTTCCCATTTTTATCTTTCCATCCCTTAATAGGGATATCATTTACATCAAGTGCTCTTTATGGCACATATATCATTCATGTGCTCTTTATGGAACATATCATACGCTCTTTGTGGCATTTAACAACCATCAAGTCCAACTTTATGAAAATATAGTTATATTCATATACATATAACGATATCTAAGACCGCCCGTCCGGGTTTTCCCACTGTGCGCACCCTTAAATGACCATGATCTTCCAGGGCCTAACATAAGACAACCTGGGCACCTATCGAATTTCGTCGGGAAGCGACCATGTGCCTGTGGGGTAGTCAAGACCACACCCAGAATCTCCTACCCATCGCAGAAAAATACATATATATAAAAGCGCTCACATGGCCTAGGACTATATCCACCCTGCATTCATTAGCCAGGGGGCTTCACCTCACGAACGAACTTCCCTTATGATGTCATTTAGAGAGGTGTGTAACAATAAATTAACATATACATTTTATTATCATATTCATTACCAATATCCAATTCTATTACCCAAGTGATTAGTTCTTTTTATTTGAGACTATCATTATTAAACAACCAGGTTCATTTTATTTGAATCAATCATCATTAAACCATTTGGGTTCATTTTATGCGAACCTAATTCCCATCGAATATTGCCATTAATATTCCTCAAATTAAAAGTCTAGACTAAATCTCCAAATAATCATTATGATTCTACGAATCCCCAAGGTTCATGTAATCTCAGTAAACCCCTAAAGTCTCCAAGCATGGGCTCTCAAACTCCTAACTTCTACAAATTCAATAAAAGAAGTAATGCCTTAACATTACTTTAAACCCCCCCGGAATAAACCTCAGATGAACCCATTTCTAGTCTAGGGTAACGACCAAACTCAACTATTACTCTAGGACTCTAAGTTTACTTACATTCAAGAAGGTTCCTAGGTCCTAATCCTAAAGAAAAAGATAAAAATTTAAAAAAGAAAAATGACTCAAAACAGCAGGACCCGAATCGATTCGCCCTAAGGGCCGAATCGATTCACCCCAACGAATCGATTCTCTCTGAAAGCGAATCGGTTCGAAAAACAAACCCAGGTTTCTGCAAATGCAGAATCGATTCAGCCTTAACCCGAATCGATTCGGTTACCAAGACCTGGGATTCTGCAACTGTGCGAATCGATTCGCCCTAGGGGCCGAATCGATTCGCCCCTGCGGAATAGCCAAGAATGGCTATGGAGTTCTAAACTCCAAATTTTTCTTAAACCCAAAACCAACCTAAACCAAGATCATCTATCGCCACCAATACATAATAAAGGCCTCTAACTACCATTATGTACAAAAACTATCATCCGAATTCATCTCCAAGGGTTAATACCCAATTAATCTAACAAAACCCTAAAATGATTAAGCACAACAAATTCACAACTAATCATACTAATTAATCCACTTAAATCATATTGTAGCAAGTAAGTTACTTGCCTTAATCATGAAAATGCAGATTTGGTGAAGATGCAAGCACAATCCAAGCTCAAATCTCTCTTTTTCTCCAAAGCTTTCTTCTTTCTCTCTTTCTCTCTAAGTTAACAATTTGGTCTTAAGAGGAATATTAAGTCTTAGCAAGACTAAATTGGGCCATAAGTCTAAAATTCCCAACTATAATAACCAATACGCGATAAAATAATACGCGACTACACTATTTAAAGCTATAACCAGTCAAAAGTGCCCGAAATGCCAAAATACAATATGGCACTTATTTTGACTGTCTCGCACCTACCGGGACTAACTACACCCTCCAAATTATCATTTGGGAATTTTATAACTCATTTTACTTCCGGTTTCATATTAAGCCAAAATGTCATTCTATATCTTATGACACTATAAATCCCCACATGGATATCTTTACCTACTCATCAGGTAATCATACAACGTTTCAGTAAATATTAACCTTTCCCATATTAAATTAATATCTACTCAACATCCATCACTTTATAATTAATTACTACACATAGTAAATAAATATAAAGTAGGCTACCAAACGTGAGGGTTGTTACAGTCGGAAGCTGATAACAATGATTAGCATATTACACGGACGCTAGGTTTTCTCCTCGATCAAAATGGCGTCGTGGTCCGGGAGTGTTTTTCTATAGACCATAATTGATTTTCTCTTTAGTAAGATATTTTTCTTTCGTATTTTTTATTTCATCCCTTTTTGTAGGTTTGCACAATTGAGCGCCAAGAAACGTCGAATCCTCAACCACACACCTCTCTATGTGGACTGCCCATTTACAAACTATTTAGAATTCATGCCTTTTTATAATGAGTTCGGTAATTATAATGGTTCATATGAGAATATTTCTCAAATTTTTTATTATCTAGAATCCGCGCCTCGACCTGTTACCATTGGTTAGGGCCTTCGAATTCTTGAGAATGAAAGGCTTGAGAATAAATATCGGGAAGAAAATCGTGTTCGAGCTTTTTATGTTCAAGAACCCCTGTCGTGTACCATTGGTAAGGGAATTCTAAGTCTTGAGTATGAAAGGCTTCAAAATAAATATCGGGAAAAAATCATTTTTGGGAGCAAGAGTTGGGTGCATTATTTGAATCCAATGATGACTTTTCTTATGATATTTTAGAAACTAAAGAATGTTTTCAACCAAATGAGGAACCTGACGTTCTAGAGCCAAGGAATCCTACTTTGGAAGATAAAATGATTTTTCTAATCAAAAGTGTACTCAATTTTCTTTCCACCCAGAGAACTACAAATATCGATGTTGGTCTTGTTACGAAAATGATCTCACTTTGCGATAAGATGCGTTCTAATTTTGAAAACAAAAAGGAGGTTGAGACTTGTGTGTCACGTCAAATTTTTGAAGAATAACTCATTGAACGTGAGTCTTGCTCCTTTGAAATTCAATCTTTAAGTGATGACGAATCACTTGAGATTTAATTTATTTCATCACCATTTTCGTTCTCCGTTGTTTAACCATTACAAATACCGCTAGATTATTATGAGTTGGTTGAAACTTTTGAAACGTTTAAACCTTTTACTTACAAGGACTCTTTGCTTGAATTTTTTTCCTAGATGGACTCTTCCTTTTTGTGTGCCCTACTTCCCATACTATTCAAAAAATCTTTGGGAGATGATTCTATTTTTCTTAGATCCCAATTGTACATTTCCCCCTTAACATAAAATCCCCCATCATGACTTTAGAATTTTTAATTGTTGATGGTTCATTTGTTCCACCTCACACATGCCTTCCGTTGTTCAAAACGGAATTCTTATTTTTCGTTAGGCATACTTGAAAAGGAGGTTACATCGATTCTCCCTCAAAGTCAGATTTTATTTTGCGTGAGCCCTCAAATTTTTTGACTTTTAGTGTATAACTTATTAGAAGTTCAAATCGTAGGTTGTACATAGCTAGTTGCTTTCTTTCCTTTGTTTGTTTTTTAATTACAGTATAGAGTAATTAGTCAAAATGTTTGTTATTTTTTTTTTGGTTATGCTTCGTTCTAACGTATTTTGTAGATAAAATGAACTCGTACTTATCGGGAATCACTCCATTTTGGGTAATATCTTTCTTTTATTCACTTAATGTTGTGTTATTGATTAGAAATGAGGACAATGCAACATCTAAGTTAGGGGGGGTGTGATATCTTCCCATTTATTGTTTAGACTCATTGACTTGATCATGTGTTCGTTCCATGTATGTTTTTATTAGAAAATGTTAAAAAATCTCAAAAAATTGAAAAAGCCAAAAATATGACTCTTCTAAATAAATAAAAATTGGAAATTAAATTTTTTAAAAATATTGCCAAAATTTGGTTTAAAGTCTCGAGTTTGTAAAATTTCAAATGCATTAAGACAAAATTGATCAAAGATGGAAATTAAAAGATAGTTGACGACTATACGAAAAAGTGTGGAAATTAGTTAACCAGGTGAGATTTCGAGCCTATCACTTTTAGTGAGTGAGTTTTTTAATCAATCCGAGTTAATGGTTAACTCAAAGTTCTTTTCAACGTTAAAATAATTCGATGATAATCTCTATTATATATTCTTTTGATTGGTAACGGAAAACATGAGAGATGTTGTCTTAAATCTCGTGACGCATATCGTTAAAGAATTAGTAATTCAGACAATGAAGTTATGCCATCGTTTGTTTACCCAAAATGATTATCCATAAAAAGTTGTGAAATTTTTTTCCTTCGCAACTCAATTTGAGCCTAATAAAATGGTTTCCACTTTCGTTTGATATCCCAAAAAACCCAAAAAACTCGAAATTGTGAAATAAGCGAATTGCAAAAATTAAGTCCAATACGTGCATAAGAAAAGGGGAAAAGAAGAAAAAACTAAATAATGCTCAACAAAAAAAAAATAGAAAAAGACGAAAAAAGGGCAAAAGCCCAGAAAAGCGCTAACGGACATCGTAAGTTGATTTCCCAATTATGAACTTTCCAATCATCGCCATTTTTACCCAATACACCTTAAAACCTGAAAAAGTCCTAACTAACCCCGGATTGCGAAATTAATTACCGCGTGGAGAGCTAAAAAGAAAAAATATAATAAACGATTAACTGGTGTGTATAAGAGGTGATGTTACCGCTTTCCTAATGGCCGTAATCCGATAAAGAGATATTTTCACTGCAAAAACTTCATCTTTCTATTTTTGAGAGAAGCCGTGAGATTCATTTGTGAGAGAAGCAGTGAGATTTTGAAATCAAAGCGAATGTTCGAAAAGTAACGTAATGATCAATCGGTGGAAATTCGAGGTTAATTTTTGGCTTCACACACATTAAATTGAGACTTATGAATATAAATCTATGGTGATAATGACAAATTTATTTCATTCTCCGTTGTTGAACCATTACAAATACCGCTAGATTCCTATGAGTCAGTGGAAACTTTTGAAACGTTTAAACCTTTTACTGACAAGGACTCCTTGCTTGAATTATTTTCCAAGATGGAGTATGCCTTATTATGAGCCCCGCTACCCATGCTACTCAAAAAACCTTTGGGAATTGATTCAATTTTTCTTGGATCCCAATTGTACATGTCCCCCTTAGCACCCAAATCCCCCCTAATCACTTCAAAAATTTAATTGGTGATGGTTCATTTTTTTTTCCTTACACAAGCCTTCCGTTATTCAAACAAAATCTTATTTTTTGGGAGTTATACTAAAAATGTGGGTACACCGATTCTCCCTCAAAGTCAAATTTTATTTTGGGTGGACCCTCAAATTTTTTTACTTTTAGTGTAAAACTTAATAGAAGTTCAAATCCTAGGTTGTACATACCTAATTTCTTTCGTTCCTTATTTTTTTAATTATAGTTTTCTGTAATTAGTAACAGTTTTTGTTATTTTCTTTTTGTTATGCTTAATTATAATTTATTTTGTAGATTCAATGGAGTCGTATTTATCGGGGATCGCTCCATTTTGGGTAATATCATTCTTTTCCTCTATTTATGTTGTGTTTTTTATTCGCATTGAGGACAATGCAACATCTAAGTTTGGGGGCGCGGGTTATCCTTCCCATTTATTGTTTAGATTCATTTACTTGATCACATGTTCATTCCAAGTAAGTTTTTTTGAGAAAATGTTAAAAATTAAAAATGTTTGAAAATGCCAAAAATATTTTTCATCAAAATAAAAATAATATAAATTTAAATGTTTCAAAAATATCACCAAAAATTTGTTTAAAGTCTAAAATTTTAAGAATTTCAAATGCACTAAGCCCAAATTGATTAAAGATGGAAATGGAAAGAATGTTGACGACTTTACGAATAAGTGTGGGGATTAATTAACCCAGTGAGATTTTCGGCCTATGAATTTTTGCGAGTTTTTAATTCCATCTGAGTTAATTGTTAACTCAAGTTCTTTTCAGTGTTAAAATAAGTCATTGATGATCTCCAATTTATTGTTTTGATTGGTAATGAAAAATGTGTGAAATGTTGTCTTAAAAAATGTGTTAAATATATCTCTAAACTAAAATTTATCTCGAGATGCATATGGTAAAAGAATTAGTAATTAGGACAACGAAGTTAGGCCAACGTTTGTTTATCGAAAAAGATTAGCGATAAAAAATTGTGAAATGTTTTTCCTTTGCAACCAAATTTAAGCCTAATAAAATGCTTTCCCTTTTCGTCTGATTACCAGAAAAACACGAATAGCCCGAAATTGTGAAAACTGAGAATTGCAAAAATCCAGTCCAATAAGTGCATAAAAAAGGGGAAAAGAAGAAAAAACTAAACAATGCTAAGAGAAATAGAAAAATAAGAAAAAAATGATCTAAAAGCCCGAAAAATCACTAACGGACGTCATAGGGTCATTTCCCAATTCTGAAGTTTCCAATCATTCTCATTTTTACCCAATACAACTTAAAACATGAAAAAGTCCTAATCGAGTCCGAATTGTAAAATTAATTACCGCGTGACCAGTTAAAATACACAAATATAATAAGATATTAACTGGTGTGTATAAGAGGCGATGTTGCCACTTTGCTAATGACCGTAATCCAATGAAGAGTTCTTTTCACCGCAAAAATGTTGTCTTTCAATTTTGTGTGCATGAATTCATTGCCATTACATTTACTCCTTATATCACACAAACCGAGAGAAAATAGGCACAATCCAAGTGATTCATCTGTGAGAGCATCCGTGAGATTTTGAAATCAAAGCGAATGTTCAAAAACTAATGTAATGATCAATTGGTGGATATTTGAGGTTAATTTTTGGCTTCGCACATGACAAATTTAGACTTATGAATATAAATATATGGTGATTGTTTTTCGAAAAGTTTAAATAGTACAATTTTTAGGTATTTTAAAAAAAATTGAGTCAAAGCCGAATTTTGTGGGTATATTCACTACAAACCCTCTCGAGACACCACTCTTCCTACCAGGGTAACCTAATGGTGTTATATCCTAAAAAAGTTTTTGAAGAGTTCTTAACTCATTCTCTTATGCTTTTATATTTTTCGAGACGAGCAAAATTCTAAGTTAGTGGGATTTGATTCGGCATAATTTCTTCACATTTATCCACTTAATTTCAGTATTTTTATGTTCCCGTGCGTTGTAATCTATATGTATCTATATCATATTTATCTACTAACCCTTTTTGACAAGCATTTTGTGTTTTTTATATCTCTTATGTGTTTTACAATTTTTTCATACAAGAAAGATGGAAAAGAGAACTCAAAATAGTGAAAGAAACCAAGAAATGGGAAGTTCAAGGGAATATTCATAATTTCTCAACCATATTCCGGTGGTGAGGAAAACTAGAAAGTAGAATCTCTGAAAATTACAATAACACTGGACAAATCGGCACCCCGATCAAAGTTATGGTGAAGAAGTTATGCAAGTTTGAAGATTGAGATAGAAATCCCAAAATCCAAATAAAAAAGAGGGGACCAAGGCTTGGACATTCTGGAAATTCGAACCGGTTCATCTAGGACCCAAACTTGTTCGCACATTTGTCATGTTCCAGATTCGTTACAAAATTAGTCACACTTTTAATTTGTGACAAATTTCAAGAAGTAGGATTTTTATTTTGTCCTTATCTTTTAACCAAAAGATTTCTATGCTTTGGAGACTCTTCAAAATGACCCAAGACTTATATAGAGTCATATTAGTACTCTTTTCATTCAAGTTTCATTCATGAGAAAGCTTCATAACATGGCGAAACATCTAGGGGAATAATTTCCATATTTTGCACCTTTAATTTAAGAGCTTTTCCATTTTATTTTCAAGATTTGATTTCTTCTTGCATGTTCATGTTCTCTAATCTTGGTAACCTTTATTTCAAGGACTTTTATTATTACTTCATTTTATTTTCATGCATGTTAATGTGTTTTTTCGTAGAGATTTATAATACCATGCTAGGACAAATTTCTAAGGGTTGGGGTGCATGAACCCAACCCGATGTAGTTTGCACGAATAAAAAATTAGTCTTTGAATTAAATAAGGATTGAATTGTGTTATGTATATGTTGCAACAGTCGTAGGACTTTTAACCTCATTTCCCCCCGGTAATCAGGGATTTTAAGAGTGGGATTCGCATGTTAGTTATTTCAACACCGCTTTATTCTTCATGTTGATTACGTACGATGCAAGCTAGTACTCTCATATATGTAATGCTTGAGATTAATAAAGATCGAGTTTAATCAATTATCTAATTGAAGCTAGTTTTATATCTGGAAAACATACATGGGTTGTGGGGATTGTATTCCAACCTTACCTCTCTTTATATTAATCAATCTGTATTTTGTTAGTTTTAATTAAGTTTAGTTAACTTCTTTAGTTTTTCCCTTTTTCCTTTCTCACCCCATCATCCTCTTTTACACTTTATTTTTGAAGTAATAAATCTATTAAAATCTATCAAACATTCCCTTTGGATTCGATACCCAGACTAGACGCTATACTCCCTAAGAGGGTAGTTAAAGTTTAGTTTTTTTTGTGTGTTGCGGTCGGATGTCGAAAACAACGATTAGCATGTTACAGGGACGCTCGATTTTCTCCTGAATCAAAATGGCGCTGTTGCCGGGGAGTGTTTTGTTATAGATTATAATTGATTTACTCTTTCGTAAGATATTTTTCATTTGTATTTTTTGTTTTAACATTTTTTGCAGGTAGGCACAATTGAGCGCTTAGAAATGTTGAATCCTCAACCGCATACGTCTTTATGTGGATTGTCCATTTATAAACTATTCAATAATCATGTGTTTTTATAGTGAGTTCAGTAGTTATAATGGTTCATATGGAAATAGTTCTCAAATTGTTTATTTTCCAGAATCTGAGCCTCAACCCATTGCCATTGGTGAGGGGCTTCGAATTCTAGAGAACGAAAGGCTTGAGAACAAATATCGGGAACAAAATCCTATTCAAGCATTTTGTTTTCAAGAATCTTCATCGCGACCTATTACCATTGGTGAGGGTAATCTAAGTCTTGAGTAGAAAAGTGTTGACAAACAATATCGCGAAAAAATCGTTTTGGAAGCAAGAGTTGGATGCATTATTCGAATCTAATGACGACTTTTCATTCGATATTATTGAAACTAAAGAAAGTTTTTAACCAAATGAGAAATCTGAGGTTCTAGAGCCATGGAATACTACTTTGAAAGAAAAAATGTTTTTCTAATAAAAAGCATACTCAATTTGCTTTCCACCCAAAGCACGATGAATATCGATATTGGTCTAGTTACGAAAATGATCTCACTTTGCGGTGAGATGCGTTCTAATTTGGAAAACCTATAGGAGGTTGAGACTTGTGTGTCATCTCAAATTGTTGAATAACATCTCATTGAAAGTGAGTCTTTCTCCCTTGAAATTCATTCTCTAAGTGATGATGAATCACTTGAGATTGAATTTATTTTTGCACCATTTTCGTTCTCCGTTGTTGAACCATTAAATACATCTAGATTCCTATGAGTGGGATGATACTTTTGAAATGTTTAAACCTTTTATAGACAAGGACTCTTTTCTTGAAGTGTTTTCCAAGATGGACTCTTCATTTTTGTGTGCCCCAATTCCCATACTACCCGAAAAACTTTTGGTAAGTGATTCTATTTTTCTTGGATCTCAATTGTACATGTCCCCCTTATCACAAAAATCCCCCATTATCACTTTAAAAAATTAGCCCCGTGAGATTTCGAGCCTATCACTTTTGCGAGTTTTTAAATATATCCCAGTTAATGGTTAACTCAATGTTCATTTCAACGGTAAAATAAGTCGTTGATGATCTATATTTCATTTTTTTTATTGGTAACGAAAAACTTTGGAGACGTTATCTTGAAAAACCCGCTAAATATATCTCTAAACTAAAATTCATCTCAAGACGCATATGGTAAAAGAATTAGTAATTCGGACAATGAAGTTAGGCCATCGTTTGTTTACCCAAAAATATTAGCCATAAGTGGTTGTGAATTTTTTTCCTTTGCAACCCAATTTGAGCCAAATAAATATTTTACCTTTTCGTTTGATAACTCGAAAAACCCAAATACCCCGAAAATTGTGAAATCTGGGAATTGCAAAAATTAAGTCCGATAAGTGCGTAAAAAGGGAAAAAGAAGAAAAACTAAATAATGATCAATAAAAAAATATAAAAAGATGAAAAAAATGAGCAAAAGCTCGGAAGAGCACTAACGAACGTCATAAGGTCATTTCCCAATTCTGAACTTTCCAATCATTCCCATTTTTACTCAATGCACTTTAAAACCTGAAAAAAGTCTTAATCGAGTTCGGATTTTGAAAGTAATTACCGCATCGAGAGATTACCTGGTGTGTATAAGCGACGATGTTACTGCTTTCCTAATGATCGTAATCCGATGAAAAGATCTTTTCACCGCAAAAAATTCTTCTTTCAATTTTGTGTACATGAATTTGTGTCCACTACATTCACACCTTATATCATGCATACCAATAGAAAATAGACACAATCCAAGTGATTCACGTGTGACAGCATCCGTGAGATTTTGAAATCAAAGCAAATTTTTGAAAACTAACGTAATGATAAATCGGTGGAAATTTGAGGTTAATTTTTGGCTTCGCACACACACACGAAAAATTGAGACATGATAATATAAACCTATGGTGATTATTTTTCGAAAAGTTTAAATTGTATAATTTTTAGGTATTTTGAACTTTTTTTTAGTCAGAGCCGGATTTTGTGGGTATATTAACTACAAACCCTTACGAGACACCACTCATCCTACTAGGGTAACCTAAAGGTTTAAAGGATTGTTGGATACACAAAATGCAATCTATATAGTCTATAATTTATTAAAAGTTCAAATCATTGCTTATACATAGATAGTTTCTTTATTTTCTTTTTTTTAACTATAGTTTAAGGTAATTAGTTAAAGTTTTTGTTATTTTTTTGTTATGCTGGGTTCTAAGGTGTTTTGCAGATTCAATGGACTCGTACTTATCGGGGATTGCTCCATTTTGGATAATATCTTTCTTTCCCTCTATTTATGTTGTCTTCTTAATTCGCATTGAGGACAATGCAGCATCTAAGTTAGGGGTGTGGGATATCCTTCCCATTTATTGTTTAGATTCATTGACTTGATCACGTGTTCGTTCTAAGTATGTTTTTTTAGAAAATGTTAAAATTTTCCAAGAAAATGAAAAAGTTTGAAAAAATCAAAAATATTTTTCTTCAAAATAAATAAAAATTGGAATTTAATTTTTTCAAAAATATTGCCAAAAAATTTGTTTAAAGTCTCAAATTTGTAAAATTTCAGAAGCACGAAGCCGAAATTGATCAATGATATAAATTGAAAGAAACTTGATGACTTTATTATTAAGTGTGGAGATTAATTAACCCGGTGAGATTTCGAGCCTATTACTTTTTGCAAATTTTTAAATAAATCTGAGTTAATGGTTAACTCAAAGTTATTTTCGGCGGTAAAATAAGTCGTTGATGATCTCTAATTTATTTTTTTGATTGGTAATGGAAAACATGTGAGATGTTATATTGAAAACTGTGCTAAATATGTCTCTAAGCTAAAATTCATCTCGAGACGCATATGGTAAAAGAATTAGTAATTCGGACAATGAAGTTATGCCATCGTTTGTTTACCCAAAAAGATTAGCCATAAAAAGTTGGGAAATATTTTCCTTCGCAAGCCAATTTGATCCTAATAAAATATTTTGCCCTTTCGTTTGATATCCTAAGAAACCAAAACAATCCGGAATTGTGAAAACTGTGAATTGCAAAAATTAAGTCCAATACTTGCCTAAAAAAAGGGGAAAAGAAGAAAAAATTAAATAATGTTCAAAAATATAGAAAGAGAAGAAAAAAAGAGCAAAACCCGAAAAAGAACTAACGGACGTCATAAGTTCATTTCCCAATTATGAACTTTCCAATCATTCCCATTTTTACACAACAAACCTGAAAACCTAAAAAAGTCCTAACTGACCCCAGATTGAGAAATTAATTACCGTGTGGAGAGCTAAAATACGAAAATATAATAAACGAATAACTAGTGTGTATAAGAGGTGATGTTACCGCTTTCCTAATGACCGTAATCTGATGAAGAGATCTTTTCACCGCGAAAATTCATCTTTCAATTTTGTGTGCGTGAATTCGTTGCCATCACATTTACTCCTTATACCTTGCATACCGAGAGAAAATAGGCATAATCCAAGTGATTCATTGGTGAGAGGAGCCGTGAGATTTTGAAATCAAAGCGAATGTTCGGAAAGTAACGTAATGCTCAATGAGTGAAAATTTGAGGTTAATTTTTGGCTTTGCACACGACAAATTGAGACTTATGAATCTAAATCTATGGGGATTATGACGAATTTATTTCGTTCCCCGTTGTTGAACCATTACAAATACCAATAGATTCTTATGAGTCACTCGAAACTTTTTAAACGTTTAAACCTTTTACCAAAAAGGACCTTTTGCTTGAATTGTTTTCCAAGATGGACTCTTCCTTTTTGTGAGACTTACTACCCATACTACGCGAAAAACCTTTGGGAATTGATTCATTTTTTCTTGGATCCCAATTGTACATGTCCCCCTTAGCACCCAAATCCCCAGTAATCACTTTAAAAAATTTAATTGGTGATGGGTCATTTTTTTCGCCTTACACATGCCTTCTGTTGTTCAAATGAAAATATTATTTTTCAAAAGTTATACTTAAAAATGAGGGTACAACAATTCTCCCTCAAAGTCAAATTTTATTTTTGGTGGGCCCTCAAATTTTTTTACTTTTAGTGTATAACTTATTAGAAGTTCAAATCCTAGGTTGTACATTTCTAGTTTCTTCCGTTCATTTTTTTAATTATAGTTTAGAATAGTTAGTTGTAGTTTTTGTTATTTTTTTTTGTTATGCTTGATTCAAACTTATTTTGTAGATTCAATGGAGTCGTATTTATCGGGGATCGCTCCATTTTGGTTAATATCTTACTTTTATTATATTTATGTTGTGTTTTTTATTTGCGTTGAGGACAATGCAACATCTAAGTTTGGGGGAGTGGGATATCCTTCCCATTTACTTTTTAGATTCATTGACTTGATCACGTGTTCGTTGCAAGTATGTGTTTTTTTAGAAAATGTTAAAAATTTCCAAAAAATTGATAAAAGTTTGAAAATGCCAAAAATACGTTTTATCAAAATAAATTAAAATTTTCAAAAATATCACCAAAAATTTGTTTAAAGTCTCAAATTTGTAGAATTTCTAAGGCACTAAGCCCAAATTGATCAAAGATGGAAATGGAAAGAAAGTTGACGACTTTACGAATAAGTGTGGTGATTAATTAACCTAGTGAGATTTCGAGCCTATCAATTCTTCCGAATTTTTAATTCCATCTAATTTAATTGTTAATTCAAAGTTCTTTTTATCATTAAAATATGTCATTGATGATCTTTAATATATTGTTTTGATTGGTAATGAAAAATGTGTGAGATGTTGTCTTGAAAAATCTGTTAAATATATCTCTAAACTAAAATTCATCGCGAGACGCATAAGGTAAAAGAATTAGTAATTCGGAGAATGAAGTTAGGCCATCGTTTGTTTACCGAAAAAGATTAGGCATAAAAGTTGTGAATTTTTTTTTCCTTTGCAACCAAATTTGAGCCTAATAAAATGTTTTCCCTTTTCGTCTGATAACCCGAAAAACACGAATAGCTCGGAATTGTGAAAAATGCGAATTGCAAAAATCAAGTCCAAAAAGTGCATAAAAAGGGGAAAAGAAGAAAAATTGAATAATGCTTAGAAAAATAGAAAAAGAAGACAAAAATGAGCAAAAGCCCGAAAAATCACCAACAGACGTCATAAGGTCATTTCCCAATTCTGAAGTTTCCAATCATTCCCATTTTTACCCAATACACCTTAAAACCCGAAAAAGTCCTAACAGAGCCTGGATTGCAAAACTAATTACTATGTGGCCATTTAAAATACAAAAATTTAATGTGAGATTAACTGGTGTGTATAAGAGGCGATGTTACCACTTTCCTAATGACTGTAATCTGATGAAGAGATCTTTTCGCCGTAAAAATTCTGCCTTTTAATTTTATGTGCGTGAATTCAATACCATTACATTTACTCCTTATATCACTCATATCGAGAGAAAATAGGTACAATCCAAGTGATTCATCTGTGAGAGCATCAGTGAGATTTTGAAATCAAAGAGAATGTTTGAAACGTAATGTAATGATCAATCGGGGGAAGTTTGAGGTTAATTTTTGGCTTCACACGCGACAAATTGAGACTTGTGAATGTAAATCTATTGTGATTATTTTTCAAAAAGTTTAAATAGTACAATGTTTAGGTATTTAAAAAAAATGAGTTAAAGCTAAATTTTGTGGGTATATTCACTACAAACCCTCTTGAGACACCACTCGTCCTACTAGGATAACCTAATGGCTTGTTGCATATGCTAAATGCAATCGCTTGCTCGCAAAAATGGTATTCTAACCTAAAAAAGTTTTTGAAGAGTTCTGTAACACCCCACGACTTTGGAGACTGAGAAATTAAATTTTTGGGAAGATAAAATTTAATTAAATTGGAGAATTTTAGAATTTGGGAAATGAGGCCCAAAAATAGAAAATATTTTAAAGTATTTCGGATGATGATTTTGAGGGTACCATCGATCCCGGAAGGGTCGAGATAGTCAAAATGACTGTCATTGGGTTTTATTTCGGCTCCAGAATATTTTAAGTCAGTTTGACTCTAATTGGTCTAAACGAGTCATTTAAAGTGTGTATTAACATTTAAAACTGGGTTTGTTGTTTTAAAGGATTGGAGGTTTACGGATGAAGCCTTCTCAAATAGAGAAAGAGAGAAAGAGAAAGAAAAGGGAAAGAATAAGGAAAAGAAGAGAGAGAGGAAGAAAAAGCTTGGGATTTCCGGCCCAACCGCGACATCGAGGATGATCGAACCTCTACAAATCTGAGGCAAGTGTTTAATCTTTCTAAATAGCTATTTGTGTATTTCATTTCATAAATTGTGGGGTAAGGAAATGGATTTTTGGGTATAAATACCAAAACCTACATTTTTAGGTTTAATCTTGAAATCAATGTTAAATAGGGATTTAATGGATTAGAAGTGGTTGGGATCAACTTTGGGTTGACTTATGGGGTTAAAATCATAAATTGATGAAGGTTTAATTGTTAGAAATGAAAATTTAGGGTTTAGAATTCGTGGGTTTTGATGAAGAAGAAGAACCCTTCAAAAATTTGCAGGTCTGAATCGATTCTCCCCTTTAAGCGAATCGATTCGGTTTAGTGAAATTGGTAGGTCTGCATTGACCGAATTGATTCGGACCCAAGCCTAATCGATTCGGCCTATTGCAGAAGCCCAGTTCTTTGGAACCGAATCAATTCTCCTTGGGGGCCGAATCGATTCGCTGGGCCGAATCGATTCGGAATAGGGCCGAATCGATTCGGAAATAGGGCATTTTGAGGTATTTTCTCCATAGTGATTTCAAACCCTTTTTGGTTGGGTATATTGATTTGGGGGATTTCTCTAGGATGTAAAAGATATATTCTTGGAGTCATATAAGGAGTTTCTCAAATATTGGGATTTGGGGACTCCTTAGGGTAACTTGGGAGAAATGTACCCATGTACGTATTGGAGTTACATATGGATATCGGGGAAACCTCTTTGAGGTTGGAATTACCAATTATAGATAAAGGTATATATATACGTTTGAGGTTGAGAACTCATAGAGAGTGGGGAGGGTATCCTATCCTTAGAAATATTTAGACTAAGGAACGAATGATAACCCGATAGGAGTAAGGGTTCATATAATAAATTGAACCATAGGTAAAAATGGGAAACAACTTGGGGGTGTACTATCGACTAGGATAAGCGGTAGCGTAAATTCTAGTTAGTATAGTTTATACGCAATTATGGGGATATGTCCATTGAGATTTCCAATACTTGAAATGAGGTTGGAATAAATTTAGGTTTTAGACTATTAAGTCATGTTTATGCCTATGGTTAGATAGTACTAAAGATAAATATGTACTTTCACATTTAGAGGTTAAAGGTGTAGTGATGGATTCCTACACAAATTCTTGGGTGATAACCCTAATGTTTAATGTGTATGTATTGATATATACATATGGTTTTGGGAGACTACTCATCATAGGAAGATGATTGAACATGTTTCAAGTGAGGGATTGTGTTCACATATCGAGGTAAATTTAATGGAAATTGTGGTGACGGCTTGTGTATTGAGGATTATGTATACTTATAACCGAGTTTATATATCTTGCACATATGAACGATACTTAGTTATATATATAGATATAAGGATATGTGAATATGGGTTGATATATATATATATATATATATATATGTGTATCTGTATGTATATAGATATATAGATATCTGCATGTTGTAGACATACATGGTATGGATATTTAAACCGTATACGATGGTTTATTATTTGATCATATGATTGGATCATATGGATTATATATATTATGCATGTAAATGATATATATACTTAATTGGTTAAGCATACGCCGCTCATGCTATCATTGGGAAGTTGCGCGCGTAGTGGGTGAGCACCCTAGCTAGAAAAGCAGGGTGTGGATATTCCCCAGGTCATAGTCGTCCCGTGTGTTACCATATGATATATATATTTATTTTGGGATGAGACGTGATGGGTATGTTTCGTCTCATTGCCGGTTTGGAGCTATGACCGCTTCCCTGGACGTCGTGTGCGTGAGTTTACCACGAGTTGGGTGTCGTTTAGTCCCACCATGGTGGCCCCAGTTTTGCTACGTGAGCCGGACACTGGGAAGATGATAGCATTGATGCAGTTTATCGGCGATATATATAGCCGGGTATATTATGTGCATGGCCTTGTACATCATATGTAGTATGTACACTTGGCTATTGGATTGATGATGATATATTTATACCGTTAGAAATAAATACCTATATATATATATATATCCTATAGACGAAAGGATATGGACTTTTATGAAGTACATCTTACATGATTATGGTGTACTAGATTGATGGGGATTGATGTATCGCACATAAGGTATTATTCGGTTACATAATCCCAAGGATATTATTGGAGGTTCTTTTATTTTATTTTATTTGTTTTCTTTTTTCTTTTCTTCTTTCTTTCTTTAGTAGTTATAGTTAGTAGTAATGGTCGTATTAACTTGTATGTTGAGGATTATGGATCTCTAGGATCGACATTGCCCAGGAGTAGTGTAACGAGGTGGTTCCTTGTTTGGATTTCGCTTTGCAAGACACCTCACGCACGAAACGCAGTGCCATGACGAGATTTGAGAGAAGTAATTCCATAGGTGGCATCTCGGATCTCTGGTCTTGACCTTGTCAGGAGTAGTGTAACGGGGCGGTTCCTTGTTTGGATTTCGCTTTGCGAGACTCCCCACGCACGAAACGTAGTACAATTTTGGGATTAGAGAGAAGTCTTGCCAATATTCCATGTGCATGTTATTAAGTATATTAATTCTTACGTTTTTAGCCTATATATATATATATATATATATATATATGTATGTATATATGTATATATGTATATGTATATATGTATATATGTATATGTACAAGGGAAATGTTTTAGGAATTATGATGATTATAATTCATAAGATTACTAATAGGAATTCACTAAGCCTATTATGGCATAATTGTTGTAATCATAATCTAGTGGGTTTAGAAGTGGGTGGATCCTTAGGTTATGACGGAAGGGTAGCTCTCGTGGATATAGGCTAGGCCTGATAAGTTAAGTTGTCCTAATAATGCGGGGGTAATTTAACTAAAACTTGAGGACGCGAATAGGTGTGCGCCTTTAGATGAGAGGTGAGTTGGGGTTCCACGAGAGTGCGGTCTCACTTTAATTGTGAAATAAAGTGCACCGATATTTATTATGCACGGTTAACACACTTGCTAAATATTTTACACATTCAGAGCTCTGACCCGTTTACTTTTCTCTCCTCCTTGTATATATATATGTTACCACAGGTATCCTACCGCATGGATGCCGGATGACCTTCTATCCTGAGTCTTGGGAGCCGTGACAGGTGCGGACTGTTGCGGGATGTTTCATGTAGCCGCTTCCTACTTCTTTAAAAATTCTAGGCAGGATTCATGTTGTATATTGGGTTTCTACCCAAGGGATATTTACATACATGTTTATATTTATTCCATTCAGTTATTGTATTGGCTGTGATCCGACAGTTTATTCGAGTCTACTTTTTGTAGTACATTCGGTTGTATTTAATTGGTTCATTTTATTTCTAGCATTTTATTTATTATAGTTCTTTCCTGCATCTCTCCTATTCATTTGTAGTTTTATAGTGTTGGGTTGTTGTGTGTTGCAAGTTTTAATTTTTTATAACATCTCGCTTATATGATATCGGGTAGTTAGTCCTATATTATATAGTACCGACAGTTGATGTTGGGACTGGACCATATGGAATTCCTTATTTAATATGGTATAGGGCTGGCCACCCATTATTATTTTAGGCGGGTTGTTACAGATGGTATCAGAGCATCAGGTTCTAAAGTCCTTAGGATCTGTGCGAGTTTTTCGCATTCTTCCGTTAACGTTATTGACATAAAGCCCTACAAATAGGATTGTTGTGTTCACTGCGTTGCTTTCTTCTATGAAGTGTATTCACTTGATTGACGTTCTGATAACAATTGCTCTTGTTTCATTTCAGACGTCGCCTAGATTTTGCCATCTAGGAAAGGATAGGTTTAGAAGTACAATACCCACAGCATATTTTGGGTACGCTTTGATCGGGGCTAGTTGTTTTCCCCGATTATGGAGGAGTTATTGAGGAGATTTCTAGCAATGGTTCGAGGTGATTTGTCGGCAGTTGAGTAAGAAAGGAAAATTTACTCGAATGACAAACCTTGGACTTGATAAAGTAAGTCTGAGGAGAGGTTATTGTAGTCTTTGGGAGGTTTGGATTTAGAAATCCGTCAACCTTCGCTAGGAAGGATTTTGAGGAAGATGTTTCTCTTATGGAGAAATAGGTTTAGGAGTAATGATTGTCCTGGAAGAAGTAGAGGGTCTTGAATTGAGATCCTTGGATGAGGTGAAACCATTAGATTATGGAAGTATAAGGTAGAATACCTTTCTTTGGGTTTAAGTCATACTTTGTGCGATACCTAGAACGTCAAGAGTTATAACATTGAATTCCGGAGGTGAGGAATGTTAAGGTTCGCTGAATAGTGAATATAAGACTATTGTCTTATGGGTAGGTAGGGCATGTGATTATAGTGCGCCTAAGAGGGGAGACTTATATTGTGGAAAGACGTTAATGTATGTAAAGAAGTTTTAGAGTTGAGAGATTTAAAGTTTAGTAGGGGTATGTTGAGCGGATAATTTAGCTCATAGTTGTGCTAGTTTTGAGAACTAGATATTGGCTAGAGTATTGTATTTGTTGAGGCCTTGTGTCTTAAACATAAGGTGTTTGTTTGGCGTGTCGAAAGACGCGGAATATATTTATATTGTATTATTGTGTAGGCCCTCGGGCAATATCTAAAATATGAAAAATATTTTATAAAACCTTAACCCTGGTTCAACTAATCTCAATCCCCGACGTAGCTACACAGTAGTGTATTGGGAGGGTTCCTTGTTTGGATTTCGCTTGCGAGACCTCCCCCGCACGAAGGTAGCTAGCGTCAGGAATTGAGAAGAGTTCAACCATTGGGAATTTTTAAACTTTTACATAATTAGTATATTGTTATAAACTATATTACCGAGGGTTATCTTACAATTTGAGGCTAATGGAGCCTGATTAGGATTTTACGAGTGGAAACTCGGATACGGGGTGTATGGGCACCCCGGGGTAGTTATTTGTTTTAAAATCCATATGGTTCGACATGAGAACTAGGGAGGATCAGTATAGTGATCCTAAGACTTGATGTTAGGACTAGATGATATTGAGGTCCTAGGCATATCTTAAATTTCGCGGACGAAATTCTTGTAAGGGGGGAAGATTGTAACACCCCACGACTTTGGAGACTGAGAAATTAAATTTTTGGGAAGATAAAATTTAATTAAATTGGAGAATTTTAGAATTTGGGAAATGAGGTCCAAAAATAGAAAATATTTTAAAGTATTCCGGATGATGATTTTGAGGGTACCATCGATCCCGGAAGGGTCGAGATAGTCAAAATGACTGTCATTGGGTTTTATTTCGGCTCCGGAATATTTTAAGTCAGTTTGACTCTAATTGGTCTAAACGAGTCATTTAAAGTGTGTATTAACATTTAAAACTGGGTTTGTTGTTTTAAAGGATTGGAGGCTTACGGATGAAGCCTTCTCAAATAGAGAAAGAGAGAAAGAGAAAGAAAAGGGAAAGAAGAAGGAAAATAAGAGAGAGAGGAAGAAAAAGCTTGGGATTTCCAGCCCAACCGCGACATCGAGGATGATCGAACCTCTACAAATCTGAGGCAAGTGTTTAATCTTGCTAAATAGCTATTTATGTATTTCATTTCATAAATTGTGGAGTAAAGAAATTGATTTTTGGGTATAAATACCAAAACCTAGATTTTTAGGTTTAATCTTGAAATCAATGTTAAATAGGGATTTAATGGATTAGAAGTGGTTGGGATCAACTTTGGGTTGACTTATGGGGTTAAAATCATAAATTGATGAAGGTTTAATTGTTAGAAATGAAAATTTAGGGTTTAGAATTCGTGGGTTTTGATGAAGAAGAAGAACCCTTCAAAAATTTGCAGGTCCAAATCGATTCTCCCCTTTAAGCGAATCGATTCGGTTTAGTGAAATTGGCAGGTCTGCATTGACCGAATCGATTCGGACCCAAGCCAAATCGATTCGGCCTATTGCAGAAGCCCAGTTCTTTGGACCCGAATCGATTCCCCTTGGGGGCCGAATCGATTCGCTGGGCCGAATCGATTCGGAATAGGGCCGAATCGATTTGGAAACAGGGCATTTTGAGGTCTTTTCTCCATAGTGATTTCAAACCCTTTTTGGTTAGGTTTATTGATTTGGGGGCTTTCTCTAGGATGTAAAAGATATATTCTTGGAGTCATATAAGGAGTTTCTCACATACTGGGATTTGGGGACTCCTTAGGGTAACTTGGGATAAATGTACCCATGTACGTATTGGAGTTACATATGGATATCGGGGAAACCTCTTTGAGGTTGGAATTACCAATTATAGATAAAGGTATATATATACGTTTTAGGTTGAGAACTCTTAGAGAGTGGGGGGGTATCCAATCCATAGAAATATTTAGACTAAGGAACAAATGATAACCCGATAGGAGTAAGGGTTCATATAATAAATTGAACCATAGGTAAAAATGGGAAACAACTTGGGGGTGTACTATCGACTAGGATAAGCGGTAGCGTAAATTCTAGTTAGGATAGTTTATACGCAATTATGGGGATATGTCCATTGAGATTTCCAATACTTGAAATGAGGTTGGAATAAATTGAGGTTTTAGACTATTAAGTCATGTTTATGCCTATGGTTAGATAGTACTAAAGATAATTATGTACTTTCACATTTAGAGGTGAAAGGTGTAGTGATGGATTCCTACACAAATTCTTGGGTGATAACCCTAATGTTGAATGTGTATGTATAGATATATACATATGGTTTTGGGAGACTACTCATCATAGGAAGATGATTGAACATGTTTCAAGTGAGGGATTGTGTTCACATATCGAGGTAAATTTAATGGAAATTGTGGTGACGGCTTGTGTATTGAGTATTATGTATACTTATAACCGAGTTTATATATCTTGCACATATGAACGATACTTAGTTATATATATAGATATAAGGATATGTGAATATGTGTTGATATATATATATATGTATCTGAATGTATATAGATATATAGATATCTGCATGTTGTAGACATACATGGTATGGATATTTAAACCGTATACGATGGTTTATTATTTGATCATATGATTGGATCATATGGATTATATATATTATCCATGTAAATGATATATATACTTAATTGGTTAAGCATACCCCGCTCATGCTATCATTGGGAAGTTGCGCGCGTAGTGGGTGAGCACCCTAGCTAGAAAAGCAGGGTGTGGATATTCCCCAGGTCATAGTCGTCCCGTGTGTTACCATATGATATATATATTTATTTTGGGATGAGACGTGATGGGTATGTTTCTTCTCATTGCCGGTTTGGAGCTATGACCGCTTCCCGGGACGTCGTGTGCGTGAGTTTACCACGAGTTGGGTGTCGTTTAATCCCACCATGGTGGCCCCAGTTTTGCTTCGTGAGTCGGGCACTGGGAAGATGATAGCATTGATGCAGTTTATCGGCGATATATATAGCCGGGTATATTATGTGCATGGCCTTGTACATCATATGTAGTATGTACACTTGGCTATTGGATTGATGATGGCATATATATACGGTTAGAAATAAATACCTATATATATATATATATATATATATATATATATATCCTATAGACGAAAGGATATGGACTTTTATGAAGTACATCTTAGATGATTATCGTGTACTAGATTGATGGGGATTGATGTATCGCTCATAAGGTATTATTCGGTTACATCATCCCAAGGATATTATTGGAGGTTCTTTTATTTTATTTTATTTGTTTTCTTTTTTCTTTTCTTCTTTCTTTCTTTAGTAGTTATAGTTAGTAGTAATGGTAGTATTAACTTGTATGTTGAGGATTATGGATCTCTAGGATCGACATTGCCCAGGAGTAGTGTAACGAGGTGGTTCCTTGTTTGGATTTCGCTTTGCAAGACACCTCACGCACGAAACGCAGTGCCATGTCGAGATTTGAGAGAAGTAATTCCATAGGTGGCATCTCGGATCTCTGGTCTTGACCTTGTCAGGAGTAGTGTAACGGGACGGTTCCTTGTTTGGATTTCGCTTTGCGAGACTCCCCACGCACGAAACGTAGTACAATTTTGGGATTAGAGAGAAGTCTTGCCAATATTCCATGTGCATGTTATTAAGTATATTAATTCTTACGTTTTTAGCCTATATATATATATATATATATATATATATATATATATATATATATATATATATATATATATATATATATATATATATATGTATATGTATATGTACAAGGGAAATGTTTTAGGAATTATGATGATTATAATTCATAAGATTACTAATAGGAATTCACTAAGCCTATTATGGCATAATTGTTGTAATCATAATCTAGTGGGTTTAGAAATGGGTGGATCCTTAGATTATGACGGAAGGGTAGCTCTCGTGGATATAGGCTAGGGCTGATAAGTTAGGTTGTCCTAATAATGTGGGGGTAATTTAACTAAAACTTGAGGACGCGAATAGGTGCGCGCCTTTAGATGAGAGGTGAGTTGGGGTTCTACGAGAGTGCGGTCTCACTTTAATTGTGAAATAAGGTGCACCGATATTTATTATGCACGGTTAACACACTTGTTAAATATTTTACACATTCGGGGATCTGACCCGTTTACTTTTCTCTCCTCCTTGTATATATATATGTTACCACAGGTATCCTACCGCATGGATGCCGGATGACCTTCTATCCTGAGTCTTGGGAGCCGTGACAGGTGCGGACTGTTGCGAGATGTTTCATGTAGCCGCTTCTTACTTCTTTAAAAATTCTAGGTAGGATTCATGTTGTATATCGGGTTTGTACCCAAGGGATATTTAAATACATGTTTATATTTATTCCATTCAGTTATTGTATTGGCTGTGATCCGACAGTTTATTCGGGTCTACTTTTTGTAGTACATTCGGTTGTATTTAATTGTTTCATTTTATTTCTAGCATTTTATTTATTATAGTTCTTTCATGCATCTCTCCTATTCATTTGTAGTTTTATAGTGTTGGGTTGTTGTGTGTTGCAAGTTTTAATTTTTTATAACATCTCGCTTATATGATATCGGGTAGTTAGTCCTATATTATATAGTACCGGCAGTTGATGTTGAGACTGGACCATCTGGAATTCCTGATTTAATATGGTATAGGGCTGGCCACCCGTTATTATTTTAGGCGGGTTGTTAGAAGTTCTTAACTCTTTCTCTTATGCTTTTACATTACTCAGGACGAGAAAAATTCTAAGTTAGGGGGATTTGTTTCGGCATAATGTCTTCACATTTATCCACTTAATTTGGATATTTTTATGTTCACGTATGTTGTAATTTATATGTATTTATCTCATATTTATCTACTAACCCTTTTTTGACAAGCATTTTGTGTGTTTGTGTATCTCTTATGTGTTTTACAATTATTTCATGCAAGAAAGATGGAAAAGGGAACTCAAAATAGTGAAAGAAACTAAGAAATGGGAAGTTCAAGGGAATTTTTATAATTTCTTAGCAATATTCTGGAGGTAAGGTAAACTAGAAAGTAAAAGGTTTTTAAAATTACAAGAACAATGGGAAAAAATGGCACCCCGATTCAAGCTATGGTGAAGAAGTTATGCAAGTTTGTAGATTGAAAAAGAAATCCAAAAATCCAAATGAAAAAGGGGCAACCAAGGCTTGGACTTTATGGAAATTCGAACCGATTCATCTAGGGCCCGAACCGGTTCGCATGTTTGTCATGCTCCAGATTCGTTACAAAATTAGTCACACTTTTAATTTGTGACAAATTTCGAGAAGTATGATTTTTATTTTGTCCTTCTCTTTTAACCAAAAGATTTATATTCTTTGGAGACTCTTCTAAATGACGCAAGACTTATATAGAGTCATATTAGTACCCTTTTTATTCAGGTTTCATTCATGAATAAGCTTCATAACATGGAGAAACATCTGAAGGAATAATTCACATATTTTGCATCTTTAATTTAAGAGATTTTCCAGTTTTTCTTCAAGATTTGATTAATCTTTCATGTTCATGATCTATAATCTTGGTAACCTTTATTTCAAGCACTTTTATTATTAATTCATTTTGTTTTCATGCATGTTAATTTCTTTTTCTGTAGAGATTTATAATACCATGCTAGGACAGATTTCTAAGGGTTGGGGTACCTGAACCCAGCCTGATGTAGTTTGCACGTATAAAAAATTAGTCTTCGAATTAAATATGGATTGAATCGTGTTATGTATTTGTTACAACCTTCGTGGGACTTTTAACCTCATTTTCCCTAGGTAACCGGGGATTTTAAGAGTGTGGTTCGCGTGTTAGCTATTTCAAAACCGCTTTATTCTTGATGTTAATTAGGTACGATGCGAGCTAGTAGTCTCATATATGTAATGTTTGAGATTAATATAGACTGAGTTTAATCAATTATCTAATTCAAGCTAGTTTTATATCTGGTAAACATACTAGGGTTTGGGGGATTGTGTACTAACCTTATCTCTATTTCATATTAATCAATCTATATTTTGTTAGTTTTAATTAAGTTCAGTTAAATTCTTTAGTTTTTCCCTTTTTCCTTTCTCACCCCATCATCCTCTTTTACACTTTATTTTTGAAGTAATAAATCTATTAAAATATATCAAACATTCCTTGTGGATTCGATACCCGGACTAGCTGCTATACTCCTTAAGAGTGTAGTTAAAGTTAACTTTTTTTTTGTGTTGTGGTCGGAAGCCGATAACAACGATTAGCCTATTACACGTACGCTCGGTTTTTCCCTCAATCAAAATAGCGCCATTGTCGGGGAGTGTCTTGTTATAGATTATAATTGATTTACTCTTTCGTAAGATATTTTTCATTTCTATTTTTTTTGTTTTAACCTTTTTTGCTGGTATAAACAATTGAGCACCAAGAAACATTGAATCCGCAAACGCATACATCTCTATGTGGATTGTCATTTTACAAACTATTGAGTAATCATGTCTTTTTATAGTGAGTTCAGTAGTTATAATCGTTCAAATGGAAATAGTTCTCAAATTGTTTATTTTCCAGAATTCGTTCCTCGACCCATTACCATTGGTGAGTGCCTTTGAATTCTAGAGAACAAAAGGCTTGAGAATAAATATTGGGAACAAAATCGTGTTCAAGCATTTTGTTTTCAAGAATCTCCGTCGCGACCTATTACCATTGTTGAGGGCATTCTATGTATTGAGTAGGAAAGTCTTGAAAACAAATGTCGGGAAAAAAATGTTTTGGAAGCAAGAGTTGGATGCATTATTCGAATCCAATGACGACTTTTCTTCCGATATTTTTTAACGTTTTTAACCAAATGAGGAATATGAGGTTCTAGAGCCAACGAATACTACTTTGGAAGAAAAAAAATATTTTTCTAGTCAAAATCATACTCAATTTTCTTTCCACCCAAAGAATGATGAATATTGTTTCCCAAGATGGACTCTTCCTTTTTGTGTGCCCCTCTTCCCATACTATTCGAAAAATCTTTGAGAAGTGATTCTATTTTCCATGGATCTCAATTGTTCATGTCCCCCTTAGCACCAAAATCCCCCATTATCACTTAAATTTTTTTAATTGGTGATGGTTCATTTCTTTCGTCTTACACATGCCTTTTCTTATTCAATCGAAATTGTTATTTTCCATGAGGCATACTTGAAAATGAGGGTACACCGATTCTCCGTCAAAGTAAAATTGTATTCTCGGTGGACCGTCAAATTTTTCGACTTTTAGTGTATGACTTATTAGAAGTTCAAATCGTAGGTTGTACATAGCTAGTTTCTTTCTTTCTTTTTTTTAATTATAGCTTAGAGTAATTAGTTCAAGGTTTTGCTACTTTTTTTGTTATGCATGGTTCTAACGTGTTTTGTACATTCAATGGACTCGTACTTATCGGGGATCACCCCATTTTGGGTAATATCTTTCTTTTCCTCACTTTATGTTGTGTTCTTGATTCGCATTGAGGACATTGCAACATCTTAGTTAGGGGGTGTGGGATATCCTTCCTATTTATTGTTTAGATTAATTGAATTGATCACGTGCTAATTCCAAGTATGTTTTTTTTAGAAAATGTAAAAAATTTCAAAGCAATTGAAAAAATTTTGGAAAAGCCAAAAATATTTTTCTTCAAAATAAATAAAGATTGGAATTTAAATTTTTAAAAAATATCCCCAAAAATTTTGATTAAAGTCTCAAATTTGTAAAATTCTAAAAGCACTAACACGAAATTGTTCAAAGATAGAAATTGAAAGAAAATTGATGAATTTAATTGTGGATATTAATTAACCCGGTGGGATTTCGAGCCTATCATTTTTTGCAAGTTTTTAAATATATCCGAGTTAATGGTTAACTCAAAGATCTTTTCATCGGTAAAATAAGTCGTTGATGATCTCTAATTAATTTGTTTTGATTGGTAACGGAGAGCGCGTGAGATTTTATCTTGAAAAAAACGCTAAATATATCTCTCAACTAAAATTCATCTCGAGACGCATATGGTAAAAGAATTAGTAATTCGGACAATGAAGTTAGGCCATCATTTGTTTACTCTAAAATATTACTCATAAAAAGTTGTGAATTTTTTTTCCTTTGCAACCCCATTTGATCCTAATAAAATGTTTTTCCCTTTCGTTTGACAATCCGAAAAACTCAAATTGCCCGGAATCGTAAAAACTGGGAATTGCAAAAATTAAGTCCGATAAGTGCATAAAAAAATGGAAAAAGAAGAAAAACTAAATGATGATAAAAAAAAAATAGAAAAAGAAGATAAAAAATGTGCTATAGCTCGGAAAAGCACTAACGGACGTCATAAGGTCATTTCCCAATTCTGAACTTTCCAATCATTCCCATTTATACCCAATACACCTTAAAACCAGAAAATGTCTTAACCGAGTCTGAATTACGAAATTTAGTACCGTGTGGAGAGCTAAAATATGATAATATAATAAGAGATTAACTGGTGTGTATAAGAGGCGATGTTACTGCTTTACTAATGACCGTAGTCCGATGAAGATTTCTTTTCACCGCAAAAATTTTGCCTTTCAATTTTGTGTGAATGAATTCGTATCCATTACATTTACACCTCATATCACTTATACCGAGAGACAATAGACATAATCCAAGTGATTCGTTTGTGAGAGAATCCGTGATATTTTGAAATCAAAGTGAATTTTCGGAAAGTAACGTAATAATCAATCAGTGGTAATTTGAGGTTAATTTTTGGCTTCACACACACTCACGGAAAATTGAGACTTGATAATATAAACCTAAGGTGATTATTTGTTGAAAAGTTTAAATTGTATAATTTTTAGGTATTTTGAAATTTTTTTTAGTCAAAGCCGAACTTTGTTGGTGTATTAATTACAAACCCTCACGGGACACCACTTATCCAACTAGGGTAACCTACGGGATTAAAGGCTTATTGGATACGCTAAATGAAATCTCTTTTTTTGAGTACTATCTACAGTGTATAACTTATTAGAAGTTCAAATCATTGGTTGTACATAGCTAGTTTCTTTCTTTCCTTTTTTTAATTATAGTTTAGAGTAATTAGTTAAAGTTTTTGTTATTTTTTTTGTTATGCTTTGTTGTAACATGTTTTGTAGATTCACTGGACTCATACTTATCGGGGACTGCTCCACTTTGGGTAATATCTTTCTTTTCCTGCATTTATGTTGTCTTCTTGATTTGCATTGAGGACAATGCAGCATCTAAGTTAGGGGGTGTGGGATATCCTTCCCATTTATTGTTTAGATTCATTAACTTGATCACATGTTCGTTCCAAGTATTTTTTTTTAGAAAATGTTAAAATTTTCCTAGAAATTTAAAAAAGTTTGAAAATGCCAAAAATATTTTTTTTCAAAATAAATAAAAATTAGAATTTAAAATTTTCAAAACTTTTGTTTAAAGTCTCAAATTTATAATATTTTAAATTCACTAAGACGAAATTGATCAAAGATATAAATTGAAAGAAACTTGATGACTTTACGAATAGGTGTGGAGATTAATTAAGCCGGTGAGATTTCGAGCCTATCACTTTTTGCGAGTTTTTCAATAAATTCGAGTTAATGGTTAACTCAAAGTTCTTTTCAGCGATAAAATAAGTCATTGATGGTCTCTAATTTATTATTTTGATTGGTAACGAAAACCATGTGAGATGTTATCTTGAAAAATGCACTAAATATATCTCTAAACTAAAATTCATCTCGATACACATATGGTAAAAGAATTAGTAATTCGGACAATGAAGTTACGCCATCGTTTGTTTACCCAAAAATATTAGCCATAAAAAGTTGTGAATTTTTTTTCCTTTGCAACCCAATTTGAGCCTAATAAAAAGTTTTCCCCTTTCGTTAGATATTTCAAAAAACCCAAAAAGCCCGGAATTGTGAAACCTAGGAATTGCAAAAATTAAGTCCGATAAGTGCATAAAAAAGGGGAAAAGAAGAAAACCTAAATAATGATCACCAAAAAAATAGAAAAAGAAGAAAAAAATGAGCAAAAGTTCAGAAACGCACTAATGGACGTCATATGGTCATTTCCAAATTTTTAACTTTCCAATCATTCCCATTTTTACCCAATACAACTTAAAACTTGAAAAGTGTTAACCGAGTCCGGATTACGAAATTAATTACCGTGTGGAGAGTTAAAATACGGAAATATAATAAGAGATTAACTGGTGTGTATAATAGGTGATGTTACCGCTTTCCTATTGACTGTAATCCGATGAAGAGCTCTTTTCACCGCAAAAATTTTGTCTTTCAATTTTGTGTGCATAAATTCGTTTCCATTACATTTATACCTTATATCACTTATACCGAGAGAAAATGGACATAATCCAAGTGATTCGTTTGTGAGAGCAACCGTAAGATTTTGAAATCAAAGCGAATTTTCGAAAAGTAACGTAATGATCAATTGGTGGAAATTTGAGGTTAATTTTTTACTTCACACACACACACATGAAAAATTGAGAGTTGATGATATAAACCTATGGTGATTATTTTTTGAAAAGTTTAAATTGTATAATTTTTAGGTATTTTGAAATTTTTTTGTGGGTATATAAACTGCAAACCCTCACGAGACACCACTCATCCTACTAGGGTAACCTAGGGGTTTAAAGGCTTGTTGCATACTTTAAATGAAATCGCTTGCTCGTGAAGAAGGTATTCTATCATAATAGAATTTTTAGAGTCCTTAACTCATTCTCTTATGCTTTTACATTGGTCGTGATGCGCAAAGTTTTAAGTTAGGGGGATTTGATTTGGCATAAATTCTTCACATTTATGCCCTAATTTTTGTTGTTTTATGTTCATGTGCATTGTATTTTTTATGAATTTACCTCGTATTTATGATACTAACCCTTTTTGGAAATCATTTCGCTTTTTGTGTATCTGTTATGTGTTTTAAAGGTATTTCATTCAAGAAAGATGGAAAACATAACTCAAAATAGTAAAAAAAATCAAGAATTGGGTAGTTCAAGGGCATTTTTGTAATTTTGTAGAAATATTCTGGGGGTGGGGAATAGTAGAAAGTTGAATAGCTCCAAATTAGAAACACACTGGAAAACATGGCACCCCAATCCGAGCTACAGTGAAGAAGTTATGGAAGTTTGAAGATTGAGAAAGAAATCCCAAAATCCAAATGAAAAAGACGCGACCAAGGCTTGGACATTCTGGAAAGCCGAACCGGTTCATCTAGGACCCGAACGGGTTCGCCTTTCTGTTACACTCCAGAATCGTTACAAAATTAGTCAAAACTCGCTTTTCAAGTGTGATAAATTTCCAAAAGTGGGATTTTATTTTGTCCTTATCTTTTAGCGAAAGGACTTCTATACTTTGGGGACTCTTCTCAACGACCCAAGAGATATATATATAGTCATCTTAGGACTTTTTTTATTAATACTTCATTCATTAAGAAACTTCATAGCAAGGAGAAACATCTAGGGGAACCATTTACATATTTTGCACCTTTAATTCAAGAGCTTTTCTAGTTTTTCTTCAAGATTTGATTTCTTCTTGCATGTTAATATTCTTTAATCTTGGTAACCTTTATTTCAGTCACTTTGATTATTACTTCATTATGTTTGCATGCATGTTAATGTGTTTTTATGTAGAGATTTATAATACCATTCTAGGCTAGAGTTCTAAAGGTTGGGGTGCATGAACCCAACCCGATGTAGTTTGCATGTATAAAAAATATGTCTTCGAATTAAATAAGGATTGAAACATGTTAAGTAGTTGTTGAAATCGTCGTAGGACTTTTAACCTCGTTTCCCTAGGTAACTGGGGTGTTTAAGAGTGCGATTAGTGTGTTAGCAATTTCAACACCGCTTTATTCTTGCTCTTGATTATGTATGATACGAGCTAGCACTCTCATATACGTAATGCTTGAGATTGATAAAGATCGGGTTAAATCAATTATCTAATTCAAGATAGTTTTATATCCCATAAACATAATATGATTTCTTATCTCTCATTCATATTTTCTTTCTCACCCCATCATCATCTTTTACACTTTATTTTGGGAGTAATAAATCAATCAAAATCTATCAAACATTCCATGTGGATTCGATACCCTGACTATCCCCTATACTCCTCAAGAGTGTAGTTAAAGTTTAGGTTTTTTTGTATTGTGGTTGGAAGCCGATAACAACGATTAGCGTATTACACTGACACTCGGTTTTCCCCTCGATCAAAATGGTGCTGTTGTTGGGGAGTGTTTTCTTTTATATTATAATTGATTTACTATTTCGTAAGATATTTTTCTTTTGTAGTTTTTTGTTTTAATCTTTTTACAGGATTGTACAATTGAGTGCTAAGAAACATTGAATCCTCAACTGCACACATCTCTATGTGGATTGTCCATTTACAAACTATTTGGTAATCATGTCTTTTTATAATGAGTTCGGTAATTATAATGGTTCATATGGGAATAGTTCTCTATTTTTTTATTTTCAAGAATTCGCGCCTCGACCTATTTCCATTGGTGAGGGCGTTCGATTTCTTGAGAACGAAAGGCTTGAGAATACATATAGAGAAGAAAATCGAGCTCCAGTTTTTGATTTTCAAGAATCTCTGTCGCGACCTAATACCATTGGTGAGGGCATTCTATGTCTTGGGTATGAAAGGCTTCAAAACAAATATTGGGAAAAAAAATCATTTTGGGGAGCAAGAGTTGGATGCATTATTCAAATCTAATGACGTCTTTTCTTCTGATATTTTTGAAACTAAAATAAGTTTTTAACCAAATGAGGAATCCGAGGTTCTAAAGCTAGGGAATCCTACTTTGGAAGAAAAAATGATTTTTCTAATCAAAATTGTACTCAATTTTCTTTCCTCCCAAAGGACGATGAATGCCGATATTGGTCCTATTACCGAAATGATCTCACTTTGTGATGAGATGCATTTTAATTTGGAAAATAAAGAGGAGGTTGAGACTTGTGTGTCACCTCAATTTTTTGAATAACATCTCATTGAAAGTGAGTCTTGCTCCCTTGAAATTCAATCTCTAAGTGATGATGAATCACTTGAGATTGAATTCATTTCATCACCATTTTCGTTTTTAGTTATTGAACCATTACAAATGCTGCCAGATTCCTATGAGTGGGTTGAAACTTTTGAGACATTTAAACCTTTTACCGAGAAGGCCTCTATGCTAGAATTTTTTTCCAAGATGGAGTCTTCCTTTTTCTGTTCCCCATTTTCCGTACTACTTGAAAAAATTTTGGGAAGTGATTTTATTTTTCTTGGATCCTAATTGTACTTCTCCCCCTTAGCACACAAATCCCCCATCATCACTTTAAAAATTCTAATTGGTGATGATTCATTTCTTCCACTTTATACATGCCTTCCGTTGTTCAAATGGAATTCTTATTGTTCGGGAGGCATACTTGAAAACACCGATTCTCCCTCAAAGTCAAATTGTATTTTGGGTGGACCCTCAAATTTTTCGACTTTTAGGGTATAACTTACTAGAAGTTCAAGTCGTAGGTTGTACATAGTTAGGGACTATTTGGTTTGAAATTATAATTATGTTTTCTTTGTTTAAATACAATTCAGAAAAAAAATCGCGTTTGGCAACTTGTTTTTAAACACTGAATTATAATATTTATGTGTTATAATCAACTTTTTCGAAAAACATTTTAAGGGCATTTTATAACTTCAGCTTTTTTATTTTTCAACTCATAATTATTCATTATTAATATTTTAATGCATTTATACATTAATATATAATATACATACTGTAACAACCCGCCCTTTGGAGATAATTAAATTCCATAATTAAGTATAAATTGACAATTTGGAGAATTACTCGAAATAGTGATTTTTGGGATTTTCGAGGATTTAATGAATTTTGATGCGTGTTGTAATTATTTTTGGGATTAAATAGATCGAAGTATTTTAATTATATGTCGTCGTGGAGTAAAGCGACAAAAGAGGTAAGATTTTGATTAGAAAACTCGCATTAAGTTATATGGGTTAGAATAGTGATTTGTGGTCCAGTACCTCGGATGGGAATTTCGACTACGCCGTGAGTCTTGAAATGTCTGAGATAGTCGGAAAAGAGTGTTCGATTGTCGAAATTGAGTTTCAGAGAATTTTAGAGTTAAAAAGGGCTCGTAATTAAGTAAATGAGTTGTTTTGGGGTTTTAAGCGTTAAAACCCTTTTTCTTTCTGTATAAAGAGGGAGAGAAAGAGAAAAGAGAAGGAGCAGAAAGAAAAGAGAGAGAAGAGAGAGAGGAAGGAAGAAAGACGATAGAGAAGGAAGATTTGGGCCAAACTCCGCCAGACTCGACTGGGGATCGTCGGATTTTATCCACGAGGCAAGTGTTTACTTGATTTATTTCATTTTGTGCAATTTTCTCATATCATAGTTGGTAAAAATATGATTTTTGTGTTAGAAACCTTAATATTAATTTGGAAAAATTTGAATATGAGTTTACATATTGATGTAATGTAAACTCTTAATGATTTCTAGTGTTAAAACCATGTTAATGGAGTGTAAGATTGAATTGAAATGGGAGAAATGCCAAAACAAGGTTTTTATGGTTTTAGGGTTTAAATCTAAGGTAAATAGTTTAATACCCCAAAATAATTGATGTGTTAGTTTTAAAACATAGATTATATATTTATTGAGTTGTTGGATGAGGTTAGAAACAACAAAAATGGAGAAAAATGGAGTTTCGGATTTTGGGGAAGACGATGAATAGTAAACCCATAGCTTGTGGGGCCATTTCGTCCAGAAAGATAATTGATTTAGCTCTTGGACAAAACACGAAAGTTGTTGATATTTTTGATACGGTCGCGTGGTCACTAACCGCGTATTTTTATGGTTTTTCTATGATTTGATATGATTTTTATAAGATAGCAGTTCCGGGGTCGAAATAATCAACTCGGAAATCAAATCGGAAATTGGAAAAATAAAGGCTAGAATTAATTGTGTAGATGTTTGGGATGATTTTTGGTGTAGATTAGAAACCATGAAAATGAATTTGGATTGAGTTTTGGGTATTTTGGAGATTGAAAAATTGCCCAAATAGTGCCCCTCGAACAGGCCGAATCGATTCAGGTCTAGATCAAATCGATTCGCCTAAGGGGATCTGTGATTCTGCAGTGGGCCAAATCGATTCGTATTTAGATGGAATCGATTCCCCATTAAGGACCTGCTTGCAGAACACTTTTTGAATCGATTCGAATTGGGGGGCGAATCGATTCGCCTGCCCGAATCGATTCGCAATTGGGGCGAATCGCTTCGCTTTGGTCAGAATTGCCAGTTTTCTTCCCTTAAAAGTATGGGGAGTTAAATTATGATTTGGGGTCTTATATGGGGGATCCTAATTATGATATTGGGACTCCTCAATTATGGTTTTTAGGGTAAGAAAACTTTTAGATGAAAGAGAATGCCTTGGATTGGTATAGGGCATAATACGGGGAACGAACATAGTTAATGTTCGGGACGAACATAATTTGAAAGAGAGAGTTCGGCTATCATTAAGCATAAGTAGGCATGGGTTTGAATGTATGTGAGTTTAATACATCTTGGTGAAACCTAGGACTGATTACTAGGGATTTATATCTTTGGGATTAATGGTCATCGCTAGATGTAATTATCAATTATGGCCATATATATATATATATATATATATATATATATATATATATATATGTATGTATGTATATATTCGAGGATGAAATATATACTAGGTGATTAAAGTATATATATGATATGATGTAGATGACTTTTGAAAATGTAAAGATAAATGTTTTCAAAATGGAAAGATAAATGATTTTCATAATTAATAAATTATGGTTACACACCTCTCTAAATCGCTATCATAAGGGAACTTGCGTGCGTATGGCGATGCCCCCTGGCTAATGAATGAAGGGTGGATATAGTCCTAGTCCATAAGAGCGATTATATGTTTTCCTGCGCTGGTGAGGTGATTTTGGGTGTGGTCATGACTCTCCTACAGGCATATGGCCTCTTCCTGACGTTGGTAGGTTTCCAAGTTGTCTTGTTTGATAGGCCCTGGAAGATGATAGCCATTTAGGGGCGCGTCCAGTGGGGAAACTCGAAGGGACGGTCTTAGATTTATTAAAGCAATTAATGATAATGGATTGGCTTTAAATACATTTCCCAGATATAAGAAAGGAAAATGGATAATTGATTTGGCTTCGGATACGTTTCCCGGATGGAAGAAGGGAAATGGAAGCATGTGGTATAGTAAAATAATTTTTATGATAATAAAAATGGCTTTAAATACATTTCCTGGTTATGAGAAGGGAAATGGGATGTTATAAAATGGAAAAGCATTTTTATTACAATAAAAATGGCTTTTAAAAATTTATATGATGTGTTAAAGTAATTCATGGTAATGAATTGGCTTTGAAATATATTTCCCGGTTATAAGAAGGGAAATAGAATGTTTTGAAATGAGTATAGAATACATCTCAGTTCGGGAGATAGATCCGGATGTGTATTATAAAGACGAATATAAAATAAACCTCAGTCTAAGAGATATTATCCTGATGTATATGGTAAAACGTATATAAAAAGAATGTGATATTTATATATATATATGTATCATACTTTAGTTTTGTACTACGGGCCTAATGGATCTCTACCATTAAACCTACCAAGTAGCAGTGTATCAGGGGGTTCCTTGTTTTGATTTCGCTTCGCGAGACACCCCATGCACGAACTTAGCGCAGTGTTGAGAATGGAGAGAAGTTTAGCCCTTACTGCTCGGGTTGGAGTGGTTTCTAGTAGACGTGGGTATTAGATTAGTTAGGTAGGGTAGCTTAAGTAGAATATTAAATGCGTTAGGTGTGCACTGTTAGAAGAGAGGTGAGGGGTATCTCATGGGAGTGCGATACCAATTTAAATATGAGATAAAATCTTTTTTTATAAAAATAAAGCATTTATGCACTTGCAAAATATTTTCAAACAAGGGCTCTGACCCGTTTATCTACTTTTACGTTCTTGCTATATATACATATACTATATAGGTGTCCAGACGCAGGGACGCCTGGATGGTACTTCTTTCGGGTCAAACGTCAGCTGCAGCAGTTGGGGATGCGTGCAGGTTTACCGTAGACACTTCTATCCTTGTAATCTAGATTCGGGCCAATGGTCCAAATGCATTTAGTTATTCTTGTTGCAACATTCAATATGGATGTATATTTTGACCGAGAGTTCGGTTATTTGATTTACAGTTGTTAAAAAAGAGTAGTTAAGTAAAATTTTGACGCCGACCTAATTGGATATTAGTAATTAAATGGATTTTCCACATTATTGCTAAGAATGATCCATATGAGACTCCCGTTTTAATTTGATATAGGAGTGATCGCCCGGTATTTTATTAGGCGGGTTGTCACACATACATAATACATTAATATGTGTGTAATTATTATAAATAAAAACTATATATGTAGATGTACACCAAATTACGTACGGAATAATAAAAAGATAAATAATATTATCAATAGATACATGATACTTATATATACTTTTGATGTATTATTAATGTATGGAATAATGTAAAACATACATATAGTACATATATATATATATATATATATATATATATATATATATATATATATAGAGAGAGAGAGAGAGAGAGAGAGAGAGAGAGAGGCTATAGTACATCATGCTCTATACATCACCCGTGCATCACACCTAATTTTAGGCCCTAAAAAACCTTTTTTCCAAATTTTATATTTTTTCCTCGAAATTAACCTTCCAATCAACCCATATGCAAAAAATTAGGCCAAAATACATTTTGTAGCTATTTTTAAAAAATCTACAAAAAACTCCTAAAAATACTTTATTTATAAGGGTCTGTGCCAACAGTTTTTTGTGGATTTTTTAAAAATAGTTACAAAATGTATTTTTACCTAATTTTTATCATATGGATTGATTGGAAGGTTAATTTCAAGGAAAAAATATAAAATTCGAAAAAAGAGTTTTCTAGGGCCTAGAGTTTGGTGTGATGTACGGCGTGATGCATAGTGCATGATGTAGGTGAGCCTTCCTCTCTCTCTCTCTCTCTCTCCATATATATATATATATATATATATATAGTTAAACTTCCCAACATACCTCATATAATATACAGAAAAATAAATCATATTAAATGTTCACGTATATAATTTATGATGTATGTATGTATGCATGTATGTATGTATATATGTATGCATTCATATATGTATGAATGTTTTATGTATGTTTTTATATATATATATAATGTAATTATACATGTTTGCCAATTTTGTTAAATTTTCAAAAAATTGTATTTAAAAACAAGTTTAACAAACGCACACCAATAATTATAAACACAAAAAACTGTATTTTAAAACTATATTTAAAAATAACGTTTAAATAAAGTTTTCAGAATATAGAACCAACGGGGCCCTTAGTTTCTTTCTTTCCTTTTCTTTTTTTTTAATTATAGTTTAGAGTAATTAGTTAGAATTTTTGTTACTTTTTCTGTAGATTCAATGGACTCGTACTCATCGGGGAACACTCCATTTTGGGTAATATATTTCGTTTCTTCTCTTTATGTTGTGTTCTTGATTCGCATTGAGGACAATGCAACATCTAAGTTACAGGGTGTGTGATATCCTTCCCATTTATTGTTTAGATTCATTAACTTGATCCCGTGTTCATTCGACGTATGTTTGTTTTAGAAAATGGTAAAAATTTTGAAAAAATTGAAAAAGGTTTGAGAAAGCCAAAAATAATTTTCGTTAAAATGAATAAAAAATGGAATTTTTTTTTTTAAATTTCACCAAAAATTTGTTTAATGCCTCAAATTTATAACATTTGAGGTGCACTGAGGCGAAATTGATCAAAGATGGAACTTGAAAGAATTTTGGCAACTTTCGAATAAGTGTGGAGATTAATTAACTCTCTAACATTTTGAGCCTATCTCTTTGTGAGAGTTTTTAAGTCAATCCGAGTTAATGGCCAACTCAAAGTTCTTTTCATCATTAAAAGAAGTCGTTGATGATCTTTGATTTACTGTTTTGATTTGTAACGAAAAACGTGTGAGATGTTGTCTTGGAAAACGCACTAAATATATCTCTAAACGAAAAATCATCTAGAGATGCGTACGGGAAAAGAATTACTAATTCGGACAATGAAGTTAGGCCATCGTTTGTTTACCCGAAAAGATTATCCATAAAAACTTGTGAATTTGTTTTCCTTTGCCACCCAATTTGAGCCTAATAAAATATTTTCCCCTTTCGTTTGATAACCCGAAAAATCCAAATGACCCGGAATTGTGAAAAATGGAAATTGTAAAAATTAAGTCCACTAAGTAGATAAAAAAAGGGGCAAAGAAAAAAAAATTCTTAAACAAAAAAAATATAAAAAGAAGAGAAAAATGAGCAAAAGCCAAGAAAAGCACTAATGGACGTCATACAAGCATTTCACAATTGTGAACTTTCCAATAATTCCCATTTTTACCTAGTACGACTTAAAACCCGAAAAAGTCCTAACGAGTCCGGATTGCGAAATTAATCACCACGTGGAGAGCTAAAATACGAATATGTAATAAGAGATTAACTTCTATGTATAAGAGGTGATGTTACCTCTTTCCTACTGACTGTAATCCGATGAAGATGTTTTTTCACTGCAAAAACTCCGTCTTTCAATTTTGTGTGCGTGAATTCCCGTCCATTATATTTACTCCTTATATCTCGCATACCGAGAGAAAATAGCCACAATCGAAGTGATTCATTTGTGAGAGAAAGAAAATTGTTGGAAAGTAACGTAATGATCAAATGGTAGAAATTTGAGGTTATTTTTTTGCTTCGCACCCACACACGATAAATAGAGACATATGAATGTAAATCTATGGTGATTATTTTCTAGAAATTGTAAATTGTACAATTTTTAGGTATTTTGATTTTTTTTTAGTCAAAGTCGAATTTTGTGGGTATATTCACTGCAAGCCCTCACGAGACACCACTCGTCCTACTAGGGTAATGTAATAACCTGCCCTTTTGGAGATGATTAAATTCCATAATTAAGTATAATTTGGAATTTGGAGAATTTCTCGAAATAGTGATTTTTGGGATTTTCGAGGATTTAAATATTTTCGAAGGGTATTATAAATTATTTTGGGACTATATAGGTCGAAGTAATTTAATTATATGTCGCCGTGGAGTATAGCGACAAAAGAGGTAAGATTTTGAGTAAGAATATCGCACTTAATTATTTTTGGGTTAGAATAGTGATTTGCGGTCAAGTACCTCGGATGGAAATTTCGACTGCGCCATGAGTCTCGGAATGTCCGAGATAGTCGGAAAAGAGTGTCCGATTGTCGAAATTGGGTTTCGAGTAATTTTGGAGTTAAATAGGCTCGTAATTGGGTAAACGAGTCGTTTTGGGTTTTAAAGGGGTTAAACCCTTTTCTCCTTATAAAAGGAGTGAGAGGGGGAGAAAAGAGAAGAGAAAAGAAAGAAAAGAGAGAGAAGAGAGAGAGGAGGAAGAAAGGAGGAGAAAAAGGAAGATTTGGGCCAAACTCCGCCGGATTCGACTCGAGGTCGTCGGATTATATCCACGAGGCAAGTGTTTACTTGATTTATTTATTTTTGAGCATAAATATCTCATATCATAGTTGTTATAACAAACCCTAATGATTTTGGGTTGGGTATTCGTGGATAAAACGGGTTTTCGGGAGATAAAACGAATAAACCCCTAAAATTGGTTAATTGAAAAAACTTAGGTTTTATGAAAAATTAATTGGTGGTTTAGGGTTCTAGGATGTTTATAACCCTTAATATATGGGTATTTGTAGTTGGTTGAGGTTGTAGGACGTTGGGTGAGGCGACAAAAGCTTGGGAGAAGCTTTAATGGCCGAAACCGTCTCGGAGAAGACGATGAATAGTTTAGGCAGCGTGCTTACCGAATCGATTCGTCCTAGAGGAGAATCGATTCGTCTCTTGGTCAAAAAATAAAAATTGTAGATATTTTCGACGCGGTGGCGTGGGCTCCGACCGCGTATTTTTCAGATTTTTTTTGGATTTATAGTGATTTTTCTACGGAAAGCTGTCCGAGACTGAAATCATTAGTTAGAACTTATTGGAGATAGATATTAGGGGACCTAAAAAGAATTGTTAGGACCTATAAAGAGTTTGAGGAGATATAAAAACTTTGGGTTTGTAGTAATAAAACCAAGTTAGGATTTATATGGATATTGGATTGAATTTTGGATATTTTGGAGATTGAAAAATCGCCCAAACTGTAGCCCTCGAACTGGCCGAATCGATTCGGGTACAGGCCGAATCGATTCTCCTAAAGGAAATTGGGTTTCTGCAATGGGCCAAATCGATTCGGGTACAGACCGAATCGATTCGCCATTTATAGACCTGTTTGCAGAATACTTTTCAAATCGATTCGGATTGGGAACCGAATCGATTCGCCCACCCGAATCGATTCGCTAAAGGGGCGAATCGATTCGCTTAAGTCAGAATTTCTAGTTTTCTCCCTTTAAGAGTATGCGTAGTTGAATTGCCATTTGGGATTTTATGGGGATTCCTAAATAAGGGTTTTGAGGATAAATAAACCTTTAAGAGATGATTTAGGTAATTAGTATTGAACAAAGTAAGGTAATACTTTGGGTTTATTATCATGCTTATATGAAAGCATGGTTATAATTCCTCGAGGGAATCTTTGGTCATCGTTAGAAGCTATAGGCCACTATGGTTGTTTATATATATTCTAGGAAGAATATATAGGATATGTACATACTATGTGATTTAGATATATATATATATATATATATATATATATATATATATATATATATATATATATATATATATATATATATATATATATATATATATATATATATATTATGATGGAAATGATTTTGAAAATATATAAATGAATATTTTCAAAATGGAAAGAGAAATGTTTTTCATAATTAATAAAATATGGATTACACACCTCTCTAAATCGCTATCATATGGGAAGTTGCGTTCGTATGGTGAAGCCCCCTGGCTAATGATGCAGGGTGGATATAGTCCTATAGGCCATGTGAGCATTTGTTGTTGTATTTTTATGCGCTAGTTAGGAGATTCCGGGTGTGGTCTTGACTATCCCGCAGGCACATGGTCGCTTCCCGACGTCTTTCGATATAGGATCCCAGGTTGTCTTACAGGCCCTGGAATATGATATCCATTTAGGGGCGCGCACAGTGGAGAAATCCGGACGGGCGGTCTTAGAACGCGTTTATATTAAAGAAGTTCATAATAATGGATTTGCTTTAATTACATTTCCTGGATATAGGAAGGGAAATGGGTTATAAATAAATTGGCTTCGGTAACACTTCCCGGATGGAAGAAGGGATGTGGAAGCATATGTTATGAGCAAAGAATTTTTATGATAATGAAAATGTCTTTGAATACATTTCCTGAGTATAAAAAGGGAAATGGGATAATTGATAAAGGAAAAGCTTTTTATGTTAATAAAATTGGCTTTCAAAAAGTATATGATTTGTTAAAGCAATTCATGATAATGAATTGGCTTCTATAAATACATTTCCTGGATATGAGAAGGGAAATGGAAGTTTTTGAAATGAAAAGGATAAGTATTTATAAATACTATATGTATCAAGTAATCCTCAGTTCGGGAGATATTATCCGGACGTATATTGTAGATGTACGTATATGTATAAATCGAGTGTCGAGGGTCTAATGGATCCCGACGATCGACCGTGCTGCATAGTAGTGTATCGGGGGGGTTCCTTGTTTGGATTTCGCTTCCCGAGACACCCCACGCACGAATTTGGCATTGTGTTGAGACTGGGGAGAAGTTTAATCCTTAGTGCTTTAATAATATTAAATGTTTATGGTATATATATTATATATATCTTTCTATACTGAGGGACTGGCGGATCTCAAAGATCGACCTTGCTGCATAGTAGTGTATCGGGAGGGGGGGTTCCTTGTTTGGATTTCGCTTCGCGAGACACCCCACGCACGAACATGGCATAGCGTTGAGATTAGAGTGAAGTTTAGCCCTTAGTACATCTGTTTGACTATCTAGGTTAGATAGTGGTTGAGTATTAAACTAGTTTAGCAGGGTAGCTTGACTAGGATGTTTATAGGGATGCGCTAGGTGTGCACTGTTAGAGGAGAGGTGAGGGGTATCTCATGAGAGTGCGATACCAATTTAAATATGAGATAAAACTATTTTTCTAAAAATAAAGCATTTATGCACTTGCAAAATATTTTCAAAACATTTAGGCCCTGACCCGTTTGTCTACTCTCCTTTCCTTCTCTATACTATATATATATATATAGGTGTCCAGACACAGGGACGCCTGGATGGAAATTCTTTCGAGTCAGACGTCTGCTGCAGCAGCTGTGGATGCTTGCAGGTTATTGGTAGACGTTTCTCTCCTTGTACTCTAGATAGGAGATATTGTATAGACATTCGAGCCAAAGGCTCAATTGCGTTTATTTATTCTTTCAGTACAGCATTCGATATGGTTGTATATTTGGACCGAGTGTTCGGTTATTTTAGTACCTTTCATTTCCATTTCAGTTCATTACGCATTTAATTATGGATGTTTTAATTTGTGCGCTAAAAAAGAGTAGTTAGATAAAAGTTTTTAACGGCCACCTAATAGGATATTAGTAATTAAATGGATTTTTGACACTAATGCTATGAATGATCCATATGAAACTCCTGTTTTAATTTAATATTGGAGTGATCACCCGGTATCTTATTACGCGGGGTGTTACAGATGTTATCAGAGCATCAAGTTCTAGTGTCCTTAGGAATCTGTGCGGACGTACTACGCTTTCAGCGTTGCTCTCATTTGTTATAGAGCCTCAGGACTAGGATTGTTGATTTCTATTGTGAGATTTCGTTCTCCTGCCATATTATGAGATTATAGAAATCTTTTACGCGCTCGTTGAGAATCGTGTGCGGAGCTCGGAGGTCAGCAGGAGTTGGAGCTTAGCTGCGGAAGCTGGTAGAAGTTGGGGACGAGGACCTTAGTAGAGGCCACTCTCCTTAAGGCAACTATTAAGGATTGTTGCAACGACTACTAAAGTATGGTAGTTATGGTCAACCAAGTACTACTATGGTAGAAAGTGTCACTTAAGATTGAATTACCCTGTGGAGATAAGGGTTCGAAAGGGATCTTACGAATGGTTTTAACCGTGAGGCCCCATGAATCAGCAGGATGAGAAGAATGTTGTTTTGGGAATTATTTGCCTAAGGTTCAGCCAGAGGCCGACGGTGAATAAAGAGTATTATGGTTAAGTGAACCTTGTACCAAAGTGAGGTGGGTGCAATGAATATTGAGTCCTTTCCAAGGAGGATGGGCTCACTAAAGAATGGGTATGTTCAAGGACCCCATGGTTGGACATCCACTCGGGGAAATCGTTATAATGAAATTGTGGTTATGAGTTTTACCTCAGTTGAGGAGGTATATTAGGCGTGACTAGATGAAGTCGCGGTATTAGTTAGCCCTATAATCGTGTGGGTAATTTGAGTTATGGCGGTATCGATAACATTATATCATGTATGCCTATGTGTTGTCCGCAGTAGCGGAGTTTTATTTTTCTTCATTCGCCATAAAGGCGGGTGCTGATATATGGTATATATATACATATCTGGTTAGTTATGCTCGTTTTATATGTCTATACGAGCATGGTGGTATGAGGAGCCTAATACATTATGGTGTAATTGCGGAGCGATAGCGGGCTAAAAATGACAAGTCTATCGTGTCCATGGTTCCTGGAGGGAACAGGTTATTGTTGTGGTGTCTCACCTAGATATAGGTTGATTTCACCTTATTTGTTATGGGTTAATGGTACTTCAGTGAGAAGAGGTTTCCTTATCGTGATTTGGGTTTATGGCGACCTTATATATATGATTTAAGGCCTCCGGATTTTCGTTAAGCTGAACATAAAGCTCATTATTGTTTGCGCAAGGACTTAAAAATGAGTGCGAGCGCAGGGTGGTATGACTCTTAGTTAGAGATAGGAGTTCAGATCACCTTTTTGTTGGATTAGGGGATAGGGATATCCCGGTTGCATGTTTAAATGACAGAACTCCATAACCAACGAAGTCAAGGGTTAATGTGTGGAGGGTTTCCTTGTTTGGATTTCGCTTTGCGAGACACTCCACCCATGACTTTTAACGGCGTCGGGAGTGGAGAGCTGTTATAGGAAGCAAGGATGTGGGTTAGTCTATTAGTGTGGATGAACCACTATAGACTATGAGCCCTGTGATGATGATACACTTATGGAAATATTGTGCTATGGAAAAACACTACAGTGGTCCTCTCACCACAAATAGTTGGGTGGAGTAGGACTTAGAGAAATTGATTCGAGGATGTTAGCCAAGCCTTAATAAGAAGGAAAATTTGGATAAAATCTTTGATCGGTGTGATGTTAGTAGTGTTCCTACATAGAGTAGGCACTTTGATTAGTTAGGATTCCTTTCGTATTGGAGGAAGGATAAGATAATAGGAATGCGTTCGTAGGTTAGCGAAGTAGGATTTAGGACGTCCCGCTGGTGTTCCTTGGGCCGTTATATCTCGATGACCGACAAGGCGAGGGAGTAGTGTAACGGGAGGGTTCCTTGTTTGTATTTCGCTCTGCGAGACGTCCCACGCACGAAACCAAGCGAATGTCGGGAGTTGAGAGAGGCCTTGGGCACTAGGGACATACTTAGGATTATATTAGTTTCGCTTAGGTAGGGTGACGCATAGATTATAGCCTTGTTAGGATGTAGGTTCGCTAGAGTTAGCAGCGCCGAGGTTAGGAGTTGGAATTTCACGGGTTGGAAGGACCCATAGGTGAGTATTACACCGAAGAAAGGAGACCCTTATTGGGAGAGAGTGTTACGTGTCAGACGTTCGCTACGAATGTGCAGATGTGCACAAGTTAGGAAGGTGTATGGGCACCTTGGTAAGGTGGTTTGGTATACCGCCTAGTTAAGATAGGAGTAGTACGCAAGATTGAAATCCATGCCAAGAGGCATTTTAGAGGATGGGTATTAAGTGACGTATTAGAGTCACTTTATGATTGCGATAGCCGCATAGTGTATGGTTAGGAACCTTTAGGTTAGTATCCTTCCCTTCAGCTTTAGGATTTGTAGTAATCCTAGTTAGCGGGTGTAACTTGCATCTGAATTTCGAGGATGAAATTCTGTTGTAAGGGGGGGAGTATGCAATAACCCGCCCTTTTGGAGATGATTAAATTCCATAATTAAGTATAATTTGGAATTTGGAGAATTTCTCGAAATAGTGATTTTTGGGATTTTCGAGGATTTAAATATTTTTGAAGGGTGTTATAAATTATTTTGGGACTATATAGGTCGAAGTAATTTAATTATATGTCGTCGTGGAGTATAGCGACAAAAGAGGTAAGATTTTGAGTAAGAATATCGCACTTAATTATTTTTGGGTTAGAATAGTGATTTGTGATCAAGTACCTCGGATGGAAATTTCGACTGCACCATGAGTCTCGGAATGTCCGAGATAGTCGGAAAAGAGTGTCCGATTGTCGAAATTGAGTTTCGAGTAATTTTGGAGCTAAATAGGCTCGTAATTGGGTAAACGAGTCGTTTTGGGTTTTAAAGGGGTTAAACCCTTTTCTCCTTATAAAAGGAGGGAGAGGGGGAGAAAAGAGAAGAGAAAAGAAAGAAAAGAGAGAGAGAGGAGAGAGAGGAGGAAGAAAGGAGGAGAAAAAGGAAGATTTGGGCCAAACTCCGCCGGATTCGACTCGAGGTCGTCGGATTATATCCACGAGGCAAGTGTTTACTTGCTTTATTTATTTTTGAGCATAAATATCTCATATCATAGTTGGTATAACAAACCCTAATGATTTTGGGTTGGGTATTCGTTGATAAAACGGGTTTTCGGGAGATAAAACGAATAAACCCCTAAAATTGGTTCATTGGAAAAACTTAGGTTTTACGAAAAATTAATTGGTGGTTTAGGGTTCTAGGATGTTTAGAACCCTTAATATATGGGTATTTGTAGTTGTTTGAGGTTGTAGGACGTTGGGTGAGGCGACAAAAGCTTGGGAGAAGCTTTAATGGCCGAAACCGTTTCGGAGAAGACGATGAATAGTGTAGGCAGCGTGCTTACCAAATCGATTCGGCGTAGAGGCGAATCGATTCGGCTCTTGGTCAAAAAATAAAAATTGTAGATATTTTCGACGCGGTCGTGTGGGTGCCGATCGCGTATTTTTCTGATTTTTTTTGGATTTATAGTGATTTTTCTACGGAAAGCTGTCCGAGACTGAAATCATTAGTTAGAACTTATTGGAGATAGATATTAGGGGTTCTCAAAAGAATTGTTAGGACCTCTAAAGAATTTGAGGAGATATAAAAACTTTGGGTTTGTAGTAATAAAACCAATTTAGGATTTATATGGATATTGGATTGAATTTTGGGTATTTTGGAGATTGAAAAATCGCCCAAACTGTAGCCTTTGAACTGGCCGAATCGATTCGGGTACAGGCCGAATCGATTCGCCTAAAGGAAATTGGGTTTCTGCAATGGGCCGAATCGATTCGGGTACAGACCGAATCGATTCGCCATTTACAGACCTGTTTGCAGAATACTTTCCGAATCGATTCGGATTGGGAACCGAATCGATTCGCCCACCCGAATCGATTCGCTAAAGGGGCGAATCGATTCGCTTAGGTCAGAATTTCTAGTTTTCTCCCTTGAAGAGTATGGGGAGTTGAATTACCATTTGGGATTTTATGGGTATTCCTAAATAAGGGTTTTGAGGATAAATAAACCTTTAAGAGATGATTGAGGTAATTAGTATTGAACAAAGTAAGGATATACTTTGGGTTTAGTATCATGCTTATATGAAAGCATGGTTATAATTCCTCGAGGGAATCTTTGGGATTATTGGTCATCGCTAGAAGCTATAGGCCACTATGGCTGTTTATATATATTCTAGGAAGAATATATAGGATATGTACATACTATGTGATTTAGGTATATATATATATATATATATTATGATGGAAATGATTTTGAAAATATATAAATGAATATTTTCAAAATGGAAAGAGAAATGTTTTTCATAATTAATAAAATATGGATTACACACCTCTCTAAATCGCTATCATATGGGAAGTTGCGTTCGTATGGTGAAGCCCCCTGGCTAATGATGCAGGGTGGATATAGTCCTATAGGCCATGTGAGCGTTTGTTGTTATATTTTTCTGCGCTGGTTAGGAGATTCCAGGTGTGGTCTTGACTATCCCGCAGGCACATGGTCGCTTCCCGACGTCTTTTGATATAGGATCCCAGGTTGTCTTGGAGGCCCTGGAAGATGATATCCATTTAGGGCGCGCACAGTGGAGAAATCCGGACGGGCGGTCTTAGAACGCGTTTATATTAAAGCAGTTCATAATAATGGATTTTCTTTAATTACATTTCCTGGATATAGGAAGGGAAATGGGTTATAAATAAATTGGCTTCGGTAACACTTCCCGGATGGAAGAAGGGATGTGGAAGCATATGTTATGATCAAAGCATCTTTATGATAAATAAAATGTCTTTGAATACATTTCCTGAGTATAAAAAGGGAAATGGGATAATTGATAAAGGAAAAGCTTTTTATCTTAATAAAATTGGCTTTCAAAAAGTATATGATTTGTTAAAGCAATTCATGATAATGAATTGTCTTCTATAAATACATTTACTTGATATGAGAAGGGAAATGGAAGTTTTTGAAATGAAAAGGATAAGTATTTATAAATATTATATGTATCAAGTAATCCTCAGTCCGGGAGATATTATCCGGACGTATATTGTAGATATACGTATATGTATAAATCAAGTGCCGAGGGTCTAATGGATCCCGACGATCGACCGTGCTGCATAGGAGTGTATCGGGGGGGTTCCTTGTTTGGATTTCGCTTCGCGAGACACCCCACGAACGAATATGGCATTGTGTTGAGACTGGGGAGAAGTTTAATCCTTAGTGCTCTAATATTATTAAATGTTTATGGTATATATATTATATATATCTTTCTGTACTGAGGGACTGGCGGATCTCAAAGATCGACCTTGCTGCATAGTAGTGTATCCGGGTGGTTCCTTGTTTGGATTTCGCTTTGCGAGACACCCCACGCATGAAGATGGCATAGCGTTGAGATTAGAGTGAAGTTTAGCCCTTAGTACATCTGTTTGACTATCTAGGTTTGATAGTGGTTGGGTATTAGACTAGTTTAGCAGGGTAGCTTGACTAGGATATTTATAGGGATGCGCTAGGTGTGCACTGTTAGAGGAGAGGTGAGGGGTATCTCATGAGAGTGCGATACCAATTTAAATATGAGATAAAACTATTGTTCTAAAAATTAAGCATTTACGCACTTGCAAAATATTTTCAAAACATTCCGGCCCTGACCCGTTTGTCTACTCTCCTTTCCTTCTCTATACTATATATATATATATATATATATATATATATATATATATATATATATATATATATATATATAGGTGTCCAGACACAGGGACGCCTGGATGGAAGTTCTTTCGAGTCAGACGTCTGCTGCAGCAGCTGTGGATGCTTGCAGGTTATCGGTAGACGTTTCTCTCCTTGTACTCTAGATAGGAGATATTGTATAGACATTCGAGTCAAAGGCTCAATTGCATTTATTTATTCTTTCAGTACAGCATTCGATATGGTTGTATATTTGGACCGAGTGTTCGGTTATTTTAGTACCTTTCATTTCCATTTCAGTTCATTACGCATTTAATTGTGGATGTTTAAATTTGTGCGCTAAAAAAGAGTAGTTAGATAAAAGTTTTTAACGGCCACCTAATAGGATATTAGTAATTAAATGGATTTTCGACAGTGACGCTAAGAATGATCCATATGAAACTCCTGTTTTAATTTAATATTGGAGTGATCGCCCGGTATCTTATTAGGCGGGGTGTTACAGATGGTATCAGAGCATCAGGTTCTAGTGTCCTTAGGAATCTGTGCGGACGTACTAAGCTTTCAGCGTTGCTCTCATTTGTTATAGAGCCTCAGGACTAGGATTGTTGATTTCTATTATGAGATTTCGTTCTCCTGCCATAGTATGAGATTATAGAAATCTTTTTTGCGCTCGTTGAGAATCGTGTGCGGAGCTCGGAGGTCAGCAGGAGTTGGAGCTTAGCTGGGGAAGCTGGTAGAAGTTGGGGACGAGGACCTTAGTAGAGGCCACTCTCCTTAAGGCAACTATTAAGGATTGTTGCAACGACTACTAAAGTATGGTAGTTATGGTCAACCAAGTACTACTATGGTAGAAAGTGGTACTTAAGATTGAATTACCCTGTGGAGATAAGGGTTCGAAAGGGATCTTACGGATGGTTTTAACCGTGAGTCCCCATGAATCAGCAGGATGAGAAGAATGCTGTTTTGGGAATTATTTGCCTAAGGTTCAGCCAGAGGCCGACGGTGAATAAAGAGTATTATGGTTAAGTGAACCTTGTACCTAAGTGAGGTAGGTGCAATGAATATTGAGTCCTTTCCAAGGAGGATGGGCTCACTAAAGAATGGGTATGTTCAAGGACCCCATGGTTGGACATCCACTCGGGGAAATCGTTATAATGAAATTGTGGTTATGAGTTTTACCTCAATTGAGGTGGTATATTAGGCGTGACTAGATGAAGTCGCGGTATTAGTTAGCCCTAGAATCGTGTGGGTAATTATAGTTATGGCGGTATCGATAACATTATATCATGTATGCCTATGTGTTGTCCGCAGTAGCGGAGTTTTATTTTTCTTCATTCGCCATAGAGGCGGGTGCTGATATATGGTATATATGTACATATCTGGTTAGTGATGCTCGCTTTATATGTCTATACGAGCATGGTGGTATGAGGAGCCTAATACATTATGGTGTAATTGCGGAGCGATAGCAGGCTAAAAATGACAAGTCTATCGTGTCCATGGTTCCTGGAGGGAACATGTTATTGTTGTGGTGTCTCACCTAGATATAGGTTGAGTTTACCTTATTTGTTATGGGTTAATGGAAATTCAGTGAAAAGAGGTTTCCTTATCGTGATTTGGGTTTATGGCGACCTTATATATATGATTTAAGGCCGCAGGATTTTCGTTAAGCTGAACATAAAGCTCATTATTGTTTGCGCAAGGACTTAATAATGAGTGCGAGCGCAGGGTGGTATGACTCTTAGTTAGAGATAGGAGTTCAGATCACCTTTTTGTTGGATTAGGGGATAGGGATATCCCGGTTGCATGTTTAAATGACAGAACTCCATAACCAACGAAGTCAAGGGTTAATTTGTGGAGGGGTTCCTTGTTTGGATTTCGCTTTGCAAGACACTCCACACATGACTCTTAACGGCGTCGGGAGTGGAGAGCTGTTATAGGATGCAAGGATGTGGGTTAGTTTATTAGTGTGGATGAACCACTATAGACTATGAGCCCTGTGATGATGATACACTTATGGAAATATTGTGCTATGGAAAAGCACTAAAGTGGTCCTCTCACCACAAATAGTTGGGTGGAGTAGAACTTAGAGAAATTGATTCGAGGATGTTAGCCAAGCCTTAATAAGAAGGCAAATTTGGAGAAAATCTTTGACCGGTGTGATGTTAGTAGTGTTCCTACATAGAGTAGGCATTTTGATTAGTTAGGATTCCTTTCGTATGGGAGGAAGGATAAGATAATAGGAATGCGTTCGTAGGTTAGCGAAGTAGGATTTAGGACGTCCCGCTGGTGTGCCTTGGGCCGTTATATCTCGATGACCGACAACGCGAGGGAGTAGTGTAACGGGAGGGTTCCTTGTTTGTATTTCGCTCTGCGAGACGTCCCACGCACGAAACCAAGCGAATGTCGGGAGTTGAGAGAGGCCTTGGGCACTAGGGACATACATAGGATTATATTAGTTTCGCGTAGGTAGGGTGACGGATTGATTATAGCCTTGTTAGGATGTAGGTTCGCTAGAGTTAGGAGCGCCGAGGTTAGGAGTTGGAATTTCACGGGTTGGAAGGACCCATAGGTGAGTATTACACCGAGGAAAGGAGACCCTTATTGGGAGAGAGTGTTACGTGTCAGACGTTCGCCACGAATGTGCAGATGTGCACAAGTTAGGAAGGTGTATGGGCACCTTGGTAAGGTGGTTTTGTATACCGCCTAGTTAAGATAGGAGTAGTACGCAAGATTAAAATCCATGTCAAGAGGCATTTTAGAGGATGTGTATTAAGTGACGTATTAGAGTCACTTTATGATTGCGATAGCCGCATATTGTATGGTTAGGAACCATTAGGTTAGTATCCTTCCCTTCAGCTTTAGGATTTGTAGTAATCCTAGTTAGCGGGTGTAACTTGCTTCTGAATTTCGAGGACGAAATTATGTTGTAAGGGGGGGAGTATGTAATAACCCCCCCTTTTGGAGATGATTAAATTCCATAATTAAGTATAATTTGGAATTTGGAGAATTTCTCGAAATAGTGATTTTTGGGATTTTCGAGGATTTAAATATTTTCGAAGGGTGTTATAAATTATTTTGGGACTATATAGGTCGAAGTAATTTAATTATATGTCGCCGTGGAGTATAGCGACAAAAGAGGTAAGATTTTGAGTAAGAATATCGCACTTAATTATTTTTGGGTTAGAATAGTGATTTGCGGTCAAGTACTTCGGATGGAAATTTCGACTGCTCCATGAGTCTCGGAATGTCCGAGATAGTCGGAAAGAGTGTCAGATTGTCGAAATTGAGTTTCGAGTAATTTTGGAGTTAAATAGGCTCGTAAAATTGGGTAAACGAGTCGTTTTGGGTTTTAAAGGGGTTAAACCCTTTTCTCCTTATAAAAGGAGGGAGAGGGGGAGAAAAGAGAAGAGAAAAGAAAGAAAAGAGAGAGAAGAGAGAGAGGAGGACGAAAGGAGGAGAAAAATGAAGATTTGGGCCAAACTCCGCCGGATTCGACTCGAGGTCGTCGGATTATATCCACGAGGCAAGTGTTTACTTGCTTTATTTATTTTTTAGCATAAATATCTCATATCATAGTTTGTATAACAAACCCTAATGATTTTGGGTTGGGTATTCGTGGATAAAACGGGTTTTCGGGAGATAAAATGAATAAACCCCTAAAATTGGTTAATTGGAAAAACTTAGGTTTTATGAAAAATTAATTGGTGGTTTAGGGTTCTAGGATGTTTAGAACCCTTAATATATGGGTATTTGTAGTTGGTTGAGGTTGTAGGACGTTGGGTGAGGCGACAAAAGCTTGGGAGAAGCTTTAATGGCCGAAACCGTCTCGGAGAAGATGATGAATAGTGTAGGCAGCGTGCTTACCGAATCGATTCGGCCTAGAGACGAATCGATTCGGCTCTTGGTCAAAAAATAAAAATTGTAGATATTTTCGACGCGGTCGCGTGGGCACCGACTGCGTATTTTTCTGATTTTTTTTGGATTTATAGTGATTTTTCTACGGAAAGCTGTCCGAGACTGAAATCATTAGTTAGAACTTATTGGGGATAGATATTAGGGGTTCTCAAAAGAATTGTTAGGACCTCTAAAGAATTTGAGGAGATATAAAAACTTTGGGTTGGTAGTAATAAAACCATGTTAGGATTTATATGGATATTGGATTGAATTTTGGGTATTTTGGAGATTGAAAAATCGCCCAAACTGTAGCCCTCGAACTGGACGAATCGATTCGGGTACAGGCCGAATCGATTCGCCTAAAGGAAATTGGGTTTCTGCAATGGGCCGAATCGATTCGGGTACAGACTGAATCGATTCGCCATTTACAGACCTGTTTGCAGAATACTTTCTGAATCGATTCGGATTGGGAACCGAATCGATTCGCCCACCCGAATCGATTCGCTAAAGGGGCGAATCGATTCGCTTAGGTCAGAATTTCTAGTTTTCTCCCTTTAAGAGTATGCGGAGTTGAATTACCATTTGGGATTTTATGGGGATTCCTAAATAAGGGTTTTGAGGATAAATAAACCTTTAAGAGATGATTGAGGTAATTAGTATTGAACAAAGTAAGGAAATACTTTGGGTTTAGTATCATGCTTTTATGAAAGCATGGTTATAATTCCTCGAGGGAATCTTTGGGATTATTGGTCATCGCTAGAAGCTATAGGCCACTATGGCTGTTTATATATATTCTAGGAAGAATATATAAGATATGTACATACTATGTGATTTAGGTATATATATATATTATGATGGAAATGATTTTGAAAATATATAATTGAATATTTTCAAAATGGAAAGATAAATGTTTTTCATAATTAATAAAATATGGATTACACACCTCTCTAAATCACTATCATATGGGAAGTTGCGTTCGTATGGTGAAGCCCCCTGGCTAATGATGCAGGGTGGATATAGTCCTATAGGCCATGTGAGCGTTTGTTGTTATATTTTTCTGCGCTGGTTAGGAGATTCCGGGTGTGGTCTTGACTATCCCGCAGGCACATGGTCGCTTCCCGACGTCTTTCGATATAGGATCCCAGGTTGTCTTGGAGGCCCTGGAAGATGATAGCCATTTAGGGGCGCGCACAGTGGAGAAATCCGGACGGGCGGTCTTAGAACGCGTTTATATTAAAGAAGTTCATAATAATGGATTTGATTTAATTACATTTCCTGGATATAGGAAGGCAAATGGGTTATAAATAAATTGACTTAGGTAACACTTCCCGGATGGAAGAAGGGATGTGGAAGCATATTTTATGATCAAAGCATTTTTATGATAATGAAAATGTCTTTGAATACATTTCCTGAGTATAAAAAGGGAAATGGGATAATTGATAAAGGAAAATCTTTTTATGTTAATAAAATTGGCTTTCAAAAAGTATATGATTTGTTAAAGCAATTCATGATAATGAATTGGCTTCTATAAATACATTTCCTAGATATGAGAAGGGAAATGGAAGTTTTTGAAATGAAAAGGATAAGTATTTATAAATACTATATGTATCAAGTAATCCTCAGTTCGGGAGATATTATCCGGACGTATATTGTAGATGTACGTATATGTATAAATCGAGTGTCGAGGGTCTAATGGATCCCGACGATCGACCGTGCTGCATAGTAGTGTATCGGGGGGGTTCCTTGTTTGGATTTCGCTTCGCGAGACACCCCACGCACGAATATGGCATTGTGTTGAGACTGGGGAGAAGTTTAATCCTTAGTGCTCTAATATTATTAAATGTTTATGGTATATATATTATATATATCTTTCTGTACTGAGGGACTGGCGGATCTCAAAGATCGATCTTGCTGCATAGTAGTATATCGGGGGGGTTCCTTGTTTGGATTTTGCTTCGCGAGACACCCCACGCACGACCATGGCATAGCGTTGAGATTAGAGTGAAGTTTAGCCCTTAGTACATCTGTTTGACTATCTAGGTTAGATAGTGGTTGGGTATTAGACTAGTTTAGCAGGGTAGCTTAACTAGGATGTTTATAGGGATGCGCTAGGTGTGCACTGTTAGAGGAGAGGTGACGTGTATCTCATGAGAGTGCGATACAAATTTAAATATGAGATAAAACTATTTTTCTAAAAATAAAGCATTTACGCACTTGCAAAATATTTTCAAAACATTCGGGCCCTGACCCGTTTGTCTACTCTCCTTTCTTTCTCTATACTATATATATATATAGGTGTCCAGACACAGGGATGCCTGGATGGAAATTCTTTCGAGTCAGACGTCTGCTGCAGCAGCTGTGGATGCATACAGGTTATCGGTAGACGTTTCTCTCCTTGTACTCTAGATATGAGATATTGTATAGACATTCGAGCCAAAGGCTCAATTGCATTTATTTATTCTTTCAGTATAGCATTCGATATGGTTGTATATTTGGACCGAGTGTTCGGTTATTTTAGTTCCTTTCATTTCCATTTCAGTTCATTACGCATTTAATTGTGGATGTTTTAATTTGTGCGCTAAAAAAGAGAAGTTAGATAAAAGTTTTTAACAGCCACCTAATAGGATATTAGTAATTAAATGTATTTTCGACAGTGATGCTAAGAATGATCCATATGAAACTCCTGTTTTAATTTAATATTGGAGTGATCGCCCGGTATCTTATTAGGCGGGGTGTTATAGGTAACCTAGGGGTTTAAAGGCTTGTTGCATAGACAAAATGAAATTGCTTTCCACGAAAAGGTATTCTATCCTAATAATGTTTTTGAAGAGTCCTTAACTCACTCTCTTGTGCTTTTACATTTCTCGGGATGCACAAAGTTCTAAGTTAGGGGGATTTTATTCGGCATAAATTCCTCACATTTATGCCCTTAATTTTGGTTGTTTTATGTTCCAGTGCATTGTAATTTATATAGATTTATCTCATATTCATGTTACTAACCCTTTTTGGCAATTATTTCGTATTTTATGTATCTCTAACGTGTTTTACAGGCACTTCATGCAAGAAAGGTGGAAAAGAGAACTCAAAATAGTAAAAGAAATCAAGAAATGGAAAGTTCACGGGCATTGTCGTAAGTACTTAGTCGTATTCTAGATATAGGGAAAAGTAGAAAGTTGAAGAGCTCGAAATTAAGAGAACAGTGGACAAAATGGCACCCCAATCCGAGCTACGGTGAATAAGTTATGGAAGTTTGAAGATTGAGAAAGAAATCCCAAAATCCAAATGAAAAAGATGCGACCAAGGATTGGACATTCTGGATATACAAATCGGTTCACTAAGGACCTGAACCGGGTCACCCTTTTTTCATGCCCCAGATTCGTTACAAAATTACTCAAACTTCACTTTTAAAGTGTGACAAATTTCTAGAAGCGGGAATTTGATATTGTCCTTATCTTTTATCCAAAAGAGTTCTATGTTTTGGGGAATCTTCTCAACAACCCAAGACATATATATAGTCGTGTTAGGACTCTTTTTATTAATACTTCATTCATGAAAAATCTTCATAGCAAGGAGAAATATCTAGGGGAATAGTTTACATATTTTGCACCTTTAATTCAAGAGCTTTTTTAGTTTTTCTTCAAGATTAGATTTCTTCTTGCTTGTTTATGTTCTTTAATCTTGGTAACCTTTATTTCCAGCACTTTGATTATTAATTCATTATGTTTACATGCATGTTAATATATTTTTACGTGAAGATCTATAATACCATGCTAGGCTAGATTTCTAAGGGTTGAGGTGCATGAATCCAACCCTATACAGTTTGCACGTATAAAAAATTAGTCTTCGTATTAAATACTGATTGAATCGTGTTAAGTAGTTGTTGCAACCGTAGTAGTACTTTTAGCCTCATTTTTCCTAGGTAACTGGGGTGTTTAAGAGTGCGATTCACGTGTTAGCTTTTTCAACACCGCTTTGTTCTGGCTCTTGATTATATATGATGCGAGTTGGTACTCTCATATATGTAATGCTTGAAATTAATAAACACCGGGTTGAATAAATTATCTAATTCAAACTGGTTTTATATCTGGTAAACATACTAAGGTTTCTTATCTCTCATTCATATTAATCAATTCGTATTTTGTTAGTTTTAATTATGTTTAGTTAACTTATTTAGTTTTCCCCCTTTTCCGTTCTCACCCCATCATCATCTATTACACTTCATTTTGAAGTAATAAATCATGTAAAATCTATCAAACATTCGTTGTGGATTCGATACCCAGACTAGCTTCTATACTCCTTAAGGGTTTAGTTAAAGTTTTTTTTTTTTTTTTATTGTGGTCGGAAGCCGACAACAATGATTAGCGTATTACATGGACGCTCGGTTTTCCCCTCGATCAATTAGCTGAGTGTAACTTACTTTATATATATACGGATAACATGATATTATATGTGTATATTTGTTGGTCTATAAATATCAACGTTAGATATTTTTCTATATGAAGATACGGATTGAATGAGTGAGTTTGGGTATTGTAGTTGGGTGACATTATTTTAATAATAAATTAATTAATGTGAGATTAATTAAATTATGAGTCAAGTTATAGACTTGAGTATTTTTGGGATAGTACTACGGGTGTTAGGCACGGGGTAGACAGGCCTTATTTAATATATATATATGGTTAGTGTGATAATTTATAAATATTAGTGTGCTTTAGAGATATCAGCGTGAATTATATTTATAGGAATACATGCCCCTCTTGTGATATCATAGGAGGTAGGGTGACGTGGGTAAATCCCCTGGCTTGAGCAACAGGGAGAGTATATTCCCAAGATCATATCGCCTACTATTTTATTGCGTGATTTATTTTTTTGCGGTGAGACGCTTTGGGTATGATTTGGTCTCAATTTCGGGAGGAATATAACCGCCTCCACTACGTTTGCAATATTTTTACCCCAAGTTCGGTGTGAGATATTCCGACCTGAGGTAGCTAGGTTAGAGTGAGCATACGTGGGACAAGATAGCATTTTAGAGAAATTATCCGGTGAGTTATTACTAGAGAACGAATGGTTATTATACGTGACACGTATGTGATAGTTGTAGTATAGTAGTATGCATATAATATGAGTCTATTATATACGGGATTAATACATAAATGTGAATGTATCTCTCACATAACTAGTGTGAAAGATAAATCATTAAAAAGGTGTTTCCTATATAACTATTGTAAATGTTATATGATTTAATATCGTTGAATCGATTAATAAGTTAACGACTAAATAACTTAATAATCTAAGTAAGAATACTCGGGTTAGAGAAGTGGGGCAGAAAGAGGTGTGATACGACTAGTTAGGTGGGGTAGCATAACTAGGAGGGTTAGAGGGTAAGCGTTACGTGTGCACACTAGATGAGAGGCGAGTTATACCTTACGAGAGTACGACACTAGCTTATATATGAAAAGTGTACGGATATATTTAATTGTTGCAATTTAACTGCTTGCTAAATATTTTCAAAATGTTTTACTTGATCTTTGACCCGTGTGAAAATCTTTTCCAGAATATTTTAGGTGTCCATCCACACGGACGCACAACTTGATGATTCTAGCTAGAGTTGTGCCGCTGCAGCTCATGTGGAAGTTGCAGGACTTTGCTATAGACGCTTCGTTCATTTATTCCTAATGTAGGAACATTACTTCAGTGCTCATTTGGGCATGTCGCCCTCAGATTTAGTATTCACTTTATTTATGTGACCTTGTGTATCTAAGTTGTTATTTCATTTTATTATTCGATTCTATTGTTAAACTGATGGTTGCTTCGGTCATCTTTATTCATACTGTTCGTCTGTGTTGGATTCAGTTTTCAGTTTGTGTTGATGGTTTAATCATTATTAATTTTCGCATGTTGGTAATTAATGAAAGATACAATTTGGCACCGGTCGAATAAAATTAAAAGGTGGTTTGTAACTTTAATAATGTTTTCGACAGTGATGTTAAGAATGAGCCATATGAGACCATCGTTTTATTTTGATCACGGCTGGCCACCTGATATTTTAGTAGGCGGGGTGTCACAATGGAAAAAATAGAGAAGATACACCAACTCTCCTAGCATACACTTTTAAATATTCATAAAATACACCTCACAAATATGAGTTATGTTAAACAATATTATGAAATTTAGTTACAAAAGAAGAACTAAAAAGATTATTATTACACTACTCCTAAAATGAGACTACGAATGAGCTCTAAACTTTGAGCTGTGAAACCACTCGTACACTGGTGGAACTCTCTCCTCTTGGATGTTACTTACCTTTTTATTTTATAGGAGGTGCATGTCTTGGTTTTTAGGTGTCGTATTTTTTCTATAGAAAATGAATGGGAGAATGTGAGTTTCATTTAAAGTGGAAATATTTTTAGAGGAAAAAGGCAATGTTAGGGGAAGAGTGTGGGTTTTGTGGGTCGAAAAATGTGAGGGAAAGTCGAATTTTGTGATGGTGCATGCGGGTGTAAAAGTGGTGATGGGTGTTTTGAAATGTAGAGGCGCGGAAAGTGATATAGTGTGTGAGAGTGTATGGTCAAGGCATGTGAGGTGAGGGAAATAGTGTGGTATTTGTCGGTGTATGGAAGGTAATGTGTGTGTGTGTGTGTGTGTGTGTGTTGTATTATATATTATGTATATATAGGTAACAAATAACTATATCTATATTCCACATGGACAAAAATATAAAATAATACACTAAAACTAAAACCGACATAAAAATCCACATACAAAAACATACACACAAATATTAAGATACATACTAAGATACTAAGACCAGAGACATGATAATATTAACATAAAACAAGACGCACAAAAGGACACATACTAATATATGACTCGTATACAGAAACATATATAAAATGACACATACATATAATATTATAAACACATAAAATAATAAAAATAAAAATAATTACATCACATTAGAAAATATATACTAAAAATAATAAGTCTAATAGTATACGCACGCATGATGGTAAAATTTTAAATGTGTCTCGAGGTGGTCTATTTCCGGTATAGTTGTAACATTTTTAGGTAATTATTAGGTATGGTTAGGGTTTTGTGAGCTATGTGCAGTGGGTTAGGAGTTTGGTGTGCTATGGGTAGTAGGATAGGACTTATGTCTCTTTGGTGGTCGACGTTGGGTTTTAGAGTTTGGTCATGTTTGGCCAGAGCTGGGGTGTGCATAGAAGATCAGGCGGGTAAGGAGCGGGTTGGTTCATACCATTACCCACTGGTGGTCGCCAATGGTGCTGGGCGGTGGCTAAAAGCAGGGGATCTAAGGGTGGTGGTATTATGTAGAGAGAAAGGAGGTGGGTATAAAGTGGTGAGCATTTGTTTTAATAGAGAAAAAGATAGAGTGTAATGTGTGGTTGAGTGGAGTGAAAGTGATGAGAGTAGAGAGAAGAGTAGAATCAGATGGATTTGAAAATATGTGAGGCATTAGAATGTATAAGGTATTTGCGGGTGTATGTTACATTGATATGAGCTGAGTGGGTTATTAGGGTGTGTGGGGGTATATGGGATTAATGCGTGTGTGTGTACTATATATATATATAATATGATGTTGTTGTGCGGACTAGTCTGCATTTTAAGAATGCGGATAGGACATGTTTCACCTAACGGTGCGCCTAGAAATTATCGCCTAAATTATAGGCATACTTTCTTTCTTTTATGGGCTCACCGCCAGGTGACACATGTCCGGACCGCACTCTTAAGATGCGGACTAGTCCGCACAAGATCAGGATTGTGTATATATATATATATATATATATATATATATATATATATATATATATATATATATATATATATAATAAAGGAGGAGGAACTTTTTATCTCCTCCAACTAACGGTTGGGATGAAGTCTTTAGGGGTTTGTTCTTTATCAACTAAGGGTTGAGATTAAATCTTACCAAATTGAATCTAACGGCCCTAAATGCTTTGAAGTTGGGAAGAATATTTGGTTAAAGAGTTACACCTAATCTCCACCTTAACAGAGCACAAGGCTCGAGAAAAATGCTCTATCTCTTTTTGACCTCTGCGTCCATGTCGTTTAACAGTCTCTCTCTCTCTCTCTCTCAATCAATCAATAAGTTGTGCCTCACAAAGCTAAGGCCATGGTAGCCACAAAGTTACCGACTCTCTCTCTTCTTCTTCTAGCAACACCGAGTTTAGAGGTAAACATCACTGATCCCCTCTTTTTCTATTTATTGGCTTCTAACAGGGAGGCGTGGAAGAAATCAGACTTAATGGAAGAAATTGCCTATTTTGAATCTCTTTACTCACATTTCCCACATCTTCTCTCACTCAGGTTATTTTCTCCACCACTTGGGCCATTATTTTTCTTGGACTGTGGGCTATCATTGAGTTAGACGAAAGAGGCATTTCAAGGGGGAAAATGCATGCTTCTATTTTTATATATGTTTTTTTTATATATTTCGAACTTCGAAGTTAAAATTCATGCTTTTTTTATAGTTTGAGTTTTGGAGTTTGCGTTTTGGTTTGAGTTTTGGTACAGGTACCATCTCTTCCACAGACTGCTACAGGTAACATCTCTCTTCTTTTTTGTACAAGGGTTTGAGTTTTTGGTCGCATTTGAAATATGTTTCATTTTTGTAACAGTTAATAATATATGTATAGTCATATAGATATCAGATTGATAACTTATTATGTCCATATAGGTACTCAATGTACATCCGAAATACACATCTGGAACTGAAATGAAATCTAACCAGTTTTCAAGTTATATGAAGAGGAAAAGAAAAGACACGATCATATTGAGTACACTACACCAAAATGGGCAAATTGTCACCTTTCAGCCGGCCAGCCTTGTCAAGGTCATTGACCGTGACAAAAAACATGCGTTTTATGTCACGGTTATTAACCTTGACACGACCGTGACAAATAATTGTCACGGTCATTGACCGTGAAAATTCTTTAAATACTTGTCACGGTCAATGACCTTGACACGACCGTGACAATATTTCCAGCAAAAACCCTTTCCCCCTTCTTTTTCCCCTCCCGCCGTTCCCTTCCTCTCTCTCTCTCTCTCGACGCTTCTCTCTCTCTCTCTATACTTTCAGGTCGATTTTCTCTCTCTCTGTCTCTCTCTCTCTCTCTCTTCCATTTATATATATGTTTGTGTGTATATTTATGTGTGTATGTGTATATATATATGTGTGTATGTGTGTGCGTGTGTGGGGGGTGAGGCAGGGTGGGGGCAGGGCGGGGTTTGTGCGTGTGTATATGTATGTGTCTGTATGTGTATATGTGTGTGTATGTGTGTGTATATATGTGTGTGGTGGTGTGTGGTGGGGGTGGGGGTGGTGGAGGGGGGCAGGGGGTGGGGTGGGGTGTGTGTGTAGGTGTGTGTGTAGGTGTGTGCGTATGTGTGTGGTGTGGGGAGGGGGCAGGGGGTGGGGCACCCATTTAATAACTTTTAAAATATTTTAAAAAAACATAATATTACAAAATTGAAACGAAATGGTATTGATGGAACTTACACATACGTTATAATATAGAATCTCAAGATAAAAAAATGTACAGTAAAACACCAAATTGATACGAAATTAAAAATAAAAATAAAGGGCGTGTTTGGAATTATGTACTGTGCTCTTACATTGAAAATTATTAGATAGAAAAAGAAAAATATATATATTGAGATAACCTTAGAATCTAATTAGGCTAAAAATATAATGGCATTAACTAACATATATACACAACACTAAAAGTAGACATCAATTTTATAGATTTTTACTTTATAATTTAATATGGGTTATACTCCCACATAGTTCATCAACAAATATTGTAAGAACATTGTGAAAATAATAAACATCGGGAGGGGGGCAGGGGGTGGGGGTGGGGGTGGGGCACCCATTTAATAACTTTTAAAATATTTGAAAAAAACATAATATTACAAAATTGAAACGAAATGGTATTGATGGAACTTACATATAAGTTATAATATAGAATCTCAAGATAAAAAAATGTACTGTAAAACTCCAAATTGATACGAAAAAAATAAAAATAAAGGACGTGTTTGGAATTATGTACTGTGTCCTTACGTTGAAAATTATTAGATAGAAAAAGAAAAATATAAATTGAGATAACCTTAGAATCTAATTAGGCTAAAAATATCATGGCATCAACTAACATACATACACAACACTAAAAGTAGACATCAATTTTATGGATTTTTAGTTTATAATTCAATATGGGTTATACTCCCACATAGTTCATCAACAAATATTGTAAGAACATTGTGAAAATAATAAACATGCATGCACATTAGTTAGAATCCATACACATGCATGTTGTTAGAAAGTCTTAAATTTCATTCCCACTTTAATTTGTAGAATCCCTATACTTGGTAGTGGGGGTGGGGTGTGGTGGGGGAGCTGATAATATTTTGTTATAATTTGTGGGGGGAGGGGGTGGAGGTGGTGTGTGTGTGTGTGCGTAGGTGTGTGCGTGTGTGGGTGGCGGGTGGGGTAGGGGTGTGTGTATGTGTACTGTTAACATTTTTTTTTATCTGTGCTAATAACATTTTTTTTACAGCAAAAATTTCTCCTTCAGATATTAAGGCGAAGATGATGATGCTGTTTATGATGATGTCATCTGGGTTCGGTGGTAGTGGAGGCGACAAGGGCTTCTCCGCCCCTAGGCTCCCCAAATATGAAAAATTTGGGATTACCGTCGAGAACCAGTCGAAGCTATTAGCGAGATCCCTCGAGCTGCTAAAGACGGTCATCGGCCCGGGGTTTATGAGATGGAAGGAGGTGCCATATGAGCTCAAGTTAGCTGTTTGGGCGGCACTACAGGTAATATATTTATATTTATATTTATATGAATATTTCAATTTCAATTTCAATTTCAATTTCAATTTCAATTTCAATTTCATATTTATATTTATATTTATTCGCAACTAACATTGTATTTGTTGGATAGGAACAATTCAACTTGGATCCAAAGCTACGCGATTCCGTCTTGGAGCAGTTAAGGGAGCAACATAAGACGTGGAAGAAAAATATGCGGACACGGTACTTTGGGAAAACACGAGAGTCCATTATACAATGGCGCGGATCCGTCCCGCCCAAGGAGTCGATCTCATTGGCACAATGGAAAAAGTTCATTGACAATGAGATCGAGGATCGACAATTGGCATCTCGCCAATCGGGGAGGGAAAATCGGGCAAAAAAGATGGACATGCACTACTCCGGCCGGACCTCTTACGGTGAGGTGGAGCATAGGATGCAGGTAAGATTTAATTTATCTATAACTACAGAAATACATTATTCTTCATTATTTTACTTTGGGGGGCCGATACTAATTTTACTTTACTTTATTTTATTTCAGGGGGTAGGGAGTGGGCCAGGGGGTAAGCCACATAGGCTCGATACTTATGTGGCTCTTCGGACGAAGAAGGGGAAGGACAAGGAGGTGTCCCCGAGCGTCGCGACCACGATTGTAAGTAATCCGACAGTTTAACTATTGTTAATTACATTATAATTTTTTAGTTTACTTATTTTACTAATCATGTGTTTTTTGTCGTTTCAGGCAAAGCTTAAGGAAGTGCATGAGTCGCAGTCTGATGTCGACAAGGCATCTTTGTCCACAGACGCACTCAGCCAAGTGCTTGTCTCTGATCGCAAGGGGAGGTCAATGGGAGTGAGCTCGCGGGTGGCCAAATCTAGGATCATCGGATTGGAGACGAGCGACACCGGGTTGGCTCGAACCGTGGATTCACACGACGCGAAGCTGTCCCGTTTGGAGGCGACGGTCCAAGATATGCACGCATTCATGAAGCGTACGTTGTGTGGAGACCGTAAAGGGAAAGGGAAAGGGAAGGAGAAGGAGAAGGCGGTGGAGGAGGAGGTGCGGGAGGACGAGGCGCAGGATGACGAGGATGTGGACCTCGCTGCTTCATCACCGACACGTTCGTAATTCGATGATCCACTTCCCTATTTGGCGCCTTTCAACAGACCATTGTCGACATTTGGTTGGCCGAGCGTGTTCATATTGGACGTATTTGATGGCCAGCGGATAGGGCGGGGGTTGAGGGACCCAAATATCGTCGAGGGTGGAATAGTCCATGGACGTGTGCTTCAAGAGATGGAGTCTAGGGTGCTCGTCACGCATGTCATACCCGGGAAGGAGAACTCCCTATTGTGGTTGCGCGAACAATGCGGCACGACGTATATTAGTGGGTGCATCAATTCGTATGTCGTGTGGCCTACTCACCTCCTCAGTTTTATCCAAGACATGTAGTAACATTATTTTTAAGTTTGTCCATTTTAATTATATTTGGATTATATCGTCATGTATATTATTTTTACTTTGAACATTTGGATTATATCGTCATGAATATATATTTGCATTATCTTTAGTTTGTGTTGGATATATGATGTTTGGAACAGGTACAACGTTGCTATAACAGGTACAAATATACTGCTGGGCAGTGGCAGTGGCCATACTGCCCAACAGATTTTTTTTAAATTCTGCCCAGAATTGTCACGGTCATTGACCGTGATAATTTTTTAAAAAGGGTCACGGCTTTGTCACGGTTATAAACCGTGACAAACGTGCCACGGTCATTGACCGCGACACGACCGTGACACAAAACGCGAGTTTTGTGTCAAGGTCAATGACCGCGACACGACCGTGACAAAAAAAGTTGTCTCACCTTGAAATATCACGGTCATTAACCTTGACAAGTTGGATTTGTCAAGGTCAATGACCTTGACAAATGGACAGATTTGGTGTAGTGGTAACAGATCCCTAAGTTCAGTGATCTTTTATTGCATTTAGTATTTTCTCTAATTTGTTTGAGGTAAAGATGTGTATCTTCTTTATCGTTTTTATGGTTTGCCTTTTAGCTTAGTAATGAATTAAAGTGTTAGGTCACATAGATGGAAGTATTACCTTTTTTTTACCTATTTCCAGTTTTGTTGTCTAATTCAAATTTTCATGTTAACAATGTTTAGCCGACACGACCCCTATGGGTCCCACATGCGTACTGCGTGGCAACTTCAGATGTTAGTTTCTCTCCGAAAATTAAGTCTCGGTTGATTGCACAGTGAAAAAGGTAATGTAGATTGTGGAACATGTATATTTTGATATGAAACTTTACGGTTATTAAATTGGTCAGGTTCCCATCAAGAGAAATGTCTTCTCAGAAGTAGGTCTTTGCATTAAATGTTGAACGGAATATCTGACCAAAACAAAAAATCAGCATAGATAGAGATTACTGGATTTCTACTAACCATGACTATTTTTGTATACATCATTAAACAAAATTGTCGGTGTATCGGATTTGTTGTAGGATAACACCAGATTCATTCGATAAGTGTTGGCATAATGACTCCATAATGGAAAATTTGGAATCAAAACCACATGCTTGAAGTTCAATATATGTGTCAAAGACGCTATAACTGTCGATGTATCGGATTTGTTGTAGGTACTTTTATGAATCTATTTTAGTTCAACAATTAAGAATCTCTTATGTTACTGTTCGTCTAATTATTTTTTTATCTTCTGCTTAATATCCGTTATGTTCTTTGATAATCATTGAAGTTCTTTTGTTTGATGATACGGCGGAAATATTGCGTATTTCACCCGTTAACATACGCGTTATTAGCCCCCTCGGGTATCTTATTCCCTATATTTATGCTCGTTAACCAGACAACCTCAGATTTCTATGTTAACATGTTTTGCAGGGGTTAATTGAGATTTTGTAGGTGTTTGTATGCTTAGTGTGAACATCGGATGCGTTTCGCTCGATTTCCGTACACTATCGCACGCGCAAGGGCATTTTAGTCTTTTGACAGCTTGGGCACCTGGCCCGACATCTACACGGAACTTGTATCTCTCCTCGCTAGCTTCGCGTGGCCACGAACGGTACGCGATTCCGATGCATAACGACAAAGTTACGGCGATTTGAGCGACGTTGGATTGTATGCCAATCCAGGGGAAAATGCAGGTTGCCCCTGCTTGATCGATCGATCGAGCCTGGGGGTCGATCGATCGAGCATTATTATTTTTTCCACGTTTTCCACTGTCGATCGATCGACCACAGGTGTCTATCGATCGATCCCCTGTTTTTCCCCTGCAGATATTTTCCTTTTTTTATTCCAACTTACTATATAAGTTGGTTTTTGTTGTAATAAGACAAAGATATACATACTTAGACTCACATATTCTGATGGAGATAGTTTAGTTAGGGTTTGGTTTTGGAGGGTTCATCTTCTTCCTCTCTTGGATTGACACACTAATTGGTTGTAAGATTGAACTATTCACTTCCTCTCCATTAATATAGTTTGTTCTTCTTCTTCTTCTTCTCTTGCCTTGTAATTTAGTTTCAATGCTTTCTAACTAGTTTACTTGCTTTAATTCTTGCTTTCTTAGTTTAATTAGCATAATTTAGTTTAACTCACCATGCACCCTTAGATAAAAAGGGTCGGGATTTCATTTCCGCCATTTTCGGGCCCCGAGCTCCGAAAACTAGGTTTAGTGCAAAATCGCGTTTAATTGAAGCCGCGCGTATCAAAGTTGGATTGCTAAGCGTTTATCTTTCTTTGTCACGCAACGTTAGAGTTTATAGCGACAATCCGAGTTTAATCCGCGTGCGACCATTTTTCAGTTAAATGTTTTATCTCGCAACTTTGGGTTAAATTCCTTTTTGCGTGATGTTTATGTTTAATTGATTATGCTCGATTAAATTACTTTCGAGCCTTAACTCTAGTTAGTAGTTGTTTCGATCCGTTTGGTAGAATGCGATCCCGATCCTCGCTTTCCTTTAATTTAGCATTAACTTATTCTTTTCTTTTGTCACCATAACCACCTATCATCTTTTACACTTTTATTCCTGAAGTAATTAAACAATTAACATCTAAAATTCAATAACTCCCTGTGGATTCTCGATACCCGACTTACCGCTCTACTTGCTTGTCAAGTGTAGCTGTAGTTTAGGTAATTTTGTATTGAACTTATGAAATGAGAAATGAAAATGTAATTTGTGGTTGTTTATTGGATTTTGATGTGTGTGACCTTCCATTTTATAAAATCAAAAAGTTCACCATCAATTTATCTAGTATTTGCACTTCAGCCCCTCTATATTATTGTGACTTGTGACATAGATTCTCTTAACTTAATACATTGGTACATATTGTACTAACTTGTTTTGCAGCTTCATTTGGACTTGTACTTATGGAGATCGCTCCACGTGTGGGTAATATCATTCTTTTCCTAGCTTTGTGTTGTGTTCTTTAATGGACGCATTGGGGACAATGCAACATTTAAGTTAGGGGGTGTAGGATATTTTATCCATTTTGCTGTTTAGTCCTTGGATTTGATTACAGTTTAGTTACAAAGCATGTTTTTGTTAAAAATTTGAAAAATTTCAAAAATATTTTCTTTCTTTTTTCTCCTTTATTGGGCATTTTGCCCTGTTTTCGATGATAAATTTTAATAATTGCCCGATCAAATAGACAATTCAACTATGCAGGTTCTCGATTTTAGAAGTTATTAGATTTTAGTCCTTAAATCATTGATATTATGAATAACTTCATGAATTAAACTTTATCCGTGAACATATGCACCATTCTTGTTACATTGATTTGGTTTAAGATTTTTATAACTCGGTATGCTTTTGCTGCATTGTATATACTTACACCGAGTGAGATTAGAGACTTATCTTCATTTGTGAGTGTATACACTATTCTTTCTTCTTTGAAAACGTTACAGTCATTGATAATCTCTTTATTCTTTCATTGACCGTTCATTAATTGAGTTCATACTTGAAATGCGTTACTTGAGCATGATTTTCATATATTGTTTTGACTCGAGAATTGCGTATACTTTGTGAAATGATCGTAGGCCCTCTTTGTTATATCACCCATATGACCTTGACCTCACCCTTTATATGTTCCCTAGTCAACCCACTTGAGCCTAAATACTAGCCTTTCTTTTCATTACCCAAAATCCCATAACCAACTCCAAATTGGAGTTTTATACCATATATATTACCTTACATACCCTTGTTTGGATTGTTGCTTGGAATTGAATGTTATTATTGTTGTTTGGTTGCAATTTGAGTATGAAAAGAGAAAAAGAATGAAAAGAAAAAGAAAGAAAAAGAGAAAGCCAAAAAAAAAAAGCAAAAGAAAACAAAAGAAAAAGTGAGAAAAAGGAAGAAAAGAAAAAGAAAGAGACAGAGAAAGTTGTAAATATTGTTTGTAGTGTTTCAATAAGATTTGATTACTCTCTCGATTGTTATATCAATGCTCATTTGGACATTTTTGTCCAACTTTTGATATTGCCCACTTTTTACATTATTCCGAGTTTCATCCCCAAACACTTTGAATCCGTATACACATCCCTTTCATTTCGTACCTTAACCTACCCATACATTACAACCCTATTACAAGTCCTATGTGATCTTAGGTTGATGTAATTCAAAAGTCATAATAGTTGTGATAATCCGTGAAAATGCATTTCGCCTCTTTTAGTGTGCGGTATCCTTTCATTGAGATTACAGTTTTTCAGTTTATATATAGCGTTCTTCTTTTGTGACATGTGCGCGGCCTAATTTTCATTTACATTTACTATTTATGCCTGCATGTCCCGTGTATTACCTCCCTTTTCATAGTGAATTCATTTATTGAGCGTAATGCCCGTGAGGATTGAATATATGCATGCCTTTATGTTTATCCGGTTTATTTAAGTTTTTCGCCAAATCATACCTTGCATATGCTCACTCCCCTACCACATGTTAGAGTTTCAATTCATTGAGGTGCATTCGATAATGTTAATAACTACGGACTTCTCATGCGAATTCGTTTGCTATGCTAATAACATGTTGAAATCTTGTTCGCACTGATGAGTTTGTCTTACTTGATTGGGCATATTTGGAGGAAACTTTATGATGTTTGTGGGTTCCATCACTGAAAACCCTCACGAGACGACACTCGTCCACTAGGGTAACCTAGGGGTTTAACGGCTTATTGCATACGCTAAATGCAATCGAATCGCCCGCGAAAGTGGCCTTATCTTTTTTTATTGCTTTTATACCATACTTTTGTACTCTCTCCTGTGTTGGTTTACTAGTTCTTCTAGTTGCATCCTATTTCATTGCTAGGGACTAGCAATGTGTAAGTTAGGGGGTGTGATACGGCGGAAATATTGCGTATTTCACCCGTTAACATACGCGTTATTAGCCCCCTCGGGTATCTTATTCCCTATATTTATGCTCGTTAACCAGACAACCTCGGATTTCTATGTTAACATGTTTTGCAGAGGTTAATTGAGCTTTTGTAGGTGTTTGGATGCTTAGTGTGAACATCGGATGCGTTTCGCTCGATTTCCGTACACTATCGTACGCGCAAGGGCATTTTAGTCTTTTTACAGCTTGGGCACCTGGCCCGACATCTACACGCAACTTGTAGCTCTCCTCGCTAGCTTCGCGTGGCCGCGAACGGTGCGCGATTCCGATGCATAACGACAAAGTTACGGCGATTTGAGCGACGTTAGATTGTATGCCAATGCAGGGGAAAATGCAGGTTGCCCCTGCTTGATCGATCGATCGAGCCAGGGGTCGATCGATCGAGCATTATTATTTTTTCCACGTTTTCCACTGTCGATCGATCGACCACAGGGGTCGATCGATCGATCCCCTATTTTTCCCCTGCAGATATTTTCCTTCTTTTATTCCAACTTACTATATAAGTTGGTTTTTGTTGTAATAAGACAAAGATATACATACTTAGACTCACATATTCTGATGGAGATAGTTTAGTTAGGGTTTGGTTTTGGAGGGTTCATCTTCTTCCTCTCTTGGATTGACACACTAATTGGTTGTAAGATTGAACTATTCACTTCCTCTCCATTAATATAGTTTGTTCTTCTTCTTCTCTTGCCTTGTAATTTAGTTTCAATGCTTTCTAACTAGTTTACTTGCTTTAATTCTTGCTTTCTTAGTTTAATTAGCATAATTTAGTTTAACTCACCATGCACCCTTAGATAAATAGGGTTGGGATTTCATTTCCGCCATTTTCGGGCCCCGAGCTCTGAAAACTAGGTTTAGTGCAAAATCGCGTTTAATTGAAGTCGCGCGTATCAAAGTTTGATTGCTAAGAATTTATCTTTCTTTGTCATGCAACGTTAGAGTTTATAGCGACAATCCGAGTTTAATCCGCGTGCGACCATTTTTCAGTTAAATGTTTCATCTCGCAACTTTGGGTTAAATTCCTTCTTGCGTGATGTTTATGCTTAATTGATTATGCTCGATTAAATTACTTTTGAGCCTTAACTCTAGTTAGTAGTTGTTTCGATCCATTTGGTAGAATGCGATCCCGATCCTCGCTTTCCTTTAATTTAGCATTAACATATTCTTTTCTTTTGTCACCATAACCACCTATCATCTTTTACACTTTTATTCCTGAAGTAATTAAACAATTAACATCTAAAATTCAATAACTCCCTGTGGATTCTCGATACCCGACTTACCGCTCTACTTGCTTGTCAAGTGTAACTGTAGTTTAGGTTCTTTTGCATGTCGAGCGGGAGCCGAAATCAACGATAGTGTCCCTACACGAACACTCGGTTTTCCTCGCATCATTTGAGAAAAAAACTAAAAATGAAGTTTGTATGTTTGGGTTAGGTTTTATTCAATTTACTTTAAAAAAATATTTAAGTCGTATCTCCTAATCTAGGGAAATCATTCTTTTGATACCCAAATTTTCTTAAGGTATATTGTCCCAAAGATGAGAACCTGTTAAAAGAATTTTAATGCGAGATATAAGGGTGTCGAATGATGTGAGCGTGGAATACCATTATTGCAGTTAACATTGTTAAAATTTAATACCAATTTTGATATTATTATTATTTTTTTGTTATGTTTGGTTGAGCAATCATATGGGAACTTTTTTATTCGGTAGTGACTTCGTAATTTTAAGTTCTGTTTTACCAATTATGACGATCTTATTTTTAAGTTTTTCTTTCATATAAGATTTTGGTTTTATTCAATGAAAACTAAGTAGTCCGGGTACAAATTTGTGGTTGCTTCTCATTTAATACTATTGTGTATACATATGGCTACATCGATTGTAATTCATTTGAGGCTCTGCACCGTGTCTAATACCATTGTTCCTCAGATTGTTTATATTCATTTGTGTTTGTAAGAAATAACCATTTGCAATTTAAGTGCCAAACGCGTTTCGTGAAACATTTACTTTGTATTTTAACCTCCAACCCAAGATATTACATTTATGGAGCTGGGCTACTCTATTAGATATAACTAGCAGCAATTATTTGGTTTTGCCAAGGCGAGGTACCAATGGAATCAAGTGTATGTTCTTTTTTATGTAAGTTTTTGCAATTATTTGGGTTGATATGAGGGTTGATCTGTAACATCCATTAAGTCTCTTCAGCGATAACTGTCAGGTTTTGAAGCTGAAAAAGGCTATCATTAAAGAAAAACCAGTTGCGATTTCAGTTTTATCGTTCATGAGGGATACCTCCATTAAATCTTGCTATTCAGGAGCAGCTGTATTTGGGTCCTCATAACCATCAGTCCGTAGGTGTTTGTCAATAATGTTTTTAATATATTCTTTCTTTGGGTTGTTTTTAGGGTAATGCAACGCCTTAATGGTTGAGGTAAAGCTTATGATTTATTTATAAAGATTGACAAGAACTGGAGCTTTTGGTTGAGCAATCATTTAAGAATTTTTTTTTTGGGTAGTATCTTTGTAATTTTAAGTTCTGTTTTACCAATTATGATGGCCTTATTTTCAAGTATTCTTTCATATAAGATTTTGGTTTTATTCAATGTAAACCAAGTAGCCCGGGTACTAATTTATGGTTGCTTCTCATTTGATACTACTATGTATACATGTGACTACATCGATTGGTATTAATTTGAGGTTATGCGCCATGTCTAACACCGTTTTTCCTCAGATTGTTTATATTCATTTGAGTTTGTTTGAAATAGCCATTTGCAATCTAAGTGCAGAACGCGTTTCGTGAAACATTTATTGAGTATTTTCACCTCCGACCCAAGATATTGCATTAATGGAGAGTTGGGCTACTCTATTAGATATAACCAGTAACAATTATTTGGTTTTGCCAAGGCGAGGTACTATTAGAAATAAGTGTATGTTCTTTTTTATGTAAGTTTTTGTAATTTCTCTCAATACATTGAATGGCACTCTCAATACGTTGATAGTTTTTTTTTGGTAATTATCTCCTTCACAATAGGGGAATATCTGTTGCAGTAGCTCACATCTTAAAGATCAGTTGCGGGGGGTGCCAGCAGCAGATGTGGGGGTTGATATGAGGGTCCATCTTTAACATCTATTAAGGCTTCAGCTATAACTATCAGGTCTTAAAAGTTGAATAAGGCTGTCATTAAAGTTAAATCAGTTGCGATTTCAGTTTTATCGTTCGTGAGGGGTACCTCCATTAAATCTTGCTATTCAGGAGCAGCTATATCTAGGTCCTCTTCACCATCATTCCGTAGGTGTTTGTGACTATTTTTTTAATATATTATTTCTTTCTGTTGTTTTTAGGGGTAATGCAAGGCCTTAATGGTTGAGATAAAGCTTATGATTAATTTATAAAGATTAATGAGATCTAGAGCTTTGTTTCAGCGAGTTTATATTCTTCCATATTTCTAATTGTATGCCACAAGGTCTTCCCATTATTAGTGATAACTTCATTAGTTTTTCCTTTAGGATTGATTTTTTTTGAGATCGTTGTCTTTCCCCCAAGTTATCTAGATAATTCTATTTGAGAAACTGCTAAGGAAGCAACAATTATTACTGAGTTGCAAATTGACTTTTTATGTTGCGATGAAAGGAAGATGGATGCGTTGAAAATTGTGTTGGTTTTGAGTTTGAAAAAATGGTTTATGTTGGAAATGGAATAAATTATTAATGTGTGATGAGATTTTGAACATTTTATTATTTTTAAGTTGGTACACATTTATCACGGGAATAAATTTATCGTCATGCCATTGGCGCGTGTACAAAATATCACGGGAACAAATTTATCATCGTGCAATCAGCACTGGTACAACCTAGTACACATATATATATACAAACAACATACTACATGATACAATATTTATTTATAGCACACATAAATAATTAAAAAAAATCCTGATTTTAACAACTAAAACACACACAAAAAGGACTCGAATAAACAAATTAAAATATAGAGTAAACAAATAACACTAAAAATAGGAGAAAGAAAAATATATTAATGACACATACTTATATATAATTACATAAGACACATACTAATGTACTAATATAGAACACTTAAACACTACTATATATAAAACGTTACGCACACAAATAAAATTCTAAAAATATGTAAAAGATCTCAAAATAATATATGTATAAAATTGTAAAACAAACAAATTGCAAACACGAGGAACTGCAACAAGTTGGGAAAACGGTTTTGGTTCGGGTATTTGGTAATGGGAGAGTGTTTAGGCTTGTTTGACGAACTCATTACCACATCTGCATTAATACAATGCATTTGAAATCGCAAAAGCAAATGGAGATATCAAATAGACAAATACGAGCATCACGCCAATTTTAACCAAAAGTAGCAATTTAATCGCGTCCATTTGGGGAATAATTTTTAAACTTTTGGGTGCTTATCAACCAGCGTACCTCAAACCTATTTTAACAATCGAACTCCTCAAATATATCATGTTTCCATGAGTGACCATCCCTTGCGTTTTTTCACGAAATCCAAAGAAAATTCCCCAACAAAAATATTTTTTTACCACCCCATACCCAATGTGACTCCGGAACACACCCAAACCCATTATTTGCAAAGTAATAACATGCTTTATTAATATATTTTTTTCCTTTGGGTATTATTTGTAGATTTTTTATATTGGATTTGTGTATGGAACGATAAAAGATATATGTGCACTGATATACTAATCAAATGGACCAATTCCATTAAATTTAATTGAAAAGTTGATTGTATGGCCACCAGTGCATACATAACATAGTTTAAGAGTTTAAATGCAAAAAAGTGTATGAGGACAAAGCGTTACGCTGGTCAAACTTTAAGTATCACTAGTGTAAATTTGTCTTTGTAAGGAGACTCAAGTTTGAACCGTATCCAGTTCATGAAAGACCCTGCTGTAGTTTTATGCGTTTATTTGCATGATATTAGTGTTGGACACATTTTGAAGTTATTTTATATATAACTGTTGGATTCTGATTTGCTTATGTAAATTCTTTTTATTTTATTTTTTATTATTTTTTCATTCCATGTGTGTTTTTTCAAAGTCTATAAATACACTTCTCTTGTTAGGTTTGCATGAACAACTCTATCTCATCTCCTCACATATTCGTCTTCTTATTCCATTCCCTACTTTTCAACTTTGACCTAGTAAACCATGGCAATCTTTAGCGATAAGTTCAAAAAACAGTCGCAATATATAGCGAACCGTCCCACCTACACAGTCCCAAGAAAAATTCTCAATAATCTAAAACATAATTGGGACAAATACCAAATTCCACATTCATCATTTGTTTGAGTTTAACAATGAATATATCATGTGACTCCTTTTGATATAAGAAACCCTTAGATATCTGGTCCTACTATGTTTGAAGTATGGCTCCCATTTTTTGTAATGGTCCAAATTATTAAGTTGTGTAAAGTCATTGGAATAGCTTTGGGATAAATAATTGATTGATTATTAGTCTGAATTGAGAAATGTGAATCCTACTTCAGTCTCCCGCAGTCATAATGGATTCTTTAGTTGGTTATTATATTCTTTTATAAAAGGAAGCCAGAAAGAAAGTCGTTTAGTCATATGAAGCACTTCAGCCCACAATTCGTAAGCACTTCATGAAATAGATTTTCAGAGGTCCCCAAAGAGGGGATGGGTTTCCACGTGAAGGGATTGTGAAGGTTCAAGGGAAAATGAAATATTGTTTCTATTATTACATATAAATATCGGTCTCTCTCTCTCTCTCTCTCTGTATATATATATATATATATATATATATATATATATATATATATATATATATATATATATATATATATTGCTATTTTGCTATATCTATTGCATAAATATTTTTGACTCCAAGAATTTCAAATTACCACCAAATTAAGTATGTTAAACCTCAATCCCCTCTTTGTTGAGAATCCTAGTTTTCGTGCGAGTTCTCTCTCTCTCTCCCTCTCCCTCCCTCTCTCATTATCTTGGATCATGTGTACCTCACGTGAATTAAGTGGTCACAACGTACTTTAACATAAAAGACTTTTCAAAATTATTAAAAATTCAATAATCATCAAAGATTCTATGCATGCTGGACGTCGAGGGAAAGACTTGAACACAAATCAAAGATTCAATTGAACTGTCCCCCATATCACAGCCTTGCTAGGACCATATTTGTACCCTTAAATTCATACATAACGGGTCCCACAATATCTACTTGCATTCTATCACAAACCCAAAACTTGCCTATCGTCACTTCTTCGTTTCTCTCTCCTAACACTTATATATACCCCCTCTCCCCCTCCGCTCTCTCCATCAACAACAACAACGCTTTTTACTCTGGCAGTAAAATCATAGGTTCTTTTGCTAGAGAAAATAATGTCAGGTGTGTGGGTGTTCAAGAATAATGGAGTGATTCAGCTCGTTGAAAATGCAGGGGCGGTAGATGGTGGCACTACTACAAACCGGAGAAAGGTGTTGGTGTACCATCCGATGGGGCAGGTTGTTTCCTCCTACAGCTGCCTTGAGAGGATATTGAGGGATTTAGGTTGGGAGAGATACTATGGTGATTGTGATCTTTTTCAATTTCACAAAAATTCTTCCATTGATCTCATATCTCTTCCTAAGGACTTCGCCAAGTTCAATTCTGTTTACATGTACGATATTGTGGTTAAAAACCCCAATGCCTTCCATGTCCGGGAGATATAAATATAAGTCTGTTCTAGTTACATGTCACGACACTGTCTGGCATGCTTATTTATACAAGCCTTTTCTAGTGATTGGTGTTTGTTGTTTACTTTTTAAAAAGTTTGGTATCCCACAATATAGTGGTGATAGTCATCTTATTGTATATCAACAAATATTGTTCGACTGATCTTATTTGTCTTCCTAAGGACTTCTGGAATTTAATTATGTTTATATGTATCACGTCATCCTTAAAAATCTTAGTGTCTTCCATGTCTGGGATCAATAATTCTCGGTGTAGGCGATGTGTCTAGAGGTATATATTATTTTCCGTACATTTAATGACATGATGTCATGCATTCTTAGTCTTTTTCTGGTGAATTGCAAGTTTATATATCCATACATATGGAAATTTTTTGTTTTCTTGTACACTACAAAAAAGTGGTGATAATGATATAAAACAATAAAGGAACACTAGTATGGATTTTGTAATGCTTATTTGTGATTATATTCTGCATGGTCGCGGTATAATTATTTTCAAATTTATATTATTTTTTTGGGATGAATGTCTAAGAGAAAATTTCTCAGTTTATAATTCCTTTGTCATACCCCAAGGATTCTCCCGTCAACGTCCTTGCAAATTTTTTTTGTTTTCTTGTACACTATAACAAAGTGGTGATAACGACATAAAACAATAAAGCAGCACTGATATGGATTTTGTACTGCTTACACGTGACTTATATTGTGCATGGTTGCGTTATAAGAATTTTTTGGGATTAATGTGTAAGAGATAATTTTTTTATTTTATATTTCCTTTGCAATACACCAAGGATTCTCACGTCCACGTCCGTGCAATTTTTTTTTACAGAAAATAAACATCAAATTTAAAGTCTTATTATCTTGAACCTTATTTGTAAATAGAATATTGTCTTAGCCAAAAATATAGTTTTTTTTTTTGCCTTCCATACCCTAGGCGGAGAACCTCTGAAACATGAACTAAATTTATTTATTTCAAACCGAAGCGCCTCTAAACCTCTTTCAAATTGACATGAACTAAATTCCAATGAAAAGAATTTAAATGCAACCCGATTGTTTGCCAAACAAGATTGCACATAAAACATAGTACAATTCCAGCTTCAAATTGAATATCATTTGAATTGATGCTACTAAAGTAACAATCTAAATACCACCTAATCCAAACAGTTGCAAACAACTTAACCCTTGCCAATATTACACCCCACCTATTCTATTACCGTTTGGTCAAGCCTTTATTAAAATTAAACTCGAATCATTTTTATTTCCTTCTTAGCATCTCTCAACCACACACCGTTGATACTCATACGTCGCCCACACACGCATTTCACATTTCATCGCCTCCGATGATGAGTCTCAACGCGTCTCATCATTTGTTGTGCATCCATTGTTCCTTTCCCGATCACCTGTCCCGTGAGTGTCCATACTTGTCATATCCCTACGAACCCACCATGGAACATGTGTATTCTTATGACCCACCGCGGCCTATTATCCCGATGTATATAATTCGGAGTTGTGTGAGTACCCCAGCTATTCCGAGAGGCCTGATCAACCTTTCACGCAATACGAATCCCAACTCGATGTTGTGGATCCTCACTCGTTCCAACAGTCATCATGGCAACCTTGTGCACCCGTTTACGATCACTATCATAACTAATATATATATATATATATATATATATATATATATATATATATATATATATCCATCATAAACATGCACCAAATAAAATGACAACAAAACTGATAAGTGAATAATCATAAATAACGTAAACCAAATAAATCATCGGATGTCACAAATTATATCAACCTAACAAGCTACTGAGAAATAATAAGAAAATGTTGGAGATAAATGTAATGTCCTATCCATTTACGGGTAACACGCCGAAAATGAAAATGCTAAAAACTGAATCCCATCTAGTTAGAATGAACTGAGGCGGCTATAATGAACTCTAACAGCATCCACAACTACTGCTTGCAATGGCATGATGAAGAGACTAAACCAGCGGTGCCTGTTACGGCATACCTAGGGTTTTAGAAAATATTTTCCAAAGGGTCAAAGCTTGAAAAACATTTGAATTTTTCTCCATGCATTTAAATGATTTGAATATAGAGGTGAAGTATATTACCTTCACAGTTAACATTTTAGTCGTTCTCACATGAGATATTTTCTCACCTCTAATCCACAATGCGCACATAACGCATTCCTTTTATTATCCTAATCACGCTACCCAACGTAACTAGGACAACAACGTCTTATATAGTCCATCTACTTTATAATCACCACTAGAAAATAAGTACTACCGATTTTTTATCATGAAAAAAATTATAATTAAAAAAATAGGATACAAAGCCTCTCCCAAGGCTCTTACAAGCGATGATAAAAGACAAATTAAGAATTCTTGAATAAGAAGAAGGCCTTAAATTATGCTTAAGAGCAGATTTCTCCTTGCATGTTAAGGTAGGAAACAAATCAACTTCAGAATTTTTAGTTCCTCCCTTATGCTTAATGTCATCCACCACATCTTGATTGAGTCGTCAAAGTAGCCTAAGATATAAAATGAATTGTTGACTTGAGAATTGTACAATTGACAATGATTTGAGGATTGTTGAGTTTTCTAACATACTCGTTATTATATGTGTGTGTGTGCGTGTGTGTGTGTATGTGTGTGTGTTCAGAACATACCTACTTGGTAGTCCTATCGTTAGGAGGTTATGTATAGTTGGCAGTCCACCTTGGCATTGATCAGCAAGTTTTGGATTGATTCCCCAAGTCATAGTACGGTTGCATTGCCACTATCCATATGTAAGGATAGATTTTATTTTAGAGACCGGTTGTGAGCGATGTTGTATGGTTGTTACCCCCGAACATATGTTTATGACCCCCTCAGTTGTTTGTGTGTACGCTTTGGGTTTTTTGTTAGTTTTTGACCCAGTGGCCCAAATGTGGTACATGATATACTTGGATCCTGATAGCACACAAGGGATGCAACTGCGAGGTCTTACTCTTGAGATGTGGTATCTATGTATATAGAAAGTGATATATATGTATGTCCATATGAGTTAGTTGTGTGAATATCTAATTATTTCAAGTGTGTAGGTATGTAAGTATTCATAATGATATACCTAGTGAAGGTAGTACTTATTAGCTAATGGTGGTTATGAACATAATGGGTTATATTAGCGGTTATTATCCAAGTTAGACAGGGTAGCCTAATTAGGATAATAAAATGAATGCATTAGGTGTGCACTATAGATGAGAGATGAAGAAATGTATCATGTGAGTTCGTCTGGAAAGTTAATTATGAAGGTAATACATTGCACATTTACATTTAAATCATTTCAATACTTGAAAATATTTTTGAAACTTTGACCCACTAGAATTTTTTTTTAAACCCCAGGTATTTAGCAACATGGACTGGAGGGTTAGTTTCTTCATCATTCCATTTCGAGCAGTAACTCTGGATGTTGCGAGAGTTGATTGTAGCTGCCCAAGTCCACCCTTTCTAGATAAGATTCAGTTTTTAGTATATCCCTTTTGGGTGTGTTGCACATAGAAGGATTGAACATTACTTTCATGTCGGATATTTTCTTATTATTTGTCAATAGCTTATTGAGTTAATAGTATTTGTAGTAGCATGTGGTTTATTTAGTTTATTTTATTTATGGTTATTCGCTTATTAGTTCCTTTGTCATTTTAGTTTGTTCATATTTATGTTGGTTATACATATATATTGGTTACGATGGTGATGCTAAGAATGAAATCATAATGATTCCCGTTTAATTTTATTAAATGCTTCAACAACTGATAATATAATAGACGGGTGTAACATTGGCCACGGTTAAGGGGTTTACAATTATTTGCATTAAGTTATATTTGGATTGTTACTTTAATAGCAGAAATTCAAATGATAATCAATTTGAAGCTGGAAATGCACTATATTTTATGTGGAATCTTGTTTAGGAGAAAATCAGGTTACTTTTAAATTCGTTTCATTTGAATTTAATTCATAGAACTTGGGAAGAGGGTTAGAGGCGCTTCAGATTGATATAAAATAAAAAATCTGTCTATTTTTAAACTAGGGTCATGTTTCAGAGGTTCTCTGCCAACAGTATGGAAGGAAAAAAACCTTTATATTGGGCTAAGATAATATTCTATTTACAAATAAGACTTTAAATTTGATGTTTATTTCCCCTGGAAAAAACTTTTGGAAGGACATGGATGTGAGAATCCTTGGTGTATTGAAAAGTAATTCTAAAATAAGAAATTATCTCTTACACATTAATCCCTAAAAAAATAATTTAATTGTGAAAATCCATATAATGCAACAATGCACAATACAGGTCACATTTAAAATAAAATCCATATCGGTGATGCTTTATTGTATTGTTCTATATCATTAGCACCACTTTGTTATAATGTTCAAGAAGATAAAAATTTTACATATGTATGTCTCTATAAAAACACAATTCACCAGAAAAAAGACTAAATATGCATGACGTCATGTCATTACATGTACGGAAACTAAAATATACCCCAAGACATATCGGGATTGGTATAATATTACGCTATAAGATTTTCATCCGTAATTAGTAATATATATATATATGTGTGTGTGTGTGTTCTATATTTGTATGGAACATATTAACTCGGCAGTACTATCATTAGGTGTTTGCCCATAGTTAGCAGTCCGCCTGTCATTGACCATCAGTTATGGTATTGATTCCCCAGAACATAGTGCTAGTACCTAGCCTTTATCCTTGTGTGCGGATAGGTGTTGGTTTTGAGACCGATTGGGAGTGACGTGGTATGGTTGTGGACCTTAGACATATGATTATGACCGCCTTCATTGTTTGTGTCTACATTTTGGGTTAGGTGGTGAGTTTTAGACATGGTGGCCCAGTTATGGTACTTGATATACCTGGAGCATGATAGCATACGAGGGATGCATCCGCTCAGTCCTGCTCTGGGGATGCAGTATATACGTATATAGAGAGTGATATATATATGTGTGTGTACATGAGATAGCTGTGTAAATATCTAATTATAACATGTGTGTAAATATGTAATTATTTATGATGATATACAGTGACAATGTTTCATGAAGACTCACGAATCATCAAAATATCAAATGAAGTTTTCAAATCCCCCATTGATGCATGAAAAAATAGGATACTTCGCAGACTTACTTTGTCTAAAGGTAAAAAAACCTTTCTCATCTCAATCTTCTCATCACATGCTTACAAATATTTGGAAAACTAATAATGCATGGACTCTTTTGCGTAAAGGAGAAGGATTTTATAGCATGTACCTTAAATCAATACAAGAATTGAATATGGTGTGGATTCATGGGTATGCTTCAATTAATCTTGGTTCGTTTAAACCAATGAAGTAGATTACTGATTTCATTCCTACAAACTATGTTTCACCTAAGTCTAACGTTTGGTTTATAATTGTGGGTTTATCTGATGAATATTCGCACCCTGGAATGATTTTAAAGATAGTTCGCGGTGTGCGAAACCCAATCATAATTGATTATACAAGTCTTGCACAAAAATACTATTTGTTTGCTCATGCTTTAATTAAGAATGACTTTTCTTATGATATATCCATTTTCGTTATTATTGAGTGCGAAGATGGAGTGAGATTTCAAGTGGATTTTAAGATGGAAAAGCTTCCATCTATTTGTGATTTTTGTGGTTGTATAGGTCATTCAATCTTAGCATGTAATAGTGTTTGAAAACATATTTGTATCCAACTGAAGTTAAAGAGAACAATCATTTGAGATGTAAGGGAGGAGATCCGAATGTCCCAAAAATTTAGGAAGAAAGAACTTGAGTTTTTTAAAAAACTCAAAAGTGTCAGTCGTATTAGATAGAATAGAAGATGTAAAATTATAAGGCATAGAACCAATAATTTTGTCTTAAAGGAAACTAGATACGGAGCTTGTTGAAAAAGTTATAGTAATACCTTTGACCGAGGAAACATATTTTACAACAAAAAGTCCCATGTGATAGTCGAAACCAATGGGAGATAATTTTATGAGAAGAACATGGAAAAATATAATTCTAAATAACCCATTACCTTTGAACAAATGAACTAAACAATACAGCCTTTGGAAAAGGAGGGACAAGATAGGAATAAGGCTTTTATTTCATGGAGAATGAAAAAAAAAATTATGCATGTTGAACTCAATACGGGTTAGATGCGTGAACATAGTACTAAGCATTTAGTTTCTTATCCAAAAAATAAGAATTTTTATTCAAATGAAATAGTCAGTTCGGAGACTAACTCTTACGACGAAATGCCTCCTCTTGAGGACATTTTAAATTTAAATAAAAATATTTAAGCTAATTCAATCGATTCAGTGCATGTATAAAAGGTTTGTACCAGTCCTGGAGTTAATTCATGTATCGAGATACCAAAATATGATTTAGGACTGAGTTTGAATTCCGCCCAAGTTCATAATTTTATTGAAGACCCAATTTGGAAAAATTGTGGAAAAAATCAATGTCAAATGTTCAATTCTCAAGTCAACAATTCATTATATATCTTAGGCTACTTTGACGACTCAACAATCCTCGATCAAGATGTGGTGGATGACATTGAGCATAAGGGAGGAACTAAAAATTCTAAAGTTTATTCGTTTCCTACCTTAACATACAAGGAGAAATATGCTCTTAAGCATAATTTAAGGTCTTCTTCTTATTCAGGAATTCTGGATTTGTCTTTTATCATCGCTTGTAAGAGCCTTGGGAGAGGCTTTGTATACTATTTTTTAAATTATAATTTTTTTTCAAGATAAAAATTTGGTAGTACTTATTTGCTAATGGTGATTATAAACTAGATGGACTATATAAGAGGTAATTGTCCTACTTACGCAGGGTAGCGTGATTAGGATAATAAAAGGAATGTGTTCTGTGAGTATTGCAGATGAGACGTGAGGAAATATCTTATGTGAGGATGACTGAAATGTTAACTTTGAAGGTAATATAGTTCACCTCTATATTTAAATAATTTAAATTCTTGGAAAAAAATTCAAATGTTTTTCAAGCTTTGACCATTTGGAAAATATTTTCTAAAACCCTACGTATTCCGCAACAAGGACTGCTGGGTTAGTCTCTTCATCATGACATTGTGAGAAGTAGTTGTGGATGCTGTGAGAGTTCATTATAGCCGCCTCAGTTCATTCTATGTAGATATGATTAAGTATTTAGCATTTTCATTTTGGGCGTGTTACCCGTAAATGGATAGGACATTACATTTATATCCAACATTTCTTATTATTTCTCAGTAGCCTGTTAGGTAGATATTATTTGGGGCATCCGATGATTTATTTACATTATTTATTGGTAGGTTGATATTATTTGTGCTAACTAATGATTTATTCGGTCTACGTTATTTATGATTATTCACTTATTAGTTTTGATGTCATTTTATTTGGTGCGTGTTTATGTTGGTTATGCTTATATATTGGTTATGATAGTGATGCTAAGAAGGAAATCAAAATGATTCGAGTTTAATTTTAATAAAGGCTTGACCAAACGGTAATAGAATAGACAAGTGTAACATTGGCTACGGTTAAAGGGTTACTATGAACTTTGGAAATGGACCTAGCCAACTCCTTATCTACTGAACCCAATTTAGTCTCTTGAAAGAAAACAATATCCGGCGGGGCCTCCACTATGAAAGCGCCCCACTAACCACTCATCTTTTATCGAGATCATTTAAACCCCACAAATTCTAAGAAATGCGTTGTAGTTTCATTAGAAACCTTTGGAAGACTCACTCACCCCCTCTCTACCACCAACACTATCTCCCTCCGCCTCTCTTATATGGAGTGGAAAACGTAAGTACGTCGTTCTCATTCCCCACGAAATTTATCCCTACAAATTTACTAAAAACTCCTATCAGAGTAGCACCCCATTCCTCCGCCTCAACCTCTTTACCTCCCATAACCACCCTACCACTAGAAACCTTCCCTTCCCCCTTCAAAACCCTTATCCCAAACCACAGCCTAGGGGATGGATCAACCATACTAGATAAATTCCCCTTCCCAAATAAGAACTCCCAAGAGGCGTTAGAAAATTCTTTGGCCAGAAAACCAATCCCCCTAGGTACTTTCTCAACCGCCGGACGTATGGGAGACCATCTTGACAACCCCCGGCCAACAACCTGCTTTAACTGCTCCTTCTTACTTCCCATATCCTTACCAAAAATACTAACATCTTAAAAAGAACACGAAGGAGATTTCTCAAAGTATACGAGAAAGTAATAACGCCACCCACCTGCTTTGATAGAAATCAACTGCGGAATGCCAACGTTGCCTCTAACCAATATCCTGGCCCATCTTAGCTCGACCCCCGCCTGTGTATCCTCATCGATATTCAAGAAACCCCCACACATATTACCAACACCCTGGAAAACTTACATGCCCCATAAAGGAAGAGGGACTAACTCAATCCTAATCCAACAAGAATATGGGCTTCTACCATTCTTCGGACAACATCCCAGCGGATTCCACTTATCAAGGAATAAATGGGCTCCATGCACAATCAAAATTTTCATCTCCATGATCTTATTCGCTTCCTGCTCCTAAGAAAAGATGAAACAAAAGCAAGATGGGCTCAGGTATCTCACCACCACTCCACCAACCAGACTCCAATGCGTATCAATCCAGAACCTCATCCTCTCTAACGATGGAGGTAAGCAATCTACATAGAAAACTCGACCCCAACAAATCTCTCTTACAAAAACTAACTATGGACAACCAAATATCAACAACAATGGAAAACTCATTCTTCAAATGAGGATCTACTACCACACTTAATGCAGATAACGACCAGAACTCGACACAGGTTGCTTATAGATGCGATCTAGTGCCCACAACCCCCATTTCACTCTATTAGCCCGTAAGGAGAATTTTGACAACATCGTCAGTTAGCCACCTCGACACACATAATATTGACTGAGAGTTAATTTTATTGAATTGAAAACCTAATTCTGCCACATTGCGGATTTAATTAAGTGTTGTAAGATGAGATATGGACAGTGAGGGAATTTATTTGATGTAATACCCCGTACTGTAGAGACTATTTTATGTTCAAGTGTGCATTTAATTGTTAATTCAATTAATAAAATAAATTTGTTTCTATAAATATTAATTGGCGAATTTGGGATAAATATTTATAATTAAAGTGTTTACTTGCGTATAATAAGTAAATAGAAATGAAAATTATTGTGTTGTCATTTAGTGAGTGAAAAAAGACGAATTATCATTATATTATGTTGTTAGAGAGCTAAAACGATAGGCGTGTCTGCCTAATCACTGAGATGCTAGAATATTTTTTTGTTTAGTGACTCGAATGACCTTTTGGGGGGCACGAGTGATCCGAAATGTGTCAAAATAGTACATAATAGTTACCCGATGATTATATTTGGGTTCTAGTGACTTTTTAGATACGAAATAGCCCGTATAGGGGCATGGTTATCTTTTTTACACTTAGGGCTTCACCTAAATACGAAATTGGGGTTTAATTAAGTGGTATTTAAGGAATTTGGGGTGGATGGCAACCTCATTTTTTCCTCTGCTTAGTGGGGATTAAGGGAGAGATCAAAGAGAAGAGAAAATAAAAGAAAAAGAGATGGAAAGCTTGAAGGAGAGAGGAAGAACCATCTCCACAAATCAAATCATCTATATATATTTCATGTTTTGGATTTGAATCAACCCATGCAAGTGTTGCTTTAGATTGCAATATTTTGTAGTTAATTATCCTCAAAATTAGTTGTTAAAACATATGGGATTATAAGATGTAATTTTAGGATTAATCAACACGCTTGATTTATGTTTTATCATATTAATGTGACTCGGAATTAATATTGATAAAATTTTATGACTTCAATATGGGAATATGATTATGAAGGTGATGAACATTGAAAGGTTATTATACCAATGCGTTTTAAAGTTTGATTAATTTTAGAGTGAATAAATTGAATTAAAGATTAAGAAGCCTTGGGAATTAAAGTTGGATTTGGTTTTAGATCGGTTTTAAAATACATATGGGATTATTATATTGGTTTAGGATCTTAATTAATGGTTTTAGGAGGCATAAGACCTCCATTGATGGGTTTGGACGATAAAAGCGCAAGGTTTAAGACGAAGGGTAACCCAGTAAGCCGAACCGGTTCTCCGGGGAGCGAATCTGCTCATTGGACTGAACCGATTCAGTTTGCTGGTCTGTCCCAATATTTGTTGCGCATTGTATTGACCCGTTAGTTTTAGGGAAATGGATAAATGGATTATTGAGGTAGATTGGTATTTTCTTGGGACATTCAGAGGGGTTGGTGAGTATTTTAGGCCAACTATTATTTTGATTCGAGGGAGATGAATCATTTAGCAAGTGAGTGAATGCTTAATTAAGAATCAAGAAGTCGGTTCCGACTTCGAGGGGTACATTTTCGTTTTCGTATTAAAATCCAACAACGTAATATTCTAACAATCCCTATATGTCTAGGGGTATATTTTCGTTTTCGTACATGTAATGACATGATGTCATGCATGTTTAGTTATTTTTCTGGTGAATTGTGATTTTATATAGCCATACATATGTAAAAAAAATTCTTCTTGTACATTATAAAAAAGTGGTTCTAATGATATAAAACAATACAATAAAGCAACACTTATATGGATTTTGTCTTACTTGTGACCTATATTGTGCATGGTTGGATCATATGAATTTTCAAAATTAAATTAATTTTTTTGGGATTAATGTGTAAGAGATAATTTCTTATTTTAGAATTACTTTTTAATACACCAAGGATTCTAACATCCATGTACTTTTAAGTGTTTTTTTCAGGGGAAATAAACATCCAGTTTAATGTCTTATTTGTAAATAGAATATTGTCTTTGCCCAATATAATGATTTTTTTTCCTACCATACCGTAGGAAGAGAACCTCTGAAACATGACCCTAGTTTAAAAATAGAAGGATTTTTTATTTTATATCAATCCGAAGTGCCTCTAAACCACTTCCAAATTGATGTGAATTAAAATGAAATGAAATGAATTTAAAACTAAGCTGATTTTCTCCAAAACAAGATTCCACGCAAAATAAAGTGCATTTCCAACTTCAAATTCAATTTCGTTTGAATTTATGTGATTAAAGTAACAATCCAAATATAACTAAATGCAAATAGTTGTAAACCCCTTAACCGTAGCCAATGCTACACCCGTCTATTAGATTATCAGTTGATGAAGCATTTATAAAATTAAATTGGAATCATTATGATTTCATTCTTAGCATTAACATCGTAGCCAATATATAAGTATAACCAACATAAATATGCACCAAGTAAAATGACAAAGGAAGTAATAAGAGAATAACCATAAATAACATAAACTAAATAAACCATATGCTACTACGAATACTATCAACCTAACAAGGTATTGAGAAATAATAAGAAAATATCCAACATGAAAGTAATGTTCTATCCATCTATGTGCAACACACCCAAAAGGGATATACTAAAAAATACATCTTATCAAGAAAGGATGGACTGAGGCAACTACAATTAACACTTGCAACATCCACAGTTATTGTTCGAAATGGAATGATGAAGACACTAACCCTCCAGTCCCTATTGTTAAGTACTTGGGGTTTAAGAAAAATATTTTCCAGCGGGTCAAAGTTTGAAAAGTATTTTCATGTATTGAAATGATTTAAATGTAAAGGTGCAATGTATTACCTTCATAATTAACTTTATAGCCGTACTCACATGATACATTTCCCCATCTCTCATCTTTAGTGCGCAGCTAATGCATTCATTTTGTTACCCTGATGGGATACACTGTCTAACTTGGATAATAACCTCTAACCACCATTAGCTAATAAGTACTACCTTCACTAGGTATATCATTATAAATAATTACAAACCTACACACATGAAATAATTAGATATTCACAAAGTAACTCATATGGGAATACATATATATCACTTTCTATATAAATAAATACTGCATCTCAAGAGTAAGACCTCGCAGTTGCATCCCTTGTGTGCTATCAGTATCCATGTACATCATGTACCACAATTGGGCCACCGAGTCAAAAACTCACCACCGAACCCAAAACGTAGACACAAACAACTGAGGGGGTCATAAACATACATCTCAGGGTCACAACCATACAACATTGCTCCCAACCGATCTCTAAAATAAAACCTATCCTTACATATGAATACTGGCAATGCAACCATACTATGACTTGGGGAATCAATCCAAAACTTACTGATCAATGCCAAGGTGGATTGCCAACTATGAATAACCTCCTAACGATCGGACTATTGAGTAGATATGTTTCGAACACACACACATGCGTGCACACACACACACACACACACACACACACACACACACACACACACACACATATATATATATAACAGCGAGTACGTTAGAAAATGTGAAGGCATAGTAGACTACAAATCTCGAAGTCGGAATTGACTTCTCTATTTTTAATCAAGTGTTCACACCGTTGCTAAGTAATTCATCTCACTCGAATCCAAATAATAGTTGGACTATAATATTCACCAACCCCTGAGAATGTCCCAAGAAAATCCTAATCTACCTCGAGAATCCATTTGTCGATCTCTCCAACACTAACAGGTCAATACAATGCGCAACAAAAATTGGGATGGATCAGCAAACTGAACCGGTTTGGTCCAAAAACATATTCGCTCCCCTGAAGAAGATTCGGCTTACTAGGCTACGCTTCGTCTTCAACCTTGCATTTTTATCGTCCAAACCCATCAATGGAGGTCCTAAGCCTCCTAAGACCATTAATTAATATCTCAAACCAATATAATCATCCCATATGTATTTTAAACCTGATCTAAACTCAAATCCAACTTTAATTACCAAGGCTTCCTAATATTTAATTCAATTTACTCACTCTAAAATTAATCAAACTTTAAAACGCATTGGTATAACAACCTTTCAATGTTCATCACATTCATAATCATATTCCCATATTTAAATCATAAAATTTTATCAATATTAATTCCAAGTCACATTAATATGATAAAACGCAAATCAAATGTCTTAATTAATCCCAAAATTACATCTTATAATCCCAGATGTTTTAACAGCTAATTATGAGCATAATTAACTGCAAAATATTGCAATCTAAAGCAACTCTTGCCTTGGTGGATTCAAATCCAAAAACAGAAAACATATAGATGATTTAATTTTTGGAGATGGTTCTTCCTCTCTCCTCCAAGCTTTCCATCTCTTCTTCTTCTGTTTTCTCTTCTCTTTGAGCTCTCCCTTAATCCCCACTATACAGAGGCTAAAATGAGGCTGCCATCCACCCAAAATTCCTTAAATACCACTTAATTAAATCGTATTTTCGTATTTAGGTGAAGCCGTAAGTGTAAAAAGGATAATTGTGCACTTATACGGGCTATTTTGTATCTAAAAAGTCACTAGAACCGAAATATAATCGCCGGGTACCTATTCTGTGCTATTTTGACCCGTTTAGGATCACGAGTTCACCCAAAAAGGTCATCCGAGTCACTAAACTAAAAAATATTCCACCATCTCACTAATCAGGCTAGACACGCTTGTCGTTTTAACTCTCTAATGACATAAGATTTTAACTCTTTAAGCGACAACATAATAATTTGCATTTCTATTTACTTATTATACGCATGTAAACACTTTAATTATAAATATTAATCCCATATTCGCTAATTTATATTTATCGAATCCAATTTAGTTTATTAATTGAATTCACAATTCAATGCACACTTGAACATAAAATAGTCTCTAAAGTACAAGGTATTACATCAAATAAATTCCCTCACCGTCCATATCACATCTTACTACACTTAATTAAATCCCCAGTGTGGAAGAATTAAGTTTTCAATTCAATAAAATTAACTCTTAGTCAATATTATGTGTGTCGAGGTGGCTAACTGATGGTGTAGTCAAAATTCTCATTACAGGCTAATAGAGTGAAATGGGGGTTGTGGGCACTAGATTGTATCTACAAGAGACACATGTCGAGTTCTGGCCTTTATCTCCATTAATTGTGGTAGCTGATCCTCATTTGAAGAATGATTTTTCCATTTTTTTTATGATTCTTGGCTATCTTTAAGAGATATTTGTTGGGAGCGAGTTGTCTATGTAGATTGCTTACCTCCGTCATTAGAAAGGATGAGGTTGTGGATTGATACGCATTGGTGTCTAGGTGGTGGAGTGGTGGTGAGATACCTGGACCCCTCTTGCTTTTGTTTCATCTTTTCTTCAAACCAGGAAGTGAATAAGATTTTGGAGATCAAAATTTTGATTGTTCATGAAGCCCATTTAATCCTTGATAAGTGGAATCCAATGGGATGATGTTCGAAGAATGGTAGCAAGTTGTGTTCTCATTGGATTAGGGTTGAGGGAGTCCGTTTTCATTTATGGGGCATGTAAGTTTTCCAGGCAGTTAGTAATAGGTGTGGGAGTTTGTTGAATATCGACGAGGATACACAGGCGAGGGTCGAGCTAAGATAGGCCAGGATATTGGTTAGAGGTAACGTTATCATTTCGGAGTTGATTTCTATCAAAGAAGGTGGGTGGCGTTATTTCCTTGTCATATACATTGACAAAACCCATACGTGTTCTTTTGGAGATGCTAGTATTTTTAGGAATGGTATGGTAGTAGGAAGGAGCATTTCAAGCAGGTTTCTGGTCGGGGGTTGTCAAGATGGTCTCCCGTATGTCTGGCGGTTGAGAAAGTACCTGGGCAGATTGGTTCCGACCAAAGAATTTTTTGATGCCTCTTAGGATTCCTTATATGGGAAGGATAATTTATCTAGTATGGTTGATCCATCCCCTAGGCTGTGGGTTGAAATAGGGGTTTCGAAGGAGGAAGGGAAGGTTTCTAGTGGTAGGGTGGTTAAGGGGGTAGTGAGTTTCAGGCGAGGGAAGGGGGTGCTAGTGTGATAGGAGGTTTCAATAAATTTGTAGGGGTAAATTTCATGGGGAATGAGAAGGAGGCACTTACATTTTCCCACTCCATACACAAGAGGCGGAGGGAGATAGTTTAGGTGGTAGAGGGGGGTGAGTGAGGTTTCCAAAGAATTCTAATGAAACTACGACTTATTTATTAGAATATGTGGGGCTTGAATGATCTCATTAAAAGAGGAGTGGTTAGTGGGTCACTTTCATGGTGGTGGCCCCGACGGATATTGGTTGCCTTCAAGAGACTAAATTGGGTTCAATAGATAAGGAGTTGTCTCGATCCATTTTCAAAGGTCATAGTATTGAGTGGTGCTGCCTGGATTCTGAGGTGGCGTCCAGAGGTGTTATCATTTTTTGGGATAATAGAATGGTGGAAAAAATCGATGTCTTAGTTGGACGGTGGTCTATTTTATGTTTATTCATGTGTGTGGATGATGGTTTCACTTGGAACGTTTCGGGGGTTTGTGGTCCAGCAGAGGATTCAGATCCCTAGGAGCTATGGAAGGAAATTTCAGGGGTCATGAGTATCTGGGGTGTTCCATAGTGTACATGGGGAGACTACAACATTATTTGTTTCACTCTAAGAGAAGCGGTGGGGTGGGGGGTCGAACTTTTTTATGCGGTATTTCTCGGACTTCATCAATGAGTTGGACCAGATTGACCTCCCTTTGGTTAAAGGAGTGCTCACCTGGTCCATTCATGGGGATGAGCCCTCGATTTCTCAGATGCACTAGTTTTTACTTTCTAATGACTAGGAAGAGCAATTTATTTGGGAAACACAGTCGTGCCTTCCTCGAGTGACCTCATATCACTCGCCTATTTTGCTAGAGTGTGGAGAGGTTAGGGGAGGGGTGAAAGGGGAGGACCCCATTTAGATTTGAGAATATGTGGTTAAAGGAGGAGGACTTTATTGGCAGGGTTCAGGAGTGGTGGAAGGGGTATGAGGTGGAGGGGATTGAGAGATTCAGACTTGCGACTAAATTATTTTGACGTAAGGGAGATCTCATTCGGGGAATAAAGGTGTGTTTGTAAATGTGGGGGTAGTGATTTAGAAGATTTTGGAGGATATCTGGGTTCCGAACGACAAAAAATGGATAGGTGGTCTGCCGGGGGAAGAAAGGGTGGCGAGGGTAGCGAAAACAAGGAAGGTGGGGAAGCATTTGATTCAGGAGGATGTGAGTTGGAGGCAAAAGTCTAGGGCTATTTGGATTAGGGAAGGGGACAACAACACTAATTTTTGTCATAAATCGGATAACTCCCATCGCCGTTTTAACCACATCGGGAAGGTGGTAGTGTGGGAACTAGAGTTCACCGAGGAGAGTGAGGTTCGTAGCGAGATCAGTCAGTTCTATGAGAGGTTGTATACGAAGGAGGAGTCCTAGAGACTGAATATGGATTGGATTCCAGTGCCTAGCATCTCTTGAGATGAGGTTATTCAGGTGGAAAGGATGTTCAAGGAGGAGGAGGTTACCTAGGTTTTGAGGTAGATGTTCGGTGATAAGGCTCCTGGTCCGGACGGGTTTACAATGACATTATTCCAACATTATTAGGAGGTCCACACAGTGGATGCGATAGCTCTTTTCAGCGAGTTTTTTTCCATAGAGATTACTTTCTAAAGAGTCTAAACGACAAGTTCTTTACTTTGGTCCTTAAGAAAGGATGGCTACGGATGTGAGAGATTTCAGGCCTATTAGTTTCATCGGCAACGTATATAAGCTCATTTCTAAGGTCATATCGGTTAGACTTAGAAATGTGATTGATTCTCTTATTTTGGATTCTCAGAGCACACATGTGGATGGTCGTCAAATCCTTGATGCGTCACAGATAAAGATTGAGTGCATCAAATCCAGGTTGAGAGGTGGGTTTCCTAGTATTTTATGAAAGTTTGACATTGAGAAGGCATACGATCACGTGAGTTTGGAGTTCCTTCTTTATTTGCCCAGGAGGATGGGGTTTGGGGAGTGGTGGTGCAAGTGGATGAAGAGGTGCATTTCCTCGGTCAACTTCTTTGTACTTGTTAATGCGGTGACTGAGAGGTTCTTCTTGAGTTTATGTGGTCTTAGGCACGACGACTCATTGTCCTCTTTCCTCTTTTTCCTGGTTATGGTGGAGTTTTCTCGGACGATGAGTCATACGACGGAGGGTGTTCAGGTTTCGGGGTTTTTAATCGGGAGCTCTATTACCCATCCAGTTGAGGTCTCTAACCTTTTATTTGCAGATGATACTATCATGTTTGGTGGGGCTTCTGTGGATGAGGTGAGTTCATTGCGGTCGCTTATGGTGTGTTTTGAGGTTGTGTTCGGTTTACGTATCAACGTCAGGAAGAGTGAGATGATAGCCGTGGGTGAGGTTGGAGCTGTGGGATATCTAGATAATGTTCTTGGTTGTCTGGTCGGCTCTCTCCCTTCTACTTATCTTGGCCTCCCGTTAGGGCCTAAGTTTAAGTCTTCTTTGACGTGGGGTCCGGTGCTTGAGAGGGTCTGGCGAAGGCTAGCAGGTTGGAAGCATAGTTACCCTTGCAAATGTGGCCGGTTGATGTTGATCAAAAGCATTCTAACTAGCCTTATGATATATTTTATGTTTGTTCTCCCTTTACCTGGGTCCGTTGGTAAGAGGCTCAATAAGCTGATGAGGGATTTTTCGTGGGGAAGGAATGATGATCAGTTTTAATATTCTTTGAGTGAGCCTGGGGTGAGGAGCTTAGCCCATTTCAATAATTATTTATTGGGGAAGTGGTTGTGGCACTTTAATAGGGAAGGAGACAGATTATGGAGGAAATTGGTGGTCGCTAGGCATGGGGTGGGTCCGTAAGGTTGGGGTCCCGTTATAGGGAATTTTTCTCATAGGGTGGAGTGGTAGAGTAACATTTCACATGGGTGGGGGAGGTTCTCTTTGCTCACCTCCATCCAGGTCGAGAGTGAGTGTCGTATGAGGTTTTGAAAGGATAAATAGGGTACATGAGGCTCTTTATAGGATCTTTTTTCTTGAATGTTTGGTCTTGCGGAAGACAAAGAGGGATTAGTTGAGAATCATAGGTGGAGGGAAGGGGAACGTGAGGTGTGGGATCTAAAGTTTAGGAGGGGTTTTCGGGATTGGTAGCTGGAGGAGTTCTTTGATTGATTGAGACTGGCGACGGCTCCATCTTTGGGGGAAGATGGATTGAGGTGGTACTACTATCAGGATGGCCAGTTTTCAGTTAAGAGTCATTATTTTGTGTTGAGGGGAAGTATGGGGTTCCACTTTTTCGTGGAAGGCCATTTGGAAGAGCCACGCGCCTCCAAAACTTTTCTTCTTTGTGTGTACCGCTACAAGGCAGGATATCTTGACTATTGAGGGGCTTTAGAAAAGAGGAAGGAGGTTGGTCAGTAGATGTTGGTTGTCTAAGAAGGATGAGGAGATGACCAATCACTTTCTTCTACACTATTAGGTCACTAGGGGCCTCTGAGATTTGTTTTTCTCTTTATTCAATATTATTTATGCCTCGTATGATGTGCGAGGTGATGGTGTCTTGCAGGAGGCCTAGGCGTTGGACTGGATCGCGATTGGTGAGGATGTTGGTCCCTTATTTTATTTTTTTGACCATCCGGCCAGAGAGGAACATGAGATGCTTCGAGGGAGTCAATCTTGATCCTTCTCCGATTCGGTATAGGTTTCAGAGTCTTCTTCTTACTTGTTATAGGAAAAGTCTTGATTCGTCTTTATCTCTCCCTTCTGAGTTTTTGCAAGAGTTCTATGGGCTTGTGTTGTTGGTTTTGGGTTTCATCCCTTCGCTTTCTGCTTTGTATACTTTATGTATATGGGATTTTACCCCCTTAGGTGGGTTTGTTTTGTTGAATCAGTAACTTATTAAAAAAAATATTATGTGTGTGTACTCATATTTCCTAACAATCTAGGATATTTCACAATGGGTAATAATGGCCAAACAAAAAACTTAAACAATTTATAAATTTTAAATACCGATCACTACATCTTCTCCACTTAAGAAAATTCATTAGAAAAATTTCTACATATTAGACCTTACGTCTACTTAGTGTCAATGACAAACTTCAAGTGTCCGTAGTGATTTTGATAGCCACATGTTGCATGATACCCATGGTACGCTTGGGTACCTGGAAAAATGTTTTCTTTGTTTGACATTGTTATAGAAATCATAATTATAATATAAAAACCACATAATAATTTTATTGCGCCACAACTTTTTTAAATCAGATCCAAAATACATTTTCCTTATTGATCTAGGAACTCATATGATTTCATAAATCGGTGGAGTAATTAGGACTCTTATAACTGTTTCTCACAAGAGACACTCAAATGAGAATGTGAAAAATCTTTTAAATTAGTCATAAAATTCGGATCGATTTGGTACTTTCATTTCGACATGAATTTTTTGATAAAAAACATAATGTGAAATGATCCTTAGACCATTAGAGTAACTGCAATTTTGGTTTAGATTGTACATATTTTACGGTATATAAACATTCTTTGGTTCCATATATAGAACCCTCTTACACCCTAATTAACACCCAAAATTTTTAAAATTATACCCCAAATATATGCGCTTTAATTGTTAGTTTTGGTAAATTGACTTTATGTATGTATTTCCTTAACTTTGAAGTCAATATGCCTTTAAGGTTTAAAATGCTTCATATCAAGGCAATGTGACAATGGTGCAGTAACACAAGCCTAAACCCAACCCTGTTACCAAATACCCAAGACAAAACCATTTTCCCATTTGTATTTCTATTTTATATGTATTATTCTGAGGACTTTCACATATTTTTACCAACTTACTTGTGTGTGTATCATTTTATATATAGCAATATTTCGGTGTTTTATACTGTGTCTTGTTATCTATCTTTTCATGGGCCAAATATTATCTAAATATATATAGGTGTGTGGTAAATATATTTTTGTTTATTTCATTTTATATTATTTTAATGCTATTTGTTTAGTTAACATTTTGGTTTTTATTTGAGTCTTTTAATACTTTTATGTATGTGTGTTTTAGTTTTTAATATTTTTTTAGTTTTTAATATTTGTATATTTTATTATTTTTTTGTGTGTTATAAATATGTGCATATTAATTATTTACTATTTATGTGTAGTTATACACAATATGTCACACACACGCACACACACACACAGACACAGGTTTCCATACACCATATACCACATACACTCAAACACCTCCATCACCCTCCACCCCTTTTTCACACACAACCTACAATAAATAAATTCCCCCACATGACGTCTTTCAATAACCCATCATATTTTCTCTCTCATCACTCTTCACTATTCACCCATCTTCTCCATATCGCATCTTCACCATACCCATTCCATAACCAAACCTTAGGATTGACTCTTGGAATAGGCCAACTAGGTCGTCACCTAGATCCCCCGATTAATCGAGGCCTTGAAATAAGAAAAAACAGGGATGAAAATTTTGGTGTAAAAGAATTTGTTTTAAAAATGTAGTTATGAAGAATAAATAGAATTTTCCACTTAAGTAAGTAAAATAAAGCAACTCTAATACTAAATTTTTTATCACTTGAAAGGGTTCCAAAAATAAGTTCAAGCACACCCTAATGCTAAACTCACAAAACTTACCTCACTTTTTACACATTTACTCATAAAATTTGTTGATTTCTAATACTAATTGTCCATAAAAAGATTGAAAATCATGTTATGTTGAATTAGATAAAAAAATGGTCAGTTTGTATGGGGTTATGAACTAACAGTTTTCGGAGCAATTTATTTAAAATAGCAAATATATATATATATATATATATATATATATATATATATATATATATATTTGCGCTAAACAAATTTAAGGGTTACCCTTGAATGTGAAGAAACCATAAAAAATTAACATCTAAATTATGTTTTTTAGTATTTAAAAACAACATCCATTAATCCGTTTAAGCTAAAGACCAAATGATAAAAAAATTGATCTCGCATGGCTTTAGTGAAGCTCCACATGGATTGGATGTGGAAATCTTCTAACAACCCCCTTCCTATAGATAACGTTTTTCCCCTCTACAAACCTAAGTTGGCTAAGCTTGTACACTATTTTTTGGAAAAAACAAATTACTGGTAATATGATAATAATTGTAACAAACCCCATTTTCCCACGTAAAGGTTGGAGAGGCACAATACACCGATGATGGACCTTGCTTGATAATTTATATTATTCTTCGCATCGATTGTAATAAAAACTCATATTTAAATCATATTCGAATTAAAAATGGATTAAATAAATGAACATAAGGCAATAATGATTTCAACATCCATATCCAACAAAATAAAAACCAATATGAACAAAACTCTCTCGACTCAGGCTTATGTCATTACAATAGTCCAAAATAAATAAGTCGAGGAAGAATTAGCAACCAAACCTTGAATCAATCAATCAATCTTAAAGAAAAAACACGTGAAATAAAGTCTAAGATTCCTTCAGTCCCGCTATCCCTCTGTAAGCACATCGGGGGGGGGGGGGGGGGGGGGGCATTTTTGTTTCGGGTGAGCGCCTTAGAGGGTGCAACAATTAACTTACTGAAATTTAAATGCAATAATACAGCTAATGTGACACCTCGCCTATTTTAATCACGGTTCATCCATCCGTTACCAAAAGAAAATATGAATCTCATATGGTTCATTCTTATCAGTACTATCTAAAACCAATAAATTACTAATAACCTGGCGTAGTGTCAAAATTTTAAACTTCAAACTTACATAAACAAAATTTCATTAATCAACACCAACTATGAAATTTATAAACTCACACAATTGGCATTAATAAAATTTAACCGATAACTCTCGATAAAATACATATTACAATTAATCTGAATAACTGAAAGTAAAACAATGGAAATAAAATAAATAGCAACAACTCGACAACATTCCCGAATATAACTGTAAAATACCTATTTTCTATATTTCAAGGACATAAGCGATTAATCAATCCTAGCAAGCATCCAGAGTTGCTGTAACATTGTCTGACTAGAAGAATGATTCATCCAGGCGTCCTTGTGTCTCGATACCTAAAGGTTTTGAAAGTATTTTGCATACGACTAAGAGCCCAAAACCCTTTGAAAATATTTAGCAAGTGTTTAAAATAAATTAATAGATATGTTATTTAATCTTTCATATATAAACTGGTATCGCACTCCTATGAGATACTCCTCACCCCTCATCTAAGGTGCAATTTAAACACCCTAGTTACGCTCACCAGCCTAATAAGCATCACCCATCATCTAAGTCATATACGCTCCCTTATGTCCCCCATATATTAGTATATACTTAGAATTCGTTTTACGCGTTCGCCTCAGCTTATTCATTATAAATCTCATTTATAATTTATCAATTTATTTCAAATAACATTCACTAATTATTTACTTACTACTAACACATTAGTGCCATTAACTCGTATATATTTTCATTTTTTTATATACACGTATAACATTTTTCATTTCGAATTTTATCCCCCCGGGTTTATATAATTTATTGCTCATTATATTACTTAATTTGTCCGTATATATATTTTCACACACACACACACACACATGTATATACATATATATACACAACATTCTAATCACATCAAGGATACCCATACTTATATATCATGCACTAATATAAGTATAACTGCCATCCCTCGATGTAATATCTCAATAGATGCAAATCTCTACAATGCTATCCTTATCCATGGAAGACTCACATCATCTTAGTTATCAGAGGTCATACTCTCACACCGACTTTATAAATCAAATCAAAGCCGTATTGGAAGCATCCATAGTCCTCCGACAGTGAGTCATGACCATACCCACAATTACCTCAATTCGGACACATAATCATAAATATGGTGCTATGACCTGGGGACTATACTCTCCCCGCATTCACTAGCCAGGGGATTCACCCACATCGCATAATATCCCATGATAGAACTAGAGGGGTATGTTTCACATAAATATATCATACACTTATACATATATTAATCTACATATACATATAAACATATACTGTCTCTATACCCGTATTTATCAAAATACGACTAACCGTGCATATCGCTTGTAGCACAAGCCTGTCTACCTCGAATGTAAGTCCAATTCAATATCATAAGTATTCACCTGCTTACTTATACAAATATCACATTACATTTTATTATGAATTACAAACCTTATCACACTAGCCTGTATCACAAATCCATCAAAAATTCCCATTCGAATCTGTTCATATCTTTTTTACATAGATTTTTTAGTGTCATGAATCCTAAACACTTAAAAATCCTACCCCAGATTCATTCCCATCTAATACAATGATAGAATAATTTTCCTAAATACTTTACCGGACATCCTAAAATAACCCGAGTTTTATTTTAGCCTAAAGATGTCGGTGTCATGCACCCTTTCGTAGAAAAATCAGAACTAATTAAAAAAAAATCAGAAACATTTGAGGTCGGTGGCCACGCGTTCGTATTGAAAAGATCTAACTTCATGATATGGTCTAAGCAGGTGATCTAAATAGATTCGTACATAGGGCGAATGGATTCTCTTCTTTTGAATATCCATGACGGGTTGTCATGGATTTTATGCCTTTCTCATCCAATTTCTCCATTAAAATCACTCCCAAAAATCATCCCAACACAATATAATCATACCCTATGAACATCCACCATAAGTGTATATTTTTATTGATTTAATTCATCAATTATACATCCAAATCATATGTTTAATATCAAATTTCATGGGTTATACTCATCAATCAATTTTTTGAAATCTTTTCACAAAAACCTATTTTGTCATAACCCAAAAAATTATATTTATCACTAACTATAATATGAACTAAAACTCACATTTAATATCAGAGTAAGATAAACACTTTCCTAAAATTTTAAATGATTTGATCTTCCTCTTTGTGTGTTGAATTAGTTCTGAAAATTTCATCTTGATTCTTCTTCTTCTTCTTCGTCTTCTTCTTCTTCTTCTTCTTCTTCTTCTTCTTCTTCTTCTTCTTCTTCTTCTCTCTCTCTCTCTCTCTCTCTCTTCTCTCTCTCTCTCTCTCTCTCTCTCTCTCTCTCTCTCTCTTAGAAATGATATGACTTCCCTAAGCTATTGTATAAACCTCGAAATTGGGTATTAGCTCGCTTGTAAAATGATTCATGTACCCAAATTCGAGTCCCGATAAGTCTAAAAAGCCTCCAGAACCCAAACACTACCCGTTGGTACTATATTTTGACTATTTCGACCAATTCCAAATCAATCGTGCACTCGAAATCACCATCTGAGTCACTTATCAAAAATCACCATTTTATTGTCAACACGACCACCATGCGTCTCTTGATCGAGATACTATCAACTCGACGCTTTTACCCACTTATGGCATGAAATAAAAAGAGCATAAGTTCATTTACTTACCCCACAAGTAAATATATTACACATAAATATTAATCTGATACTCACTAATTAATATTTAATTTATTCAATTTGTTTCTTAAATTATGAAATTACAAGCACTCGTGTAATTTAAATACGCACAAAAGTACGGGGTGTTACAGTTTCGAGGCTGCTACATGTTTCAGACGAAATTCCTATTTTTTCTTCATAATTAACCTATTATTCATCATCCAAAAGTAATCCCAACATCACCTATGATCGCTAACTAGTTCTATATTGTCTAACAACAATGTTTACATTTGAATAACAACTAAATCATGATTAATTCATAAAGGGTAACATCTTCTCTAAAAATTATTAAGTTAGTGACTACTAATTTTCAAGATCTATTTCTTTGGATAGGTTTGTGTGACACCCCGACTAATTAAACACCGGGTAGCTACTCCTTTATAAAATTAATTCAAAATGCCAAGTTGGCTCAGTTAATAGCATCACTGTCGAAAACATTTTTATTATTACTAACCACCTAGCATTTAAAAAGTAAGTGCCAAATTTTATTAAATCTGATTAACATGCAACAAGAGTAATGAATAACTAAATAACATCATTCACCATGCTGAAGTAAAACGGATAACCATCACAATATGTAAATAAAACCTGGAGGAAAAACTCCTCAATACGAATCCCACAACTGATAAGTAAACTGAAATAAATAACTAAAACTGAATACTGAGCAATACATGCTAGAGTCTGAAAACTGAAATGTAAAAATGATGTCTCTAAATAGAAATGGGCAACATGCCCTACAACGGATAGATGGTGACTCTGGAATCCAAAAGATAGAAGCGTCTACATGCAAATCCCTGTAACTTCCACAAGCAGCTACAGCTCGTCACCTGAATGAGTATCCTATGCTTGGTGTCCCTGTGGCTGGGCACCTAAAATGGTTTTACAAGAAAATATATTTGAAAGCAAATGGGTCAGAGCCCGAAAGTGGAAATCATTTTAAAAACCTGCAAGTGCTTTAAAAACATTTAAAACATTAAATGCAAAGTACATGTTAGGACGTGCACTCACATTAAATTCTCACCTCTCGACTAACTGTGCACTCCTAACGTAAGTACCCATCTATAACTACCCTTTCCACTAGCTAAGTGACAACGAAACTAGCTAGACTACCAAAAGTTCTACCCATTTTACTCGGTTCCAATTAACATAACAACGCTCGTAATTAAATAGAGGTTTAACGTAAACTCAGTTACTAAATATGCCATTGATATAACTATCAGTTAACTCGTTATATTTCTCTAAACAATACCGTAATATTTTATAATATTAACATGAGGATTTCCATCGATTTAATGTATATTATTCACATCATAAATATACGATACAAGCACCCCGCAATCTAAGCTATGGTGCACACATACTCTGCTATCCATCCCGGTACATCACGTACATAAGGATCACATATTCCGAATCTCTCAGGAATAGTTCAGATAACACAAATCACAATTAGTGGAGGCGAACACAGTCACCATCACATGGGTCACGCACATACCTACGCTCCTATGGTCAGCGGACTTATTAATATCACAATAAGTCTTTCTATGACCTATGTTCATCAAGGTACCAGTCTATATCCCCCCCGTAGGCACACAAGGATTAGAGGGTCCTAAGCGAACGAAGCCTCCCGTGATAGCAAGTATGGTAGGTATGTCATACATACAATCCATATATCAATACTAAGTAAACACACATCTTAGTAATACCGTATTATATTCGTAGTACATATTACACTCTCGTACTAATTATAATTATCACAACTTATTTTATTCCGGTTCATATTTATACGTTCCATGATTTATCCTCACATCGTAGAAGACACTCATGCCTCAACTCAAACGGTTCATTAAATATAACTCTAGGGTATGATTTACTCATCTCAATAACCCAAAAGTCCCAAATCAATCACTATATCATCAAAGGGATGCTAACTCTACCCTTGAACCAGTTCCCGGGACTCCAAAAGTCAAAACAGTCCAAAAAGGAACAAACTGTCAACTCGTTAGAAGTCTCGTTCGAACGAGGCTTCGAACGAGTTTGGACTGTCAGGTCGTTAGAAGTCTCGTTCGAACGAGGCTGTTCGAACGAGATCCCAGTTCGTTCGAACGAACTGACTCTTCTAACGATATCTCGTTCGAATGAGATATCGAACGAAATACCTTCTCGTTAGTAACGACTGGTCAACTCGTTAGAAGCTCGTTCGAACGAGTTCGTTCGAACGACCTGGGGCTGCTTCTAACGAGATGCCAGTTTCGGCCCAGAACTTCCCAAAAATCGTTTTTCACCATTTTTACTCCTCAAACCTCTTCTAAAATTCGTTCCCACAATATATTGAGTTCTCTAATCATCCTCAAACATGTTAAGGGGCTATACTAACATCATTAAAGGGTTTGATATCATCTAAACATCATTAAATCACAATTTCTACATTAATTCCCAATTTTCTTCAAGAACATAAACCCTAACTTTTTCTCATCATAAATTCCCAGATTTTAATTCGTTTATGCATCACCTAGATATGAAATCTCCGAAATTAAATCTCCCAACAATGTTACTACATGCAAACCTATCCCAATATTCAATAATAACTTCAAATTTCATGGGTTTTCTTTTAATCTTTCAAGAACAATTAAGATTCTTCAATTTCTAACATGGAAAAGACATTCTTCGAATTTAAATGAAATAAAGTCACTTGCCTTGGTTTGATTTCTGAATTTGGTGTGGGTTTGGTGTAGAATTTCTGCAGAATTCCTCTCTCTCTCTCCTTCTCCAAGCTTTCTTCTCCAAAAGGCTATGGTGGCTAGGGTTTGCTTTGAGGGAACTTATGAAAACCTAATTTAATAAACCTCCGTAGCTTGTTGGGTTAATAAAGGTTGGTTGGGTCAATCCCTTATCAAATTATAACTCTCAATTTTCGTCACTTTTAATTACCCAAAAATACTAAATTACTAAAATACCCTTTATAGTGACGGAATGGCCTAAAAATACCCCGGGACCCAAACTATACCCCCGGCTAGTGTTTTCTGACTATCTCGACCCTTCCGGACGCGTTGGCGCACTCAAAACGACCATACGGATTATAGATTTTAAATTCACTTTTAATATCAAAATATTATACCGTGACGCGGCGGTCCCACGCGTCTCAACAAAATTTCTAAAATGCCGTATATGAATCCCACGACAAATTTTATAATACCAAATACATATATAATCATATATGCACTTAATCAAATACCAATACGCATCACATTAGTATTTATAACCCGGATTAATTTCCAATTAATACGCATTTAATTAATTAATCCCCAAAAATAAATATAGACAAAAGTGCGGGGTATTACATACTTCCCCCCTAATAACTGAATTTCGTCCCGAAATTCGAAACTAGAAAGTACCTGCTAAAAATAATTCTGGATAGCGCTCGCGCATCCCATCCTCGCGCTCCCATGTGGACTCCTCGACATTGTGATGTCGCCACTGAACACGTACTAACGGGACTATCTTTGACCGTAGTTTCCTCTTGCTTCGGTCCAAAATAGCAATCGGCCCTTCCTCATAAGAGCTATCCGGCTGGAGATCGATGTCCTCCACAACAATGTGAGAATGAGCCAAATCATCCCTAAGATATTTCCTCAGCGAGGAAATATGGAACACGTCGTGAATCCGATGCAAATGCTCCGATAACCCGAGTCTATACGCAACCGGTCCGATCCGCTCAATAATAGGAAACGGCCCCACATACCTCGGTGCCAACTTCCCCTTCTTCCCGAAACGCATAATCCCCTTCATAGGAGATACCCTGAGCAAAACCTGGTCCCCCACTTGGAACTCCCTAAAAAACCTCTTCGCGTCAGCATAACTCTTCTGCCTGTCTTGAGCTACCCGAATGCGACTCCGAATCAACTCAATCCTTGCCGAAGTATCCTGAATCACTTCCGGCCCAAGTAGTTTGTTGTCCCCCACCTCCAACCAACATGCTGGGGAACGACAAGGCCTACCGTACAATGCCTCAAACGGAGCCATGCCAATCGTGAATTGATAGGAGTTGTTGTAAGCAAACTCCACCAGTGGAAGGTACTGCTCCCATCCACCCCCGAAGTCAATAATGCACATGCGTAGCATGTCTTCCAACATCTGATTGGTGCGCTCTGTCTGCCCATCAGTCTGCGGATGATAAGCCGTACTCAACCGCAATTCCGTGCCCATGGCCTCCTGGAAACTCTCCCAAAACCTCGAAACAAATATCTTGTCTCTGTCAGACACGATATTCAGGGGCACACCGTGAAGTCTCACAATCTCTGAAATGAAGAGCTGGGCATACTGTCCCGTAGTGTAGTCAGTCCTTACGGGTAAGAAGTGAGCGACCTTGGACAACCTGTCCATAATTACCCAAACGGAGTCATGACCCCTCTGCGACGTAGGCAACCCCGTGATAAAGTCCATGGATATGCTCTCCCACATCCACACCGGAACCTCCAACGGCTGTAGCAATCATGCTGGTCTCTGATGATCCACTTTTACAAGCTGACAAGTGGCGCATTTCGAGACAAACTCAGCGATATCTCTCTTCATACCGCTCCACCAATATTGCCGTCTCATGTCTTGGTACATTTTGTCCCCTCCGGGATGTACCGCGAACCGTGAGCCGTGCGACTCTGCCATCACATCGTGCCGCAATTCTTCCCCTTCCGGAACTACCAATCTCCCATTGAAGCGCAATCCCCCGTCTGAGCTAACGGTATAGGACTCGGCTCCCTATGCTAGCAACCGAACTATCTGCTCCTGACAGAACGTGTCATTAGCCTGTGCTCGTACTACCTTCGTGACAATCTGCGGTGTAACGGTCATCAAAGACATGAAAGATCGGGCCACTGCATCCTGGTGTCCCCATTCCTTCCACTTCGCTTTCCACACCTCTCCCACCTCATTTGCTGGCCTGCGGCTCAACGCGTCTGCTACCACGTTAGCCTTACCCGGGTGGTACTAAATGTCGAACTGGTAGTCTTTCACAAATTCAAGCCACCTACGCTGCCGCATATTCAGTTCCTTCTGCGTGAACAGATACTGTAGTGACTTGTAGTCCGTGAACAGCTGAAACTTCTCCCCAAAAAGATAGTGCCTCCAAATCCGTAAGGCAAATACTACTGCTGCCAACTCCAAATCATGCGTGGGGTAATTCTTCTCATGAGGCTTAAGCTTACGGGAAGCATAAGCTATGGCCTGTCTCTCCTGCTGCAAAACACCTCCAAGCCCTTGCAAAGACGCATCGGTGTAAACCAAATACTCAACTCCCGGTCTCGGCAATGCTAACACAGGTGCTGAGGTCAATTTGTCCTTCAACTCATCGAATGCCAACTGACAGGCATCACTCCAGATATATGGCACACCCTTACGAGTAAGATGTGTCAAAGGACCTGCTATCTCTGAGAAACCCCGAATAAACCTCCTGTAGTATCCTGCTAAACCCAAGAAACTACGAATCTCCATTGGTGTAGTGGGCTGTCCCCACTCCCTCACCGCTGACACCTTCCCCGGATCGACAGATATTCCCTGGTCGGAAATAATGTGACCCAAGAACTGGACTTCCTTCAGCCAAAACCCGCACTTCTCATATTTTGCATACAGCTCGTTCTGACGAAGTGTCTGCAAAACCAGCCTCAAATGCTCAGCGTGCTCCTCCTCTGTCTGAGAGTAAACCAGAATGTCATCAATGAAGACAATGACAAACTGATCTAGGAAATCTCTGAACACCCTGTTCATCAAGTCCATAAACACTGCTGGAGCGTTGGTCGAGCCGAAAGGCATAACCCGAAACTCATAAGAACCATATCTCGACAAGAACGCAGTCTTCGAGACATCCTCCTCCCTGATACGCAACTGATGGTATCCCGACCTCAAGTCAATCTTCGAGAAGAAAGAAGCTCCTCTCAACTGGTCGAATAAGTCATCGATTCGAGGCAACGGATACTTATTCCGTATCGTGACCTTATTCAACTCTCGGAAGTCCACACACAACCTCAGGGAACCGTCCCTCTTCTTAACAAACAAGACTGAAGCGCCCCAAGGTGAGGTACTCCTACGAATAAAGCCCTGCCCTAACAGTTGCTCTATTTGATCCCGTAACTCTCGCATCTCAGCTGGAGGCATACGGTACGGTGCACGTGCTATAGGTCTCGTACCCGGTAGCAAATCAATAACGAAATCTATCTCTCGACTGGGTGGTAAGCCTGGTATCTCCTGAAACACATCTGAATACTCCCTGACAACCGGGATCGAATCTAAAGGAATAACAACCTCCTTAGAGGTATCCTCCTCTATGTAATACAGATGAGCGGTCGATCCTCCCTCTGGGCGAGGCATCGCCACTATAAACATCTCTTGCCCCGAAATGGCAAAAACAATGCTCCCGCTGAAGCAATCAATCATGGCCCTATATGCTACGAGCCAATCCATACCGATGATCACATCATGAACATGCATGTCTAACACTAACATGTCTGCAGGCAATACCAAACCACCAACCTCTACCCCGACTCCCCGGCATATAAAGAAAATAAGTGACCCACTCCCTAATGGTGAGTCGACACACGTCACTGTGCTTTCTGCCGTAGCTAACAATCCTAAAGCTTTCGCGAAGTGTGTAGCAATGAAACAATGTGTAGCACCCGTATCAAATAACACCCGACCCATAGTGCCATGGATAGGAAACGTACCCTCGATCGCGGGCGGTGCCTGTGGAACTGCAGCCTGGTGAACGTTGTAGACACGTCCATACTGTAGCTGCCCCTGCTGAGCTGGGACTGCTGGAATGGGTGGCAAAGCTGCCATCTGTGGCGGTGCAGGAAGAGCGGCGGGAAACATAGGTCTCTGTGGCTCCTGGCGAGCACCCTGCTGCTGCTGCTGAGGGGCCCTGCCCTTATCAGGACAATCCTGCTTCTTATGGCCAGTCTTGCCACAAGTAAAGCACTTCCCTGGGAAGTTCCCTCCCCTCTGCCCCTGCTGTCCCCGGCCCTGGTGGCCGTTACCATTCCTCCCTTGGCCCTGCTGGCCCTGATGGAACTGCTGCCCCTGCTGGCCCTGATGGCCGTTTGGACCCTGATGGCCCTGGCGGAAACCTCCCTGTCCCTGCCTGTAGTTCCCTGACCGGAACCTCTTATTGTCCCCCTGCTGGGTACCCTGCTCAGTTTGTCTCTGCCCCTGACCGGTTTATGCCCCGCTGGCACCATGTCCTCCAGTCCTGCCCTGATGGCTAGACTCCCCTGACCGCTTGCCCTCGGCCATATGAAAACGGTGGTCCTGGCAGTGTAGTAGTGCAGCGTTAACCACATCAGAATACGTGGCCAATGATAGGTTCCCAAGCAGATGCTGTCGGATTCTCCAATTCAACCCATCAGTGAACTTCTCTATCTTCTTCTTCTCTGTTGGAATCTCGTCTGGAACGATATTCAACAGGTTAGTAAACTCGGCCTCATACTCGGCCACGGTCTTGCCCTCTTGCTTCAAACTCATTAGGTTCCTCCTCATCTCTGTATGAACTGCGGACGGAAAGTACTTGCGGTCGAATCGCACCCAGAACTCCTGAATCGTGAGGGTATCCCTCTCCTCCGCGGTGGTAATGGACTCCCACCACTGCAGTGCAGATCCCACTAGCTTGAAAGTAGCTAGCACCTGTTTTTGGACGTCAGTGCACTCATGCATCCTCAAATGCCTCTACATGTCCTTCCTCCATTGGCTCGAGACTACCACGTCTGAGCTACCTGCAAACTCTGGCGGATGCGCTTTCTGAAAAGCATCACGTACACGCTCCCAAGCAGACGGGAATGCATTAACCTGTGCTGGCGCGGCAACTGGCGCCTGAGGCGGTGCCTGCTGAATCACGGCAATCGCGGCATTTACCGCTTGGGCTACTATAGCAGCAACCTCAGCGGCGTTCAACATGCCCTGAACTAGAGCGGGCTATGGTTCGGGCGTAGCATTCCTGGGAACTCGTCGTGCACGTCGTGGAGGCATCTGAAATAAGAACAAAGTTTATAAGTTCGCAGTTTATAAACTTAATATAGCTGAAGAACGAAGCATACACAAAAGAGTATAACAGTCCTAAAATATAGGGCTCTATCTCAAAGAAAACGTAGCGGAAACATAATAGCCGTACAGATCCTAAAGGACACTAGAACCTGATGCTCTGATACCACCTGTGACACCCCGACTAATTAAACACCGGGTAGCTACTCCTTTATAAAATTAATTCAAAATGCCAAGTTGGCTCAGTTAATAGCATCACTGTCGAAAACATTTTTATTATTACTAACCACCTAGCATTTAAAAAGTAAGTGCCAAATTTTATTAAATCTGATTAACATGCAACAAGAGTAATGAATAACTAAATAACATCATTCACCATGCTGAAGTAAAACGGATAACCATCACAATATGTAAATAAAACCTGGAGGAAAAACTCCTCAATACGAATCCCACAACTGATAAGTAAACTGAAATAAATAACTAAAACTGAATACTGAGCAATACATGCTAGAGTCTGAAAACTGAAATGTAAAAATGATGTCTCTAAATAGAAATGGGCAACATGCCCTACAACGGATAGATGGTGACTCTGGAATCCAAAAGATAGAAGCGTCTACATGCAAATACCTGTAACTTCCACAAGCAGCTACAGCTCGTCACCTGAATGAGTATCCTATGCTTGGTGTCCCTGTGGCTGGGCACCTAAAATGGTTTTACAAGAAAATATATTTGAAAGCAAATGGGTCAGAGCCCGAAAGTGGAAATCATTTTAAAAACCTGCAAGTGCTTTAAAAACATTTAAAACATTAAATGCAAAGTACATGTTAGGACGTGCACTCACATTAAATTCTCACCTCTCGACTAACTGTGCACTCCTAACGTAAGTACCCATCTATAACTACCCTTTCCACTAGCTAAGTGACAACGTAACTAGCTAGACTACCGAAAGTTCTACCCATTTTACTCGGTTCCAATTAACATAACAACGCTCGTAATTAAATATAGGTTTAACGTAAACTCAGTTACTAAATATGCCATTGATATAACTATCAGTTAACTCGATATATTTCTCTAAACAATACCGTAATATTTTTCAATATTAACATGAGGATTTCCATCGATTTAATGTATATTATTCACATCATAAATATACGATACAAGCACCCCGCAATCTAAGCTATGGTGCACACATACTCTGCTATCCATCCCGGTACATCACGTACATAAGGATCACATATTCTGAATCTCTCAGGAATAGTTCAGATAACACAAATCACAATTAGTGGAGGCGAACACAGTCACCATCACATGGGTCACGCACATACCTACGCTCCCATGGTCAGCGGACTTATTAATATCACAATAAGTCTTTCTATGACATATGTTCATCAAGGTAACAGTCTATATCCCCCCCCGTAGGCACACAAGGATTAGAGGGTCCTAAGCGAACGAAACCTCCCGTGATAGCAAGTATGGTAGGTATGTCATACATACAATCCATATATCAATACTAAGTAAACACACATCTTAGTAATACCGTATTATATTCGTAGTACATATTACACTCTCATACTAATTATAATTATCAGAACTTATTTTATTCCGGTTCATATTTATACGTGCCATGATTTATCCTCACATCGTAGAAGACACTCACGCCTCAACTCAAACGGTTCATTGAATATAACTCTAGGGTATGATTTACTCATCTCAATAACCCAAAAGTCCCAAATCAATCACTATATCATCAAAGGGATGCTAACTCTACCCTTGAACCAGTTCCCGGGACTCCAAAAGTCAAAACAGTCCAAAAAGGAACAAACTGTCAACTCGTTAGAAGTCTCGTTCGAACGAGGCTTCGAACGAGTTTGGACTGTCAGGTCGTTAGAAGTCTCGTTCGAACGAGGTTGTTCGAACGAGATCCCAGTTCGTTCGAACGAACTGACTCTTCTAACGATATCTCGTTCGAACGAGATATCGAACGAAATACCTTCTCGTTAGTAACGACTGGTCAACTCGTTAGAAGCTCATTCGAACGAGTTCGTTCGAACGACCTGGGGCTGCTTCTAACGAGATGCCAGTTTCGGCCCAGAACTTCCCAAAAATCGTTTTTCACCATTTTTACTCCTCAAACCTCTTCTAAAATTCGTTCCCACAATATATTGAGTTCTCTAATCATCCTCAAACATGTTAAGGGGCTATACTAACATCATTAAAGGGTTTGATATCATCTAAGCATCATTAAATCACAATTTCTACATTAATTCCCAATTTTCTTCAAGAACATAAACCTTAACTTTTTCTCATCATAAATTCCCCGATTTTAATTCGTTTATGCATCACCTAGATATGAAATCTCCGAAATTAAATCTCCCAACAATGTTACTACATGCAAACCTATCCCAATATTCAATAATAACTTCAAATTTCATGGGTTTTCTTTTAATCTTTCAAGAACAATTAAGATTCTTCAATTTCTAACATGGAAAAGACATTCTTCGAATTTAAATGAAATAAAGTCACTTGCCTTGGTTTGATTTCTGAATTTGGTGTGGGTTTGGTGTAGAATTTCTGCAGAATTCCTCTCTCTCTCTCCTTCTCCAAGCTTTCTTCTCCAAAAGGCTATGGTGGCTAGGGTTTGCTTTGAGGGAACTTATGAAAACCTAATTTAATAAACCTCCGTAGCTTGTTGGGTTAATAAAGGTTGGTTGGGTCAATCCCTTATCAGATTACAACTCTCAATTTTCGTCACTTTTAATTACCCAAAAATACCAAATTACTAAAATACCCTTTATAGTGCCGGAATGGCCTAAAAATACCCCGGGACCCAAACTATACCCCCGGCTAGTGTTTTCTGACTATCTCGACCCTTCCGGACGCGTTGGCGCACTCAAAACGACCATACGGATTATAGATTTTAAATTCACTTTTAATATCAAAATATTATACCGTGACGCGGCGGTCCCACGCGTCTCAACAAAATTTCTAAAATGCCGTATATGAATCCCACGACAAATTTTATAATACCAAATACATATATAATCATATATGCACTTAATCAAATACCAATACGCATCACATTAGTATTTATAACCCGGATTAATTTTCAATTAATACGCATTTAATTAATTAATCCCCAAAAATAAATATAGACAAAAGTGCGGGGTATTACAGTTTGTATCAAGAAATAATATATCTCTAGGGTACATATTGGATCTATATTCCCACATCAGGAAATCACAATATCCATCTCTAAACCGACATTAATTTTTTTTTTAGATTTTCTAATAAATCTTTGAATTCTACAATTTTCTAATCATAAAAGTCTGATCCTTTATATGCGTATGGAGAAACATATTCCCTAATAATAATTACAACCTGAATCCAAAAATCTACATGGGAACCTACACAAATAAATTAAGATATAACTTGGAAATCAAAGTAATCAAGAAATTTTTTGCTTTGGAATGAAGGTGGAAACTCCTCCTCTTGAATCCTCTGCTTGAATATCCAATTCTACACCGTCTTTTGACCTTGATATCTCCTCTTTGTGGGTGAGGCTGCTAGAGTATATTTTTCTATGTATATGGTTGTAACACCCCTCATTTTTTATGATTTAAATAATTATGTGATTAATTATTATTGTTGGATTAATTAAATTAAAATGCGAGAAATTAATTGTTTATTAATCCGGATTAAAATAATTATTAACTAGCATGCCAATGGTTAATATTTATTGTTTAGAATTATTTAATATTACTGTGTGATATGTAATATGGAATTATGAAATTTGATAAATTGTCGAAAGTGAGAAATATGACAGTTTGATAATTTAAGTCTGACGAGCGTGTGAGTCGTGTTGGGACTAATTGATTGGGATAAAAATATAATTTATTTTTATTAACTCATATGGTCATTTTTAGTGCACCTTTAAGTCCGGGAGGGTTGAGATAGTCAGAAAACACTACCCGGGTATTTTATCTGGACTCCGAAATATTTTAGGCCAAATCGGCACCCCATAGGGGTAGTTTTGTAATTTGGATTTTTGGGGGTTTAATTAATGATGAAAATATGTATTTAAATAAGAAAGTACATGGGTAAGAGATTACCCATCAGATTCTAAACCTATGTGAGAAAGAGGGAAAACCTAAGAGGGAGAAGAAGGACTCCAAAGGTGTTCTTGGAGAAAGCATTACACCGGAAATTCCACCAATGCGTAGATTAAGAAGAGAGGAACGCGTCTATAACAACATAACCAAAGGGTCAGACCTCAGATTTAAGCTAAGTGTTTATTACTTGCATGATTTAGTAATAATTATGTCCATGATTATAGTAGCGGATAACCCATTAATTAATGAAAGTTAATTTTGATGAAAATTGATGTTATGATTCGTTTATTGGGACTAAGATTTCAAGAGATTAAATCCCTTCATGTAGATAGGATTACATTCACGAATTGATGAAAATTTTCCATGGACAAATCTGGGTTTAATTTGAAGTTATGCTCTTAATTTAAGAATTAGGGTTTTTGTTAAACAAATTTGGAAATTTCGTATTTAATTGATGTATGTTGAGGATTTAATGATTCTAGGTTGTTAGAAATCATCTACATATGTTAGGACATCAATTGGATTTGTTGTTTGGGTATTTGGGATTGAACAATAGAGGTTTTAGAGGTGTTAATGGTGCAAAAACGATGAAATCTGGGCAAGAAGACGAAACAGTGCACCTCGCACGATGTCACGCGTAGTCGTTCGAGCGAGATAAAGATGTCGCGCGAAGTCATTCAAATGACACATGGCAATCGTTCGAGCGACAACCTTTCTGGTTCGAGCGACAAGTCTAAAATTTAGGAAATTTCTATTTTTACCCCAAATTAAGTTACGCAATTAATTTGAGTGAGAAAAATGTTATTTCATGGACTTAGCCTAGTGAAGAATTTTTAGGAAGTATTTGGGAAATAATACTTTAAATAATTGGAACGATATGTTATCCTTGGAGATTACATGAGTGATAGTAATCGAGTTAAATATATTTTACATAGGAATGAGAGAATAATACGTATGGAATATATCTATATGAATTGGTTGGGTGAATAGCTATGAATTTTAATAGGATGTGTTTATGCCTATTATATGATAATATCGTTAAGTGTACCAATGGGTGATAACCCGGGGGTACAAGAATATTATTTCTAAGTGCACTAATGGGTGATAACCCGGGGGTGCAAGAATCTTATTTCTAGGCTCACTAATGAGTGATAACTCGGGAGGTGCAGGAATTCTATTGTTAAGTGTGAATATGGGTGATAACCCGGGGGTAAAAGGATATTATTGTTAAGTGTAATAATGGGTAATAACCCTATTGTTAAGTGTACTAAGGGGTGATAACCCGGGGGTACAAGAATCTTATTGTTAAGTGCGCTAACGGGTGTTAGCCCGGGGGTGCAGGATTATTATGGTTAGGTGCGCTAATGGGTCTTAGCCCGAGGGTGCAAGATTTGTATATATATGTATAGGGATGATGTGACTATATATATATACATACATGAACTTGTGAATATTTCTACTGTGTGATACTAGTATATATGGAAATAATAATAATACTTTGCACCAAGTGGCCTTAACCTAAGAGTAGAGGATTAGTATATGTATATATTGGGATGATGTGACTATATATATATATATATATATATATATATATATATATATATATATATGAATATACTTGGGAACATTCTACTTTGTGAAATTAGTAGATATAGTTTAAATGAGAAATAAAATAATTGTAGTGGGTAAAAGATTAACCATTCGAACGGTGAATAATGGAACCTTTAGTTATGTGAGATAAATTATTTCTTTAACGTACTGTATGGGCGATACGGGTATATGAGTGGTGAACGCAGATAGTGTTATGATCTCTTCGAACTAGTTAGCCCGGGTAGCATAGCTAGTACATTTTAGAAGTGTTAAGCATGCATAATAGAAGAGAGGTGAGAATCTCATGCGAGATTTCAATACCTAACAAGCACATAATACTTGCTTCATTGCGGTTTTAAATACTTGCTAAATATTTTTAAAACATCAGGATCTGACCCGTTTCTTGTAATTCCTCTCTCTTTTGCTATATATATGTATTATATCAGGTACTCAGCCACAAGGATACCAGAACTAGAGATTCGGATTGCTTTACGCGCTACAGCTGTTGTGGAGGTTGTAGGTCCTTGCATTAGACGCATCCATCATCTCCATTCAGTTTTATGTAGACATCTCAGTTGAGGAATGTGTAGCCCATTCCTAGTTTTTATTAGAGTTAATATTCAGTTTACTTTATAGTTCTTTTAGTTGGATGGAATTTTACAATGAGTACGTGAATTGATGTTTTGAACTGGGAGGTTTTACCCAGTCTTATTTATTTCGATGTTTGATTCATGTTTAGTATTCATGTGTATGATGAATGGTTTATATTTTTCTAATTAAATTGAGAAATGGTTTTATTTGGTTATATGAAAAAAGGAAAATATTTTGACACGTAGCTTAATTCTATATTAGGTGATTAATATGTTTATAAGTTTTTCGACAGTGATGCTAAGAATGAACCAACTGAAGGAAAATGACTGATCACCCTATATTTTATTGGGCGGGGTGTCACAAAATTGTTTCCCAAACTCTTTTTCAACTTATCAAACCCTTAATCCCGATTTATGCCTAGATCCTAATTTTTGGACCCGCAAATGGGTCGAACCCTATAACCAAAATTGTCAAATAACCTCCCAAATGATATACCTGTACCCCAGGGATGATTTTTAAAGATCTATAAGACCTAAACGGGTTCATAAAAGATCACAAAATGCATCCCAATTATTTTTGTGCAACATAGACATTTTATTATTTTTAAATGATACGTAGTCATAAGTTTATTAATCTATGATTTATTTTCAACAGTTAACTCATAACACCCAATTGAGTGATGTAAATATATAATCATGAATAAACATTTGTTTTCCATTCAAATATTACCCATTTAAATTTAAATCCATCCGACTTTATTTATGCCCAAAATTAATCAAAAAAATTTAAATTAAATCCCCTGAGAATATTTTACTCCGAAAATATGGAGTATTACATTCGTTCCACCTAACAACGAAATTCAGTCCCCGTAATTCACTGAAGCTTAACCTTACATTTTAGTCTGCACTGTTATCGCAAGTTTACATCGAATTAGTCCATAATCATATCTCTTGCGATAAAAGAAAAGGTTCGCCCATGACTAACATAACATCACTAGGGTGCCCATATATGCCACATTACATGCACAATTATCCATTATGGATGACGCCTATACATCCAACCTGAACCATGGATACCAGAGAGAAAAGTATATCTCCACATATGTAAAACGTAAAAAGTAAAACTCTTAGTATCCAACTTCCCTAAACTCTCGACTTTTGCTAATTTCGTGTGTAGGACATAAAGGAACCATCCCGATACATAACTTCAGAGCTTATTCCGTTAATAAGGTCCGTCAGCCCAAGACATAATGGGAAAATAAATAAAATTATTTATGTTAATTACATGAATTCTAGTTTATGAAAACTTTCAACAAAAGTTTCATAACTTCCAAGGAATACAATAATTTTTTATAGATTTATCCATATGATCCAATAACTCCCAACTCCCAACTCCCAACTTCCGACATTTTCTAATTTCGTTTGTGGGATGTCTCGCAAGAGAAATCCAAATAAAGAAACCTCTCGATACACTACTATAGAGCTTCGTCAGTCATTGAGATCTGTCGGTCAAGGACTTACATCTATTAATGTGCTTAAACAATTTATAAGGCTCCACATACCTACTGAATCTAATAAAATCTAGTAACTCCTACTTTCAATCACATCTTCATTATTATAACATTATTTATGATCGTACACATCATTATGTATAAGGGACTACAACTAGTTCTAATGTTTCCGAAGGAACCATATACTTCTAAAATACGAATGCTTTCTACTTTGCATACTCTTAGCAGAAACTAGGTGCTTTCCACGCTGGATATTTATCACATTTATTTATCCCTAAAATAAAATTTTATTCTCATACAGTTTAATTTCATGCTTCGAATTGAAAATTTCTACTATCCCTAATTTCAAGAAACACTTGGTAAAAAATCTTGAGATATCACTTTGCGGTGCTCAATCTCGGTAAGGCAAAACTTCTCGGTGAATGTGGGTCCCACAACTAAAGTCTTCGTGCCTATACGACCCCCCACTATATATAATTTACGACTTCCTTGAACTTTTGTTGGTTCTGAGATACTACCTTGATCAATTCACCATTTGACACATATTGTCCATAAACCCCACTCATAATCGCTGCATTGCCAAATCCCCAGCTATGACACAAACGTTGCGTCGTTCCCTCTTAGGAACATTAAATTATATGAAATCATCATCTAAATCTCCAGTCCTTATCGTTATATATTTTACCATGTTTTGATTAATTGTATTATAATTATTGTAATACTTTCCAAAGTTATGGTGAACACCATTATCTAACTATTCGCACTACATTCGACTATTAACTTTAAATAGTCCTGTAAAATCAATACCAGCGCTATGATCTTCATGCCAATCCATCTCTAGGATACTATCATACTTACTTATGAAAATAGGTCTGCCACAACCCTAAGTCTCCCTAAAGTCAATACGTATACCTCTAGACATGAAGAACTATAGATACTTGCCCCTCAACTCGCGGGTGAAATAATGTAGGGCGCTTTGATAAATTAGAGTCTACCAACCATAATGTTTAATGAGATAATATTTACTATGGAGTACTACGCACTAGTAATAAACTAAGCATGTCTTACAAGATATAAAATTTGGGATCATACCATCAAATGTATATGTTGGCACGGGTCCCTCTCGTGGTGCGATGTGATACACACGTCTGTGCTGTAGTTTCGGTTGTTGTCCCTAAGGTTCCTGTTATCCTCACTATCCCACTAGCTCTTGTGCTTCCCTATTTTTTTTAAGGGAACTTCCTGGAAAATCGTCCCTTATCACCACAAACATAACAATTTCTTTGGAACTGACGTCTATCTTATGGTTGCCCTTGTTGGATCTGACCTTGATTCCCTTGGCCCTCGTGGCCTTTCTTGTGTTGGCCCTGCTGGCCTTGGCCCAGTTATGTCTATTTGTTATGATCATCATAACCTTTAATTCTCTTATGTGGCTCTAATGATTAAGGACCCCAAAACTGTTAGCACTAGAAGAAAAAAGCCTTTTTACAGTGGATAAAAAGTGTCATAAAAAGATATTTACATCACTTTTAATCAAAATCAAAAGCATCTTAAAAGCCACTAACATAAATTTTTTTTTAAAAAAACATCTTAAAAACTAGAGCCTTTTAAGACGCGTTATTTACGAAGGTTACAAAATGTAATAACCCTCGTTTTAGGAGGCTAATTTTATATTAATTTACCGTATGAGGTAATTATATAAAATGTTGGAACTGGAGTATATATTAGTTTTATCAGTTGAAGGTTAATATTTACCAGATTGTTGCATATTTGTTGCATGTGAAAGTAAATATCATTCGGTTGTATGTTGTATGGTGTCATATGATTTAAATGACACTGTGGTTTAAATGAAAACGGAACTTGAAATAATTTATAAAATTTTCGGATGCCATTTTAGAGGGCATAGTTAGTCCCGAAAGGTGCGAGACAGTCAAAATAAGTGTCATATTGTATTTTTGTATTTCGGGCACTTTTACCTAATTTTGACTTATATGCGTATTTGGGAGTCATTTTAATGTGGTATTAACCATTTAACTTGGGAATTTAGACTGAAGTCACGATTTTAGTCTTGCACCTTATTTCTTTTCCTAATTTTGTATTACCAAACAAATAGAGAAAGAGAGAGGAAAAGAGCTTGGGAGAAAAGAGGAGAAAGAAGAAGAAATTAGAGATTGAAGATTGGGATTGCTTCTACCACAAAGAAATCTGAGATTTCAACTTCAAGGAAAGTTTTCTACTTGCTAATATATGATTTAAGATGCTTAAATTGTATTGATAGTTGTGTAATGGGATCAAATGAATAAATATGGGTTTTGTTGGATTTTGTGGTGATTTACCCCTAATCTTTGTTTGTGATGATAAAATTTTAGATTACTGTTGTTAATAATCATGTATGATGATGTGGGGTAGATTAAAGTTGATGGATGTATGTAAAAATGGAGTAGAAATTAGTTTTGGAGAAAACCTAGGGTTTATAACCTGTAAGCCATTCTTGGCCAAATCGCAGGGGGAATCGACTCGACCCTAGGGCGAATCGATTCGCTATGGGGTCATCCTAAAAATCTCCAAACCCGAATCGATTCAGGTTAAGGCCGAATCGATTCGGATGAAGAAGAATGTTCGATTTTTCATCCGAATCGATTCGCTTTTGGGCTAAACGATTCGCTTCTTGGGGCGAATCGATTCATCCTTTGGGCGAATCTATTCAGAATGAGGCTGTTTTTGAGTTGTTTTTCTAACTCAACTTTTATCCTTTCTTTTTAAGTTTAGGACCTAAGAACCTTCTTCCATGAAGTAAATTTAGAGTCCTAGATTCCTAGATGAGTTGTTTATCCACCTTAGATTAGAAGTGTGTTATGTGGGGGTTTTTTCGGGGTTATGCCAATTGATGCTAGGGCATTCTTTCTTCTAGTTTATTATTATGAAACTAGGAGTTGTAGGATTATGTTCGGGAGACTTTAGAAGCTCAATTGACCTTAGTTAGTCTTGATGGTTTACAATAACACCACATACGAACCTTTAGAGAATAAATTGAAAGCTTAATTATTAATCGAGGTTTCAATGATAAGATGTATTAAGTGTGGCTCTGGGTATAATATGAGGTATTTACAAAAATGTAAATGATTATATTTTCGAATAAAATGAAACATATATATGGAAATGAAATGGAAATGGTAATAATGACGGTAAATGATAATTTACTAAATCATGAATATGGTAAATGTTAATTTACTTAAACACACCTCTCTAAATGACATCATAAGGGATGTTCGCACGCAGGGTTATGCCCCTTGCTAATGAATTCAGGGTGGATATAGTCCTAGGCCATATGCGCGATTATGTTTTGTTTTCTGCGCTGATGAGGAGATTCCGGGTGTGGTCTTTACTCTCCCGCAGGCATATGGCCGCTTCCCGACGTCTTGCGTTATAGGTGCCCCGGCTGCCTTGTTTGATAGGCCCCTGGAAGATGATGGTCATTTAGGGGGCACCTAGTGGGGAAACTCGGAGGGGCAGTTTTAGAATTGTTATATGCATAAGAATATAACCTTTTTGAATCAAGTGGGACTTTATTAATGGTAAGTGCCATAAAGAGCACATATAAATGCCACAAAGTGCATAAAATTGTGATTTTATATTTCCTGTTAAGGAATAGATAAATGAAATGAATCAAAGTATATGATGAAAGTTTTAATTTATGTGATCGTTCTTATTTTTCCTGCTTATGCATTTGATTTGTGTAGATAGATCCTTATTCCTGTAAGTCTTGATTACTATTCACACTATCATACATTTTATTCATCTGGTGATTATATAAAACTGGGTCCTGACCCGTTCATATTTCTTTTTGCACATGCATCTTGTATCTGCTCAGGTACTCCGCCGCAAGGACGCCTGTTCTGACATTCCTATTCCGGTGATTTTAGCGATCCGTGATACTTTGCGGGTATTACAGGTTATATTGTATAGCCGATTTCATTCTTTCTCTCTAGTTAAGATCAAGTCTTTTATTCGTGCGTGAGGCCCAAGCCTTTGTAATTGTGTAATGTAATGTATTACATAATTTATTTCAATGGTTCAACATTGTTTTAGTGTTTGTGGGCCGACAGCACATTCGGCCCTTTTATTGTATACTTGTTGTTATTATCTAAATATGTTTTGGGGTGTACACCTTATCTCTTCAGTATGGGGTTGTTTAAACTCTTTCTTTAACTTTAAAACAAAATGCTTGGCAACCCATTTTCTGAAATATTGGGTGGTTATCCGGGATACTTTATATTTTATTGTGATGCTGAGAATGATTCCATCCGGAACTTTTGTTATAGCTCAGTATTGGGATGGACACCCCATATTTTGGTGAGCGGGTTCTTATAGATGGTATCAGAGCATCGGGTTCTAGAGTCCTTAGGAATCTGTGTGGACGCCTTATGTTTTCAACGTTGCTTTTGATTTGACATAAAGCCTTAGGATTAAGATCATTGATTTCTCTTGTGAGATTTCGTTATTTTTCCATAAGGTACAACCTATAGAATCTTTTACATATTCGTGTGAGATTTTTGGTCGATTGAAGGAGGACTCCAGAGAAGGTCATCGTGAAGGCGTCATGAGAGGGGACTACTAAGAACAGTAAGTTATGGTCCGAGATGAGGACTGCCTTGAAGGTCGCTTCCTTTTGTAGCATTTTCTTATTTTGCTACTGCGACTACTAATTACCGTGGATGTAGTTTTTCTAGTACCACTGGGAGTAGAGAGTGGTACTAATCTTGGGACTCCAAGGAATGTTAAATTAAAGTGGAGAAGAGGCCATGGTAAGGGTCACAGGTTAAAGTAAGATGGAAGAGATGCATCCTCATTTGTTGGATCCATAAGATCCAGGAGCTTTGGCCTAGAGAGGGGTATGGAAGTGCCCAGACGAAAAGGGTGGAGGAAAATTTTTCACCCGTAGGAGTAGTGTTAAAATGGTGGGAATGTAGTCACAATAATTGTGGGTGAAGGAAGTTTTTCCCATGAAGAAGCCCGGTGGACACTTGCAACAGCGAGTTCCTCTAGGATAATAGTTCACACGAGGTTCGGTCAGAGGTCGACAGTGAATAAAGTGTTGAACGGTTAGGGAGACCGTGAACTATAATATGATAGGTATAAGGAAGAAGGAGAACCTCAGTGAAATGATAGGTTCCAGAATAAGTGTCGCTAACACTTATGAAATAATAGTGTTCAGGAAACCCCTTTGGTGGATATCCACATTCCTCCCGGGGAGGATTCATTAAAATAAGGAAAGGGGAGGTCGGTAGTGTGCTCTCTTTTGTTGAAGAAGAAAAGGGGGTGGCGTGGACAATTGTTGTCAGCCAGAGTCGGAACAATGGCTATGATGTGGAGTGTAGAACCACTCATTTTAAATTATGTTGATTTGGGGAACAAGGGCAAAGATAAAGTGCCAAGTTGGGGAGTTGAAGGAAGTAATATTTGGTTCGGATAAGACTCAAGTTCGGTGTCAGAGAACATTTAGTATTTCCCGGAGTGATTAGCAAGAATGTTTGTAGGAATTCCACCTTATTAGTGAGGGGGGTGCATCCCCCATAATATAATAAAGTAGTATTGTGTTTACTCTAGATTCGGGTGTGTATATCGATCTTGTAATGGTATCGACATTATTGTAGAAAGGGTAGTAATATGACTTTCGTGGTAGGGAAATATTATGATTTCTTCACTCGTTGTGAAGCGAGGGATGCTATTTTAAATGTATATGTGTAATATGTATTATTTGCATTATGTGTTACTTGGTTTGAGTGTTCTATTATTTATTTGCATTGTATGTGGTGGTATGCCTTATCTCCACGACCAACAAGGTTAAGTAGTAATGCATAGGAGGGGTTCCTTGTTTGGATTCCGCTTTTGCGGGACGCTCCACGCGTGAACCTTAACGACGTTGGGAGTGGAGAGATGCTATTTTTCCTTTATCTTATTTTATGTTAAGATATTTTGGTTGGCTTGGAGTGATAGCAAGAAAATAAAATTGTAAGTCTATCTCACTTCTAGGTAAAAATGGAACTAGTTGTTCCATAATATCTCTCCTGGATACAGGTTGAGACTTTATAGAGGCGGATCGAGGTAGGTAGGAGATTTTTTAGTATTTATTGTGTTATCTTGCGTGAGTGTTTAATTGTTCGTTTGCCTTATTTGTGCTTGTTACACTTTATCTCCTTGACCAACAAGTTAAGTAGGCATGTGTCGGAGGGGTTACTTGTTTGGATTTCGCTTTGCGAGACACTCTGCCGCATGAACACTTAACGACATTGGGAGTGGAGAGGCTCTATTCTTTTCTCTTTATTTTAAATTTATTTTATTTTTGTTGTTAGAAGTTGAGTTGAAGGGTTTAGCCGAGAATCACGTAGTTGAGTGATTATGGGCTACTAAACTGCGAGATAGAAGCACTACATATAGTTCTCTCCTCTGATCGATGTGAGAGAGACTGAGATATGAAGTCGAATTGAGACTTCTGGATTATGCCTTGATGAGAAGGCCATGTTTATATAATGGGATATATATTTGAAAGACTTTACAGAAAGTAAATGTCCGATTAGTTGAAATCTTTGATTGTTTGAATGGTAAAACATAAAAGTAAAATTTTATTAGTAGGATTATGAATTAGAATTTTTCGGTCCCGATTATGTGTCTTACACCATTATATCTTGATGACCGACGATGCGAGGTAGTAGTGTAACGGGAGGGTTCCTTGTTTGGATTTCGCTTCGACGAGATGTCCCACGCATGAAACCGAGCGAATGTTGGGAGTTGAGATAGGTCTGGGGTACTAGGGATATATTTAGTATCATACGTATACGACTTAGATAGGATATATATAAATCGACCTTAGATTTATTAGGACGTACGACTTTTAGTACATGTGACGTTGGCTTAGGAAGGTGGCAGTGAGTTGACCACGCGTGGGTTGTGGGTTAGCTCTAAGAGGGATTAGGTCCCCAGGAGCGAGTAGTATGGAATCTCGAGAGGTTTTAAATTTAGGACGAAGGAGATGAGGCCCCTCTTAGAAAGAGTGTTACGCTGGTAACTTAACTCACGAGAAGTTGAATGGATAAATTGACTTTTGCTCCTGAGCCCATGTTGTTAAGCTCGAGGGTAGATTTAATGAATAAGTCTCTGCCAGGAAGGGGGAGTGATAATACTAGAGCATGGACCCATTGTTTACGCGCCTCACAGGTTTCAACTTTGTGGGAAGTATTATTCCACGCTTGATTTAAAATTCATTACGCTAGCGCTCTCCTTAAAGAAAAGGGGCACTATATCCTGGGCAGGGAATTTGGTCTTTCTTGCAAGTCAAAAATTGTTGCAATATGTTGTGGGAGGAGTCGAGTTGGTGTATAAAGTTCATAAAGGACTATCGATGAGATATTCCCTTTCGCTAAGGGAAAGCGATTTGGGTAGTAGATGTGACGAGTAGAAAACCCGTCGGAAAATTTGTGAAGGAATGGAATGCCAAGTAGAATGAGCATTTATGTTTGTGACTGGCCATTTTACCTACTCATGTGTAGAAGAGTAGCGGTGGAATGAATAAAAGTATATTTATAGATGTTCTCTTTGAATTTTCGACATCGAGCTGGTCATGAATATTTGAGAAAATTGTTGATCGTTCGACCAAATCGTTGCTTTCCGGCCTTATGGGTGGACTATATTTAGAAGAGTACACCCCGCTATATATGAAGGAACGTTAGAGCCGTATGAAGTGCCCCTGGGGTTGGATCGAAACTACATATTTATGCCGAAAGGCATATCTTGAATGTGAGCCTTAGGATACATGGATGATGGAGCAGTAGTGTGTATGGATTGAAATTCCCGTATAACCATTAAGATTTTGAATGGACTTATGGACCTTTCTTATGCTATGGCACTGTGAGTGGCCTAGTGTATCCGATGGAGAAATTTTCATACTCGTTGTATGGAACCATCGGATCATTTGTTCCTTGAACTTGGATTAGTTCTGGAACATTTCTTTAAGGATTTAGCTTCTGAGTCATGTGCTTTGAAGGAATACACCTATGCAAAGAGTGGTTGAGTAATTTGGGGTTAAGCCCTTAGAGTTTCTATCGGCATCCCGAGGAGGGATGTAACGTGATTTAAGAAGTAAGGCAATTTGTGCCGAGTTGTGAAACTATCTCTTTTCCGTAGTAGTAAAGGGGAAGGTTCAATAGTTCATGAGAAACGATTGGTGCTATGCTTTAGCACAAAGAGTGTAGATTGAGATCGATAGTGACAATCTTAGTCTGAGTCCATTTGGGACACCGCAATAACGAGGGTTTTATTAAGGGTGATAAAAATGATAGTTTAGAATGGTATACCCTTGATATGATTAGGGTATGCCTGAATTTTGAGGGCAAAATTCCCTAATAAGGGGGGGAGTATGTAACAACCCTCGTTTTTAGGGGGATAATTTTATATTAATTTACCATATGAGGTAATTATATAAAATGTTGGAAATGGAGTAAATATTAGTTTTATAAGTTGAAGGTTAATATTTACTAGATTGTTGCATATTTACTCCAAGTGAAAGTAAATATCATTCGGTTGTATGTTGTATGGTGTCATATGATTTAAATGACACTTTGGTTTAAATAAAAACGGAACTTGTAATAATTTATAAAATTTTCGAATTCCATTTTAGAGGGCGTAGTTAGTCCCCGAAGGTGCAAGATAGTCAAAATAAGTGCCATATTGTATTTTTGTATTTTGGGCCCTTTTACCTGGTTTTGACTTATATGCGTATTTTGGAGTCATTTTAATGTGGTATTAACCATTTAACTTGGGAATTTAGACTTAAGTCACGATTTTAGTCTTTCACCTTATTTCTTTTCCGAATTGTGTATTACCAAACAAAGAGAGAAAGAGAGAGCTTGGGAGGAAAGAGGAGAAAGAAGAAGAAATTGGAGATTGAAGATTGAGATTGCTTCAACCACAAAGAAATCTGAGATTTCAACTTCAAGGCAAGTTTTCTACTTGCTAATATATGATTTAATATGCATAAATTGTATTGATAGTTGTGTAATGGGATCAAATGAATAATTATGGGTTTTGTTGGATTTTGTGGTGATTTAGCCCTAATCTTTGTTTGGGATGATAAAATTTTAGATTACAGCTGTTAATAATCATGTAGGATGATGTGGGGTAGATTAAAGTTGATGGATGTATGTAAAAATGGAGTAGAAATTAGTTTTGGAGAAAATCTAGGGTTTATAACTCGTAAGCCATTCTTGGCCAAATCGTAGGGGCGAATCGATTCGGCCCTAGGCCGAATCGATTCACTAAGGGGTCATCCTACAAATTTGCAAACCCAAATCGATTCGGGTTAAGGCCGAATCGATTCGGCTGAAGCAGAATGTTGGATTTGTCATCCGAATCGATTCACTTTTGGGCGAAACGATTCGCTTCCTGGGGTGAATCGATTCGGCCCTTGGGCGAAATAATTCAGAATCAGGATGTTTTTGAGTTGTTTTTCTAACTCAACTTTTATCCTTTCTTTTTAAGTTTATGACCTAAGAACCTTCTTGCATGAAGTAAATTTAGAGTCCTAGAGTCTTAGATGAGTTGTTTATCCACCTTAGATTAGAAGTGTGTTATGTTAGGTTTTTTCGAGGTTATTCCAATTGATGCTAGGGCATTATTTCTTCTAGTTTATTATTATGAAACTAGGACTTGTAGTGTTATGTTCGGGAGACTTTAGAAGCTCAATTGAGCTAAGTTAGTCTTGATGGTTTACAATAACACCCCATATGAACCTTTGGAGAATAAATTGAAAGTTAAATTATTCATTGAGTTTACAATGATAAGATGTATTAAGTGTGGCTCCGGGTATAATATGAGGTATTTACAAAAATGTAAATGATTATGGTTTTGGATAAAATGAAACATATATATGGAAATGAAATTGAAATGGTAATAATGACGGTAAATGATAATTTACTAAATCATGAATATGGTAAATGTTAATTTACTTAAACACACCTCTCAAAATGACATCATAAGGGATGTTCGCGCGTATGGTGATGCCCCCTGGCTAATGAATGTAGGGTGGATATAGTACAAGGCCATATGCCCTATTATGTTATGTTTTCTGCCCTGGTGAGGAGATTTCGGGTGTGGTCTTAACTCTCCCGCAGGAATATGGCTGCTTCCCGACGTCTTGCATTATAATTTCCCAGGATGCCTTGTTTGATAGGCCCCTGGAAGATGATGGTCATTTAGGGGCGCGCCTAGTGGGGAAACTCGGAGGGGAGGTCTTAGAATCTTTATATGCATAAGAACATAACCTTTCTGAATCAAGTGGGACTTGATGTATGGTAAGTTCCATAAAAAGCACATATAAATGCCACAAAGTGCACAAAATTGTGATTTTATATTTCCTGTTAAGGAATAGATATATGAAATGAATCAAACTATATGATAAAAGTTTTAATTTATGCTATCGTTCTTATTTTTCCTACTTATACATTTGAATTGTGTAGGTAGATCCTTATTCCAGTAAGTCATGATTACTATTCACACTGTCATACATTTTATTCATCTGGTGATTATATAAAACCGAGCCCTGACCCGTTCATATTTCTTGTTGCACATGCATCTTATATCTGATCAGGTACTCCGCTGCAAGGACGCCTGTTCTAACTTTCCTATTCCGGTGATTTTGGCGAGCCGTGATACTGTGCGGGTATTACTAGTTATATTGTATAGCTGCTTTCATTTTTTTGTCTCTAGTTAAGATCAAGTATTTTAATCGAGCGTGAGGCCCAAGCCTTTGTAATTGTTTAATGTAATGTATTACATAATTTATTTAAATGGTTTAACATTGTTCTAGAGTCTGTGGGCTGACAGTATATTCGGCCCTTTTATTGTATACTTGTTGTTATTATCTAATTATGTTTTGGGGTCTCCACCTTATCTCTTCAGTACGAGGTTGTTGAAACTCTTTGTTTAACTTTAAAACAAAATGTTTGGCAACCTGTTTTCTGAAATATTGGGTGGTTATCCTTGATACTCTATATTTTATTATGATGCTGAGAATGATTCCATTCGGGACTCTTGTTATAGTGGAGTATTGGGTTGGACACCCATTATTTTGGTCCGCAGGTTGTCACAGATGGTATCAGAGCATCAGGTTCTAGAGTCCTTAGGAATCTGTGTGGATGCCTTATGTTTTCAGCGTTGCTTTTGATTTGACATAGAGCCTTAGGATTAAGATCATTGATTTCTCGTGTGATATTTCGTTCTTATGACGTGAGGTAGAACCTATAGAATCTTTTACGTATTCGTGTGAGATTTTTGGTCGATTGAAAGAGGACGCCAGAGAAGGTCGTCGCGAAGGCATCATGAGAGGGGACTACTAAGAACTATAAGTTGTGGTCCGAGATGAGGACTGCCTTGAAGGTCACTTCCTTTTGTAGCATTTTCTTATTTTTGCTACTGCAACTACTAATTACAGTGAATGTAGTTTTCCCAGTACCACTAGGAGTAGAGAGTGGTACTAAGCTTGGGGCTCCAAGCAACGTTAAATAAAAGTGGAGAAGAGCCCATGGTAAGGGTCACAGGTTGAAGTAAGATGGAAGAGATGCGTCCTCATTTGGTGGATGCATAAGATCCAGGAGCTTTGGACTAGAGAGGGGTATGGAAGTTGTAATACCCCATATTTTTATTGATATTTATTAAAGGGATTAATTAAATTAAATGTGAATTAATTGAGAATTAATTCGATATAAATACAAACGAGATGTGAGTTGTTATTTGATTATGTTGTGTATATATGAAAATATATGAATATTGAAAATATTAAAATTGTCGCGAGATTGAAATACAACAATTTGGGAAATTTAGTTGGGACGCGTCGCGTCAGAAATGAAATTATTTGAATTAAAAAGTGAATTTTATTTTTATCAACCGAATGGTCATTTTGAGTGCACCAACGAGTCTGAAAGGGTCGAAATAGTCCGAAAACACTAGCCGGGGGTTTAGTTTGGGTCCCGAGGCATTTTTGGGTCATACCGGCAACTTAAAAGGGTATTTTGGTAATTTTGAAATTTTAGGAATCAAAGCCTACGAATTTTAAGAGTTAATTATACATTATTAGTAACCCACTAAGCCCAGGACCATCATTTGACAAGTTAGAGGGCTACGGGAGTTATAGGAAGAGTTGGAAGAGGTTCCCAAGAGAAAACCCATAACCACCATCTTCAACCTTGGGAGAAAATCTGTAGAGTAAGGGGAGAGATCAACCTTCAACCTTCAACATCAAATTCTGAAGAACAATCTAAGGCAAGTGATATAGTATTTTTAATGCATTGAATATGTCTTTCATGCTTAGTGTAGGAATGATCTTATATTGATCTTTTTGAAGAAAACCCATGAAATTTGTTGGAGAAACTTTGAATTTGGGTTAGGATTTGCATGTAGTATGATAATTGACTAATTTAATACTTGATCAGTTATATATGATGATTTAAAAATGGATTCATGATGAGTAATTAGGCATAAGAAAATTTGGAGTTCATGTTCATAGGGTTTGGGGAAATATTTGAAGATTCATTTTAATTCCATGATAATTTGTAAGATTTGACCCTTTAAATATGATAAGGAATGATCTATGGTGATTAGAAATGGTTTATATACGTTAAAACACAACTTGGATGGTCTTAGGGTGGATTTAGAGGAGAGAAGAATTGAGAAAAACGGAATTGGGATTTTCTGGGCTGAAACTGCCATCTCGTTAGAAGACCTGCCCAGGTCGTTCGAATGAACTCGTTCGAACGAAATTCTAACGACATGATAGTATGACTTCTAAAGAGTTGGTATTTCGTTCGAAGACCTTCATTCTAACGAACTCGTTCGAACGAGACTTCTAACGAGTTGACAGAATGGCCTTTTCGGCCTGATTTGATTTCTAGTATCCCGTAGACTTATCTAAATAGTGAGATAAGTTTCCCTTATTAACTAGTGGGTATAGTTGGGAGATTGGGGTACATGGAGGAGTAAAACTTAGAATAGTGTCTTAACCGGATAACATTTGCGGATTAGGAAGCGAGTAAATAATCACGAAGTGAGAATAATGGATAATTTAAATACATATAAACCGAGGACTTGGGATTTGTATAACACTAAGTGTTGGTAAAAGAACGAGAAGTATACCACTAATTAAATATTGTAACATCGAAGATGTGTGAATGCTTAGTATATGTAGTTATCTGTGTATAACATACCTACCTTACTTTCTATCATGGGAGGTTGGCGTTCGTTTAGGGCCATCTAATCTTTGTGTGCCTACGGGGGGGATTTAGATTGGTACCTCGAGGACATAGGTCAGAGAAGGGCTTATTGAGAAGTTAATAAGTCTGTTGATCATGGGAGCGTAGGTATGTGCATGACCCATGTGATGTGAACTATGTTCGCCTCCACTATTTATGATTGTTGTTAATGAAACATTTCCAGAGAGATTCAGAATACGTGGTCCTCATGTACGTGATGTACCGGGATTTGATAGCAGAGTATGTGAGCACCGCAGCTTAACCTCGGGGTGCTAGTATTGTATATTTATAGTGGGAATAATATACTGTTGATTGAAATGAATAGTCGTGAATAATTGTGGGTATACGTAATGGAAACGGTTTGTAAAGTGAAAATGTAAGATTTACAATAAATTATAATGAAAGGACATTTTTGTCCATTAACATTGTATATGTCATACGTCGTTACACCGTTGAGGAAATTCAAGAATCATATGCTCATCAACGGATCCGAATATCAAAAGAGAAAAAGGAATCAGGACCGGACCGATCCGGCTCAGATAAAAGAACCGATCCGGTTCAACCGGACCGATTCGACTAAAGGAACCGAACCGATCCGTCGGCTGAGGTGAGGCCAGTATACCCCGGATCCATAGCAAACCGATGAAGTCAAAATGCCGATCCGATCCGATGCCAACCAGATGGATCCGTCTTCAAAAAGGAACCGATCCGATGTCACTGGACCGATCCGCCTAAAGGGACCGGACCGATCCGACGAGGATAATTTCAAACAGATCGTGGTCAGATCATGTTCCGAATTTTAGGGATCAATTTCTCCTATTTAATCCCACTACGGGAAGTGGTTTTTCTAAGACTTTCCCATGATTTTAAGAGCATATCAACTCTAAAGTCTTCACCTATTGAGTCCTATGATTCTAGGTTTTTATATTCACACATCTTCCATATCTATGTGAATCAAATTTGGTAACCCAAGAACACCATTGCTGTTGTTCAACCTTTGTGAAGTGGACCACTTCTTCCTCTTCATTGCTGCCCTACTGGACAGGGATAGTTCCAGCTGCGACTACAGAATCCGATACCTGAGGGTAATTCCTAGTCAACAACTTGTATTTCAGTGTAATCCGATTATAAGCCGTTTCTCTTACAAATTATAGTGATATACAAATGGTTTTGCGCCTGTGGGGGATTTTTCCTTAAAATTTGTGTGTTGAATAATTCTTGCATGATTTCATATTGTTTCAATCACACCTAGTTGCATGCTTAGGGTTAATTTGGGTTAAAAGGTATTTATTATATTATTTATTAATTGAACGAAAGCGCCAACTCTTTAAAATTGGTATCAGAGCAGGTTACACCAATGTATCGCATATTCCTTTTTTCGCAAAATTTTTCTAAGATATCAATTTTCTAAAAAAATTGATTTTTGAAAAAGTGCGTGTTCAAATGGAGAAGTCATATTATAAAATGCCTATTTTTGACGGGACAAATTATGCTTATTGGAAAGCCTGTATGAGGTCGGCTTTAAAAGCCATTGATGAACGTGTCTGGATTTTGGTTGAACGAGGGTGGACTCCTCCCACCGTGACTGTTGATAATGTGACCAACTTGAAACCTGACATTTCTTGGACTGATGAAGAATTTAAATGGTCTTCTTTTAATTCTAAGGGTCTAAGTGCTATTTCTGGGTCTGTCACACCTGATGAGTTCAAACGCATAATGACGTGCACCACGTCAAAGGAGGCATGGGATATTTTGCAACTTACCCATGAAGGAACAAATGCTGTTAAAGAGTCAAAATTGCAAAATTTAACAACTCAATTTGAAACCATCACCATGCATGAAAATGAATGTTTTGATGAATTTTATGCTAGGCTTTCTGACATTGTTAATACTAGCTATAATCTTGGTGAACATATTCCAAATGCTAGAGATGTTAAAAAGATTCTTCGTTCCCTTCCTAAGCGATTTATACCTAAAGTCACTGTGCTAAATTCCTTGGGTAATTTAAATACACTAAAATTGGAAGAACTGGTAGGAGATTTACAAACTTATGAAATAGACATGTTTCCTAAATCTGCCAAGCCAAAAGATAAGGGAATTGCCCTTAAAGCCCAAGAGAGAAAAAGTGAGGGGTCGGCAAGAAAGAGAGTCGAGCCATCTAGAAAGATAGAAACTTCTGATTCTGAATGTGAGTTTGACATAGATGATTTGGCATTTTTTGCTAAAAACTTCAAGAAAATTCTGAAATTTAAGAAAAATGGGAACTTCAAAGATAAAAAGAATTTTCAGAAAAATAAGGTTGAAAAGAAATATTTCAAAGAACCCCCTAAAGACAGTGAGAGATGTTTTGAGTGCGACGGTAAGGGACACAGAGCGTTTGAGTGTGCCACTCGTCTGAATAGGGAAAAGGGTAAAGTTGTCCTAAATGCTACCCTTAGTGACGACAGTGAGGTCGAGTCGGTGGACTCGGGAGATGAGTCACCACATGAGCGTAACTTCACCGCATTCATGGCCAGTCATGTGAGTACTCCTAGTGCATCTCACGATGATGAGGATGCTACTTCAGAGGGACACCTCGACAGTGAGAGCGAAGAGAGTGAGGGAGAGGAGGAAGGTAGTGAGGACGAGAGTAACCTTCAACGCATCTACGCCGAGTTATATAACGAGTCTTTCAAAACTAAAAAACGTAACAAGGAGTTAGTTCTTAGGATCACCGCGTTAGAAGAAGAGTTAGACGAGACGAGAGAGAGAGAGTCTGCGTGGGTTAGTAAAGAGAATTTGCTTAGAGAGAGAGAGAGCAGTTTTGAGAAAGAGAAAGCGGACTTGACTAAACAAGTGGCTAGTCTTACTAGTGAGCTCCATTCCTCCATGGAGACTAGGAAGAAACTTGAAGCCCTTGTTGCTCAGCTTACTCATGACCTTGAGAGAGCTAGGAAAGTCAAGGTACAAATCGAGGACAGATCTGGGAAGATGGGAAAGATGCTCCTCCGTCCCGCTTTAGGTTTTGGTGACAGGCAAGGAATAGGTTTTGATGGTGCCTCCACGTCCCAAATTGCACCCGGACCAATTCCTGAGTTGACTACTACTCCTTATGGCCGTCATCAAAAACCAAGAAGGAGAGTTCGACCAAGAAAATCAATCCAAGGTCCTCCTAATATTGTGCCCTTTTGCTCCCATTGCAAAAGAAATGGACACCTTAGGGATGATTGTTATAAGTTGGGTCGGACACGACGTACGTTTGCTCCACCACATCAGACTGATGAGTTTACCAGTCTGAGAGAGCGTGTTGAGTTTCTAGCCGCCACATCACAGAGTTTGATGGAGGAATTCTGACAGATGACCTTACCATCAATGAATGTGCCCCGCATTTCGGCTAAAACCAACAACAATAAGGGAATACAAAAAGGTACCTACACTTGGGTTCCTAAGAAAGAGAAAAAGGCCCTTGTTGTCCATATCGCTCTCAAAGCACATAATACCTCACAGTGGTATTTTGATAGTGGATGCTCCAGACACTTGACAGGTGATGTCTCATATTTTACCCATCTTAAGGATTATAATGATGGGAGAGTCACCTTTGGAGATGGTAGCAAATCTAGCATAGTTGGACGAGGTACAGTAGAGTTACCAGGATTTCCAAAGCTAGAGAACATGCTGTACGTCAAAGGTTTGAAAGCAAACCTTCTTAGCATCAGCTAGCTGTGCGACGATGACTTTGCAGTAAAGTTTGACCGGGAAGCTTATAAGGTCTATAATCAAGATGGTAAACTTTTAGTGCAAGGGGTGAGGAAAGAGGATAACTGCTATGGGACTGAGCCCATATCCTCACTAGTTTGCAACAGCGCCACGATCACTCCTATGGATCTGTGGCACCAACGTCTAGGTCATATGAACGTTAGAGACTTATCTCGTTTAGTCAAAAAGGACCTAGTACGTGGCTTACCATCTCTTGGAAAGCCAACTTCCATGATTTGTGGACCCTGTCAGTTGGGAAAACAAATCCGTAGCCCTCATAGGAAGTTGAATTACATTACCACCTCCGGTGCTCTTGAGTTGATTCACATGGATCTTATGGGTCCTACTCGCACGGAGAGTCTAGGTGGTAAGAGATACATTCTCGTGATGATAGACGATTTCTCTAGATACTCTATTGTAGGTTTTTTAAGAGAGAAATCTGATGCTGTAGAATTTTTAACGACCAAGTGCCGTGTCCTGCAAAATCAACACGGGGTCACTATTAACAGAATATGTAGTGACAACGACACTGAATTTAATGAAGCAAAGGTGGATTTGTACTGTGATAGCCTTGTGATCAAACATGAGTTTTCTGCTGTGAGAACTCCTCAGCAAAATGGGATTGTTAAGAGGAAGAATAGAACGATCCAAGAGATGGCTAGATCTATGCTTCTAGGTTATAAAGTTTCTAGGAGATTTTGGGCAGAGGCAGTGTCTACTGCATGCCACACGGTGAATAGGGTTTATCTTCGTCCACACACACTTAAGACGCCTTATGAATTGTGGACTGGAAAGAAACCCAACTTGGCATATTTTCGTGTTTTTGGGAGTAAATGCTACATTCTACGGGATAGAGAGAAATTAGGAAAGTTTGACTCCCGGAGCGACGAGGGAATATTGCTAGGATATTCATCGAACAGTAGAGCGTACCGTGTTTTTAACCTGAAGAGCTCTAAGGTTATGGAATCAATAAACGTCACTGTGCAAGATGACGAACCTCCGACGGTTATTGATCCCAACCTTCAGTGTGAGGATGAGGATTGTTCTGACAGTGATTTTCCTGTTCCTCTCCCACACTCTGTGGACCTTATTCCTGTGTTAGGGGACACACCTGCTTGGGTTCTCAAGAGTCATGATCCTTCAGCCATTGTTGGTGATCCCACTCTAGGGGTCAGGACTCGTGCTCATCTAGAGAACGTTGTTAGCCATCTTTGCTACACGTCCAAAGTCGAGCCCAAGAACCATAAAGAAGCACTGAATGATGAACACTGGATATCTGCTATGCAAGATGAGTTTCTTCAGTTTAAAAAGAATAATGTCTGGGAATTAGTCCCCCGACCTAGTGAGACTAATGTGATAGGTACCCAGTGAATTTTCAAGAACAAAATGGATGAATATGGTACCATAATCAGAAATAAGGCTAGGTTGGTCGCTCAAGGCTACACACAGATAGAGGGTGTAGACTTTGGGGAGACATTTGCTCCTGTTGCGAGGCTTGAGTCCGTCCGTCTTCTACTCGCCATCTCATGTCATCTGCGCTTCAAGGTATATCAGATGGATGTCAAGAGTTCCTTTCTGAATGGCATTCTACAGGAGGAGGTTTATGTGGAACAACCAAAAGGGTTTGAAGACCCTCAGCACCCTGAGCATGTCTACTATCTGAGGAAAGCCTTATATGTTTTGAAGTAAGCACCCCGTGCTTGGTATGAGAGGCTTACTTCATATCTCTTAGCTCGTGGCTTCAAGAGAGGGGGAGTAGATATGACGTTGTTCGTTAGGAGAGATGACGGTGCTATTTTGGTTGCCCGGGTCTATGTGGATGACATAGTCTTTGGATCCACATGCTGCCAGCATGCTCATCACTTTGAGGAGGAGATGAAAAGTGAGTTTGAGATGAGCATGTTTGGTGAGCTTACATTCTTCCTTGGTCTCCAGGTTCGTCAGCTAGAGGATGGTATGTTCATCTCCCAATCCAAGTATGCTAGAGACCTAGTGAAGAAATTTGGTTTAGACTCCGCTAAGCATGCACGTACACCTATGAGTACCACTACCAAGCTTAGTAAGGACACTACAGGCAAGGATGCAGAGCAAACCTTGTATCGGAGTATGATAGGTAGTCTTCTCTACTTGACTGCCAGTCATCCCGACATAGACTTTAGTGTTGGAGTCTGTGCGTGATATCAGGCATCCCCAAAAGAGTCACATTTACTTGCTCTAAAATGTATTATTAAATACGTGAGTGGGACTCTCTCTTACGGGATTCGGTATTCCTTTGATACCAATGACCGTCTGTTCGCCTATTCGGATGCCGATTGGGCTGGGGATGTAGATGGATGTAGGAGCACTTCTGATGGGTGTTTCTATTTTGGTTCTGCTCTTGTCTCCAGGCTGAGCAAGAAGCAAAATTCCATATCTTTGTCCACTGCGGAGGCTGAGTATATAGCCGCCGGGAGTTGTTGCACACAACTCTTGTGGATGAAGCAAATGCTGGAGGATTATGGGATATCACAGGACACCATGACCATTTCCTGTGATAACACGAGCGCGATACACATATCCCGCAATCCAGTTCAGCATTTGTGCACAAAACACATCAGGATACGTGAGCACTTTATACGTCAGTTAGTTGAAGAGAACGTCGTATCCCTGAGTTTTGTTCCTACCGACCGTTAGTTAGCCGATATTTTCACGAAACCTTTAGATGCCCTTAGATTTGAGAGTCTTAGGAAATCTTTAGGGATTTGCACAGTTGACTGAGGGGTTGATCTATTTCTAGAATAGGATGATTCTTCATGTTCATATCATATGCTTCCTATTGCTAGTCTGTTTATATGTACTATTCTTGGTTGTACAGCCTTTCTTTACTCTTTTTGCTGTTTATATTGCTTTTGAAAAAAATACAAAAAGATTTTATTTTGATAAATTTTTTGAAAAAGTCCAAAAAGATTTTTGTGTTTTGGATGAGCATTTAAGTTAGCCAAGTCACAACTTCATTCCATTTATCCATGTGACTATTTTATAGAGATTTGAGAGGCTACATCATTTCATCCATGTGCTTAACATTGATTGGAGTCCTTGAGATGTAATTAGTGATATTTCCTACATGCTTGACTCCTATATCCTTTATTGCACACATGCACGGCTGTATTTGTCTATTGCACTTGTCTATCACATAGTGACTTGAGTGTTTCTATCTCAATTCTGTCTATACAATGTACAATATGCGATAAAACTTGACAAGATTGGATTGCATGTAAAAACCGTTTTGGTGAGACTATGTGTCTATTTTCATAACGGGGAGGGGCTGCGAAAGTTGATCATTTATCCTTTGCGCAAAAGCCACCGTTAAAAAGGACCTAAAAAATGGAGGAATTTTAATATCCGAGGTCCTAAGAGGTTAAAAGAGCCCGAAAAAATTTAAAGGCAATAAAAAGAAATTCATGCCAAATATGGGCCATTTAGGTTTCACCATCAATTCTCCAACGTTTGAGAATTTAGTATACCTCTATTCAAAATATAAATCTGAGGGAGTTTGGTTGGAGAATGAAAACGGTTTGCACTTCCTTGACAGTACTGAAACAACATGAAAAACATTTTGGACGTTATTGGTGTAGAAATCACTTTGAGCTTTGATTTGTTGATTTGATTTAGTCAATGTCATATATTGCATTTCTTTTACACCAAAGGAAGCTTTTGATTTCATTCGTTAGGAATATCCAATATTCATCGTGCACATATGTCATGTTTGTATGCATTGATTTTCCTATCGAATTTGATCACACCTCTTCATTTACGCTATCATCGACTTGGTTGCTGTGTGTTCATTCATTATGTGATATTATCCTTGTGACCTCCCACACTTGCTTATTTGATTTATTTCTCTCATTTGTCTATTTGGAGACATCATAAAAAGGTGGAGATTAAAGAATTATCTTACTATGGGGAGATTTGAAATTTTGAGTTTATGTCACTTAGCATTCTGCTTTGTCTCATGTGTGTAGGTACTACTTTGATAACTGAATTGCACACCCTCATGAGAAAAGCGTTGAGATTCCAGAAGATTTGAAGATCAAACAATGCAGTCTTATTCACTTGTACTCTTTTAGTTTTGGGTTCATGGAAGGGTAGATTTGTATAGGCACTTTTACTTGATAATTCGGATGTTTGATTTTATGTATGTATCGCCATAGACATAGGGGGAGATTTGTAAGGACATTTTTGTCAATTAACATTGTATATGTCATACGCCGTTACACCGTTGAGGAAATTCAAGAATCATATGCTCATCAACGGATCCGAATATCAAAAGAGAAAAAGGAATCAGGACCGGACCGATCCGGCTCAGATAAAAGAACCGATCCGGTTCATCCGGACCGATCCGACTAATGGAACCGGACCGATCCGCCGGCTGAGGTGAGGCCAGTATACCCCGGATCCATAGCGAACCGATGAAGTCAAAATGCCAATCCGATCCGATGCCAACCGGATGGATCCGTCTTCAAAAAGGAACCGATCCGATGTCACCGGACCGATCCGCCTAAAGGGACCGGACCGATCTGACGAGGATAATTTCAAACAGATCGTGGTCAGATCATGTTCCAAATTTTAGGGATCAATTTCTCCTATTTAATCCCACTACGGGAAGTGGTTTTTCTAAGACTTTCCCACGATTTTAAGATCATATCAACTCTAAAGTCTTCACCTATTGAGTCCTATGATTCTAGGTTTTTAGATTCACACATCTTCCATATCTATGTGAATCAAATTTGGTAACCCAAGAACACCATTGCTGTTGTTCAACCTTTGTGAAGTGGACCGCTTCTTCCTCTTCATTGCTGCCCTACTGGACAGGGATAGTTCCAGCCGCGACTACAGAATCTGATACCTGAGGGTAATTCTTAGTCAACAACTTGTATTTTAGTGTAATCCGATTGTAAACCGTTTCTCTTACAAATTATAGTGATATACAAATGGCTTTGCCCCTGTGGGGGATTTTTCCTTAAACTTTGTGTGTTGAATAATTCTTGCATGATTTCATATTGTTTCAATCACACCTAGTTGCATGCTTAGGGTTAATTTGGGTTAAAAGGTATTTATTATATTATTTCTTAATTGAACGAAAGCACCAACTCTTTCATATAATGCTAAAGTGGGGAAACTGTGTAATAAGGTACAATACTCTATTAAATAGAAGAGGTTGGAATTTGAGTTGGATATCATATAGAAATGTTAGATTTAGCATGGGACTAGATAGATATGGGAGGAACTAGAAATGGGTACGGGTACGATAGGAGTGCACAATTAGTTGAGAGGTGAGGAACTCATGTGAGTGCACACACTATGATGTACTTTATATTCAATGTTTAATGATATTAAACACTTGCATATTTTTAAAATTATTTTCACATTCGGGCTCTGACCCGTTTGCTTTCAAATCTATTTTTTGTAACACCCCGCTTAAAATAATAACGGGTGGCCAGCCCTATACTATATTAAATCAGGAATTCCAGATGGTCCAGTCTCAACATCAACTACCGGTACTATATAATATAGGACTAACTACCCGAAATCATATAAGCAAGATGTTATAAAAATTTAAAACTTGCAACATACACAACCCAACACTATAAAACTACTAATAAATAAGAGAGATGCAAGAAAGAACTATAAGAAATGAAAGGAATCACTACAAATGAATATTCCATAAATAAATAAACCCGAATAAGCTGTCGGATCACAGCGAATACAATAACTGAAATGGAATAAATATAAACATGTATATAAATATCCCTATGATACAAACCCGATATACAACATGAATCCTACCTAGAATTTTAAAGAAGTAGGAAGCGGCTACATGAAACATCCCGCAACAGTCCGCACCTGTCACGGCTCCCAAGACTCTGGATAGAAGGTCATCCGGCATCCATGCGGTAGGATACCTGTGGAAATATATATGTATATACAAGAAGGAGGGAGAAGTAAACGGTTCAGAGCCCCGAATGTGTAAAATATTTAGCAAGTGTGTTAACCGTGCATAATAAATACCGGTGTACTTAATTTCATAAATAAGTGAGACCGCACTCTCGTGGAACCCCAACTCACCTCTCATCTAAAGGCGCGCACCTAATCGCGTCCTCAATTTTAGTTAAATTACCCCCATTGATTTTAGGACAACCTAACTTATCAGGCCTAGCCTATATCCACGAGAGCTACCTTCCCGTCATAATCTAAGGATCCACCCATTTCTAATCCTATTAGATTATGACTACAACAATTTATGCCATACAAGGCTTAATAAATTCCGATTAATAATCTCATGAATTATAATTATCATAATTCCTAAAGCATTACCCCTATACATATATATATATATATATATATATATATATATATATATATATATATATATATATATATATATATATATATATATATATATATATATATATATATATATATATACCTATATAGGCTAAAAACGTAAGAATTAATATACTTAATAATATGCACATGGAATATTGGCAAGACTTCTCTCTAATCCCAAAATTGTACTACGTTTCGTGCGTGGGGAGTCTCGCAAAGCGAAATCCAAACAAGGAACTGCCCCGTTACACTACTCCTGACAAGGTCAGGACCAGAGATCCGTGATGCCACCTATGGAATTACTTCTCTCAAATCTCGACATGGCACTACGTTTCGTGCGTGAGGTGTCTCGCAAAGCGAAATCCAAACAAGGAACCACCTCGTTACACTACTACTGGGCAATGTCGATCCTAGAGATCCATAATCCTCAACATACAAGTTAATACTACCATTACTACTAACTATAACTACTAAAGAAAGAAAGAAAGAAAAGAAAAGAAAGAAAAGAAAAGAATGAAAACAAATAAGATAAAATAAAAGAACCTCCAATAATATCCTTGGGATGATGTAACCGAGATAATACCTTATGTGCGATACATCAACCCCCATCAATCTAGTACACCATAATCATCTAAGATGTAATTCATAAAAGTCCATATCCTTTCATCTATCGGATATATATATAAATATATATATATATATATAGGTATTTATTTCTAACCGTATATATATATCATCATCAATCCAATAGCCAAGTGTACATACTACATATGATGTACAAGGCCATGCACATAATATACCCGGCTATATATATCGCCGATAAACTGCATCAATGCTATCATCTTCCCAGTGCCCGGCTCACGTAGCAAAACTGGGGCCACCATGGTGGGACTAAACGACACCCATCTCGTGGTAAACTCACGCACACGACGTCCCGGGAAGCGGTCATAGCTCCAAACCGGCAATAAGACGAAACATACCCATCACGTCTCATCCCAAAATAAATATATATATCATATGGTAACACACGGGACGACTATGACCTGGGGAATATCCACACCCTGCTTTTCTAGCCAGGATGCTCACCCACTACGCGCGCAACTTCCCAATGATAGCATGAGCGGGGTATGCTTAACCAATTAAGTATATATATATATATCATTTACGTGCATAATATATATAATCCATATGATCCAATCATATGATCAAACAATAAACCATCGTATACGATTTAAATATCCATACCATGTATATCCACAACATGAAGATATCCATATATCTATATACATACATATATATATACATAAATATATATATACATACATATATATATATATATATATATATATATATATACATACATATATATATATATATATATATATATATATATATATATATATATATACATACATATATATATATATATATATATATATATATATATATATATATATATCAACACATATTCACATATCCCTATCTATATATATAAACTAATCCTCGTTCATATGTATAAGATATATATAACTGGCTATAAGTATACATAGTCCTCGATATACAAGCCGTCACTACCATTTCCATTAAATTTACCTTGATAGGTGAATATAATTCCATACTTGAAACATATACAATCATCTTCCTATGATGAGTAGTCTCCCAAAACCATATGTTTATGTCTATACATATACATTCAACATTAGGGTTATCACCCAAGAATTTGTGTAGAAATCCATCACTACACCTTTCACCTCTAAATGTGAAAGTACATAATTATCTTTAGTACTATCTAACCATAGGCATTAACAGGACTTAATAGTCTAAAACCTCAATTTATTCCAACCTCATTTCAAGTATTGGAATCTCAATGGCCATATCCCCATAATTGCGTATAAACTATCCTAACTAGAATTTACGCTACCGCTTATCCTAGTCGATAGTACACCCGCAAGCTGTTTCCCACTTTCACCTATGGTTCAATTGTATTTTATGAATCCTTACCCCTATCGGGTTATCATTTATTCCTTAGTCTAAATATTTCTAAGGATAGGAGACTTCTCACTCTCTAAGAGTTCTCGACCTCAAACATATATATATATATATATATATATATATATATATATATATATATATATATATATATATATATATATATATATATATATATATACCTTTATCTACAATTGGTAAATTCCAACCTCAGTGTTTTCCCCCAATATCCATATGTAACTCCAATACGTACATGGGTACATTTCTCCCAAGTTACCCTAAGGAGTCCCCAAATCCCAATATGTGAGAAACTCCTTATATGACTCCGAGAATATATCTTTTACATCCTAAGAGAAAGCCCCCAAATCAATAAACCCAATCAAAAAGGGTTTGAAATCACTATGGAGAAAATACTTCAAAATGCCCTGTTTCCGAATCGATTCGGCCTCCCAGGCGAATCGATTCGGGTCCAAAGACCTGGGCTTCTGCAATAGGCCGAATCGATTCGGCTTGGGGTCCGAATCGATTCGGTCAATGCAGACCTGCCAATTTTACCAAATCGAATCGATTCGCTTGAGGGGGCGAATCGATTCAAACCTGCAATTTTTGAAGGGTTCATCTGTTTCTTCAAAACCCACGAATTCTAAACCCTAAATTTTCATTTCTAACAATTAAACCTTCATTAATTTATGATTTTAACCCCATAAGTCAACCCAAAGTTGATCCCAAACTTTTCTATTCCATTAAATCCATATTTAATCATTGATTTCAAGATTAAACCTAAAAATCTAGGTTTTGACATTAATACCCAAAAACCATTTCTTTACCCCACAATTTATGAAATGAAATACACAAATAGCTATTTAGCAAGATTAAACACTTGCCTCAGATTTGTAGAGGTTGGATCGTCCTCGATGTCGCGGTTGGGCCAGGAATCTCCAAGATTTCTTCCTCTCTCTCTTCTTTTCTTCTTCTTCCCTTTCTTCTTCTCTCTCTCTAGGGATTTTCTCTCTTTCTCTCAAAATGAGAGAGGCTTGATCCGTAAGCCTTAAATCCCTTAAAAACAACAAACCCAGTTTTAAATGTTAATACACACTTTAAATGACTCGTTTACTCCAATTCGAGCCAAAATATCTTAAAACATTCTGGAGCCGAAATAAAACCCAATGACAGTCATTTTGACTATCTCGACCCTTCCGGGATTGATGGTACCCTCAAAATCATCATCCGGAATACTTTAAAATATTTTCTATTTTTGGACCTCATTTCCCAAATTCTAAAATTCTCCAATTTAATTAAATTTATTTTCCCAAAATTTAAATTTCTCAGTCTCCAAAAGTCGAGGGTGTTACATTTTTGTAAAAACCTTTTTAGGTGCCCAGCCACAAGGACACCATGCATAGGAGTTCTATTCAAGTGACATGATGTAGCTGCTGTGGAAGTTACAGGACCTTGACAATAGACGCCTCCATCTTCGATCTTGACTCCATTATCATTTTTTATCATTTGTTCGGCATGTTTCCCATTCCTTTTAGAGACATCTTACTTATTCAGTTATTTCAGACTCTTGTAATTAATTTTAGTGAAGCAAACTTTGTATTTATTTATTTCGGAATTCGGTTTGTTGTGAGGATTTTTCCTCCAGACTCATTATTATTGGATGGTTATCCTATTGTTACTATATTGTTGGTTATGTTAACTTTTCCTAATTCATTTATTGCATGTTAATCGGATTTAATTAAAATGGACAACTCACTTTTTTAATACTAGGTGGTTAGTAAATATTAAAATGTTTTCGACAGTGATGCTATGAACTGAACCAACTTGGCATTTTGTATTAATTTAATAAAGGAGTAGCTACCCGATATTTAATTAGTCAGGGTGTCACAGAAGTGCCCATACGAAAAGGGCTGAGGAAAATCTTTCACCCGTAGGAGTAATGTTAAAATGGTGGGAATGTAGTCACAATAATTGTGGGTGCAGGAAGTTTTGCCCATGAAGAAGCCCGGTGGACACTTGCAACAGCGAGTTCCTATGGGTAACTAGATTGAGGAGAATGTGGATTCTCAAATGTTCACACGAGGTTCGGTCAGAGGCCGGCAGTGAATAAAGTGTTGAACGGATAGGGAGACCGTGCACCATAATATGATAGGTATAAGGAAGAAGGAGCACCTTAGTGAAATGATAGGTTCCAGAATAAGTGTCGCTCACACTTCTGAAAGAACAGTGTTCATGAAACCCCTTTGGTGGATATCCGCAATCCTCCCAGGCAGGATTCATTGAAATAAGGAAAGGGGAGTTCGATAGCATGATCTCTTTTATTGAAGAAGAAAAAGGGGCGGCGTGGACAATTGTTGTTAGCCAGAGTCGGAACAATGGCTATGATGTAGAGTGCATAACCACTCATTTTAAATTTTTTTGATTTGGGGAATAAGGGCAAAGATAAAGTGCCCAGTTAGGGAGTTGAATGAAGTAATATTTGGTTCGGACAAGACTCAAGTACAGTGTCTGAGAACCATTAGTATTGCCCGGAGTGATTAGCAAGAATGTTGGTGGGAATTCCACCTTAGTAGTGGGGGGGTGGATCCCCCACAATATGATAGAGTAGTATTGTGTTTACTCTGGATTCGGGTGTGTATATCGAGCTTGTATGGGTAGCGACATTATTGTAGAAAGGGTAGTAATATGACTTCCGTGGTAGGGAAGTTTTTTGATTTCTTCACTCGTTATGAAGCGAGTGATGATATTTTAAATTAATATGTGTAATATGTGTTATTTTCATTATGTGTTACTTGGTTTGAGTGTTCAATTGTTTGTTTGCATTGTATGTGGTGTTATGCCTTATCTCCACGACCAATAAGGTTAAGTAGTAATGCATAGGAGGGGTTCCTTGTTTGGATTCCGCTTTTACGGGACGCTCCACGCGTGAAACTTAACGACGTTGGGAGTGGAGAGATGCTACTTTTCCTTTCTCTTATTTTATGTTAAGATATTTTGGTTGGCTTGGGGTGATAACAAGAAAATAAAATTGTAAGGCTATCTCACTTCTAGTTCAAAATGGAACTAGTTGTTCTATAACATCTCTCGTGGATACAGGTTGAGAATTTATAGAGGCGGATCGAGGTAGGTAGGATATTTTTTTATTATTTGTTGTGTTATCTTGCGTGAGTGTTTGATTTTTCATTTGCCTTGTTTGTGCTTGTTACGATTTATCTCCATGACCAACAAGTTAAGTAGGCATGTGTTGGAGGGGTTCCTTGTTCAGATTTCTCTGTGCGAGACACTCCGCCGCATGAACACTTAACGACATTGGGAGTGGCGAGACGTTATTCTTTTCTCTTTCTTTTAAATTTATTTTATTTTTGTTGTTAGAAGTTGAGTTGAAGGGTTTAGCCGAGAATCACGTAGTTGAGTGATTATGGGCTACTAAACTGCGAGATAGAAGCACTACATATAGTTCTCTCCTCTGATCGATGCGAGAGAGACTGAGATATGAAGTCGAATTGAGACTTCTGGATTATGCCTTGATGAGAAGGCCATGTTTATATAATGGGATATATATTTGAAAGACTTTACAGAAAGTAACTGTCCGATTAGTTGAAATATTTGATTGTTTGAATGGTAAAACATAAAAGTAAAATTTTATTAGTATGATTGTGAATTAGTATTTTTCCGGTCCCGATTATGTGTCTTACACCGTTATATCTTGATGACCGACGATGCGAGGTAGTAGTGTAACGGGAGGGTTCCTTGTTTGGATTTGGCTTCGGCGAGATGTCCCACCCATGAAACCGAGCGAATGTTGAGAGATGACATAGGTCTGGGGCACTAGGGATATATTTAGTATCATACGTATACGACTTAGATAGGATATATATAAATCGAACTTAGATTTATTAGGACGTACGACTTTTAGTACATGTGACGTTGGCTTAGGAAGGAGGTAGGGATTTTACCACACGTGGGTTATGGGTTAGCTCTAAGAGGGATTAGGTCCCCAGGAGCGAGTAGTATGGAATCTCGAGTGGTTTGAAATTTAGGCTGAAGGAGATGAGGCCCCTCTTAGAAAGAGTGTTACGCTGGTAACCTAACTTGCAGGAAGTTGAATGGATAAATTGACTTTTGCTCCTGAGCCCATGTTGTTAAGCTCGAGGGTAGATTTACTGAATAAGTCTCTGCCAGGAAGGGGGAGTGATAATACTGGAGCATGGACCCATTGTTTATGCGCCTCACAGGTTTCAACTTTGTGGTTACTATGATTCCACACTTAATTTAGAATTAATTACGCTAGTGATCTCCTTAAAGAAAAGAGGCACTATTTCCTGGGCAGGGAATTTGGTCTTTCTTGCAAGCCACAAGTTGTTGCAATATGTTGTGGGATGATTCGAGTTGGTTTATAAAGTTCATAAAGGACTATCGATGAGATATTCCCTTTCGCGAAGGCAAAGCGATTTGGGTAGTAGATGTGACGAGTAGAAAACCCATCGAAAAATTTGTGAAGGCATGGAATGCCAAGTAGAATGAGCATTTACATTTTTGACTCACCATTTCACCTACTCATGTGAATAAGAGTAGAGGTGGAATGAATAAAAGTATATTCATAGATGTTCTCTTTGAATTTTCGACATCGAGCTGGTCATGATCCTATTTGAGAAAATTGTTGATCGTTCGACCAAATCGTTTCTTTCCGGCCTTATGGGTGGACTATATTTAGAAGAGTACACCCCGCTATATATGAAGGAACGTTAGAGCAGTATGAAGTGCCCCTGGGGTTGGACCGAAACTAGATATTTATGTCGAAAGACATATCTTGAATGTGAGCCTTAGGATACATGGCTGATGGAGCAGTAGTGTGTATGGATGGAAATTCCCGTACAACCATTAAGCTTTTAAATGGCCTTATAAAACTTTCCTATGCTATGGCACCGTGAGTGGCCTAGTGTATCCGATGGAGAAATTTGCAGACTCGTTGGATGGAACCAGCAGATCATTTGTTCCATGAACTTGGATTAGTTCCGGAACATTTCTTTAAGGATTTGGCATTTGAGTCATGTTCTTTGAAGCAATACGCCTATGCAAAGAGAGGTTGAGTAGTGTTGGGGTTAAACCATTAGAGTTGGTATAGGTATCCCGAGGAGGGATGTAACGTGATTTAAGAAGTAAGGCAATTTGTGCCGAGTTGTGTAACTATCTCCTTTCCGTAGTAGTAAAGGGGAAGGATCGATAGTTCATGAGAAACGATTGGAGCTATGCTTTAGCACAAAGAGTGTAGACTGATATCGATAGTGAAAATCTTATTCTGAGTCCATTTGGGACACCGCAATAACAAGAGGTTTATTAAGGGTGATAAAAATGACAGTTTAGAATGGTATAACCTTGATATGATTAGGGTATGCCTGAATTTTGAGGGCAACCCTCGTTTTTAGGAGGCAAATTTTATATTAATTTACCTTATGAGGTAATTATATAAAATGTTGGAACTGTAGTAAATATTAGTTTTATAAGTTGAAGGTTAATATTTACTAGATTGTTGCATATTTACTGCATGTGAAAGTAAATATCATTCGGTTGTATGTTGTATGGTGTCATATGATTTAAATGACACTGTGGTTTAAATGAAAACGGAATTTGAAATAATTTATAAATTTTTTTTAATGCCATTTTAGAGGGCATAATTAGTCCTGGATGGTGCGAGACAGTCAAAATAAGTGCCATTTGTATTTTTGTATTTTTGTATTTCTGGCCCTTTTACCTGGTTTTGACTTATATGCGTATTTGGGAGTCATTCTAATGTGGTATTAACCATTTAACTTGGGAATTTAGAATTAAGTCACGATTTTAGTCTTGCACCTTATTTCTTTTCCTAATTGTGTATTACCAAACAAAGAGAGAAAGAGAGAGGAAGAGAGTTTGGGAGAAAAGAGGGGAAAGAAGAAGAAATTGGAGATTGAAGATTGGAATTGCTTCTACCACAAAGAAATTTGAGATTTCAAATTCAAGGCAAGTTTTCTACTTGCTAACATAATATTTAAGATATATAAATTGTATTGGTAGTTGTGTAATGGGATCAAATGAATAAATATGGGTTTTGTTGGATTTTGTGGTGATTTATCCTTAATCTTTGTTTGTGATGATAAAATTTTAGAGTATAGTTGTTAATAATCATGTAGGATGATATGGGGTAGATTAGAGTTGATGGATGTATGTAAAAATGGAGTAAAAATTAGTTTTGGAGAAAATCTAGGGTTTATAACCCGTAAGCCATTCTTGGCCAAATCGCAGGGCGAATCGATTCGGCCATGAGGTGAATCGATTCGCTAAGGGGTCATCCTATTGGTCTGCAAACCGGAATCGATTTGGGTTAAGGACGAATCGATTCGGCCGAAACAGAATGTTGGATTTGTCATCTGAATCGATTCGCTTTTGGGCAAATCGATTCGCTTCCTGGGCCAAATCGATTCGTCCCTTGGGCGAATAGATTCAGAATCAGGCTGTTTTTGAGTTATTTTTCTAACTCAACTTTTATCCTTTCTTTTTAAGTTTAGGACCTAAGAAACTTCTTGCATGAAGTAAATTCAGAGTCCTAGAGTCCTAGATGAGTTGTTTATCCACATTACATTAGAAGTGTGTTATATGGGTGTTTTTCCGAGGTTATTCCAATTGATGCAGGGGCATTCTTTCTTCTAGTTTATTATTATGTAACTAGGAGTTGTAGTGTTATGTTAGGGAGACTTTAGAAGCTTAATTGAGCTAAGTTAGTCTTGATGGTTTACAATAACACCACATACGAACCATTGGAGAATAAATTAAAAGTTTAATTATTCATCGAGGTTACAACGATAAGATGTATTAAGTGTGGCTCTGGGTATAATATGAGGTATTTACAAAAATGTAAATGATTAGGGTTTCGGATAAAATGAAACATATATATGGAAATGAAATGGAAATTGTAATAATGATGGTAAATAATAATTTACTAAATCATGAATATGGTAAATGTTAATTTACTTAAACACACCTCTCTAAATGACATCATAAGGCCAGATCGCGCGCTTGGTGATGCCCCCTTGCTAATGAATGCATGGTGGATATAGTCCTAGGCCATATGCACTATTATGTTATGTTTTCTGCGCTAGTGAGGAGATTTCGGGTGTGGTCTTGACTTTCCCGCAGACATATGGCCGCTTTCCGACGTCTTGCGTTATAGGTACCCAAGCTTCCTTGTTTGACAGGCCCCTAGTAGATGACGGTCATTTAGGGGTGCACCCAGTGGGGAAACTCAGAGGGGAGGTCTTAGAATCGTTATATGCATAAGAATATAACCTTTCTGAATCTAGTGGGACTTGATGTATAGTAAGTGCCATAAAGAGCACATATAAATGCGACAAAGTGCATAAAATTGTGATTTTATATTTCCTGTTAAGGAATAGATATATGAAATGAATCAAAGTATATGGTGAAAGTTTTAATTTATGTGATCGTTATTATTTTCCCTACTTATGCATTTGATTTGTGTAGGTAGATCCTTATTCCTATAATTCATGATTGCTATTCACACTGTCATACAGTTTATTCATCTTGTGATTATATAAAACCTGGCCCTGACCCGTTCATATTTCTTGTTGCACATGCATCTTGTATCCGCTCAGGTACTCCACTGCAAGGACGCCTGTTCTGACTTTCCTATTCTGGTGATTTTGGTGAGCCGTGATACTTTGCGGGTATTACGGGTTATATTGTATAACCGCTTTCATTTTTTCTCTCTAGTTAAGATCAAGTCTTTTATTTGGGCGTGAGGCCCAAGCCTTTGTAATTGTTTAATGTAATGTATTACATAATTTATTTAAATGGTTCAATATTGTTCTAGAGTCTGTGGGCCGACTGTATATTCGGCCCTTTTATTGTATACTTGTTGTTATTATCTAAATATGTTTTGGGGTCTCCACCTTATCTCTTCAGTATGAGGTTGTTTAAACTCTTTGTTTAACTTTAAAACAAAATGTTTGGCAACCCGTTTTCTGAAATATTGGGTGGTTATCCTAGATACTCTATATTTTATTGTGATGCTGAGAATGATTCCATTCGGGACTCCTGTTATAGTGGAGTATTGGGTTGGCCACCCCTTATTTTGGTGAGCGGGTTGTCACACAAAAATTAAAAAAAAAGTCTTAAAAATAAATCTTTCTAAGACGCATTATTACAAGGGTTGCAAACAATTCTTTCACACCCTACCACTTGCCCAAAAGCTTCCTAAATATGTTATTTATAGGACTTCACTTGAATGCATATCCATATATTACATTCAAAAGTTGTCCTACAAAGTAAAATCAACACAAATGCTCTCAAAATTAATTCGAAGTAATCATATCCATATATACATTTAAAAGTTTTCATGTCAATATCTACATTGAAAAGTTGTCCTACCAATATATACATGTCATGCCAATATCAACATCCAAAAGTTGTCCTACCACTATATACATCTAAAAACTATCATGCAAAAGTAATACTTACATTCAAAAAGTTATTTGTTCCAATTACATTTCCATCCAAAATCAGTTAAAACTACAATTTTCCATCTCAAATAGTAAAAATGAAACTAATATAAACCAATTATGTCCTCAACATTCCATCACAAATTCCCACTCGATTCTTTCTTTACAAAAACACTTTCCATAATCCTACAAAAAATAAAGGAAATATTGTAATCATGTGCATCATGAAAGAAATGTGTAAAAATGCGTAATACTAAATTAACTATATAATAACAATTTGATTTATCATAAGTAAAAAAAAATTGGTAGCTCACCAAACCATGCCAACTCCACTCTCTCTGATCTCCATTATATGGACATCGTATCACTTTTTTAATTTTAATAAGCCAAGGAAAAAAAATTGTATCACATAAACTTTTAATTAATTAATAGTATGCATCCCACGAGAATGGCGTGTGTACCATTAGCTAGTTCATATAAATATCAAACGTATGAGGGAGACTTACTTAGCTTTGAGGTGCCTTAAAACGAGTTGAATGAAATAAACTCATACATCATAAATCTCATCCTTTCTTTATGTCTCTTTCTTAGATAGCATACTCATTTTGAACAATCAAATAATAAAGTACGAGTTTCTAAGTCATACATTAAGAGATGATGGAAATAAGTGTAATTAATTACATTTGAAACAATAAAATTAGAAGGACTCTCTATCAATTATCTCATATATTTGATCACATAGTATCCGCACTCAACGTTTGTAGGTTTATTAGGGAATTAAATGTCACAAGAACTAAAATGTTAGTAATACAAAGCGTGTGAAGAAACATTACAATTTATCTTATATTTATTTGCCTTAACATCCTTCCAATGTGGTATTCTAGGTCGTTTATTTCCATCAAGAGCCAATGGAATGATCCCACTACAAGACAAGAGTTTTTTGATTAATTAAAATGATTAATTACACTTGACCAAAGTAGGGATGGAAATTTACCCATGTAATGAAATAGAACTTAGTAGCTTCATCGCTTGGGTGCGAAGGGTCCAACCAATAAACATTCATTGAAGAGCAATCAATAACAATCAAAACCCAATGAAAACTACAAAATAATAACTATAACGTGAATACATTATGTATAAATAATTAATAGTCAAAATATTAAAATGGAACAAAATCAATTAATACTCACATTTCTTGAAGGTCGTAAGGAACAAAATATATATGATTTCTCCTTGCATATTCCAATCTTTTAGTGAGAAATTGAGATAGATTCACATCGGAGATAACACTAATGGATGAAGGATTGATAAATTTAAAGTTTTCTCTACAGCTTGCAAACTTATCATATAAGTGCATATATAAGAAAATAAAGAAATATTATGCAAAAATTAGTGAGTGGTTGAAAATAATTTTAATCTCATACATCATGTAGGCAAATATATTTATCAGATCTATGGGTTTTATCACACAAAACTCAAACAAGTCATTATTGAAGACAAATGTCTCAAGATTATCATCTTTAAATATTTTCTTCAGAAGTGGAATCATAATATGATTTGTCTTCATATTTGTTAATATTAGTGTGAAGGAAATAACCATAGAATCATCACTGATAGATTTCTGACATTCTTGTTTCTCACCATAACGATTGTTTTATTTGTCCTATTTTGGACAATAAACAAATACAACATCAGTTAATTCATATTTAATGCAATACATACTCAATGCTCGATTTTTTTTTACCTCAACACCAATTAGTACAAACTCCTTCGGCCATGCAATAAGTGAATTGAGTGAATCTCTAATTAAAATCAACTCATCAGGAACTGGTACAGGTAGATAGGCCTCTGGTGAAAATAATTTTTTGATGGACACTGGAACATTATGTTCGCCAAGAGGAATGTTGTGAATTTTCTCGTTTAAACCTTACTTATGAAGCACCACCCTTCAGCAACAATATTCATTTTCGTTTCAATTGCTAATCTACAATTTGTGCCCTACGCAATCAAATTATATAATAGCCGAAATTCGAAAAAAAATAGTATATAATCATAAGAGTACTATTCTAATATAACCTATTGGAACATAAAACATTTTTAAGTTATGAGTGATACATTTCAAATATTAGACGTGGAATATTGTTTGAGTGTATCTATTAACTTTGAGCTAGGATAATCCATGATATAATGTGTGACAACCCGCTATCCGGAATAAAGGGTGGCCAGCCCTATACCCCGATAAAATAGGAAATCATTGATAAATATCATCGTCAGCATCACAAACATTATGCAAAGTATAAGGAATAACCACTCTATATTCCAGAAAACGGGTTATCAAAACTTTGATTTAAAAAAAGAAAACATTTTCAACAACCCATAATAGAAATAGAGGGTGGAAAACCCCACATGTGTAAATAAGAAACCCAAAAGATACAAGGACCGAAGGAAACGTCGGTTAATAACAACCATACAACATACAATAAGTACCAAGTGTTACATAATCGATCCATTACACAATTATAATGGTTTGGGCAACAAGCCCGAATAAACTGAACATAACTAGAAACATAAATGGATGCGTCTACACAAAACTCCCGTGAAACCCGCACAATGTCACGGCTCCTCAAAACATAAGGAAGGAAGGGGGTCATTACTGGCGACCGTGCGGAGGAACACCTGAACGGATTATATAAATATATATACACAATAAGAAATGAAAACTGGTCAGGGCCGGGTATATGTGATCAATAGATAAATGACAGGTATGACAATGATGCACAATTAAGCAAGGACGATAGTCAAGCATGGTAACATCATATAAGGAACTAAAACTGATAGAGGACTATATAAAGTGAGATTCATATTAAAACAAAATTTAAAAGTACTTATGAGCCTTTATCTTCATTCATGATATTTCAATTTCAATCTTCTTTTCCATTCCTTATCAGGAATATAATTATCATCATGTGCTCTTTATGGCACTAATCTAAATGGCATGCTCTTTGTGACATAAATTTGCTCTTTATGGCATTAATGTTCCATCGAGTCCAACTCGAAAATTAGAATAGTCATAAATATAAAGATAACGATTCTTAGACCTCCCGTCCGGGTTTCCCCACTGTGCGCGTCCCTAAATAACCATCATCTTCCAGGGCCTAACATAAGACAACCTGGGATCCTATCGCAAACGTCGGGAAGCGGCCATATGCCTGCGGGGTAGTCAAGACCACACCCAGAATCTCCTACCCATCGCAGAAAAATATAAAACATGCGCTCATATGGCCTAGGACTATATCCACCATGCATTCATTAGCCAGGGGGCTTCACCTATCGCACAGACTTCCCTTAAGATGGTATTTAGAGAGGTGTGTAACATCCATATTATTAATTTCCATTTCATGATTTAGTAAATTATCATTTACCTTATCAATTTCCCATTTTAATAATTGTACAAACTAAATCGGGACTATATGTATTACGTACCATCATAACATCCTCGATAAGAAGTTCAGACTCCAATGTTATTCACAAAGCCTCTTTTAGGCCTTAATATAAACCATCAAGTCAATTCTAACTCAAGTTGAATTCTACTGTCTCCAAATTAACCTTAATATATTCTAGACCCTTATGAAACTACGAGACGAAAGTAATGCCTAAGCATTACTTTAAATTCCCCTTTGAATGAATCCTAGATGAACCCTTTCGAGTCTAGGATGTCGACCCAACTCAACTAGTACTCTAAACCCTATGTTTACTTCATTTAAGAAGGTCCCTAATCAGTAATCCTAAAGAAAAGGGGTTAAAAATGAAAAAGAAAGATTTTAAAAAGTGCAGGGCTACCGAATCGATTAGCCCCCTTGGCTGAATCGATTCGGCCAGAAAATCTGGGTTTCTGCATAACTACCGAATCGATTCGGACAATTTTCGAATCGATTCGGTTTACAAGACCTGAGCACTGGACCTAACCGAATCGATTCGCCCAGTGGGCCGAATCGATTCGGGCCTGCGATTTTGCCAAGAAATGGCTATGGAGTCTTGGACTCCATTTTCTACCCCAACTCAAATCTCTTCAAACCAAACTTATATACCAATACTAAAATAACATCAATGATACTATTGATCATCTAAAACCTCATGGATCATCTTTGAGTGAACCAAAACCCAACAATACATAAGAAAACCCTAAATTTGCTAAACTAAAATCAATACACCATTATCACAACAAATCATCTATCTCAAGACACAAATAGCAAGTTAAAACTTGCCTTGATTCAGCAAATTTGCAGATTTCTTGGTGTAGTAGCAAGAGCCTCTCTCAATCTCCTAGTCTTTCTCTCCACTCTTCTCTTTCTCTCTTTGGTTTTGGAAGGAAATAAGGGGAAATTGGAAGACTTATAAGGTCTTAATCGTGACCTAAGACCAAATGTCCCATTTAATTAACTAGCAGTGCGATAAAATAACACGCAATAGCATAATTAAGGCACAACCAGTCAAAAATGCCCAAAACTACAAAATACAATGTGGTACATTATTTGACTATTTCGCACATTCCGGAATCAACTGCAACCTCCAAATTATCATTTGGACATTTTAAAATTCAATTTAGGTTCCGGTCTCATTATTAAGACAAATATCATTTTAAATTTGGATGATATTAGTAAGCATAACATAGCAATATTTTCCCATAATTATGATATGTATGAAACCTCATAATAAATATCAACTTCTTCGACATTGAATTAATCGTTCAAATAATAACCCAACACAGGTCTCTAATTACCACACTAAGTAATTACTGTAAAATACGGTCTCATAAGCGAGGGTTATTACATACTCCCCCCCTCATGAGGGAATTTTGCCCCCAACGTTCAGGCGTACCTCATGAGAAAAGATGTGGATATTTCTCCCGCATCTCATCCTCGCGTTCCCAAGTTGATTCGCTTGCATGATGATGACTCCAATGAACTCTCACTAGGGGCACCACATGAGATCTTAACTTTCGCTCCCCAAACTCAAGGATAGCAACTGATTGTTCTTCATAAGAAACACCGGGCTGCAACTCGATATCTTCGAAAGGAATGTGCCAAAGGGCACCTTCACACCTTCTGTACTTCTTCAAAGAGGAGACGTGAAATACATCATGGATTTGTTGTAAAGGTTTCGGCAAGGCAAGTTGGTATGCCACGGGACCAACCTTTACAATTACCGGGAAAGGCCCAACAAAGCGCGGTGCAAGCTTTCCTTTCTTCCCAAAACGTTTTATGCCCTTCATCGAGGACACTCTCACCAACACTTGGTCTCCAACCTCCAACTCCATATGTCTCCTACCCGCATCGGTGTAGATCTTTTGACGATCTTGGGCTATACGTATGCGATTTCGAATAAGCTCAATCTTCGAAGAAGTGTCTTGGATCATTTCAGGTCCAAGGAACTTATTATCACCCACTTCCAACCAACAAGCGGGCGATCTACAAGGCCTGCCATACAGAGCTTCATAGGGTGCCATTCCAATAGTGAATTGGTATGAGTTGTTGTAAGAAAACTCAACCAACGGAAGGTATTGTTCCCACCTGCCTTTAAAGTCGAGTATGCACATACGAAGCATATCCTCCAACATTTGGTTTACCCTTTTGGTCTGACCGTCCGTTTGAGGATGATAGGAAGAGCTTAACTTCAACTCGGTCCCCATTGCTCCCTGGAAACTCTGCCAAAAGTGGGACACAAATATTTTATCTCGGTCGGAGACAATATTCAAAGGTACCCCGTGGAGTCTGACAATCTCCTCGATGAACAACTGGGCATAACGAGCGGTATCATAATCGGTGCGCACGGGCAAGAAGTGTGCTGACTTAGTCAAACGGTCGACAATCACCCAAATTGAGTCATGACCCTTTTGCGATCTAGGCAAGCCCGTAACAAAGTCCATCGAAATGCTCTCCCATTTCCAAATGGGAATCTCGAGCGGTTGTAACAAAACCGTCGGTCGCTGGTGATCAATCTTAACCAACTGACAAGTCGTGCATTGAGACTCAAACTCTTCATACCCGCCCACCAATACAAACGACGCATATCTTGGTAAATCTTGTCCCCGCCTGGATGTACCGCGAACTTGGACCCGTGGGATTCCGCCATTACTGCACGTCTCAAATCCCCATCGTCGGGAACCACAAGTCTTCCATGGAAGCGTAGTCCTCCCTCAGAACCAATTGAGTACGACTCCGCTCCCTCAGATAACAGTTGGCGTTTATGGTCTTGACAAACTTTATCTCTTTTCTGAGCTTCCACAATCTTTTCTATAATCGTGGGAGTAACCATCATCACGGAAAGGAACGCTCTCACCCCTGCATCCTCCTGGCTGAGTTCTTTCCACTTATCTTTCCACACCTCAGCTAAGTCTCCATCAGGCTTTCTACTCAAGGCAGCTGCTACCACATTCGCCTTCCCGGGGTGGTAATGAATATCAAATTGGTAGTCTTTCACAAACTCCAACCAACGACGCTGGCGCATAATCAAATCCTTTTGGAAGAATAAGTATTGTAGCGATTTGTGGTCGGTTAAAAGACTAAACTTTTCCCCCAAGAGATAATGCCTCCATATCTTCAAGGCAAATACAACGGCGGCAAATTCCAAGTCATGTACCGGATAGTTCCTCTCATGAGGCTTCAACTTACGAGAAGCATATGCAATGGGTTGTCTCTCTTGTTGAAGAACACCTCTTAACCCCAGAAGAGATGCATCGGTGAAGATGAGATATTCCAATCCCGGCTTTGGCAATGCCAGGACTGGAGCGGAAGTCAGTCTATCCTTGAGCTCATCGAAAGCCGGTTGACATGAACTATCCCAAATAAATCTTACTCATTTTCGGGTCAAATTCGTCAATGGGCTAGCAACCTTAGAAAAGCCCTTAATGAATCGACGGTAATAACCCGCCAAGCCCAGAAAACTACGAACTTCAGTGGGCGTCGTGGGCTGACCCCACTCCTTTACTGCGATCACCTTACCCGGATCTACTGACACGCCTTGGGATGACACCACATGCCCCAAAAATTGAACTTCCTTCAACTAGAAGCCACACTTCTCAAACTTTGCGTACAATTGATGATACCTCAATCTCTGCAGGACCAACCACAAGTGAGCAGCATGATCCGACTCTGTCTGAGAATAGACTAGGATGTCATCGATAAAGACAATGACAAACTGGTCAAGGAAATCCCAGAATATCCTATTCATAAGGTCCATAAACACTGCAGGGGCATTGGTTAGCCCAAAGGGCATAACCAAGAACTCATAAGATCCATAACGGGTCAGAAAGGCCGTCTTGTATACATCTTGATCTCGTATCCTCAATTGGTGATACCCCGTCCTCAGGTCGATCTTGGAGAAGTAGGAAGCTCCCCTAAGCTGATCAAACAAATCGTCGATACGAGGTAAAGGGTATTTTATCTGGATGGTGACTTTATTCAACTCTCTATAGTCCACGCATAACCGGAGAGAACCGTCTCTCTTCTTCACAAACAATACCGGAGCGCCCCACGGTGGGGTACTACACCTAATGAAGCCCTGCTCCAGTAGCTTCTGAATCTGATCTCTCAGCTCCCTCATCTCCACAGGAGCCATTCGATAAGGATCCTTAGCGATCGATCGAGTTCCCGGCATTAAATCAATCACAAACTCTATTTCCCGACTTGGAGGTAATCCCGGTATCTCCCGAAAAACATCTTCGAAGTCCCTAACGATTGGAAGAGAATTTAGGGGAACCACGACATCTCTAGATGCATCTTCCGTAATACAATATAAGTAAGCACTCGTGCTCCCTTCCATACAAGGCATAACTACCAGGAACATCTCTTGTCCCGGAACCGCAAAAACTATACTCTTCCCGTAACAATTTACTATAGCACGGTACTTCACTAGCCAATCCATACCCAAAATTACATCGTACCCGACCATATCAAGGATGAGTAAGTCAGTCTCAAAACACAAGTCACCAAGGTTAATTCCTACATTTTTTACATACGAAGAAAATCAATGAACCATCACCCATTGAGGATTCAATGCTAGTGAAGGTACTTTCAGCAAATTTTATCAAACCTGTAGTCTGAGCAAAACTTCTAGAAATAAAGGAGTGTGTAGCACCCGTATCAAATAGAATTCGACCCATGTGCCCATGAATGAGAAACTTACCCTCGATCGCTGGTGGTGCCGGAGGAGCTGGAGGAAGCAGAGCCTCCTGAATATGGTAAACCCTTCCGTACTGCAATTGCCCCTGTTGAGGAGGAGCAACTGGATTTGGCGCTTGGGGCGGAAACTGTACATACGGCTACTGTGGGGCCCTAGTAAGATGCCCTCCAACCAACTGAGGACACGCCCTTTTATAGTGGCCAACTCCCCACACTGGAAACATTTATTCGCCGCATTATCCTGATTCCTACCTTGGTTATTTCGGAATTGCCCTGCACCTCGGCCCTGTTGGCCCCTACCTCCATTTCCACCTCTACCTCCCTATGGTTGTCGACCACCTTGACCCTGCCTGTTATTATTGTTGTTGCCACCAGCATTAAACCCACCGAAACGTTGACGCTTGGATGAATCCCCCTGCTGAGGATCCCTCTCAACCTACTTGTTCCCCGAGGATTGGGATGAAGAAGATGTTCCCCCTCCGCTCCCAACTCCTCCCTGTTTCACAGCCTGCCCCGCAACTACAACCTTCTTCTTACTTTGCACAAACAATCTATGCTCTTGATAATGAAGTAGAGCAGCATTCATCACATCACCAAAAGTCACCAGAGATGGTTTTCCCAGCAAATGTTGTTTTATTCTCCAATGTAAACCTCCCACAAACTTGGAGATCCTCTTCGCTTCTGGAGTTACCTCATCCGGTATAAAACTGGCTAACCGGGTAAACTCCTCCTCGTACTCGGCCACCGACCTCTCCCCTTGTACCAAATCCTGAAGCTTCCTCTGCATTTCCCTCTGAACTGCGGGAGGGAAATACTTTCCATCAAACAAGGCCCAAAAATTTATGATGGACATAGTATCCCTTTGTTCGGGCGTCGTCATTGACTCCCACCAATGTAAGGCCGGTCCGACCAGCTTGAAAGTAACGAGAATTTGCTTCTTCTCCTCACTACATTCCACCATCCTAAGATGGCGCTGCATATCTCTCTTCCACTGGTTCGCCTTGATAACATCCGAACCTCCCTCGAATTCCCGGGGATGTCCCTTAAGGAAAGATTCTCTCACCCGTTCCCATTGAGAAGGTCCCGTAGGAACTAGGTCTTCTTGTCCCCTTACTTGAGCTTGTGGCATATGTTGGAACACTGCAGTCATCGCGGCGTTGACAGCTTGGGCCACAATATTTGCCACTTCAGCGGCACTAATATTCCCCTGCTGCGGTGGAGGACCAAACTCATCCTCAACAACCCTATTACGTCTAGCGGGACGTCCTCTCTTCGGCGGCATCTGAGGTAAAGACGAGATAGAGTTAAAACATAATATAAGACAATCTATTTAGCAGAAGATCGCATACATAGACAGCAAAACAATCCTAACATTAAGTTCTATATCAAAGAACGCTATGGTAGAACGTGACAATTCCGCATAGATCCTAAAGACTCTAGAACCTGACGCTCTGATACCATCTGTGACAACCCGCTATCCGGAATAAAGGGTGGCCAGCCCTATACACCGATAAAATAGGAAATCATTGATAAATATCATCGTCAGCATCACAAACATTATGCAAAGTATAAGGAATAACCACTCTATATTCCAGAAAACGGGTTATCAAAAACTTTGATTTAAAAAAAGAAAACATTTTCAACAACCCATAATAGAAATAGAGGGTGGAAACCCCCACATGCGTATATAAGAAACCCAAAAGATACAAGGACCGAAGGAAACGTCGGTCAATAACAACCATACAACATACAATAAGTACCAAGTGTTACATAATAGATCCATTACACAATTATAACGGTTTGGGCAACAAGCCCGAATAAACTGAACATAACTAGAAACATAAATGGATGCGTCTACACAAAACTCCCGTGAAACCCGCACAATGTCACGGCTCCTCAAAACATAAGGAAGGAAGGGGGTCATTACTGGCGACCGTGCGGAGGAACACCTGAACGGATTATATAAATATATATACACAACAAGAAATGAAAACCGGTCAGGGCCGGGTATATGTGATCAATAGATAAATGACAGGTATGACAATGATGCACAATTAAGCAAGGACGATAGTCAAGCATGGTAACATCATATAAGGAACTAAAACTGATAGAGGACTATATAAAGTGAGATTCATATTAAAACAAAATTTAAAAGTACTTATGAGCCTTTATCTTCATTCATGATATTTCAATTTCAATCTTCTTTTCCATTCCTTATCAGGAATATAATTATCATCATGTGCTCTTTATGGCACTAATCTAAATGGCATGCTCTTTGTGGCATAAATTTGCTCTTTATGGCATTAATGTTCCATCGAGTCCAACTCGAAAATTAGAATAGTCATAAATATAAAGATAACGATTCTTAGACCGCCCGTCCGGGTTTCCCCACTGTGCGCGTCCCTAAATAACCATCATCTTCCAGGGCCTAACATAAGACAACCTGGGATCCTATCGCAAACGTCGGGAAGCGGCCATATGCCTGCGGGGTAGTCAAGACCACACCCAGAATCTCCTACCCATCGCAGAAAAATATAAAACATGCGCTCATATGGCCTAGGACTATATCCACCATGCATTCATTAGCCAGGGGGCTTCACCTATCGCACAGACTTCCCTTAAGATGGTATTTAGAGAGGTGTGTAACATCCATATTATTAATTTCCATTTCATGATTTAGTAAATTATCATTTACCTTATCAATTTCCCATTTTAATAATTGTACAAACTAAATCGGGACTATATGTATTACGTACCGTCATAACATCCTCGATAAGAAGTTCAGACTCCAATGTTATTCACAAAGCCTCTTTTAGGCCTTAATATAAACCATCAAGTCAATTCTAACTCAAGTTGAATTCTACTGTCTCCAAATTAACCTTAATATATTCTAGACCCTTATGAAACTACGAGACGAAAGTAATGCCTAAGCATTACTTTAAATTCCCCTTTGAATGAATCCTAGATGAACCCTTTCGAGTCTAGGATGTCGACCCAACTCAACTAGTACTCTAAACCCTATGTTTACTTCATTTAAGAAGGTCCCTAATCAGTAATCCTAAAGAAAAGGGGTTAAAAATGAAAAAGAAAGATTTTAAAAAGTGCAGGGCTACCGAATCGATTAGCCCCCTTGGCCGAATCGATTCGGCCAGAAAATCTGGGTTTCTGCATAACTACCGAATCGATTCGGACAATTTTCGAATCGATTCGGTTTACAAGACCTGAGCACTGGACCTAACCGAATCGATTCGCCCAGTGGGCCGAATCGATTCGGGCCTGTGATTTTGCCAAGAAATGGCTATGGAGTCTTGGACTCCATTTTCTACCCCAACTCAAATCTCTTCAAACCAAACTTATATACCAATACTAAAATAACATCAATGATACTATTGATCATCTAAAACCTCATGGATCATCTTTGAGTGAACCAAAACCCAACAATACATAAGAAAACCCTAAGTTTGATAAACTAAAATAAATACACCATTATCACAACAAATCATCTATCTCAAGAAACAAATAGCAAGTAAAAACTTTCCTTGATCCAGCAAATTTGCAGATTTCTTGGTGTAGTAGCAAGAGCCTCTCTCAATCTCCTAGTCTTTCTCTCCACTCTTCTCTTTCTCTCTTTGGTTTTGGAAGGAAATTAGGGGAAATTGGAAGACTTAGATGGTCTTAATCGTGACCTGAGACCAAATGTCCCATTTAATTAACTAGCAGTGCGATAAAATAACACGCAATAGCATAATTAAGGCACAACCAGTCAAAAATGCCCAAAACTACAAAATACAATGTGGTACAATATTTGACTATTTCGCACATTCCGGAATCAACTACAACCTCCAAATTATCATTTGGACATTTTAAAATTCAATTTAGGTTTCGGTCTCATTATTAAGCCAAATATCATTTTAAATTTGGATGATATTAGTAAGCATGACATAGCAATATTTTCCCATAATTATGATATGTATGAAACCTCATAATAAATATCAACTTCTTCTACATTGAATTAATCATTCAAATCATAACCCAACACAGGTCTCTAATTACCACACTAAGTAATTACTGTAAAATACGGTCTCATAAGCGAGGGTTATTACATAATGATAGAAAGAACACATTATCAGAACCAGAGTATTTTACTCAAATAAATATTTGTCGAGTAGAACTTTGAGCCATGATTACACTTTTCCAATATTAGATGTGGGATGTGGCTTTGTTGATTGAATCATTTGGTTTCCATGAGCTTTGAGCTATGATGATCAATGATAGAAAAAATATTTTTTAATAACTGAAAGTTTTTTAATATATATTTTGAAGCGAAAAATTGAGTCGTGGTTCATACCTTCACAATATTAGATATGGGACATGGCCTTGGTGCTGGAATCTTTAGATTTCCATTAGCTTTAAGATATGACAATCAATGATAGAAAATTAAATTTATAATAATCGAAGTATTGTCTTAAAAAAATTGATGCGCAAAATATTGATCCGTGAATGATATGTTTTCATTATTCGATTTGCGGTGCAGCCCTATTGTCTGCTTCTTTAGATCGCCGTCAATTTGGAGCTATTAGTAAAATGAAAATTAGACAAAATATTTAATAATATAAATTTGTTATATAAACATGATAAAAATTCTCTTTTTTTTTAAATTTCCTTTTAATGAAGTGATGAACTATTATCTACATTTGATGGAATATAACCTTAAGAGGGAGTTGTAATTTCTTTTTTCTGCAACTCTTTTACCCGTTTCTGCAGTACTTTAGTTCTTTTGCACTACCCTTTATATTTCTCCTTTAATTCATTTGTATATATTTTTTATCCACGCCTCGGGAGTTTAAAATATGTTGTCAGGATAACCTCAAAATATACACCTCTAACCCAACCAGAGTGCTGGGGAGTACCCAACGCCATTGTAAGGACATCAAAACTTCCTTCAATAACTAGGCTTTCATCGTCAACTTGCTCTTGTGATGCAATCTAAAATAATCATACAATAAATCCACGTTAGTCATGAAAACATAGTAAATATTTATGGGGTTTACATATGTAAAGTCACTATTTATTCAACCACTTCTTTCTGGCATCATCTAGACTAACGTATCCTTTTTTGCTCAAACAATGGTTAACCATGTACTTCTCTTGCCTTTCGCTTTGAATCTTTCCTATTCTCTGTAATTACAAACAAAATATATTAACTACATGATTCCACTTAATGTGAAATGATTTCTTGTTAGCATTACTCAACATCTACAAAAATTTAATGAAATTAGACAAACCCATGCCCAATATCACTATCACACACAACACGATTGACAATTAAAAGACCAAGAACGATCGTAGCACCACCCAAATTGACCCATGAATCAAACAATTATATCATATTAACGTGATAATTATTTACCCATTAATCTACTACCAAAATTGAAATTAGGCCACGAAGTCCATAGATGTCTGATCACAATAGCAACAATTTCAATCAATTTCTAATGTAAAAGGAAAGAACAATTCAAATTCAGAAAAAAATTGTGAACACCCGAGGTCATTACGAGTTAAATAGGTATTAATGAATAAAGAAATCTTACACATACTACTTGATACATACTTTATTTTATGAAGTAAACATTTGCCTTCACATTCAATAAGTTTTGTTTAAATAAGAAAGAAACTTACTTCAAGATCCTTAATTCATCCATCAAATCCATAAACAAAGAGAGAACCAACAACCAACACTCAATTGGTTGTCCTTCCACATTAAAGTTTCAAGTGTAAACAGAAAGAACTAGTACCTCAAACTAAAGCTGCTAAAAATGAAAATGAAAGTGAAATAAATTGAGAAATTAGGAGATAAATCAACATCAACATTATGTTAGTGATAATATTAATTCCATAGTCATTTATTTCCATTTATTTCGGATCTTCAAGGCTCTAACTTCGGGTCTAGAAATAATGCATTTTTTTCTGCCATGTACATAACTACATGAGGACGATTCATGCACTTATTTATAAGTTTATAAAAATTAGGTAGATCAGAGATTGAGTAAATTGTCTCGACCATGAGAATAATATCATAACTAGCAGACTGATGCTTCTTATCAATATCTGTGTAGGGGAGAATTTGATGGACTTCACTCCAATCTCTAGAAAAGAAACGAATTTATTCCTTAATGTTATGCTCAGTCACAACTACAACCAAAGATTAAGAATTCATTGGAATATTAGCATGTACATTCAAGATTGTGAGACAATGGAGGACCTGAGCATTAAAATCCTAGAAATGAATTACTGAAGCACCCTCAAGCTTCCAAATATCCTAGGAATACTTTTATTAATGCATATTCAACTGAAATTACTCTCCAATCAAACCAATGAAACAATATATAGTATATAAAATTTAATAATCCAATAAACATAAACAATTGATCAATAAAAAATACCTCAAATTGGAGAAACACATCTAACACGGATCTTGAATTAATGAACATCGTGTTCTTTAGCATGCTGTTGGTGCTTGAATTACATCATACATGTATTTCTGTTTTACTTTTATATTTCTATTCAAATACATATATTTATGTTCGACATTTTGAATGTGAAAGTTATTGATTGCATAGGACTATTGGAAAAGACTAATGAGAAGGTTAATAACTGGACTTCTAAGTTGATTTCATATGTGGGTAGAATTCAACTTGTGGTAGTTATTTTATATAGCATTGAAATTTGCTATTATCCCTAAAAAGGTGATTGAAGAGATAAACCAAATACTTAAAATGTTTTTATGGAATGTTGAAACTGATTGCTGAAGAGGCGTTAGGGGAGCCTTCTTTTGACAAGTTCCTTCTCGAATATGACTAGTCTCCGCCTCAACTCCCTCTCAAAAAATAGATTCACGTGGAATGTGTGAAAGGGCAATGATGGAGAGGAGTTAGAGTTTTTTTGGGGTGACCATCTATGTGTATTGTAATCGTCCAATACAATAAGTCAAAGGAGAAAAGAGCAGTCCATATGACTGTGAACAGTAGTGAAATATCAATCCATAACACTAAGGGAGCTTCATATATAAAGATATGTAATGGTATCTGCCTGTGACTAATGTAATAAAGCACATGAAATTTGAACGAGTACCCAACAATTTCAAGTAAACATGAACCCTCATCAAAGTACCATAATGATACTTCCCTAGAAATAATTTATGTATTTGACAGATAATTATAAGTTGTAACTCACTTGTATTCAGTGTAACTCACTTGTACTCAGTAGTTCCATTATTACTCGAGCATAGGTTCTATTTTAACTCAATTAATTTAAACATTAATATCATGCCCAAAACATACAATGAAATAGACGTCAAAGCTAATATGAATCTAACCCTTTACTGTTAACAGATAATACAAACTTTCCATAAGCATCTGAGAAAATAAATAAAATTATACGAGATAAACATAACACCATATTTTTGGTATTACATAATAGAAATAAAACAATGATTACACATCAAATAATAAAACACATAATATAAATATGATTATTTTAAAATATTGAGTTGTATTAAGAATTATGTGGGTGACCATCTACATGTACTATAACTGGCCATTACGATAATTCAAAGGGGAAAAGAACAATCCATATGACTATGGACAATAGTGATATATCAGTCCATAACACTAAGGGAGATTTATATTTAAAGACGAGTAATAATACCCATCTGTGACTAATGTAATAAAGCACAAGAAATTTCAACCAAAACCCAACTATTTCCAGAAAACATGAACCATCATCAAAGTTTCCTAATATTACTTCCCTATAAACAATTTTTATATTTGATAGATAATTATAAGTTATAACTCACTTGTCAATCAATACTTACATTACTTCTCGAGCATAGCTTCCATTTTAACGCAATTAATTTAAACATTACCATAAGACTTTAGAACATAATATCATTACCAAACCACACAATGAAATATGAATCAAAACTAATATGAATCTAACCCTATACTATAAAGTTAAAATCCAAACCTTCCATATTCATCTGAGCAATTAAAGAAAATGTTGTTAGATAAATAAAACACCACTTTTTTGGTATTATACTACAGAACTACAACATTGATTACGCTTCAAACAATGAAACATATAATCTAAATATAATAACCTAAATCACCCGTCCTATTTTTGAGGTTGGTTGGTTTTTGATTAGAATTAATCTTGATTGGGAAATACTGAGACGTAATAAGAATTATCAAAATGATTTTCTATGTGGAATGATTCAACACAAGTCGTTTTTGCCGAATGATTATAGTAGTGATTTGTATGATATGATATGATATGATATGATATATATATATATATATATATATATATATATATATATATATATATATATATATATATATATAGTTATAGTTATTTGTATATCTTATAATGTTGTGAAAGCTTTTCTTTAACGAAGGAATTTTCAGCTAATTGATTAATGATTGGTGCATACTTCTTTGGTGGACGTTTAAGAATCACTTGTCTATCTTCAAATCTTCGAATCCATGATGTGCAAAGTTTGAATTTAAATTTCGACCAATTCTTAGACATCGTAAATAACTCTTCACTTTTGCTGATAGGATCGATATAAAACTTGACCTAAAGATAAGTAAATTAAACCCTAGTTAAAATGCAACTAAATCTAAACAAGCTACATATTTGTCAAATATGAACAATTGATAATTAATCAATATTTACCTGTATTGCACTCGATAACTTCTTTTTATTTGTATTTGAAACCTTATCCCTTTTTCTATAATTGATTGGAACAATGGACATAACTAATAATCCGCAATAACTCCTTAATTTTATTTTACAAACAACTGCCTAGTCTTATTTGTTGAACAAAACCCTTACTCTTTCTTCGGTAGTTTGAAGTTTGATGCACTATTTGAGCTTTTTCGGACCTCTACCCTTACAATTATCATAATTTTCTTAAATATCTTCATTTTCATAAATCACGTTACAAGCATTATTTGAGTCTGCATGATGTTGATTTTGTTCATTTTTCAGATCCATATAAGAGCCAAAATATTGAATTATAAACCAAGAAAAGGTAAGATGTTTTGATTCATTTTAGTTGTTTAGGAATTCCTTTTCATCTTTGTTCTTTCATTCTCATACTAATTTTATTTGGGGGGGAGGGGAGAGGAATATGATTTCATTGGGGCATATATGCTTCCTTTTACCAACATGAAGAGGTTAAGCATGACTGAGATGAAACTAAGATACAAACAGGGAGAGATGATAAAAATAATACCTAACCAAAAATATCATAAATGAACTCAAGTATTGTTTGGATTCTAGAACAAAAATTCAATCTGAAGAAACTAAAAGATCATATATGGAACCTAAAGATTTCAACTTCAGAGAATAACATGAATCGACTTAACTAATTGGTAAGTAATTAAATGGACAAGCATGTACAATAGATGGAAAATTCAATAACTAGTAAGCACTAAGAAATCAGAATGAAATATAGTGAATTGAAATAATGATAAAAAATTTATGCACTTCCAATTAATGTCCGACACAAGAAACACAAAACAAAATATGAAATATATTTCCTAGTAACATCAAATTAAATAGAAGACTTCCAATTTACATAAAATGATAAATATTTAACAAGATGATATTTAATTGTCAATCCAAGTCCCTTACAATATTCGCGTGCATAATTTGATGAACTTTCATCAATGACATCGAAAGATTCAACATTGTGAAAAATACTAATATGACCTTTTAGGAGATAATAGTGCAATGGACCATTTATTATCCAATTGATCAGCAATAAAAAGGACTTGCTTGGCCTGAGAAGCCAAGATAAAAGAGTCGGATTGTGACTAATTTTACTAAGTTCGACCAAAGTGAATCCGATTTCTTTTATCCTAATGCTAATTTTTCTCTCAACCCAATCGAACATAAATATTGGAATCTTAAATGTAAAAGTGCATAGCATCCATATCTCTTTAATCACACCGTAAAAAACCATATCTTTAACAACTCGTTTACAATCCTTCATGCAACAACTTGCATCATTTTGGATATTATGCTCAATCCACTATTCTGGTTAACTCGAACATCACCCCCACCCTTCATTTGATAACGACATTTGTTAATGGCATAACCATGATATTTTAATACATCTCGATGTGGTCTTGAGCCAACGACTTTAAAGTGTCTGAGATATTTGTATTTGGGACATGTTTCTCAACTTCAACCTAGTATGTTAAGAATAGTATTTTAAGAAGGTTAGTAAAAATAAATTATGATATCAAAATACATGTACGCTTTCAGAATGCATACCCTTCCGCGCAACCATTGAATAAAGGTGTGTTTATGCTCCTCTTCTAACTATTTTTTACCTTTCTCTTTGCAAATGTGAATTTTCATCAAGTACTTCTCATGCTCCCTACATCCAGTTATTAATGAGTAATATTTCATATTTAGGAAAGTAAAATCGTATGGATAATGTTTTATTTTAGTATAACTACTCAATATAAGTTTGAACATCATTAGTGTTATGTAACACATAGAGATGTGCTTGGTTCAACAACAGACGATCGACTTCAACGATATCATCACCCCTAAAGGTCTGTCATCATCTACATTAGAAAGACTTCAAATCGTGTCAAACCAAGATAAAAATTGTGAACAAAATTCGATTCATTCTTCACCTATATAACATTTGGCAATGCACGCTTGTGGACGTTTTATGTTTCTTATATAATCTTTCAAAACTTCCATATACCTGAAAATCACTAAATAGAAAACAACAATCATGATGTATATTTGATTATAATGGAAAATTTTAACATAATCAACTCTCAATTGGGTACATCCATAAGAAAAACTAGACCACAAACTTTGGCCTCTCTCACAAGAATCACCATTAGATGTATTACGATGTCAAAGAATGATGGTGGAAAGTATTTCTTTAACTAGCACATTGTGACCACAAGATCCTTCTGAATTTCCTTTGCTTTCTTCACATCCATGACTTTTTCATAAAGAACATTGAAAAATAAGCATACTTTGAGAAGGACATATCTCTCATGTTTTGGTAATACACCTCGTATAGCAACATGAATCAATTATTGCATTAGAATATGATGGTCATGGGATTTGAGGCCATATAATTTTAAATATTCCATAGAGACAAGACTTTTGAAATTCGAAGAGTGTCCTTATGGTACCTTAAGATCACGTAATGCTTCACACATCAATATTTTTCCTCTTTCGATAATGTATAAACTGCTGGAGGCAGGTAAGTCCCTTTCTCGTTAACTTGTGGTGTTAACTCCTTCCTTAAAACCATTTCTACGAGATCATTACGAATCTTCACACCATCTTTTATTTTTCCCAAAATGTTAAGCAAAGTACCAATTATACACTCATAAAACTTATTTTCAATATGCGTTACATCCTAGTTACATATTATAGGAAAATGTTTCCAATATTCAAGATTAAAAAATATTATCTTCTTCTTCCAAAATGTAGCATCTTCATTTTTTACACTTATTTCTCTTCTTCATTATCGATTTGTTCTAATAACATTATTCTTTCTCCAAGAGACCTTTATCCCCTTAACCTTCACTAATATTTGTTCCCCACTCTAAGGTTCAGGTGGTGACCCGAATACTTTCTCACCATTAAAAGATTTTTTTTAAAATTTCAAAATGAATGGTTCAGTGGAAGATACCTTTTATGTACCAGATACATACATTTACCATAATTTCCCAATCTATGAGAATATGTCTTTTCATTACATATTGGAAAAGTATAATATCCCCTTGTAGTAGAACCGAACAAATTCTAATATTCAGGGAAATCATTAATTGTCCATAACGAAAGAGCCCTTAGTGTAAAATATTCATATCGGTATGCATCATAAGACCTCATTCCTTCCTCCTATAATGTTTTCAGATCCTTAATTAGTTATTCTCAGTAAACATTAATTCCATTTCCAATCTTTTTGAGGCCAGATTTCAATAGCGTTAATTGAGTATACTTTCTTTTCATACATAACTCCGTTGAAAGGTTGTAAGTATTCAGCATAACTAACCAATAACAATAGCTAGTTCTGAGGAATTATGTGTATTAATTCCATCTATTAAGATAGCTAATAGATGTTTTCTTGATTCCTTTGCAAACTCGAGCCACTTCTCATCTAGTAGCTTGTAATACCCCACATTTTTATCGATATTTATTTATGGGATTAATTAAATTAAATGTGAATTAATTGAGAAATAATCTGGATAAAATACTAACGAGATGTGAGTTGGTATTTGATTATAATGTGTATATATGGCAATATATGAATATTGAAAATATTGAATTTGTCATGGGATAGAAATACGGCAATTTGGGAAATTTAGTTAGGACGCGCGTGACAGTCGCGTCAGGAATGTAATTATTTAAATTAAAAAGTGAATTTTATTTTTATGAACCGTATGGTCATTTTGAGTGCGCCAACGAGTCCGGAAGGGTCTAAATAGTCAGAAAACACTAGTCGGGGGTTGAGTTTGGGTCCCGGGGCATTTTCGGGCCATACCGGCAACTTAAAAGGGTATTTTGGTAATTTTGAAATTTTGGGAATAATAACCAACAAATTTTGGGACTTAATATTAGGTTATTTTGTAACCCACTAAGCCATTACCAGCACTTAACCAACTAAAGGGCTACGGGAGTTATAGGAAGAAGTGGGAGAGAAGTTAGAAGAGGTTCCCATAGAGAAAACCACCATCTTTAACCTTGGGAGGAAATCCATAGAGAAAGGGGAGAATCAACCCATTCACCAACACCAAATTAAGAGAACTATCTAAGGCAAGTGGTTTAATTACGTTAATTTCAAGAGAATGCTTCTTCCATGCTTAGAAATTGATATAATTGCATTGTATTGGGAGACTTGTAAAAACCCATGTAATTTGGAGTTATAAATTCAGATTATGATATAGGTTTGCATGTCGAATTGTTGTTGGGTGATTGAACTAAAAGAATTACTACTTTTTATGTTACAAAAACGGATTTATTTATGCAAATTGAAGACTTTAAATTTCTAGGGTTCATGTTCATAAGGTTTGGGAAAAATTGGGGAGATTTGATGATTAGATGAGGTTTAGGATGATTTGATCCCATATATATGTTAATATACGACCTAAGTATGTTTAAGAATGATTAGAAACCTTGAAATACTGTAGGAATGATGTTTAGATGAGATTAGAGGTGAAGAAAATTGGGAAAAACGAGATAGGAAAATTCTGGGCTCGAAACTGTCACCTCGTTAGAAGGCCTGCCCAGGTCGTTCGAACGAGCTCGTTCGAATGAGCTTCTAACGAGTTGACAGTTTGACTTCTAACGAGAGGGATGTTCTTTCGATGCCTTTCATTCAAACGAGATCTCGTTAGATGCCCACTTCGTTCGAACGAACTCTCGTTCGAACGAGGTCGTTCGAACGAGACTTCTAACGAGTTGACAAATTTACCTTTTTGGCCTGGTTTGATTTCTAGTGTCCCGTAACCTTGTTTAATTGTAGAGATAACATTACCTTGATGACTAATTGATATAGTTGGTATATTCGGGATATATTGGGGAGTAAAATGTTATAGAATGATTTGAACCAAATGGTAATTGTGGGTTAGGACGCGAATAACTAATCACGACGTGAGGATAATGGATAATATGTATATATAAACCGGGCGCACGTGTATTGGTATAAGAATGAGAAGTATACCAATAATAAATTATGGTAATTACTAAGATGGGTGCAGGCTTAGTATATGTATATAATTTTATGTGTATGACATACCTACCATACTTGCTATCATGGGAGGTTTACGTTCGCTTAGGCCCATCTAATCCTTGTGTGCCCGGAGTTAGATTGGTAACTTAAGAACATAATGCTAGAATGAATTATTTGTGAGTTAATAAGTCAGCTGACTATGAAGCGTAGGTATGTACGTGACCCATGGATATGTTGAATTATGTTCGCCTCCATTTTTGTGTGTTGTGCTTATTCTAACAATTCCTGAGCGATTCGGAATTTGTAATCCTTATGTATGTGATGTACCGGGATGGATAGCAGAGTATGTGTGCACCGCAGCTTAGCCTCGGGGTGCTTGTATTGTATATTTATAATGTGAATGATACACGGTTAAATGAACAAACTTGTCATGTTTAATTATGAGAATAATTTATAGTAACTCCTTGAGAAGATAAATAAGGGGATAACCTCCAGTAAATGGTTATGCTAATAATTGAGAATCCGAGTTTAAGTAAAGCTATCTATTCAAGTGATAACATTGGGAATTCATATTGTGAATCGAGGAGATGGGTTAGAACTTATGTCGGTTTGGTTAGATATAAAGACCACTTAGATGGGTACGGTACGTTAGGAGTGCACTATTGGTCGAGAGGTGAGTACTTCATGTGAGGGCACGTCCTAACATGTATTTTGCATTCATTGTTTTAATGTTATTAAAGCACTTGTTGTTTTTAAAATACTCTCCACTTTTGGGCTCTGACCCGTTTGCTTTCAAATCAACTTTTTTTAAAAACCATTTTAGGTGCCCAGCCATAAGGACACCATGCATAGGAATTCTATTCAGGTGACGAGCTGTAGCTATTGTGGAAGTTACAGGGCCTTGACAGTAGACGCCTCCTTTTCTTGTCTTGATTCCATATTCAGTTTCATCATTTGTAGGGCATGTCGCCCATTTTTTTTAGAGACACTTTACATTTCAGTTATTCAGACTTTGGTTTGTAATTAATTCAGGGTGGAGACTTGTTTTATTTATTTCCATATTGGGATTGTTGTGAGGAGTTTTCCTCCGGACTTATTATCTGTTGGTTACTTTATTGAGACTTTACTGTATATGGTGATGCTATTATTTTACATTTCATTTATCGCATGTTAATTAGATTTAATCTAAATTTTGACAACTTACTTTTTAAATACTAGGTGGTTAGTAATCATTAAAATGTTTTCGACAGTGATGCTATTAACTGAACCAACTTGGCATTTTTTATTGATTTAATAAAGGAGTAGCTACCCGGTATTTAATTAGTCGGGGTGTCATAGGTCGTATCAGAGCATCAGGTTCTAGTGTCCTTTAGGATCTGTATGGCTCATTATGTTTCCGCTGAGCTTTCTTTGATGTAGAGCCCTATATTTTAGGACTGTTGTATTCTTTTGTGTATGCTTTGCTCTTCAGCTATTATAAGTTTATAACTGCGAACTTATAGACTTTACTCTCATTTCAGATGCCTGCACGACGTGCGCAGCGAGTTCCTAGGGATGCACAGCCAGCACCATTATAGGGCACCATGAATGCCGCCGAGGTTGCAACTATTGTAGCCCAACCGGTAAATGCCGCCCTAGCTGTTGTACAGCAGGAACCACCCCAGGTGCCAGTAGTCGCGCGAGTTCAGGCACATGCATTCGTGTCTGCTTGGGAACGCATTCGTGATGCTTTTCAGAAATCACACCCACCGGAGTTCGCAGTTAGCTCCGATGTTGTGGTATCTAGTCAGTGGAGGAAAGATATTAAGAGGCACTTGAGGATGTATGAGTGCACCTATGTTCAGAGGCAGATACTAGCTACTTTCAAGCTAGTGGGATCTGCACTGCAGTGGTGGGAGTCTATTACCACCGTGGAGGAGAGAGATACTCTCACGATACAGGAGTTTTGGGTCCGGTTCGATCGCAAATATTTTCCGTCAGCTATTCACACGGAAATGAGAAGGAAGTTGATAAACCTTAGACAGGAGGGAAGGACTGTGGCTGAGTATGAGGCCGAATTCACAAATTTGTTGAATATTGTCCCGGATGAGATACCGATAGAAGAGAAAAAGATTCAGAAGTTTATAGATGGATTGACTTGGAGGATCCGTCAGCACTTGTTGTGAAATCAATCGTTGGCCACTTACTCTGATGTGGTTAACGCTGCACTGCTCCATTGCCAGGACCACCGCTTTCACTTGACAGAGGGGAAGCGATCAAGAGAGTCCAGCCATCAGGGCAGGACAGGGGGAAATGGGGCCAGCGGGGAACAATCAGCTCAGGGTCAGGGTTCCGAGCAGGGGGATTCTAAGAGATTCCGATCAGGGGGTTTCAGGAACGGTCAGGGAGGATTTCGAAATGGCCAATAGGGTTCGAATGGACATCAGGTCCAGCAGGGTCAAAATGGTCAACAACAACAGTTTCACCAGGGCCAGCAAGGCCAGGGCAGAAATGGTAATGGTCACCAGGGTCGTGGTCACCAGGGACAGTGAGGGGGAAACTTCCTTGGGAAGTGTTTCATTTGTGGTAAGATTGGACACAAATGTCAGGAGTGTCCTGATAAGGGCAAGGCCCCACAGCAGCAGCAACAGGGTGCTCGACACGAGCAACAGAGGCCTAGGTTTCCCGCTGCCCTCCCAGCACCACAGATGGCAGCATTACCACCCATTCCAGCAGTCCCAGTTCAGCAGGGATAGCTTCAGTATGGGAGAGTGTATCAGCTTCAGTAGGTCGCAGCACCACAGATTCCACCGGCCATTCAGGGTATGTTCTCTATTCAGGGGACTATGGGGCGCATTTTATTTGACACGGGGGCTACACACTGTTAATTGCTATGAGATTTGCACGCACCATTGGGTTGTTAGACACCGCTGAGAGTACGGTTACTTATGTAGATTCACCGTTGAGTAGGGGTTCCGTGATTTCCCTTATTTGTAGAGGTGTGGGTATAGAGATCGGGAGGTTTACTTTACCCGCTGATATGTTAGTGTTAGAGATGACCGAGTATGATGCCATTATTGGTATGGATTGGCTAGTTACGTACCGAGCCATGATTGATTGTTTTAGTAGGAGTATTATCTTTGCCATTCCAGAGCAGGAGATGTTTTTAGTGGCGATGCCTCACCCTGAGGGAGGATCGTTCATTCATTTGTACTACATAGAGGAGGAGACCTCTAAGGAAGTGGTGATACCACTTGATTCGATACCCGTTGTTAGTGAATTCGCCGATGTATTTCAGGATATACCTGGACTACCTCCGAGTAGGGAGATAGATTTTGTGATTGATTTGACGTCAGGCACTCGGCCTATTTCCCGCGCACCTTACCGTATGGCTCCAGCTGAGATGAGAGAGTTACGGGATCAGATTGAGCAGTTATTGGGTCAAGGGTTTATACGGAGGAGTACTTCGCCGTGGGGTGCCCTTGTGTTATTTCTAAAGAAGAGGGATGGATCGTTGAGATTGTGTGTGGATTACCAGGAGTTGAATAAGGTCACGATACGGAATAAGTATCCGTTGCCCCAAATTGATGACTTATTCGACCAGCTGAGGGGAGCTTTTTTGTTCTCAAAGATTGATTTGTGATCGGGATACCATCAGTTGCGTATCAGGGAAGAGGACATCTCGAAGACTGATTTCTTAACGAGATATGGTTCCTACGAGTTTCGGGTTATGCCTTTTGGCTTGACCAACGCTCCAGCTGTGTTTATGGACTTGATGAATAGGGTGTTCAGAGAGTTCCTGGACCAGTTCGCGATTGTCTTCATTGATGACATTCTAGTTTACTCCCAGATAGAGGAAGAGCACGCCGAGCATTTGAGGCAGGTTTTGCAGACGCTACGTCAGAACGAGTTGTATGCAAAGTATGAGAAGTGTGGGTTTTAGCTGAAGGAGGTTCAATTTTTGGGGCATATTATTTCCGACCGGGGGATATCTGTTGATCCGGGGAAGGTATCCGCGGGGATGGAGTGGGGACAGCCCACGACACCGACTGAGATCCATAATTTCTTAGGCTTAGCGGGATACTACAGGAGGTTTATTCGGGGTTTCTCCAAGATAGCGGGTCCCATGACAGATCTGACTCGTAAGGGTGTGCCATTCATCTGGAGTGATGCCTGTCAGTTGGCATTCGATGAGTTGAAGGACAAATTGACAAATTGACCTAAGCTTAAGCCTCACGAGAAGAATTACCCCACCCATGACTTGGAGTTAGCGGCAGTGGTATTTTCCCTTCGGATTTGGAGACATTATCTTTTGGGGGAGAAGTTTCGATTGCTCACAGACCACAAGTCCCTACAGTACCTGTTCACGCAGAAGGAGTTGAATATGCTGAAATAGCGTTGCCAAAGCCGTTTATTGAAAATAAACTATTTAAGAAACTCCAAAAGTTTGTTGAAGAAACTCTTTACTTAAATCAAAATGATTTTCAACAGAAGATGTGTTAACAAAAATTATGTACGAGATATGATCAAGATTTGATAACAAATTTTAGTAAACAGTTTAAAATGTTTTAAACTCAGCACACATCAGAATGGGATGAGAAGATGTGGAAATATTAATACTCAGGATTTTTAACGTGGTAAAACCTCAACCTTGAGGAAACATCAACGACTCCCTCTACGGAGTAAAACAAAAAAAAAAATCACTAAAACAAATATGTGAGTTACAATCTATTTAACTAACATGCACACAATAACAAGTCTATACAAGTTCAGGATTATACCCTCTGGCGTCCTTTAACTTTTCTGCAGATCTTGATTGTTGATGTAGTCTTCTCAGGTTGTCAACTCTTCCTTTGTTTCAGCAGTATACGTCGACTTATGTTCACCAAATCTTATAGCCAACACTTTCAGTGTTTGTAGTGTGAAGATGTTTGTGAATAGTGTTCTATATCACATGCATGAACTCACACACACTTATATATACAAACAGTCCTAAAAAAATTACATTTAAAGTCTATATGCAGTGAGTTTGTTATTTTTCTTTCTTACAAAATCAAAAACCTTTTGACCTTTCAATATAACCCAGATTCCACGGAGATCTTGCTTAAGAAATCAGTCAAGACCTTTTTCAATCTATTTTGAAAATATTTAGGAGATTGAAAACCCTCCAAGTGCGAATCCAACTAGGTCAGGTTAAGTTTTGTAAAAACAGAAACAGAAAAACATCTATTGTTGATTTTGAAGTAAGAAAATGTTTTAACAGAAAACAATCAACAACGAACTTCTCAAGATGAGAAATAAAATGCAACTAAGTGTGTTGTGACATGAAAAACTTCAGATCTATGATTTCTATTGAAATAGAAACAAGATCTGAGTAAGTGTCTAAGTTGGAAATAAGATTTTATGAACAAAAGGTTACAGCAACCTAGAAATCACTCAACTCGAACTCTCATAAACTCAAGAAACACTAAGGATGGTATTTATTTGGTTATGGTGTTTTTGGAAAGGTAAGTGGTTTAGGTTTGGAGAATATTTGATGAAGTTAGGGTTTCTAACTTGGCTCTCTGGTTTCTCTCTCTCTCTTCTCTCTTCTCTCTCTGAGACTTTTCAAAATGGAAAAAGCTTTCGAAGGCTGAGATGAGAGGCCTTTAAATAGGAAGAGGAGAAGGTTCCAGACTAACGTTCAAAAACAACGGCTGAGATTGAGTCAAGATTCTTTGACTTCAATCCAAGGGCTCAAAACAGGCGGTGGATTAAACAGGCTGTGATTGGCTTAAAGGTTTACACGGGGATTCACTCAGGCGACATGCAGGCCATTGATAAGGGTTGATCCAAGGGCTGAAAACATGCGAAGTTTTGTCTCTATAAAGAAACACAACTCTGGCCAATCACAGAGCAGCAAGTGTTGGCCATAGAACGAATGCAAATGCGCGTCCCAAACTAATTACAAAGCCAACCCTGGAGTCTCTGGCGCTTTCGGTTTCTACCCAAAGTAACTTAAGGCCAAAAATCACAACAATACATATTTAGATATAAACCCCAAGACTTTTTAAATCAACTTTTAATTTAATAAAACCTTATTTAAAAGATGTTTATAATTCCCAAAAAATTAATCAAAATCAAATTGAGGGATTAAAACACACTCACCACATTAATACACATAAAGGTGCAATATGATATGCAAGAATTAAGTTCTAAGTGTGTGAGTGATGGCTATAGTCTCAGGATCATTACAAGATGAAAAAGAGAAGAAGCAAACCAATCTCTGAGGCTCTTTGGTTTCTAGGATGGACACAATTTTTGTCACTATTTCCAAACTAGATGACCTCTTATACAGTCTAGACTCAAATGAGTCAAAAGCATAAGGGCTTCAATCTCCCCCTTCGGAAATATGAGACAAAATCTCCTTTGAGTCATCTAGAACTCGTAGGGCGACAACAAATAAGAAAAACCTATTTCTATAAAAGTTCTATCTACCCAAATCCTAGAAAGCAAAAATTACATAACTCAACTATATACAGTTTAACATCCTATTATTACAATAGAGAATGACTGTACAAGAAGAATACCTGCAAAGAATTACTAAGATCAAGCTGTTTAGTATATGCAGAGATAGACTCAAATTTCTCCCCCATTTTGTCTCAAATGGACAAAGGGAAGGAACTTGGAAAAATATAACATGTATTTACTCAACACAAATCATACCAATAGATTTACGTAAAGAAATGAATCTATTATAATCAAGAGGTTTGGTAAACAAATCTGCAAGTTGTAGATCAGTAGGAAGATAATTGATTTCTAATTCCTTGGTTTCAACTAATTCACGAATAAAGTGATGTCTTATTTTAATGTGCTTAGTTCGCGAGTGTTGAACTGGGTTCTTAGAAATATTAATCGCGCTTTGATTATCACAATAGAGATGAAGTGTGGGTTCTAAAATACCATAATCACTTAGAATTTGTTTAAGCCACAATAATTGGGCATAATAGCTACCAGCGGCTATGTATTCAGATTCAACAGTCGAGAGAGATGTGCAGTTATGTTTGTTACTACTCCATCCTACCAAGTTATTACCAATATAACAACATGCGCCCTAAGTTCTTTTACTATCATCAGTACAACCAGCCCAATCAGCATCTGTGTACCCAATAATAGTGCTCGGTGTGTCATTCGTGTACCAAATTCCTAAATTTAGAGTGCCTTTAACATATTTAATTATCCGTTTAATAGAGTTTAAATGGCTCTCTTTGGGGTTGTTTTGATAGCGCGCACAAACACACACAGCATACATGATATCAGGACGCTAGGCAGTCAGATAGATTAATGTGCCAATCATACTACGATATAAAGTAGGATCTACAGATTTTCCATTTTCATCTTTTGACAATTTTTCTGTAGTACTCATAGGCGTTTTAGCACTTTTAACACTCTCGAGGCCAAATTTCTTAACTATCTCTAATGCGTACTTAGTCTGCGAAAGAAACAATCCATCTAGTTGTTGTTTGACTTGGAGGCCTAGGAAGAACTGTAACTTCCCCATAAGGGACATCTGAAATTCCTTACTCATAATTTCAGTAAAAGATTTTACTTCTGAGGTAGAAGTAGATCCAAATATGATATCGTCTACATAGATCTGAGCGATAGTAATGTGTTTGTCAAAATGTTTGACAAATAAGGTTTGGTCATTTCCACCTCTTTTGAAACCTTTATCCAGTAGAAAACTGGACAGGCGCTCATACCAAGCTCTAGGAGCTTGCTTAAGACCATATAAAGCCTTTTTCAACCGAAATACATGATTAGGATAATTAGGGTCAATGAACCCTTTAGGTTGTTCTACATAGGTTTCCTCGGCAAGTATTCCATTAAGGAACGCAGATTTAACATCCATTTGATATAATGTAAAATGCATGTGACAAGCTATAGCAAGAAGCAGACGAACTGATTCTAAACGAGTAACAGGAGCAAACGTCTCATTAAAATCAATTCCTTCTATTTGGGAATAACCTTGAGCAACTAGTCTAGCTTTATTTCTAATTATCATCCCATTTTCATCAGTTTTATTTTTGAAAATCCAACGAGTACCAATAACCTTTTTGTGATCAGGACGTGGAACAAGATACCATACATCATGAATGACAAATTGTAAAAGTTCATCCTGCATAGCAGAAATCCAGTGAGGGTCATTCAATGCCTCATTTACATTCTTTGGTTCCACAAGAGAAACAAAGCATGCATAAAGAGCATAATTTCTAAGGTGGGATCTTGTACGTACTGGCTCACTAGGGTTACCAACTACGTTGTTTATGGGATGATCTTTAGAAACCCAGTTAGGTACTTCAGGTGACTCAATAGGTAAGGAATTATCTATTTTAGAAGAGTCATTTTCTAAAATATTTGACGATTCTTCTTCTATAGTTAATTCACTAGTCTTGCTTTCTACAGTAGTGTCACTAACAATTACATTTATGGATTCCATTAAGGTTTTAGTGCTAAGATTATATACCCGATAAGATCTACTGTTAGGTGAATATCCTAAGAATATGGCTTTATCTCCCATACTCTCAAATTTAGATAAGTGTTCCCTATCTTTGCACACATAGCAGGTACTACCAAAGGTTCTAAGGTACTTAAGATTAGGCTTTTTATTGTACCAAAGTTCATAAGAAGTTTGTTTGGAATTTTTTCTAAGATAGACCCTATTAATAAGATGGCAAGCTGTACGAATAGATTCTACCCAAAAATACTTAGGTAAGTTCTTGGCATGGAGCATGACACGTGCCATCTCTTGAAGAGTTCGATTCTTTCTCTCAGCTATACCATTTTGTTGAGGGGTCTTAGGAGCACTGAACTCATGTTTGTAACCATTATAGTCACAATATTCTATAATACCAGTATCTTTGAATTCACCCCCTCTATCACTTCGGATTCTATTCACTTGAGTGTCTTTCTCATTCTCAATCCGTAAAAGAATCTTTAAAAAAGTTTGAAAAGTATTGGATTTCTGTTTTAAGAAAGCTACCCAAGTGAATCTGGTGAAGTCATCTACCATAACTAAGATATAACTGTGTCCACAAAGACTAACAGTTTGAGAAGGACCCATTAGGTCCATATGGATGAGTTCTAAGGGATTACAGGTAAGGATATCTTTAACCCGTTTGTGAGGTGCTTTAACAATTTTTCCTTCTTGACAGGGACCACAGACAATGTTATGAATGGGTTTAATTTTTGGAAGTCCCCTAACTATTTGTTGAGAGGACAATTTACTTAAATTTTCGTAATTAATGTGGCCCATTCTGTTATGCCATATCTCATTGTCATCCATTCTGGCAACATTACAGATTTCAGAACTAGACATGACAGTATAACAATTGTCAGGAGTCCTGAATCCTGTAATTAAGCATTCTCCCTTTTCATTTAAAATCTTGCAATTGTTCTTTGAAAAGGTAACAGTATAGTTTGAGTCACAAAATTGCGAAATGCTAAGTAAATTAGCCTTAAGACCTTTAACTAAGAGAACATTTTCAAGAACAGGAAGTCCTTTTTCTTTAAGAGTTCCTTTGCCTATGATCTGGGATGATACTCCATCACCAAAGACAACTTTTCCTCCATCAAAGATGGTTTTATTTAAAAGTTTTGTATCATCACCTGTCATATACTTGGAACATCCAGAATCCAAATACCAACCAGAAGATGTAAGTTCAGCTTTTAAGGCAGCAATAACAATATTACACTTCATCTGGGGTACTAGATCATCTTTTCTAACCCAAATTTCTCTGGTTTTCTGTTTGCGCTTGTTTGCTCTCACTTGGTAAAATTTGCTAGCCTTAGATTTTTGTTGAAAAACATTTTGCGCATGATTTTGAGTAAAAGTAAACACCTGAGCATTTGATTTAGAAAAGTTTCTGGGATTCCTTCTAGTGAATGTCCTTTTAGGTTTAGTCTTTCTATTCCTATAGTTGGAGTTTTTGTCTGGTGGCCTGGGAAGGACATAGTTGTTACGACTCCTAGAATAGTTAATGTTTTGATACATGGAAGTATTGTAGATAGGCTTAATCAGTCTCCTATCATAGCAATCATCGAAAGAATGTTCGTATATATCACAATAGGAGCAATAAAGATTGCTCAGAATGGGGTTTACCTTAGGAAAGTCTCTAAACAAAGGTTTTAAGAAATTTTGAGGCTGAATTTTATTCCTAGGTAGCACAGATTTGAAAGCAAGTTCACTTTTCCTAATTGGGGGGCAGACATATTTTCCCTTTGGTAAACTTTCATGCTTAGAGCAACTTGCATCTCCAGTGTTAGTGTTTTGATGATCAAACTCAGTTTTAAGTGAATGAAAGTCTGGACATGTTTCAATAGGTCTTTTGCCTCCTGACACAAATTTGATAGGTTCAACATGTTTTGTTTGTGTCTTCAAATTGGGGCAAAACCCTATGCCAGTTCGATCATCAAAATTGGTTTTGGAGTCGACAACGAATTCCTCAAAACATTTAGAGTTGTTTTCAAATTTTGTAAATTTTTTTAACACAGTTGCTGTCTTTTCTTTGGTTTGTTCCAATTCTAATAATGTCCCTTTGTATTTTTTCTCCAGAATTTCATTAGCTTCAGTCAAAGTTTTCAGTTTTTCATCAAACACTTTGATATCACTTTCATGAGTCATGCATTGAGTAGTATACTCTTCAGCATTTAGTTTTACCATCAGACTTAGATCCTCTAACTTTTTGGTAAGATCTTTCACAATCTTTTCTAGTCTAGTGCTTTTCTTAAGAGTTTTGGCATATAGAGTGTGAATGTCTGGGAGATCTTCATTGTCTGAGTCACTAAGTGAGGTGTGTGAAGTGACCCCTAAGGTTTCATTTCTTAAACTCACGCACCCATTGACATCACCAGTATCGATTCCCCTTTGACTCACACACCCCGAGGAAGAAGTATTAAAGTTCTCAGTAAGTAAAGCATCTAAACCAGTTAAAGTATGATTCAAGGCAACAGAACTAGAATTACTAGGCTCATCCTCACTATCAAGCATAGGCATATCATCATTATATATGATTTTGGTAAAGAAGGATAAACAAGGATCAAAACCATCTGATGTCTCAGGTTCCTCATTTTCAGAGTCACTTGAGTCAACCCATGTTTTGCAGATGTTGGCTCTAGAGTGTGTGTTTTGGGTATTTAAATTAACTCTACAGTATTGAGAAATGTGTCCTAGTTTACCACATCTATAGCATTCAGTCTTCTTGAGGTCTCTGTGAGGTCTTGTGTTGTCCTTGTTCTGTTTGTCATGATGTTTCTCATGAGACTTGTGATTTGAAGGAGTTGGATAATTAGACTTGCCCTGTCTATTTACAATACTGTTTCTAAATTTAACAGTTTTCTTAAATTGTTTTGACATTAGGGAAATCTGATTATCTAGACTTTCTAAGTCACAGTCCTCATCAGAATCATTACTAGGAGTGTTTAACTCAGTCTTAGTCATCTTAGAAGTAAAGCTAAGATTGGAATTGGTATGTTTCCTATGAGTGTGAGTCAATTGTTTCTTAAACTCCAACTCCATTTCCACAGTTCTTAATTTACTACTGAGTAATTCAGGAGTGAGATTTATATCACACATTTCCTCAATAGCATATCTTTTATTGCCAAATTTTTGTGGTAATGATCTCAGAATTTTAGACACAATTTCTTGTCTATCATAAGTTATACCATTAGCATGCAGTTTAGTGACAATATCAATTAGGTTCATATAGAAGTCATTAAAAGACTCAGATTCAGACATGATTAAAGAATTATATTGTTAAATTAACATCTGAGTTTTAGCAGCCTTAACCCTAGAGTCTCCTTCATGGGCAGTAATCAGGGTATCCCATGCTTCCTTAGAAGTGGTACAAGATGAGATTCTCTTGAACTCATGTTCATTTATAGACATAAATATAGCATTCTTTCCTTTATTATTATTGCGAGAAACTTGTTTCTCTTCTTGAGTAAACTCACTTAATATTTTCTTAACCCTCTCAGTGCTTCCTTAAGTGGATGGTTTAGTAGGATAAAAGTATCCATTTTCAATAATGTCCCAGACATCATCTCCCAAAGTTCCTTGAATAAAAGCAATCATCCTTACTTTCTAGTAAGAAAAATTGGTTCCATCAAAGACTGGAGGTCTGGTCAGATTACTATATCTTTCATTTTTCTCGTCCATGATTGATTTTGAGAAAACAGTATCAGAAACTCAGGATCTTTTTGAAAAAAGTTCACCAAAAGCTCTGATACCAATTGAAATAGCGTTGCCAAAGCCGTTTATTGAAAATAAACTATTTAATAAAATCCGAAAGTTTGTTGAAGAAACTCTTTACTTAAATCAAAATGATTTTGAACACAAGATGTGTTAACAAAAATTATGTACGAGATATGATCAACATTTGATAACAAGTTTTAGTAAACAGTTTAAAATGTTTTAAACTCAGCACACATCAGAATGGGATGAGAAGATGTAGAAATATTAATACTCAGTATTTTTAACGTGGTAAAACCTCAACCTTGAGGAAACATGCACGACTCCCTCTACGGAGTAAAACAAAAAAAATCACTAAAACAAATATGTGAGTTACAATCTATTTAACTAACATGCACACGATAACAAGTTTATACAAGTTCAGGAATATACCCTCTGGCGTCCTTTAAGTTTTCTGCAGATCTTGATTGTTGATGTAGTCTTCTCAGGTTGTCAACTCTTCCTTTGTTTCAGCAGTATACGCCGACTTATGTTCACCAAATCTTATAGCCAACACTTTCAGTGTTTGTAGTGTGAAGATGTTTGTGAATAGTGTTCTATATCACATGCATGAACTCACACACACTTATATATACAAACAGTCCTAAACAAATTACATATAAAGTCTATATGCAGTGAGTTTGTTATTTTTCTTTCTTACAAAACTGAAAACCTTTTGACCTTTCAATATAACCCAGATTCCACGGAGATCTTGCTTAAGAAATCGGTCAAGACCTTTTTCAATATATTTTGAAAATATTTAGGAGATTGAAAACCCTCCAAGTGCGAATCCAACTAGGTCAGGTTAAGTTTTGTAAAAACAGAAACAGAAAAACATCTATTGTTGATTCTGAAGTAAGAAAATGTTTTAACATAAAACAATCAACAACGAACTTCTCAAGATGAGAAATAAAATGCAACTAAGTGTGTTGTGACATGAAAAACTTAAGATCTATGATTTCTATTGAAACAGAAACAAGATCTGAGTAAGTGTCTAAGATGGAAATAAGATTTTATGAACAAAAGGTTACAGCAACCCAGAAATCACTCAACTCGAACTCTGGTAAACTCAAGAAACACTAAGGATGGTGTTTATTTGGTTATGGTGTTTTTGGAAAGGTAAGTGGTTTAGGTTTGGAGAAGATTTAACGAAGTTAGGGTTTCTAACTTGGCTCTCTGGTTTCTCTCTCTCTCTCTTCTCTCTTCTCTCTTTTCTCTCTCTCTCTTCTCTCTCTGAGACTTTTCAAAATGGCAAAAGCTTTCGAAGGCTGAGATGAGAGGCCTTTAAATAGGAAGAGGAGAAGGTTCCAGACTAACGTTCAAAAACAACGGCTGATATTGAGTCAAGCTTCTTTGACTTCAATCCAAGGGCTCACAACAGGCGGTGGATTAAACAGGCTGTGATTGGCTTAAAGGTTTACACGGGGATTCACTCAGGCGACATGCAGGCCATTGATAAGGGTTGATCCAAGGGCTGAAAACATGCGAAGTTTTATCTCTGTAAAGAAACACAACTCTGGCCAATCAGAGAGCAGCAAGTGTTGGCCATAGAACGAATGCAAGCGCGCGTCCCAAACTAATTAAAAAGCCAACCCTGGAGTCTCTGGCGCTTTCGGTTTCTACCCAAAGTAACTTAAGGCCAAAAATCACAACCATACATATTTAGATATAAACCCCAAGACTTTTTAAATCAACTTTTAATTTAATAAAACCTTATTTAAAAGATGTTTATATTTCCCAAAAAATTAATAAAAATCAAATTGAGGGATTAAAACACACTCACCACATTAATACACATAAAGGTGCAATATGATATGCAAGAATTAAGTTCTAAGTGTGTGAGTGATGGCTATAGTCTCAGGATCATTACAAGATGAAAAAGAGAAGAAGCAAACCAATCTCTGAGGCTCTTTGGTTTCTAGGATGGACACAATTTTGTCACTATTTCCAAACTAGATGATCTCTTATACAGTCTAGACTCAAATGAGTCAAAAGTATAAGGGCTTCATATGCGGCAACGGAGGTGGCTTGAGTTTTTGAAGGACTATCAGTTTGATATCCAATATCACCCGGGGAAGGCTAACGTGGTAGAAGACGCGTTGAGCCGTAGACCAGTAGATGAGGTGGCAGGGGTGTGGAAGGCTAAGTGGAAAGAGTTGGGACACCAGGATGCAGTGGCCCGATCGTTCATGTCTGTGATGACTGTTACACCGTAGATTGTCACGAAGGTGGTAACGGCACAGGCAAATGACTCGTTCTGTCCGGAGAAGATAGTTCGATTACTAGCAAAGGGAGCCGAGTCCTATACCGTTAGCTCAGAAGGGGGATTACGCTTCAATGGGAGACTAGTAGTTCCGAAAGGGGAGGAATTGCGACACGAGGTGATGGCAGAGTCGCACGGCTCACGGTTCGCGGTACATCCCGATGGGGATAAAATGTACCAAGACATGAGACGTCAGTATTGGTGGAGCGGGATGAAAAGAGATATCGCTGTGTTTGTTTCTAAATGCGCCACTTGTCAGCTGGTAAAAGTGGATCATCAAAGACCGGAAGGACTTCTACAACCATTAGAGGTCACGATGTGGATGTGGGAGAGCATCTCCAAGGACTTTATCACGGGGTTACCTACGTCACAGAGGGGTCACGACTCCATTTGGGTAATTGTGGAAAGGTTGACCAAAGTTGCTCATTTTCTACCCGTAAGGACAGACTACACTACGGGACAGTATGCCCAGCTTTTTATTGCAGAAATAGTGAGACTTCATGGTGTGCCCCTAAATATCGTGTCTGACCGAGACAATATATTTGTTTCACGATTTTGGGAGAGTTTTCAGGAGGCCATGGGCACGAAATTGCGGTTGAGTATGGCTTATCATCTATAGACCGATGGGCAAACCGAGCGTACAAATTAGATGTTGGAGGACATGTTGTGTATGTGCATCATTGATTTTGGGTGTGGATGGGAGCAGTATCTTCCACTGGTGGAGTTTGCTTACAACAACTCCTACCAGTTCACCATTGGCATGGCTCCACTTGAGGAGTTGTACGGTAGACCTTGTCGTTCCCCAGCATGTTGGTTGGAGGTGGGGGACAACAAACTACTTGGGCCGGAAGTGATTCAGGATGCTTCGGCAAGGATAGAATTGATACGGAGTCGTATTCGGGTAGCTCAAGATCGGCAGAAGAGCTATGCTGATGCGAAGAGGTTCTTCAGGGAGTTCCAAGTGGGGGACCAGGTTTTACTCAGAGTATCTCCTATGAAGGGGATTATGCCATTTGGGAAAAAGGGGAAGTTTGCACCGAGATATGTGGGACCATTTCCTATCATCGAGCGGATTGGGTCTGTTGCGTATAGACTTGGGTTATCGGAGCATTTACACTGGATTCATGATGTGTTTCATATTTCCTCACTAAGTAAATATCTTAGAGATGATTTGGCTCATTCTCACATTGCTTTGGAGGACATTGATCTCCAGCCCGATAGCTCCTACGAGGAGAGGCCGATTGCTATTTTGGATCGAAGTGAGCGGAAACCGCGGTCAAAGATAGTTCCGTTAATGCGTGTTCAGTGGCGACATCATAATGTCGAGGAGTCCACATGGGAGAGCGAGGATGAGATGCGCAAATGTTATCCAGAGTTATTTTTACCAGGTACTTTTTAGTTCCGAATTTCGGGACGAAATTCTGTTATTAGGGGGGAAGTATGTAATACCCCTCATTTTTATCGATATTTATTTATGGGATTAATTAAATTAAATGTGAATTAATTGAGAATTAATCCGGATAAAATACTAACGAGATGTGAGTTGGTATTTGATTATAATGTGTATATATGGCAATATATGAATATTGAAAATATTGAATTTGTCGTGAGATAGAAATACAGCAATTTGGGAAATTTAGTTGGGACGCGCGTGACAGTCATGTCAGGAATGTAATTATTTAAATTGAAAAGTGAATATTATTTTTATCAACCGTATGGTCATTTTGAGTGCGCCAACAAGTCCGTATGGGTTGAAATAGTCAGAAAACACTAGCCGGGGGTTTAGTTTGGGTCCCGGGGCATTTTCAGGCCATACCGGCAACTTAAAAGGGTATTTTGGTAATTTTGAAATTTTGGGAATAATAATTAACGAATTTTGGGACTTAATATTAGGTTGTTTTGTAACCCACTAAGCCATTACCATCACTTATCCAACGAAAGGGATACGGGAGTTATAGGAAGAAGTGGGAGAGAAGTTAGAAGAGGTTCCCATAGAGAAAACCACCATCTTTAACCTTAGGAGGAAATCCATAGAGAAAGGGGAGAATCAACCCATTCACCAACACCAAATTCAGAGAACTATCTAAGGCAAGTGGTTTAATTACGTTAATTTCAAGCGAATGCTTCTTCCATGCTAAGAAATTGACATAATTGCATTGTATTGGGAGACTTGTAAAAACCCATGTAATTTGGAGTTATAAATTCAGATTATGATATAGGTTTGCATGTAGAATTGTTGTTGGGTGATTGAACTAAAAGAATTACTAATTTTTATGTTACAAAAATTGATTTATTTATGCAAATTGAAGACTTTAAATTTCTAGGGTTCATGTTCATAAGGTTTGGGAAAAATTGGGGAGATTTGATGATTAGATGCGTTTTAGGATGATTTGATCCCATATATATGTTAATATACGACCTAAGTATGTTTAACAATGATTAGAAACCTTGAACTACTGTTGTAATGATGTTTAGATGAGATTAGAGGTGAAGAAAATTGGGAAAAACGAGATAGGAAAATTCTGGGCTCGAAACTGTCACCTCGTTAGAAGGCCTGCCCAGGTCGTTCGAACGAGCTTCTAACGAGTTGACAGTTTGACTTCTAACGAGAGGGATGTTCGTTCGATGCCTTTCATTCGAACGAGATCTCGTTAGATGCCCACTTCGTTCGAACGAGTTGACAGATTAGCCTTTTTGGCCTGGTTTGATTTCTAGTGTCCCGTAACCTTGTTTAATTGTAAAGATAACATTACCTTGATGACTAATTGATATAGTTGGGATATTCGGGATATATTGGGGAGTAAAATATAGAAGAATTATTTGAACTAAATGGTAATTGTGGGTTAGGAAGCGAATAACTAATCACGGCGTATAAACCGGGGGCACGTGTATTGGTATAAGAATGAGAAGTATACCAGTAATAAATTATGGTAATTACTAATATGGGTTCGGGCTTAGTATATGTATATGATTTTATGTGTATGACATACCTACCATACTTGCTATCACGGGAGGTTTACGTTCGCTTAGGGCCATCTAATCCTTGTGTGCCCGGAGTTAGATTGGTACCTTAAGAACATAATGCTAGAATGACTTATTTGTGAGTTAATAAGTCAGCTGACTATGGAGCGTAGGTATGTACGTGACCCATGGATATGTTGAATTATGTTCGCCTCCATTTTTGTGTGTTGTGCTTATTCTATCAATTCCTGAGAGATTCGGAATTTGTAATCCTTGTGTACGTGATGTACCGGGATGGATAGCAGAGTATGTGTGCACCGTAGCTTAGCCTCGGGGGGCTTGCATTGTATATTTATGATGTGAATGATATACGGTTAAATGAACAGACTTGTTATGTTTAATTATGAGAATAATTTATAGTAACTCCTTGAGAAGATAAATAAGGGGATAACCTCTAGTAAATGGTAATGCTAATAATTGAGAATCCGAGTTTAAGTAAAGCTATCTATTCAAGTGATAACATTGGGAATTCATATTGTGAATCGAGGAGATGGGTTAGAACTTATGTCGGTTTGGTTTGATATAAAGACCACTTAGATGGGTACGGTACGTTAGGAGTGTACTATTAGTCGAGAGGTGAGTACTTCAAGTGAGGGCACGTCCTAACATGTATTTTGCATTCATTGTTTTAATGTTATTAAAGCACTTGTTGTTTTTAAAATACTCTACACTTTCGGGCTCTAACCCGTTTTCTTTCAAATCTAATTTTTGTAAAACCTTTTTAGGTGCCCATCCACAAGGACACCATGCATAGGAATTCTATTCAGGTGACGAGCTGTAGCTGTTGTGGAAGTTATAGGGCCTTGACAGTAGACGCCTCCTTTTCTTGTCTTGATTCCATATTCAGTTTCATCATTTGTAGGGCATGTCGCCCATTTCTTTTCGAGACACTTTACATTTCAGTTATTCAGACTTTGGTTTGTAATTAATTCAGGATGCAGACTTGTTTTATTTATTTCCATATTGGGATTGTTGTGAGGAGTTTTCCTCCGGACTTATTATCTGTTGGTTACTTTATTGAGACTTTATTGTATATGGTGATGCTATTCTTTTATATTTCATTTATCGCATGTTAATCAGATTTAATCTCAAATTTGACAGCTTACTTTTTAAATACTAGGTGGTTAGTAATCATTAAAATGTTTTCGATAGTGATGCTATTAACTGAACCAACTTGGCATTTTGTATTGATTTAATAAAGGAGTAGCTACCCGGTATTTAATTAGTCGGGGTGTCACATAGCTTCCATTGTGGAGAATCTGCTGGATGACCTAATCAACCATCAATTCCACTTCCATTAGCATACCACGTCAAATCTTTTGTTTTTTGTTTGGATTGAAACCACCTTTGAATCTTGGGATAGGTGGAAAGTACCATAGTACTTTTGTAGATACACCCTTTACCCTCATCAGTCAGATTCTTATTGACTTTATATCTTAGTGTTCCACAAGTAGGACATAGTATTGCATTTTCATACTACTTTCTATAAAGTACACAATCATTAGGACAAGAATGTATTTTCAGATACTCAATCGCAAATGCAAAAAAATTGTGCTTCACCTCCCTACTCGATACTGTCAAATCATTATTTTCTGGGATTATCAAAGCAAACAACATAAGAACAACCTAGAAGCTCTTGTCAGACCATCCACTTCTAGCCTTTATATTGGATACTTTTATTATTGTCGCTAACTTAGTATACTTTTTACAACCTATATACAAGGGCTTCTTTGCATCACCACGAAAGTTTTGGAAATCTTTACGATTTTTGGTGAGGTCTTCATTTAAAGACTGGACCACTTCTATTATGTTTCCAACATCATTAACATAAATTTCATGGTCTTCATCGATAGGCTCTTCACATTATGAACTTGGCGACCCTCCAATGTTTTCTTCATCCCCATGCGAATCTCACGTACTTTATCTTGGATTAATTTCATTACTATATAAATGATACCTTATATTATATACACTTATCTTGGAGATGTTATCTCACTTAGTGCATGGGCATCGAATTGAACTAGGATCATCTGCACCATCTTCAGCAAATCTAATAAATATATCAACCCCTTCAATATATTCTTTGGATAGCTTATGCTTAGTCATCCAAGACTTATCCATACCGAAAAATATATTCCTCTGCCCTTTGGTAACAAAAGCTAAAGTATTAAACAATCAGCTGGAAAATGTATATTAAAAATAATTAGATTGATCTCCAATTTTGTCATTATAGACTTTGGTTTCATTCATGCTTGAAATATTCGAACTTTAGTAGTTTATTATGGAATGTTTTCCATATATAATATTTATGTGTCATTTGTGATCTCATTTACACTTTTAAGGTTTCTATAGTCTTATTGACAAGATTAAAATCAGAACATAACATATGTTTGTCATTATATGAATTTTTTTATTGATGCTTGGAATAGTTGGACGTTCAGTACTGAATTAGGGAAAGTTTGTCACAAATTATAGTGTAAAAAGTGATGCGCCATGTGCGATATCGATTTGAATAATTTCTCGAATCCTAACTACAAACTTATTTAATTAGATTCAATTTTAAACAAAAATAAATCCACCCATAAACAAACGACTACGTGTGTGTGCGAGTGAAACCCATAAACACAAATAACTAACTCGTAGACTTCAGGAAAAACACCCAAAGGTCAAGAACTTTTATTTCACTATGAATTAAATCGCAATTTTCAATCACAATGAAATCTACAATAAGTTTACCTTAGCAAACCTACATAGACATGCAACCTAGAGTCAAGCAGAACCACAGTTCCAATTCAGCCCAGGACCGTCCACCCTATTGACACGGAGTCGTCTTCAGCCCAGTGCTCCTCAAGATCACCTAGATAAGCAGTAGAGATCCTCTATACATGATAAAATTGACATAAGATGTGTTATTGGGTTCCAAAACAATTCACACATACTATTGGGATGATTTATGAATTGAAAATAAAGGATTAAACCCCTAAAATTGAGAATACGAAGTATTACGACAAAGCAGTTTTTTCTCTGTTCAAAATCAAAATTGCAGGTCTTCTTATTATAAACGAAGTTAGAAAAAACTTTTTATAGAAAATCTAAGGAGGCGCGTCGCTCGAATGAAACAAAAATCTCTCTCGAATGAGGAAATGTGTTGATCAATCGAGCTTCCCGCAACATGGCTATGTCGCTTAAATGACAGCCACTGTCGCTCGAACGAGCCAGAGTGAAAATAAATTCATTTCTTATTTCTAAAAAAATTATATTAGCACTTTGAGAAACGTGTGTGCTCGCGTTCAAATGATCAAGTTATATATAAAACCCTTTTAACACAAACAAACCCTAAACATGCAGCAGTATGTGATTGAATAAATTGATAATCTACGCAAGAACATTCAAACACATGCAATTAAGGAAAAATCCCCCTCAGGGGCAAAAACATTTATTTTCACTATAATTTGTAAGAAAACGGCTTACAATCAGATTACAATGAAAATACAAGTTGACTAAGAATTACCCTCGGGTATCGGATTCTGTAGTCGCGACTGGAATTATCCCTTTCCAGTAGGGCTACAATGAAGAAGAAGAACGGTCTCCTCCATAAGGGTTGAACAAACCAAAGTTGTGTTCTTGGGTTGCAAAAAGATTCACAAAGGTTTGGCAATGATGTGTGAATCAAAACATGAGTCTTGGGACTCAAAAATATGAAGACTAGATGTATTTGGACTCTCAAATTCGTCTCCTAAAGTCTTGTGAAACAACTCCCCCGAAGTTGGTATTTATAGGAAAAAATATGAAGAGTCCCACGTTCTTAAAACTCTAAAATTCTATCCAGCGTACAAAAAAAAAACATTCTTTAAGGAATTTTCTCTATCTTCAAAAGGTCATAACTCCTTCACCGTAGCTCGGATTGAGGTGCCGTTTTTTCCAGTATCTTCGTTACGGCGAGATATTCAACTTTCTAGTTTACCAGACCTCCGAAATATGGATGTGAAATTACGAAAATGCCCTTGAACTCTCCTATTGTGCCTTTTTTCACTGTTTTGACTTCCCTTGCGTACCACTTGCATTAAGTCCCTAAAATCTTGGAACGTGAAGTCATTGAGGCAGATGTGGGACATATTAGTGGAGATAATGCATGCTTGATTCCTGGAATTCGGATAGAGGCCGTCATGTGAGATCGTGAGGAGACGTGCCAAATGTAGCGGCGTACGACATAAATAAATGAAACATTTCGGACATGTGAAAAATGTCCTTACACACTTAGAAAAATATTTTTGACGAAAAACTTGAAAACGCTGCTCCAACACTTAGAAGATATCTGATGAAAAATATCGCAACACTCTAAGCGAATTATTAAGGACTTGAAACACAACGTTACAAAAGTTAAACTTGTGGAGGCTTGAATGCTGAAGAAAACTTGATATTTGGATCCGTCTTGTTGCATGTGATCTTGAACAATTCTTCAACGATTGTAGCGGTATACGACATACCCAATTGTGAACGGACATTTATAAAATTACGTTCTTACAAATCTCCGCCATATTTACCCCGGTTAAAAATAAAAATAACTTGAGGAGACTTGAATGTAGCAGAAAACTTGTTACTCGGATCCGTCTTTTGTAGATGTAACTTTCCTTAATTCTTCGACAACTTGTAGCGATATAGGACATATTTAATTATGACGAAAATTTATAAAATCATGTCCTTACAAATCTCCCCCTATGTCAATGTCGGTACAGAATAAAAACATTCAAATTACAAAAAAAATGACCTATACAAATCTACCCTCAATCCATTTGAATATTGTACTTGCCAATCATATGTCGGTTTGAGTTTTTCGATCTCAATTTTGTCTATGCAACGAACCAAATGCGATAAAACAAGAATACTAATATTTGTACAAGTAACACCCTTTTACCATGAGGATTGAAATGAAAAACTAGAAAACATGATGAGTGTTCACGAGAAAGGGCTACGATAGTACAAAATTCACTCATCGTGAAAGCCATTGTTTAAAAGAGCCCAAGAAAAAATTAAGGCAATAATAATAATCACATGCCAAAATTAGGGCGAAAAGGACTTCTCTAAGTTGAGAAAATTAGACACCTCAAAATAAAATGAAAAATTAATAGAAATTTGAGGGAGTTTGGTTGGATTTAATGGCTTTGCACTTTTTTAAAAATCTCAAAAAATCATTAAATAGTTTTGGATGTTATTGGTGTGGAAATCACTTTCAGCTTTGATATGATGATTAGATTGATTAAATTCCTTATAATTTCACCATTTTTACACCTAAGGAAGATCTTGATTTCATTCGTTAGGAATATTAGAAATTCATCATGGGCGTAAGCTCTGTTTGTATTCATTGATTTTCCTATTTAATTTGTTCACATCCCTACGTTTCTGCTATCACCGACTTGCTTATTTTCATGTTCTTTCATGGTGTGATTTTTTTGTTGTAAAACTTTTGTGAGAAAATTTTTGAAAATTTAAAAAAGATATAGTTTCTTACCTTGAGACATTCTCCATATGCATTGCTTTGCGTTTATTCATATTTGTCTATTTGGGGACATCTTAAAAAGGGGGAGAACAAATTATGGGGGAGGTGTTTTGTTTCCATGTTTGAATTGATAATGATTTGCTTGAGATTAAGTGATATTGAATTTTTTCATATCACAATTTATCCAACTTTCGCGCGTCATGGGTATTGTTTCTTGTGTCATGTGTGTAGGTCAAAATTGCGGATTATTTTTGCACACTTTGATCATGACATGGAAAGATTGAAGAAGTTGAAGAAGTTGAAGAATTGAAGATGTTGACAATTTTTTGAAGACATGTCATTTAGTATTTCTAGTTTTGGGTTTGTGGGGATATTAAATTATCTATCTTTTTTTTTGAGTTTTCGTAGAATAATTCGGATAGTTTTTATGTATGTTTCGGCAATAGACATAGGGGAAGATTTGTAAGGACGTGATTTTATAAATGTTCGTTTAAAATATAGGAAATTTTCTAAGTCTCCCAGATCACCTCATGTATGTCTTATACCGCTACATCGGGCATGTCAACACGAACATCTATGATGGCCTTGATCCGAATCCAAAGATTCACGCTCCCACCATCTTCATACGTGGAAAGTTCAACATCATCGAGCAACGTGAAACGTGCGTCTTTATCAACATTCCCACTACTCCACTCGGAACTATGGTAAAATATTTAATTTAGAGTTTTTTATGTTTCCGTATTTATTTGGGAATTTTTTAGAAAACGTTTTTATCAAAAAATTCGGGTTTTCTGAGTCAAAATTATTTTCTAAAAAGCAGAAGGTGAACTTAGAAAATTACGCTTCAGTCCCTTAAGTGACTAAGCCATGTCGTTCAAAATACAGGCCAATGTCATTCAAACGACCACATAAAATGACATTACATGTCACGCAATAGGTCACTTGAAGCTCGCTTGAAGTTTTTCATCGAACGAACTCATACTAGTTTACTATTTTCAATTTGTTTGAAGTCTCGCGTGAACGAAGATCAAACAAAATTTAAATTCATTCGAGCGATGTCCCATTGTCATTTAGACGAGCGCGTCGACACTATTATTATTATTATTATTATTATTATTATTATTATTATTATTATTATTATTATTATTATTATAACTAGCTTCTTTTTTCATTCATTTTTTCAATTCTTTACAACTCCATTTTCTATAGAACAACTGTGATTTTAAGATTTCATTTTTAGAGTTTTAAACCTCTTTTGAATCAACAAACTGTCCCAAATATATTAGTGAATCATTCTAAACCCTAGATTACTTATTGTACTAATCTGGAGTTCCATTGTGAAGAAAAAGGTTGTTCTCCATTTGTTGACCGTTTGGAACTCTTGCGGGATCTCTTATCGACAACAACGAACCGACGATTTTGGGTATTCGTGTGTTAAGTTGTATTTCTTTGTATTTGTAAGCTGTCACATAATATAGAGAAATAAAAAGGTGATGCCCCTTTGGGGTGTTTTTCCTCAATTTTTGATTGTGTGCATGCTTGTTTCTATATAATTAGTCAATCCCAATTATTTCCAAGAGTTAAGATTTTAATTAACAATTAGGCGTAAAATTGGAATTTAATTAAACAAGATAGTTCATTGATTGTCGGAACACTTTCAACTTCTTATGATAAATGATTGACTAATCTTTGATTTCATATAATGAAATAACAGAGAAAGAAAGCATTAAGAAGGTCCTTTTGAACCCATTAATCAGGTCTATCAACTCAGTACTACTTATATGAGGGTACAAAGGCCCTATGAAATACTCTTTATCACACAACGCACTGGAAATATTCAAATTTGGCTGACTAGAATATAAAACCCAATTAATATATCTTAGTGAGTTTAAACACAACCAAATTAGAAACACAATTTATGCATCAATTAGATGAACAAAGTAGGTCCATCAACACTATTATGTCATGGACTTGTTTCTATAAATGATAGACTAAGATTGAATTTCAGATAATGCAATAAGAGAGAAAAGACACCATTAAGCAGGTTCATTTGAAACCATTAAGTAGGTCCATCAACTCACTACTTCTTCTAAACTGGTATAAAGGCCCTATAAAACACTAGTTATCGTACAAGGCAGTGTAAATATTCAAATTTCACTGACTAGAATTTAAAAACAGAATGATATATCTTAATGCATTTAAACACAATTAAATTGAAGACAAAATTTATACATTAATGAGATGCACAAATTCTCTTTAACGCATATTTGAATACTGAAATCCAAATCAAGTCATTACTTCTTGTATACTGGTATACAAATCTTCCATCTAATTCTATAGTGGTTTGGTTCTTTTCATTCTAAACAACTTTCAACAATGCTTTCAGGATCTTTAGAATCAAATTATAAATTTGTCAAAACAAAACATTATTATGTCATTAACTTGTTCATTTAAGATTATAAATGATAGACTACGCTTCTATTTTAGATAATGGAATAACATAGAAAATAAAATAAACTCAAAAGATTGAGACAATAACTAACCAATTATAATTGGTACTAATGCATGAAAATGGAAGAAAATAAAAGAGGAAGGAAACGTGATCTAAGAAATAACAATCTCCAACATGTTACCAAATGAGAAAGTCATGAGAAATTCGAGACTACCAAGTCCAACATTATGACTATGTGATGGTATACGAAAACATTAATTACTTTTGCTCTAGTTTTTGGCTATAAAATCATCCTCAGAGTTTTTTATCGAATTAGAGCACCAAATGGAGCATTTCATTTTTTTTTCTTTCACCAAAGGCAATATCTCATGGCAAACTATAGAACATGCATTTGTGCAGTTATAAATGTTTAGTGAATAGCATATCCTAATATCTATTATTGGTGATATAATGATAACATCAGCTTAAAAACATAGTACAACTATGTGCATGAATATACACCCCATCAAAGTTTTAATGGAGATGTCTTACATGAGTTCTTAACCATAAATGATGAATGAAAGAATGAATGAACCATAAAGAAAAGGGTGGACTTGACATTTTGCAACCACAACAAAGTTTAGAATTAAAATATTTTTATACTAAACTTAGTAGCCAACTGAAAGTTTTAATGTCGACATTGAAGTGACACATAAATTGTGTTTTTAAAGTTCGCAAAAATGGATACATGTTAATAGAATGCATCTCAGTGGGTAAATCAGTGAGTATGAATACTTGTATGTATATATGTTAATACAATGCATCTCTGTGGGTAAATCATTTACGGGTCAAATACCTGTGTGTAGGCTGCATAGGTAGGCAATCTAGTAATGTTGAGTACGTAACAATTGATTGTGGCACATACTAGTGGGGAAAATAAGGACTTATGTGGGTAAATCAGTTAGGGGTCAAGTACATGTATGTAAGTTGCATAGGTAGGCAATCTAGTACTTGGGAGTATGCAAGAGTTGATTGTGACCCATACTAGTGGGGAAGATAAGGACTCTCTTGCAAGAATTTAGTATCCGTATGTAGGTCGAGTTCCTCTTTAAACTAAATATTAGACAACTATCCATATTTTGGATAATCGGGACTTTCATAAAATGATAAGGAATAATAAGGTAAATTGTTATTTAATATGCCAAAAAGTAACTTCTGATGATATCTTGATTTTATTTTTTCCTCAAGATAACAACTCGCATGTCTTTTGACTATAACGTTTACAACCATTTCAAAGAATGCCATCAACTATATATGTAATTTTGCATCAAATTGAAAGTAACTCATACAACTCTCCAGCTTATGGGGAGGGGGGGGGGGGGTTGTTAGTTGAGGACACGTGTGTTTGGGATGTTATGTTTTTCTCTAATACTCTCAAACTATTTGTACAGAATGAGTTGCTCAGTTAGTAAATAAATATAAGAAAATTTATGAAAATTGGGATAAGAGGTTTGTAAGGTTTACGAGAAAAGATGTGCATGCAAATATATAGTACGATGTTTCATCGAGTATTCTATTAATATACATTAGGCAACAAAAACATTCGAAAATGAGTATGGATTGGTCTTATTAAACTAAAATAAACTAGATAGGTAGTTTCTTACGTGGATGATGAGTATTCTTTTGTTGTTAATTTTTAGTTGCTAACTTAGTAACTTCAAAACTAGGAGTGCCTACCAAACTCTAATAATTTTGATATACTGAATTTATTTATATGTTTAGAAATATGTCTTCATTTGAAGGGTTAAAATTTCCAATTAGGTGAATTTAAGGGTCAAAAAAAGTTTAACAATTAGAATAAGTAATAAGCATTGACAAAATTAGTTTAAACTATAATAAAAAAAAGTCAAATATTGATGTTTCGAATTATTATAAACAACATATATAAAAAAAACATATGGTCAAACCAGATCCACTCAAATCTTTTTTTTATAAAAAAACAAATTATATGATACATGTTATTTGTCATTGCAAACCATATAATTTTTCTAACTGATTAACAGTGAAAATAAGCAAGAGAAATATTTGTTACTGGGAAAGGGAAAACATAATTATGCTTCCCTGAGAAGGGGGCCTTCTTTATAGCCTCTGAAATTTTTTATATGCTTCAATCTCAACAACAATGTCATCAATTTCAGCTTCATCAAGTTGCACATGACCGTGATCCTTTGTCACCACTATAACTTTTATATTATCTCTACAATTTTAAGTTGCACGCAAATAACAAGCTTTATAGTTTCATGGCCAGAAGTTTCTCTATATTTCTTTTTCATGATACTCCCTCATTGAATTAGATTTCCTCCTAGTTGCATTGGATTTCCAAGGCAAATATTTCCCAAAAGCATTTGTCTAGTTTAGTTATGGGACACATGTGTATGGATAAAAACCCATAATCAAAGTTGACGGCCCAAATGGCCTGACCCAACAATTTTGTGTGTAATTTTATCGAAGACCAATAATATAGCGTGTAATGTTCTCCACATAAGTGGGATCCTCAACTGTAAAACTATGGCTATGACACACAATTCGTCCTCTATTTATGACAACTTGAGAATTGTCTTGGAGACTAGCATATGGCAATATAATGTGATATTATAGACTTACAATCTTCCTAACATATCTGGAATCTTAGAGTTTTATAGTGGACTTATTTTCAAATTCGAGAATGATGGTACCTATACCTATGGTGCCAATGATGGCGTTGCACTTTCAAACAATTTAGATATCATATTACACTTGAAAGAGATGCCCATCCGACGAGAACACAATTATTGCTCTATCGTACCTCGCCATCACTTACCTTTTATTTATTTACTCCTTCCCTTTATTTTCTTTCCTTTATCAGAATACTACTAATGCTATTCCTATATTCATAGAAAAATTTTTAGAAAATAAGTTGCTTGACATTACTGATATATTTAAGGAAAAATGATGAGTTTAACATGGAAATGATTCTAAATCGTCATAAGTCCCTTGCTATACATCTTGGCCCCCACATAATAAAAAAACACTTATTTTTTAGTGAAGAGTATATCATGGGAATATCATAAGATTCATCATTAATCTAGTTAAGTGACCGCAAAGCATATAGTTCTAGTTAAGGCCAAAATCCCATTCACACTATATAGATGCATCTTTCTGGTGGTGCTGAGATAATCAGTTCTTTACTTTTTTTTTGCACTATATTACAGATGTCCTTTGCTCATTTGTGATTTAAACCCTTTAATATAAAAACTATGTCGGTTCTCCCAGTTTAAAAAATTTCAAACCCAATTGTTTTCCATTAATTTCAAAATGGAACTAATTTGACAACTCTGAAGCACAGTCACCCAGGAGGCACTCAATGGACATGGATACCGAAACAGATAAGACACGATGTGGACATGTGTCTGACATTCTATGTGGCATGTTTCACTTCGAAGGGATTTTAGAAGGCTGCACACATGTCAAGTAAAAGATTTTCAAGCTGTTAAGTTATTCTCACTTAACAACGTCAAGCCCACTTAATCATATTTGTTGCAGTTTACATATTAGTTTCAACAATGTATATGGTCCTTACCCGAAGACGTACTGCGATAGACAACATTATTTGAAATAATTATTGTTGATACCAAAAGTTACCATCATACATGGACCAATTACAAGCCAGCATGTGTCATCCTACATGCCACAAGTCCAAGTCAACATGGCGGAAAAGACCGACCAAGAAGGAAGCCCGACCAACATAGTCTCCCGACCAACTGGGAAGCCCAACAAACAGTCAAAAAGTCATTATGTACAGACAATCAAGCACTAGAAATCTTACATCCAGTATCACCTGTGAAGCCACAACGTTCATATAATTAATTCTCATTATATATTGATGTGAATGCCTGACAAATAAAGGCATTCCATCCTTTCTCATGACAATGATCAACACCCCCCATAGGGTATAAATACATTGTATCACCCTTATTGTAAGGGATCGAAAAACAACTCAAGGCATTCAATACATAACAGTGAACGTAGGCTTTTCCATTGAGCCGAACCACTTTAAAAAGTTTTCTTGTGTCTTTTTGGTTTACTTAATTTATCAGTGATCAACTAATTAGGCTTAGTCTTATTTTTTGCATCAACATATCGGCGACATCTGTGGGAAGGTATTGCTAAACGTTTTCACTCATTCATCATTTATCACCCATAACTAAAATTTCATAATCAAGCATTAGAAATGAGCGAATCCGGCCAAAACCCTCTACCCCTCTTAACAACCATGATTTGACAAGAATTTTGTCTAGCCTAGCGAAGGGTCAAGAGGCCATGTAGGATACTATAAGATAGTTGGCCCAGACACTGCAAGTTGGAGTGCCTATGCAATCTAATCATAGCAATATGCTACTGCCGCTAGCCAGGAGTATTGGTCATAACCGCTCTAGAACTTCGAAGGACCTTTCATATGTACCTGGATCAACCTCTTCCATTAGGGTCACTAACTCCACGGATGGACAATCTCTTATCCCAGAAAGACTTTTCGCCTTAGAAAGGCTAAGTACGACCTCTCCTTTCGATTATTTGGGACCCTGGGGAAATTCCCTGCGGGTTGCATCAAGAAATACTCGAAGACCAAGTGATCTAATGGAAGGTTCAGCCCAGTCAGTTTAAATACCTGACAAACTGATACGTCTAGTTAAAGAGAAGGTTCATAGGAAGATAGTTCAGCAAGATCTGGAGATCGACATAAAAGAGCTGCCACCCATGGCACTAGCAGTGACGCTTGGAAGGGTTTTATTCAATGTTTGGAAGACATATTAGGTTAAATGTCCAATTCCAAGAATCTTCTTCAAAGAAGTTTTATTAAGGGCCCCCCTTTGTGCAAACCATCATGGATTTCCCTACACCGACCAAGTTTAAAGCTCCTGTAGTTACTCCCAAATATGATGGGAAAACTGATCCAGTTCTCCATATAGAGTAGTACCAAGCAACTATTGATATCTATGTTGTTCCTGACGAGATGAGATGTAGGGCGTTCTCACGAATAATCATTCGACCTGCTCAAATCTGGTACAACATTATTCCTGGGGGAAGATTTTTTTCTTTCAACAACTAGCCAAGCTATTCATTGGTAATTTTTTCTTTGGGGCAAAACCAGTGAAGCGAGTAACTCATTTACTCAGTGTGAGATAAAAGGAAGGAGAAAGAACGATGGATTACATCACTCATTTCAATAACGAGAAACTAAAAGTGATTGATTATGAAGAGAATATATCAATCACTGCTCTTATGAGTGGTTTGATCCCTGATAAATTACATTATACTCTGGAAAAAGATCCACCAAAGACGGTGAGAAAATTGATGGCTAAGGCAGAGAAGGTTATGAACGCCGAGGAAGCTATGGCTACTAAAAATAATTCAGATGCGAAAGAGGAAGCAAAAGCAAAAGGTAAGTCAGATAAGAAGGATAATAAGAATCATTATGAGCGCATGAGTTCGAAGGGAATGGAAGGCCTAGATCGACTCAGGAAATTCAATAATTAAACCCCTTTGATGGGGAATATACATTATGTGTTGGAGAAAATCAAGCACAACAATGATTTGAGTTGGCCTGAAAAGTTAAGGTCACCGGCTGATAAGAGGGATAAGTCCAAATATTATGAATTTCACAAATATCATGGTCATACTACTAAATGATGAATTGTCCTCCAGAACGAGATAGAAGCACTCATCCAAAGAGGAAAGATGGACATATTTATTGATCGATAGAATGGTGGAAGAAATGGAGAAAGAGGTCAACAGAGACATAAATCGCTAGTCAAGCCCAGGGAATACAGAAAGAGGGACCACGCTGATGATCTAGAAGATGATACCGATATTCCTAAGAAACCTAGACAATCGGAGCATGAGGTATTCACAATCAATTTTAGATCTTTATGTTATCATATGATTATAGGTGGAGATGTCGGAGGAGGATATCACACAACTGAAAGGAAAGCTTACCTCAATGGGGCTCAAGCTTGTTCCTATATCCAGCGTATCAACCTCACCGAGGAGGAACGACCAAGAAAAGTTAATAAGGATAAGCTCGTAATTGGCTTTTCTAAAAATGATTTATTAGGATTTTTGTATCCTCATGATGATCCTTTAGTAATTAGAGTCAGGATGAAAGAAGTATTGGTAGCAAGAACATTGGTAGATAATGGTAGTTCGACAGACATCATGTTTTATCCCTGTTTTGATAGTTTAGGTTTAAAACTTAGTCAACTGGAGCCATATAATATGCCAGTAATTGGATTCTCAGGTGAAAAGGTGTTTCCACTAGGAAGTATCAAGATGGATGTGTTGATTAGGACTTGAACAACGAGCAGGACAGAGAAGGTGAGATTTTTTGTAATGGATAAGAATGTCCATTCTGGTTATAATATGATCATGGGGAGGGTTGGTCTAAAAAAGTTTAAAGTTGTACCCTCAACTGTTCATCTATGCTTGAAATTGCAGACCAACTTTAGAGTAGGCATAGTGAAAGGAGACCAAAACGTGGCTCGGGAGTGTTATTATTCCTCTGTAGAGAAAAAAGATCAAGTGGATACGTCTGAGCCGAATAGAGAGTCTAAGGTTGAAACCTTAGATACAAGAGATGAATCTGAGCTTGTAAAAGGTCAAGTGATAGAGGTAACAAAAAGTATTGTTCTGGATGATGATAAGCCAGAATGAATAGCTCAAATAGTATCATTATTGGAACTAGTTCTTAAGCAGGAGTTGACAGGTTTCTTGGGGCAAAGAAAACAAGTGTTTTCTTGGATTCATGTAGATATGCCAGGCATAGATCCAAACATTCTATGTCATGAACGTAATATCAATAGGGAAGTCAAATCTCTGAAGAAGTGAAGAAGAATTTTTATCCTGGAGAATAACCAAGCTTTATAGGAAGAAGTGGAGAAGCTTCAAAAATCTTCCTTTATTGAAGATATGAAGTACCTAGATTGGTTGGCCAATATAGTTATGGCAAAAAAGAAGAAAAACTAATGGAGGATTTGTGTGCATTTTACTGACTTGAACAAAGCGTACACAAAGGATCACTTTCCTTTGCCACGAATTGATCAACTGGTAGATGCTACTTCATGGCATGAATTACTGAGATTCATGGATGCATATTCTGGTTATAACCCGATTAAAATTAATCCAGAAGACAAAGAAAATGATTCATTTATCACTCCCCGAGGAACTTATTACTATAATGTTATGTTGTTTGGTCTGAAAAATGCAAGTGCTACTTATTAGATACTGGTGAATAAAGTATTTGAGGAGAAAATAGGAAAAAATATGGAGGTGTATGTTGATGATATGATCAATAAAAATAAAAAGTTGGTGATCATATTGGTGACCTCAGTCAGACGTTTGATCAACTGGAAAAGCATCAAATGAAGTTAAACCCCACTAAATGGGTCTTCGGAGTGCAGGATGGAATGCTCCTTGGATATATAGTGAATCAAAGGGCAATCAAAGCCAATTTAGATAAGATTAAAGATCTGATCGAAATGAAGTCCCCGACCTTCAAAAAAGATGTTCAAAGACTAACTGGGCGCGTAGTAGCACTCAATAGGTTTGTGTCAAGAGCCACAAACAAATGCTTGCCATTCTTCAAAGTACTCAGAAAAACCTTTGAATGGAATGATGATTATAAAAAGGAATTCCTGGAGTTGAAGAAGTACTTGGGAGAACCAGCAGTACTTTCTCGACCTATGTTGGGAGAAAAATTGTATCTATATCTGGCTGTATATGAATCGGCAGTTAGCCCCGCTTTGATCAGGGAGGAAAATGGCGTCCAAAATCTAGTTTATTACACCAGCAAAGCTTTTCAAGGAGAAGAAGTAAGATATACCAGGATGGAGAAATTCGCACTGACTTTAATTGAATCTAGTAGATTAATGAATCCATACTTTAAATCCCACACTATAGTGATCTACAATCGTATGACATTAAGGTAGGCTTTGCACAAGCCGAAGAAATCTAGAAGATTGATGTATTGGGCTATGGAGTTGGGGGAGTATGACCTGATGTATAAACTAAGAACTTATTTAAAAGGCCAAGTTGTGGCTGATTTTATTATAGAATTCACTTATCTAGAGGTCTCTGAGAAGCAAGGGACTCAAATCGATCAATATGCAGGAATAAGTAGACCAAATGGAGATACCCTCGACTAACTCCAAGCAAGGGAAATTACAGAAAAAGACCAACCAGAACCACTTAGTGGAGCGCATGAGATGAAGAATAAATATGAGGAGGCGAAGGATAAAATTTTCCATCAAGGGACTCTGACAAACCAAGCGTTTGATAGCAATATCCCTGTATGGAGTCTATATGTTGATGGATCATCTTGTGCAACCAGATGTGGAGTTGGAATCATTCTCAACACTCTAGAAGAGCTAGACATAAAATACGCTCCACGTTTCCAATTCCAGTCCTCTAATAATGAAGTAGAGTATGGAGCTATAATTGTTGGTCTAAATCTAGCTATATCATTGATGGCCGATCAAGTTGTGGTGTACAGTGATTCACAGTTGGTTGTGAATCAAGTGTTGAGCTTATATGCTGCGAAAGGCGAACTGATGAAATTTTTTGCCATTCAATCTTTTTTTCTTGTAGATGAAATTCCAACAAATTAGTCATCAACTGACATTATTTTGATTCCGAAAATTGACAACCCCATGTATTGCAAATATTTAAGAACCATTAGTCTTTGTAATTTTTCAAATAAAATCATTTCAAAAATTATTGCTAACAGAATTGGGAGTGTCCTTCCCAACATTATTTCTCCTTCTCAACCAGGTTTTATTAAAGGGAAATCTATCTCGGATAAAAAAAAGTTGGCTCAAGAATTACTCTCAACATTCAACAATCAAGTACGTGGAGGAAATTTAGTGATCAAGCTAGACATGTCCAAAGCATACGATCATCTATCCTGGAAATTTATTCTCAAGGTGCTTAGAGCTTTCGGTTTTTCTGAAACTTGGATTGACATGATATGAAGTATGTTCTCAAACTGTTGGTATTCAGTCCTTATTAATGGAAAACCACATGGATTCTTTAAATCTCAATGTGGGGTGCGCCAATGTGATCCCCTTTGTTTGGCCCTTTTTGCCATAGCTAGCGAAGTTCTAAATCATGGAATTCAGAATTTGGCAACTTCAAGGAAAATTCAGCACTTTGCTATCCCAAGTGGGTGTACGCTTATTACCTCCCTTTCATTTGCCGATGACATTTTGTTCTTCCTCAATGGACACAAAATTTATCTTACTAACTTCATGAACTTCATTGGAAATTACGAATATCATTCGAGTCAAGTCGTGAACAAAGGTAAGAGTTGTTTTATTACCCCTTCCAAACGCACCCATTCTCATTCATCTTAGATTAAAGTTTTAACTGGATTCAAGAAACAATATCTGCCCATTAACTACTTGGGAGTTCCACTATTTATAGGTCGGAAATGCAAAATTTTGTTCAGCCCTATAACAGGTAAGGCTACGACCAGAATTTCAAGATGGAACAGTCGAGTTTCATCTCATGATGGATGCTCAGTTCTTATACAATTTGTGATCCAAATGACGAGGTTAGACATTTTTTCTTCCTTAAATCCTACTTTGGGACTTATTCGTGAGTTAGATAAAATCAGTGCCAATTTTTTTGGGGGACAACAAGATGAAACTCAAAGACATCATTGGATTTCGTGGAAAAAACTTGTCTACCTAAGGAAGAAGGAGGTTTGGGATTAAGAGATATTCAAGATGTTTGCAACGTTTACACTTGTAGGATTTGGGTTAGATTTCTTCAAAACCAAACTCTTTGGGATGACTTTATGAACAAAAAATATAAGAAGTTGGCTGGTAAAAATTTTAGAGGTTCAATCACTTCTTCAAGTCCTACTTGGACATAATGCAAAACATCTGGTACTTTCCTAATTCAAGTGTGATGGTCAACTCTATTCATTCTTGGGTGGATAATGGTTTTATTTTTAAAGTAGCATGGGATATTATTAGGACAAGAGATTGCGTTCGATTCTCATCTTCCATGATTTGGGATTGTCATATTGTTCCAAAAATCACAACTTTTATGTGGCGACTTCTCCACAATTGCCTCCCTCTTGACCAAAAATTGAAAGATATTAAAATTCCTTTAGTGTCCAAATGTCGATGTTGCTTGAGAGGCAATGAAGAAAACCAAAATCACTTTTTTAATAATGGTGAAATTACCATTTCAGTGTGGAGACATTTTGGAGATTTAATGGGGCTAAAAGTTACAAATTCAGGCCTTAAATCTAGACTTGTTTTGTGGTGTCTCTCAACACGAGGTCAAACATCAAATCGGTTTTATGTAAAATTATACGAGGATTAGTTTTCTGGAAAATTTGGTGTGCTAGGAATAGATATTTCTTTCAAGGAGAAAAGATGAGTGTAACACCCCGTGTTTTCATTTATTATTTTAATTAATCAATTGGAATTTTTGAGAAAAATAAAATTTTGAATTTAATATTTTTTATTGGCTAAATATGTTTGTTATGATTATAGAAGAATAAAACTTCAAGCGGAATTAAAATCGGAGTTAAAACGGATTTTATATTGATTTTACAATATTTTGCCTTATAGGCATTTTTTAGGCGAACTGTCAATTTTTCGGGGTGATCGATCGATCGACCCTCCCAGAAAATGTGCGATGTGAGTTGTTTTTAGAGTTTGTGTAGGATTAGGACTCCTAATCACTATATAACCTTGTTAATCCGTAGGGGGACTTCTCATAATCACTTTTTCTCAAGTTTTTCACCAGAGAACACTTCCAAATATTTTTCCTCTCACTCATAATCATCAACCTTCAACAAAATCAAGTTTTTGGCACAAGTTTTTGAAGGCTTAATTGGGGTTTAATCAAGATCGTTCAAGAACACTATTTTGCTAATTTTTTGAGAGGAATCCATATTTCTAATCAGATTTTCAACACGATCTTCATAGGCATGAATACTCTATTATTTTCCTTTAGTATTATGCATTTTAAGTGTCGCCTAAACATTTAATTACATGTTTTCTTAGAAATAATTAGTAACATAATTAGAAAAAGTGGATACTAATTATGGGGCTGTTTTTATAAAATCTTTTAATATGAATAATATTCATAGCCATTTGGGTACGTAGGATTCAGGAGTGATTTGGGGTTTTATTGATGTAGGTTGCATGTAGAAAAACCCTAGCTTTAAAATAAATGATTGTTGGGTGCGTACAACTCATGTAATACATGTAGAGATAATAAAATTTGGGTTTTGATATATATATGATGAAAACTTGGTATATTTAATTTAAAATAATTAAATGAGTTTTTTTGGATATTGCTGACGTTGTGATAATTAAATCAAAGATTTAATTGAATTGGACTCTCATGCGTAGTTTTATACATTGATTAATTATGCTTGTTTGTGTGACTGGTTGGTATTACGATGTTGCCTTTGTGACGATGGGTTGATGGTTATTATTTCTCTCCCTATATGTTAGAATGCCTCTAGGTATGGGACTAGTGGGTATGCCTTTTGATGATTTTTAGTACTTTATCGTCCTTACGCTAGCCTAAGCATGAGACTAGGTCGAAATTTTAAGTTAGAAATTCATCCTATAAATAGGTGAAGATGTATTGATAACTTGGGGACCCTTAGTTATGGGACTAAGGGGTATTTTGAGGATCTCACATCGATTAGAAGGGTGGGGTGATTATAAATTGAGAAATTGAGAATTAATGCCCAAGAAAAAAACGGGTATTAAAATTTGTGGCGACATAATGTGTCGGGGCCGGCATTTTAAACGTGTCAGAGGACGATTTATGTCGTGTCATGTGTAGAACCTTGTCATGTGTCTGGGCCGACAATTAAACGGTTCAGAGGACGATTGACAAGGGGACCCTTATCATGTGTCGGGGCCGACAGTAAACGGGTCAGAGGGCGATTGACAAGGGAAAGTGTTACACTTTAATAAAAAGTGTGAACTGTAATAAAAGTAGGTTAATTTAATTAAATCAACATCGTGGGACTTGGGAATTTAAAATCATATTGGTGTGCCTTTATAAATGGGTATTTTTGTGGGTAGTTAGTGGTTTATTTTTATCACGTTTAAATTATTCCGTTTAATTTAAAATATTCTATTGTGATATTTATTGCGTATAATTCTACTGTCTGGATTCAAGGATCCTATTTGAGGGGAGTAGTGTGTATTCTTGCTCAGGGCTTTGGCTCTGACCCATGCGTTGACTAATCTTTTTCATGATTTAATTTGGAGAAGCTGCATAAGTTTATCGGAGTTATCTTTGGAGGTGCAGCTGGAGTTATTTACTTTATGGCATAGTTTAGTTTAGACTTTCTTTTCCAGCCGTATTACGAGACTTCATTGGAATTTTTTTTCGCCATTCGGTTCCAAAGTTGTTTAGAGGATTTATGTTGGGATTATTCAGATTTTATTTAATCATTATTGGAGATTGGATTTTTTGGAGTTAGCATGTGATGGATCTTTTATCGCTTATTTATTTGTGATCATTTAAGATTGACTCAATTTTGTATCTTATGGACTAATTTATTTATGTCTCATATCTGTCTCATGCTAAGAATGGTATTTATTTAGTTCACGCCCGGCTTAGTTTTGGTGGCGACCGACGCCAGAATTAGGCGGGGTGTGACAGATGGTATAAGAGCATGGTCTTAAGTCTCGTAGGTTATGAGTCCGTTTAGTTTCCGCATTGCCGATCTTTGATTTCCTTTGTTGATTCGTACTTCTTAAGGTAGATGTTCTAGCATATGTGTTAGATGTGTTTCTTGGAGATGTGAAGTTTTGAGTTAAGGACATTGTAGACATTGAGTTTAGAATTAGTAAGCTTGATGTGGGGATCCTTAGAATGGATTTTTGGAGACGATAATTATTTTGGAGATTTTAGTACAGATGTTAGGTACCGTATGTATCGATTTTTGATGTTGAGATTAAATTTTAGGAAGTTAGAATTTTGATGACTTTCGGATATAGGATCGAGTTGGGGATTTGTGAGAGCATGTGGTACGCCGTTATTTTCATAGTTATGCATATGCATATAGGAAATATATATATTATTTTGTTCTTCGTGGGGTAGGTGCGCATAGGATTGGGTGTATGGGCGCCCAATTACGGCATTCTACAGGTAGGCATATATGAGCCATATTTTCTTTTTGTAAGATTTACGTGTTGATGTGTATGCTTCGTCTAATTTTGAGGACGAAATTCTTTGCTAGTGGGGAAGTATGTAACACCCCGTGTTTTTATTTATTATTTTAATTAATTAATTGGAATTTTTGAGAAAAATAAAATTTTGAATTTAATAATTTTTATTGGCTAAATATGTTGGTTATGAATATAGAAGAATAAAACTTCAAGCAGAATTAAAATCGGAGTTAAAACGGATTTTATATTGATTTTACAATATTTTTCCTTATAGGCATTTTTTAGGCGAACTGTCAATTTTTCGGGGTGATCGATCGATCGATCGATCGACCCTCCCAGAAAATGTGCGATGTGAGCTGTTTTTAGAGTTTGTGTAGGATTAGGACTCCTAATCACTATATAACCTTGTCAATCCGTAGGGGGACTTCTCATAATCACTTTTTCTCAAGTTTTTCACCAGAGAACACTTCCAAATATTTTTCCTCTCACTCATAATCATCAACCTTCAACAAAATCAAGTTTTTGGCACAAGTTTTTGAAGGCTTAATTGGGGTTTAATCAAGTTCATTCAAGAACACTCTTTTGCTAATTTTTCGAGAGGAATCCATATTTCTAATCAGATTTTCAACACGATCTTCATAGGCATGAATACTCTATTATTTTCCTTTAGTATTATGCATTTTAAGTGTCACCTAAACAGTTAATTACATGTTTTCTTGGAAATAATTAGCAACATAATTAGAAAAAGTGGATACTAATTATGGGGCTGTTTTTATAAAATCTTTTAATCTGAATAATATTCATAGCCATTTGGGTACGTAGGATTCATGAGTGATTTGGGGTTTTATTGGTGTAGGTTGCATGTAGAAAAACCCTAGCTTTAAAATAAATGATTTTTGGGTGCGTACAACTCATGTAATACATGTAGAGATAATAAAATTTGGGTTTTGATATATATATGATGAAAACTTGGTATATTTAATTTAAAATAATTAAATGAGATTATTTGGATATTGTTGATGTTGTGATAATTAAATTAAAGATTTAATTGAATTGAACTATCATGCGTAGTTTTATATATTGATTAATTAAGCTTGTTTGTGTGACTTGTTGGTATTATGATGTTGCCTTTGTGACGACGGGTTGATGGGTATTATTGCTCTCCCTATATTTTAGAATGCCTCTAGGTAAGGGACTAGGGGGTATGCCTTTTGATGATTGACGCCTTCTAGGTATAGGACTAGTGAGGGTAGATTATCGCATTTTTATCATCTTGGGGGTGGGCTATTTTTTAGTACTTTATCGTCGTTACGCTAGCTTAAGCATGAGACTAGGTCAAAATTTTAAGTTAGAAATTCATCCTATAAATAGTTTAAGACGTATTGATAACTTGGGGACCCTTAGTTACGGGACTAAGGGGTATTTTGAGGATCTCACATCGATTAAAAGGGTGGGGTGATTATAAATTGAGAAATTGAGAATTAATGCCTAAGATAAAAACGGGTATTAAAATTTGTGGCGACATAATGTGTCGGGGCCGACAGTTTAAACGGGTCAGAGGACGATTTATGTCATGTCGTGTGTGGAACTTTGTCATGTGTCGGAGCCGACAGTTAAACGGGTCAGAGGACGATTGACAAGGGGAACCTTGTCATGTTTTCGGGGCCGACAGTAAACGGGTCAGAAGACGATTGACAAAGGGAAGTGTGACACTTTAATAAAAAGTGAGAACTATAATAAAAGTTCGTTAATTTAATTAAATTAAAATCATGGGACTTGGGAATTTAAAATCATATTGGTTTGCCTTTATAAATGAGGATTTTTGCGGGTAGTTGGTGGTTTATTTTTATCGCGTTTACATTATTCCGTTTAATTTAAAATATTCTATTGTGATATTTATTGCCTATAATGCTACTGTCTGGATTCAAGGATCCTATTTGAGGTGAGTAGTGGGTATTCCTGCTCAGGGCTTTGGCTCTGACCCATGCGTTGACTAATGTTTTCCAGGATTTAATTTGGAGAAGCTGCATAAGTTTATCGGAGTTATCATTGGAGGTGCAGCTGGAGTTATTACTTTATGTCAGAGTTTAGTTTAGACTTTCTTTTCCAGTTGTATTATGAGACTTCATTGGAGTTTTTTTGGGCCATTCGGTTCCAAAGTTGTCTAGAGGTTTTCTGTTGGGGTTATTCAGATTTTATTTAATCTTTATTGGAGATTGGATTGTTTGGAGTTATCATGTGATGGATCTTATATCGCTTAGTTATTTGTGATCATTTGAGATTGACTCGATTTTGTATCTTATGGACTAATTTATTTATGTCTCATATCTATCTCAAGCTAAGAATGGTATTTATTTAGTTCACGCCTGGCTTAGTTTTGGTGGCAGCCGATGCCAGAATTAGTCGGGGTGTGACAGATGGTATCAGAGCATGGTCTTAAGTCTCGTAGGTTATGAGTCCGTTTAGTTTCCGCGTTGCCGATATTTGATTCCCTTTGTTGATTCATACTTCTTAAGGTAGATGTTATAGCATATGTGTTAGATGTGTTTCTTGGAGAAGTGAAGTTTTGAGTTAAGGACGTTGTAGACATTGAGTTTAGAATTAGTAAGCTTGATATGGGGATCCTTAGAATGGATTTTGGAGACGATAATTATTTTGGATATTTTAGTACAGATGTTAGGTACCGTATGTATCGATTTTTGATGTTGAGATTTAATTTGAGGAAGTTAGAATTTTGATGACTTTCAGATATATGATCAAGTTGGGGATTTGTCAGAGGGTGTGGTACGCCGTTAATTTCATAGTTATGCATATGCATATAGGAAATATATATATTATTTTGTTCTTCGTGGGGTAGGTGCGCATAGGATTGGGTGTATGGGCACCCAATTAGGGCATTCTACGGGTAGGCATATATGAGCCATATTTTATTTTTACGAGATTTACGTCTTGATGTGTATGCTTTGTCTAATTTCGAGGACGAAATTCTTTGCTAGTGGGGAAGTATGTAACACCCCGTGTTTTAATTTATTATTTTAATTAATTAATTGGAATTTTTGAGAAAAATAAAATTTTGAATTTAATAATTTTTATTTGCTAAATATGTTGGTTATGATTTTAGAGGAATAAAACTTCAAGCGGAATTAAAATCGGAGTTAAAATGGATTTTATATTGATTTTACAATATTTTGCCCTATAGGCATTTTTTAGGCGAACTGTCAGTTTTTCGGGGTGATCGATCGATCGACCCTCCCAGAAAACGTGCGATGTGAGCTGTTTTTAGAGTTTGTGTAGGACTAGGGCTCCTAATCACTATATAACCTTGTTAATCCGTTGGGGGACTTTTGATAATCATTTTTTCTCCAGTTCTTCACCAGAGAACACTTCAAAATATTTTTCCTCTCAATCATAATCATCAACCTTCAACTAAATCAAGTTTTTGGCACAAGTTTTTGAAGCCTTAATTGGGTTTAATTAAGATCGTTCAAGAACACTCTTTTGCTAATTTTTCGAGAGGAATCCATATTTCTAATCATATTTTATACACGATCTTCACTAGCATGAATACTCTATTCTTTTCCTTTAGTATTATGCATTTTAGGTGTGGCCTAAACACTTAATTACATGTTTTCTTAAAAATAATTAGTAACTTAATTAGAAAAAGTGGATACTAATTATGGGGTTGTTTTTATAAAATCTTTTAATCTGAATAATATTCATAACCCTTTGGGTACGTAGGATTCATGAGTGATTTTGGGTTTTATTGGTGTAGATTGCATGTAGAAAAACCCTAGTTTTAAAACAAATGATTTTTGGGTGCGTACAACTCATGTAATACATGTAGAGATAATAAAATTTGGGTTTTGATATATATATATGATGAAAACTTGGTATATTAAATTAAAAATAATTAAATGAGATTATTTGGATATTGTTGACGTTGTGATAATTAAATTAAAGATTTAATTGAATTGGACTATCATGCGTAGTTTTATATATTGATTAATTATGCTTGTTTGTCTGACTTGTTGGTATTATGATGTTGACTTTGTGATGACGGGTTGATGGGTATTATTGCTCTCCCTATATTTTAGAATGCCTCTAGGTAAGGGACTAGTGGGTATGCCTTTTGATGATTTACGCCTTCAAGGTATGGGACTAGTGAGCGTAGATTATCGCATTTTTATCATCTTGGGGGTGGGCTGATTTTTAGTACTTTATCGTCGTTACGCTAGCCTAAGCATGAGACTAGGTCGACATTTTAAGTTAGAAATTCATCCTATAAATAGGTTCAGACGTATTGATAACTTGGGGACCCGTAGTTACGGGACTAAGGGGTATTTTGAGGATCTCACATCGATTAAAAGGGTGGGGCGATTATAAATTGAGAAATTGAGAATTAATGCCTAAGATAAAAACGGGTATTAAAATTTGTGGCGACATAATGTGTCGGGGCCGACAGTTTAAACGGGTCAGAGGACGATTTATGTGGTGTCGTGTGTGGAACCTTGTCATGTGTCGGGGCCGACAGTTAAACGGGTCAGAGGACGATTGACAAGGGGAACCTTGTCATATTTTCGGGGCCGACAGTAAACGGGTCAGAGGACGATTGACAAGGGGAAGTGTGACACTTTAATAAAAACTGAGAACGGTAATAAAAGTTGGTTAATTTAATTAAATTAACATCCTAGGACTTGGGAATTTAAAATCATATTGGTTTGCCTTTATAAATGGGGATTTTTGCAGGTAGTTAGTGGTTTATTTTTATTGCGTTTAAATTATTCCGTTTAATTTAAAATATTCTTTTGTGATATTTATTACCTATAATGCTATTGTTTGGATTCAAGGATCCTATTTGAGGGGAGTAGTGTGTATTCTTGCTCAGGGCTTTGGCTCTGACCCATGCGTTGACTAATCTTTTTCAGGATTTAATTTGGAGAAGCTGCATAAGTTTATCGGAGTTATCATTGGAGGTGAAGCTGGAGTTATTTACATTATGGCATAGTTTAGTTTGGACTTTCTTTTCCAGTCGTATTATGAGACTTCATTGGAGTTTTTTTGGGCCATTCGGTTCCAAACTTGTCTAGGGGATTTCTGTTGGGATTATTCAGATTTTATTTAATCATTATCGGAGATTGGATTTTTGGAGTTAGCATGTGATGGATCTTTTATCGCTTAGTTATTTTTGATCATTTGAGATTGACTCGATTTTGTATCTTATGGACTAATTTATTTATGTCTCATATTTGTCTCATGCTAAATATGATATTTATTTAGTTCACGCCCGGCTTAGTTTTGGTGGCGGCCGACGCCTGAATTAGGCGGGGTGTGACAGATGGTATCAGAGCATGGTCTTAAGTCTCGTAGGTTATGAGTCCATTTAGTTTTCGCGTTTTCGATCTTTTATTCCCTTTGCTGATTCGTACTTCTTAAGGTAGATGTTATAGCATATGTGTTAGATGTGTTTCTTTGAGATGTGAAGTTTTGAGTTAAGGACTTTGTACACATTGAGTTTAGAATTAGTAAGCTTGATGTGGGAATCCTTAGAATGGATTTTGGAGAAGATAATTATTTTGGAGATTTTAGTACAGATGTTAGGTACCGTATGTATCGATTTTTGATGTTGAGAGTTAATTTGAGGAAGTTAGAATTTTGATGACTTTCATATATAGGATCGAGTTGGGGATTTGTGAGAGCGTGTGGTACGCCGTTATTTTCATAGTTATGCATATGCATATAGGAAATATATATATTATTTTGTTCTTCATGGGGTAGGTGCGCATAGGATTGTGTGTACGGGCGCCCATTTATTGCATTCTACGGGTAGGCATATATGAGCCATATTTTCTTTTTGCGAGATTTACGGGTTGATGTGTATGCTTCGTCTAATTTCAAGGACGAAATTCTTTGCTAGTGGGGAAGTATGTAACACCCCGTGTATTTATTTATTATTTTAATTAATTAATTGGAATTTTTGAGAAAAATAAAATTTTGAATTTAATAATTTTTTTTGGTTAAATATGTTGGTTATGATTTTAGAAGAATAAAAATTCAAGCGGAATTAAAATCGGAGTTAAAATGGATTTTATATTGATTTTACAATATTTTGCCTTATAGGCATTTTTTAGGCGAACTGTCAGTTTTTCGGGGTGATCGATCGATCGACCCTCCCAGAAAACATGCGATGTGAGCTGTTTTTAGAGTTTGTGTAGGATTAGGACTCCTAATCACTATATAACCTTGTTAATCCGTAGGGGGACTTCTCATAATCACTTTTTCTCCAGTTTTTCACCAGAGAACACTTCCAAATATTTTTCCTCTCAATCATCATCATCAACCTTCAACAAAATCAAGTTTTTGGCACAATTTTTTGAAGGTTTAATTGGGGTTTAATCAAGATCGTTCAAGAACACTCTTTTGCTAATTTTTCGAGAGGAATCCATATTTCTAATCAGATTTTCAACACGATCTTCACAGGCATGAATACTCTATTCTTTTCCTTTAGTATTATGCATTTTAAGTGTCTCCTAAACGCTTAATTACATGTTTTCTTAAAAATAATTAGTAACTTAATTAGAAAAATTGGATACTAATTATGGGGCTGTTTTTATAAAATCTTTTAATCTGAATAATATTCATAACCCTTTGGGTACGTAGGATTCATGAGTGATTTTGGGTTTTATTGGTGTACGTTGCATATAGAAAAACCCTAGCTTTAAAATAAATGATTTTTGGGTGCGTACAACTCATGTAATTCATGTAGAGATAATAAAATTTGGGTTTTGATATATATATGATGAAAACTTGGTATATTAAATTAAAAATAATTAAATGGGATTATTTGGATATTGTTGACGTTGTGATAATTAAATTTAAGATTTAATTAAATTGGACTATCATGCGTAGTTTTATATATTGATTAATTATGCTTGTTTGTGAGACTTGTCGGTATTATGATGTTGCCTTTGTGACGAAGGGTTGATGGGTATTATTGCTCTCCCTATATTTTAGAATGCCTCTAGGTAAGGGACTAGTGGGTATGCCTTTTGATGATTTACGCCTTCTAGGTATGGGACTAGTGAGGCTAGATTATCGCATTTTTATCATCTTGGGGGTGGGCTTATTTTTAGTACTTTATCGTCGTTACGCTAGCCTAAGCATGAGACTAGGTCGAAATTTTAAGTTAGAAATTCATCCTATAAATAGGTTAAGACGTATTGATAACTTGGGGACCCTTAGTTACGGGACTAAGGGGTATTTTGAGGATGTCACATCGATTAAATGGGTGGGGTGATTATAAATTGAGAATCTAGAATTAATGCCTAAGATAAAAACGAGAATTAAAATTTGTGGCAACATAATGTGTCGGGGCTGACAGTTTAAACGGGTCAGAGGACGATTTATGTCGTGTCGTGTGTGGAACCTTGTCATGTGTCGGGGCCGACAGTTAAACGGGACAGAGGACGATTGACAAGGGGAACCTTGTCATATTTTCGGGGCCGACAGTAAACGGGTCAGAGGACGATTGACAAGGGGAAGTGTGACACTGTAACACCCCAAGACTTTTGAGACTGAGAAATTTAATTTTGGGAAAATTAAATTTAATTAAATTGGAGAATTTTAAAATTTGGGAATTTAAGTCCAAAAATAGAGGACGTTTCAAAGTATTCCGGATGATATTTTTTAGGGTACCATCGATCCCGGAAGGGTCGAGATAGTCAAAATGACTGTCATTGGGTCTTATTTCGGCTCCGGAATGTTTTTAAGTTGTTTTGACTTGAATTGGAGTCAACGAGTCATTTAAAGTGTGAATTAACATTTAAAACTGGGATTTTGTTTTAAAGGATTTGGAGGCTTACGGATGAAGCCTTCTCATTTGAGAAAAGAGAGAAAGAAAAGGGAAAGAAGAAGAAGAAGAAAAGGGGGAGAGAGAGGAAGAAATCTTGGAGATTCCCGGCCCAACCGCGACATCGAGGACGATCCAACCTCTACAAATCTGAGGCAAGTGTTTAATCTTGCTAAATAGCTATTTGTGTATTTCATTTCATAAATTGTGGGGTAAAGAAATGGATTTTTGGGTATAAATATAAAAACCTAGATTTTTAGGTTTAATCTTGAAATCAATGTTTAAATTGAGAATTAATGACATAGAAATGATTGGGATCAACTTTGGGTTGGTTAATGGGCTTAAAATCATGATTTGATGAAGGTTTGGGGGTTGGAATGCAAAATTTAGGGTTTAGAATTCGTAGGTTTTGAAGAAACAGATGAAACCTTCAAAAATTGCAGGTCCGAATCGATTCGCGCCCTCAAGCGAATCGATTCGGTTTGGTAAAATTAGCAGGTCTGCATTGACCGAATCTATTCGGACCCCAAGCCGAATCGATTCGGCCTATTGCAGAAGCCCAGGTCTTTGGACCCGAATCGATTCGCCTTGGAGGCCGAATCGATTCGGAAACAGCGCATTTTGAGGTATTTTCTCCATAGTGATTTCAAACCCTTTTTGGTTGGGTTTATTGAATTGGGGACTTCTCTTATGATGTAAGAGATATGTTCTTGGAGACACATAAGGAGTTTCTCACAGATTAGAGTTTTGGGGAGTCCTTAGGGTAATTTGGGAGAAATGTATCCATGTATGTATTTGGAGTTATATATAGAGATTTTGGGGAAACCCTTTGGGATTGAGAAATCCTAATTGTAGATTAAAAGTAAGTGTAGATGTGATGTGAGGCTAAGAACTCTTAGAGAGATCTTAGATTAGGGTATTCACAAAAGTGACCGAACCATAATCGAAATCGAGGGAAATGAGATTATTTGATGATTGAAAGAATGAGCTTGAGGCTGATAGACTATTAGTTATATGTATACCGATAGTCAAAACGATTACTAAATTCTTTAATGTACTCGGAGATATAGATGATATGTGTAGTGAAAGATTCCTACACAAACTCTTGGGTGATAGCCCTAAGGTTGAATATATATAGGTATAGATATATACATATGGTTTTGGGAGACTATTCATCATAGGAAAATGATCGAATATGTTTCAAGTATGGGATTATATTCACGTATCGAGGTAAATTAAAGGAATTGTGGTGACGGTTTGTATATTGAGGACTATGTATACTTATAGCCAGGTATATATATATCTTATACATATGAACGAGAGTTAGTTTATATATATAGATAAGGATATGTGAATATGTGTTGATAGATATATATATATATATATCTGTATGTATATAGATATATCGATATCTTTATGTTGTGGACATACATGGTATGGATACTTAAACCGTATATGATGGTTTATTACTTGATCATAAGATTGGATCATATGGATTATATATATTATGCATGTAAATGATATATATACTTAATTGGTTAAGCATACCCCGCTCATGCTATCATTGGGAAGTTGCGCGCGTAGAGGGTGAGCATCCTGGCTAGAAAAGCAGGGTGTGGATATTCCCCAGGTCATAGTCGTCCCGTGTGTTACTATATGATATATATATATTTATTTTAGGATGAGACGTGATGGGTATGTTTCGTCTCATTGCCGATTTGGAGCTATGACCGCTTCCCGGGACGTCGTGTGCGTGAGTTTACCACGAGATGGCTGTCGTTTAGTCCCACCATGGTGGCCCCAATTTTGCTACGTGAGTCGGGCACTAGGAAGATGATAGCATTGATGCAGTTTATCGGCGATATATATAGCCGGGTATATTATGTGCATGGCCTTGTACATCATATGTAGTATGTACACTTGGCTATTGAATTGATGATAATATATATATACGGTTAGAAATAAATACCTATATATATATATATATATATATATATATATATATATATATATATATATTTATATATATATATCCTATAAACGAAAGGATATGGACTTTATGAAGTACATCTTAGATGATTATGGTGTGCTAGATTGATGGGGGTTGATGTATCGCACATAAGGTATTATTTCGGTTACATCATCCCAAGGATATTATTGGAGGTTCTTTTATTTTATCTTATTTTTTTTCTTTCTTTTCTTTTATTTCTTTCTTTCTTTAGGAGTTATAGTCAGTAGCAATGATAGTATTAACTTGTATGTTGAGGATTATGGATCTCTAGGATCGACATTGCCCAGGAGTAGTGTAACGAGGTGGTTCCTTGTTTGGATTTCGCTTTGCGAGACACCTCACGCACGAAACATAGTGCCATGTCGAGATTTGAGAGAAGTAATTCCATAGGTGGCATCACGGATCTCTGGTCTTGACCTTGTCAAGGAGTAGTGTAACGGGGCGGTTCCTTGTTTGGATTTCGCTTTGCGAGACTCCCCACGCACGAAACGTAGTACAATTTTGGGATTAGGGAGAAGTCTTGCCAATATTCCATGTGCATATTATTAAGTATATTAATTCTTACGTTTTTAGCCTATATAGATATAGATATATATATATATAGATATAGATATATATATATATATATATATATATATATATATATATATATATATATATTTTTATATATATATATATATGTATATGTATAGGGGTAATGTTTTAGGAATTATGATAATTATAATTCATGAGATTATTAATCGGAATTCATTAAGCCTTTTATGGCATAATTGTTGTTATCATAATCTAATAGGATTAGAAATGGGTGGATCCTTAGATTATGTCGGGAAGGTAGCTCTCGTGGATATAGGCTAGGCCTGATAAGTTAGGTTGTCCTAAAATCAATGGGTGTAATTTAACTAAAATTTGAGGACGCGAATAGGTGCGCGCCTTTAGATGAGGGGTGAGTTGGGGTTCCACGAGAGTGCGGTCTCACTTAATTATGAAATTAAGTACACCGGTATTTATTATGCACGGTTAACACACTTGCTAAATATTTTACACATTCGGGGCTCTGACCCGTTTACTTTTCTCTCCTCCTTGTATATATATATATGTTACCACAGGTATCCTACCGCATGGATGCCGGATGACCTCCTATCCTGAGTCTTGGGAGCCGTGACAGGTGCGGACTGTTGCGGGATGTTTCATGTAGCCGCTTCCTACTTCTTTAAAATTCTAGGTAGGATTCAGGTTGTATATCGGGTTTGTATCTTAGGGATATTTATATACATGTTTATATTTATTCCCTTCAGTTATTGTATTTGCTGTGACCCGACAGCTTATTCGGGTTTATTTATTTATGGCATATTCATGTATAGTGATACCTTTCATTTCTTATAGTTCTTTCTTGCAGCTCTCATATTCATTAGTAGTTTTATAGTGTGGGGTTGTGTATGTTGCAAGTTTTAAATTTTTTATAACATCTTGCTTATATGGTTTCGGGTAGTTAGTCTTATATTATATAGTACCGTTAGTTGATGTTGAGACTGGACCATCTGGAATTCCTGATTTAATATAGTATAGGGCTGGCCACCCGTTATTATTTTAGGCGGGTTGTTACAGATGGTATCAGAGCATCAGGTTCTAGAGTCCTTAGGATCTGTGCGAGCTTTATGCATTCTTCCGTTAACGTTCTTGACATAAAGCCCTACAAATAGGACTGTTGTGTTCATTGCGTTGTTTTCTTCTGTGAAGTATATTCACTTGATTGGCGTTCTGATAACAATTGCTCTTGTTTCATTTCAGACGTCGCCTAGATTTTGTCGTCTAGGAAAGGATAGGTTTAGAAGTACAATACCCATAGTATATTTTGGGTACGCTTTGATCGGGGGTAGTTGTTTTCCCCGATTCTGGAGGAGTTATTGGGGAAATTTCTAGCAATAGTTCGAGGTGATTTGTCGGCAGTTGAGTAAGAAAGGAAAATTTGCTCGAATGACAAACCTTGGACTTAGTAAAGTAGGTCTGAGGAGAGGTTAGTGTAGTCCTTGGGAGGTTTAGGTTGAGAAACCCGTTAACCTTCGTTAGAAAACCTGGTGTTGGTGACTTTTCCCGACGCGAGGTGTGTGGAGTTATCCCAACAATTGGGAGTATTGCCTTCCGGGAAGTGGGAGTAAGAAATTTGGAGACTCAGTTTCGTTGTGTAGGACTGAGGGAGTTTTTGGTTGTCGCCATCGTGTTTATCCTTCAATATGGTTAGGAAGGATTTTGAGGAAGATGTTTCTCTTGTGAAGAAATAGGCTGAGGGATGATGATTTTCCTGGAAGGAGTTGAGGACCCTGAGTTGAGATTCTAGGGTGAGGGGAAACCATTAGGTTATGGAATTGTAAGGTAGAATACCTTTCTTTGAGTTTAAGTTACGCTTTGTGCGATAGTGGGAACGTCGCGTGTGAGGTGTGATGAGTAGCTAGCCGCTATACCGCTAAGGGGTATGGAATTTTCCTAGAGAAGGAAGTGAGCAAGTGTGGCCTTGGTATGGAATCTTGGGAGATGATACACCTTTTCGTAACGAAAAAAATAGGGAAGTTTTGGAATCCCAATGAGGGAAGGATTTTTTTTTTTATAAAGGTGTTAATATGATATATAGGAATTTCATAACTGAGAGGTTCAGAGTTTGGTAGATTCGTGAGGAGCGGATAGTTTAGCTCATAGTTGTGCTAGTTTTGAGAACTATATATTGGCTAGAGTATTGTATTGGTTGAGGCCTTGTGTCCTAAACATAAGGTGTTTGTTTGTCGTGTCGAAAGACGCGGAATATTTTTATATCGTATTGTCTATATAGGCCCTCGGGCGATATCTAAAATATGGAAATCTTTTTTATAAAACCATAACCCTGGTTCAACTAATCTCAATCCCCGACCTAGCTACACAGTAGTGTATTGGGAGGGTTCCTTGTTTGGATTTCGCTTGCGAGACCTCCCCCGCACGAAGGTGGCTAGCGTCAGGAATTGAGGAGAGTTCAACCAGTGGAAATTTTCAAACTTTTATATGTTTAGTATATCGTTATAGATTTTATTACCGAGGGTTATCTTACAATTTTGAGGCTAATGCAGCCTGATTAAAATTCTACCAGTGGAGATCAGGTACGGGGTGTATGGGCGCCCTAAGTAGTTAGTTTGTTTTAAAGGCTATATGGTTCGACGTGAGAACTAGAGAGGATCGGCATAGTGATCTTGAGGATTGATATAAGGACTAGATGATATCGATGTCCTAGGATCGTCTTAAATTTCGCGGACGAAATTTTTGTAAGGGGGGAAGATTGTAACACCCCAAGACTTTTGTGACTGAGAAATTTAATTTTGGGAAAATTAAATTTAATTAAATTGGAGAATTTTAAAATTTGGGAATTTAAGTCCAAAAATAGAGGACGTTTCAAAGTATTCCAGATGATATTTTTGAGGGTACCGTCGATCCCAGAAGGGTCGAGATAGTCAAAATGACTGTCATTGGGTCTTATTTCGGAATGTTTTTAAGTTGTTTTGACTTGAATTGGAGTCAACGAGTCATTTAAAGTGTGTATTAACATTTAAAAGTGGGATTTTGTTTTAAAGGATTTGGAGGCTTACGGATGAAGCCTTCTCATTTGAGAAAAGAGAGAAGTAAAAGGGAAAGAAGAAGAAGAAGAAAAGGCCGAGAGAGAGGAAGAAATCTTGGAGATTCCCGGCCCAACCGTGACATCGAGGGCGATACAACCTCTACAAATCTGAGGCAAGTGTTTAATATTGCTAAATAGATATTTGTGTATTTCATTTCATAAATTGTGGGGTAAAGAAATGGATTTTTGGGTATAAATATAAAAACCTAGATTTTTAGGTTTAATCTTGAAATCAATGTTTAAATTGAGAATTAATGACATAGAAATTATTGGGATCAACTTTGGGTTGGTTAATGGGCTTAAAATCATGATTTGATGAAGGTTTGGGGGTTGGAATGAGAAATTTAGGGTTTAGAATTCGTAGGTTTTGAAGAAACAGATGAAACCTTCAAAAATTGCAGGTCCGAATCGATTCGCCCCCTCAAGCGAATCGATTCGGTTTGGTAAAATTACCAGGTCTGCATCGACCGAATCGATTCGGACCCCAAGCCGAATAGATTCGGCCTATTGCAGAAGCCCAGTTCTTTGGACCCGAATCGATTCGCCTTGGAGGCCGAATCGATTCGGAAACAGGGCATTTTGAGGTATTTTCTCCATAGTGATTTCAAACCCTTTTTGGTTGGGTTTATTGAATTGGGGCCTTCTCTTATGATGTAAGAGATATGTTCTTGGATACACATAAGGAGTTTCTCACACATTAGAGTTTTGGGGAGTCCTTAGGGTAATTTGGGAGAAATGTATCCATGTATGTATTTGGAGTTATGTATAGAGATTTTGGGGAAACCCTTTGGGATTGAGAAATCCTAATTGTAGATTAAAAGTAAGTGTGGATGTGATGTGAGGCTAAGAACTCTTAGAGAGATCTTAGATTAGGGTATGCACAAAAGTGACTGAACCATAATCGAAATCGAGGGAAATGAGATTATTTGATGATTGAAAGAATGAGCTTGAGGCTGATAGACTATTAGTTATATGTATACCGATAGTCAAAACGATTACTAGATTCTTTAATGTACTCGGAGATATAGATGATATGTGTAGTGAAAGATTCCTACACAAACTCTTGGGTGATAGCCCTAAGGTTGAATATATATAGGTATAGATATATAGATATGGTTTTGGGAGACTATTCATCATAGGAAAATGATCGAATATGTTTCAAGTATGGGATTATATTCACGTATCGAGGTAAATTAAAGGAATTATGGTGACGGCTTGTATATTGAGGACTATGTATACTTATAGCCAGGTATATATATATCTTATACATATGAACGAGAGTTAGTTTATATATATAGATAAGGATATGTGAATATGTGTTGATAGATATATATATCTGTATGTATATAGATATATGGATATCTTTATGTTGTGGACATACATGGTATGGATACATAAATCGTATATGATGGTTTATTACTTGATCATATGATTGGATCATATGGATTATATATATTATGCATGTAAATGATATATATACTTAATTGGTTAAGCATACCCCGCTCATACTATCATTGGGAAGTTGCGCGCGTAGAGGGTGAGCATCCTGGCTAGAAAAGCAGGGTGTGGATATTCCCCAGGTCATAGTCGTCCCGTGTGTTACTATATGATATATATATATTTATTTTGGGATGAGACGTGATGTGTATGTTTTGTCTCATTGCCGATTTGGAGCTATGACCGCTTCCCGGAACGTCGTGTGCGTGAGTTTACCACGAGATGGGTGTCGTTTAGTCCCACCATAGTGGCCCCAGTTTTGCTACGTGAGCCGGGCACTGGGAAGATGATAGCATTGATGCAGTTTATCGGCGATATATATAGCCGGGTATATTATGTGCATGGCCTTGTACATCATATGTAGTATGTACACTTGGCTATTGAATTGATGATAATATATATATATATATACGGTTAGAAATAAATACCTATATATATATATTTATATATATATATATATCCTATATACGAAAGGATATGGACTTTATGAAGTACATCTTAGATGATTATGGTGTGCTAGATTGATGGGGGTTGATGTATCGCACATAAGGTATTATTTCGGTTACATCATCCCAAGGATATTATTGGAGGTTCTTTTATTTTATCTTATTTGTTTTCTTTCTTTTCTTTTCTTTCTTTCTTTCTTTAGGAGTTATAGTCAGTAGCAATGATAGTATTAACTTGTATGTTGAGGATTATGGATCTCTAGGATCGACATTGCCCAGGAGTAGTGTAACGAGGTGGTTCCTTGTTTGGATTTCTCTTTGCGAGACACCTCACGCACGAAACGTAGTGCCATGTCGAGATTTGAGAGAAGTAATTCCATAGGTGGCATCACGGATCTCTGGTCTTGACCTTGTCAGGAGTAGTGTAACGGGGCGGTTCCTTGTTTGGATTTCGCTTTGCGAGACTCCCCACGCACGAAACGTAGTACAATTTTGGGATTAGGGAGAAGTCTTGCCAATATTCCATGTGCATATTATTAAGTATATTAATTCTTACGTTTTTAGCCTATATATATATATATATATATATATATGTATATGTATATGTATATATATATATATATGTATATGTATATGTACAGGGGTAATGTTTTAGGAATTATGATAATTATAATTCATGAGATTATTAATCGGAATTCATTAAGCCTTTTATGACATAATTGTTGTAATCATAATCTAATAGGATTAGAAATGGGTGGATCCTTAGATTATGTCGGGAAGGTAGCTCTCATGGATATAGGCTAGGCCTGATAAGTTAGGTTGTCCTAAAATCAATGGGGGTAATTTAACTAAAATTTGAGGACGCGAATAGGTGCGCGCCTTTAGATGAGAGGTGAGTTGGGGTTCCACGAGAGTGCGGTCTCACTTAATTATGAAATTAAGTACACCGGTATTTATTATGCACGGTTAACACACTTGCTAAATATTTTACACATTCGGGGCTCTGGCCCGTTAACTTTTCTCTCCTCCTTGTATATATATATATATGTTACCACAGGTATCCTACCGCATGGATGCCGGATGACCTCCTATCCTGAGTCTTGGGAGCCATGACAGGTGCGGACTGTTGCGGGATGTTTCATGTAGCCGCTTCCTACTTCTTTAAAATTCTAGGTAGGATTTAGGTTGTATATCGGGTTTATATCTTAGGGATATTTATATACATGTTTATATTTATTCCCTTCAGTTATTGTATTTGCTGTGACCCGACAGCTTATTCGGGTTTATTTATTTATGGCATATTCATGTATAGTGATACCTTTCATTTCTTATAGTTCTTTCTTGCATCTCTCATATTCATTAGTAGTTTTATAGTGTGGGGTTGTGTATGTTGCAAGTTTTAAATTTTTTATAACATCTTGCTTATATGGTTTCGGGTAGTTAGTCTTATATTATATAGTACCGTTAGTTGATGTTGAGACTGGACCATCTGGAATTCCTGATTTAATATAGTATAGGGCTGACCACCCGTTATTATTTTAGGCGGGTTGTTACAGACACTTTAACAAAAAGTGATAACTGTAATAAAAGTTGGTTAATTTAATTAAATTAACATCATGGGACTTGGGAATTTAAAACCATATTGGTTTGCCTTTATAAATGGGGATTTTTGCAGGTAGTTAGTGATTTATTTTTATCGCGTTTAAATTATTCCGTCTAATTTAAAATATTCTATTGTGATATTTATTGCCTATAATGCTACTGCCTGGATTCAAGGATCCTATTTGAGGGGAGTAGTGGTTATTCTTGCTCAGGGCTTTGGCTCTGACCCATGCGTTGACTAATCTTTTTCAGGATTTAATTTGGAGAAGCTGCATAAGTTTATCGGAGTTATCATTGGAGGTGCAGCTGGAGTTATTTACTTTATGGCATAGTTTAGTAACTTAATTAGAAAAAGTGGATATTAATTATGGGGTTGTTTTTACAAAATCTTTTAATCTGAAGAATATTCATAACCCTTTGGGTACGTAGGATTCATGAGTGATTTTGGGTTTTATTGGTGTAGGTTGCATGTAGAAAAACCCTAGCTTTAAAATAAATGTTTTTTGGGTGCGTACAACTCATGTAATACATGTAGAGATAATAAAATTTGGGTTTTGATATATAAATGATGAAAAATTGGTATATTTAATTTAAAATAATTAAATGAGATTATTTGGATATTGTTGACGTTGTGATAATTAAATTAAAGATTTAATTGAATTGGACTATCATGCGTAGTTTTATATATTGATTAATTATGCTTGTTTGTGTGACTTATTGGTATTATGATGTTGCCTTTGTGACGACGGGTTGATGGGTATTATTGCTCTCCCTATATTTTAGAATGCCTCTAGGTAAGGGACTAGTGGGTATGCCTTTTGATGATTTACGCCTTCAAGGTATGGGACTAGTGGGGGTAGATTATCGCATTTTTATCATCTTGGGGGTGGGCTGATTTTTAGTACATTATCGTCGTTATGCTAGCCTAAGCATGAGACTAGGTCGAAATTTTAAGTTAGAAATTCATCCTATAAATAGGTTAAGACGTATTGATAACTTGGGAACCCTTAGTTACGGGACTAAGGGGTATTTTGAGGATCTCACGTCGATTAAAAGGGTGTGGTGATTATAAATTGAAAAATTGAGAATTAATGCCTAAGATAAAATTGGGTATTAAAATTTTTGGCGACATAATGTGTCGGGGCCGATAGTTTAAACGAGACAGAGGACGATTTATGTGGTGTCGTGTGTGGAACCTTGTCATGTGTCGGGGCCGACAGTTAAACGGGTCAGAGGACGATTGACAAGGGGAACCTTGTCATGTTTTCGGGGCCGACAGTAAACGGGTCAGAGGACGATTGACAAGGGGAAGTGTGACACTTTAATAAAAAGTGAGAACTATAATAAAAGTTGGTTTATTTAATTAAATTAACATCATGAGACTTGGGAAGTTAAAATCATATAGGTTTGCCTTTATAAATGGGGATTTTTGCAGGTAGTTAGTGGTTTATTTTTATCGCGTTTAAATTATTACGTTTAATTTAAAATATTCTATTGTGATATTTATTACCTATAATGCTACTGTCTGGATTCAAGGATCTTATTTGAGGGGAGTAGTGGGTATTCTTGCTCAGGGCTTTGGCTCTGACCCATGCGTTGACTAATCTTTTTCAGGATTTAATTTGGAGAAGATGCATAAGTTTAACGGAGTTATCATTGGAGGTACAGCTGGAGTTATTACTTTTTGGCATAGTTTTGTTTAGACTTTCTTTTCCAGTCGTATTATGAGACTTCATTGGAGTTTTTTTGGGCCATTCGGTTACAAAGTTGTCTAGAGGATTTATGTTGGGATTATTTAGATTTTATTTAATCATTATTGGAGATTGGATTTTTTGGAGTTAGCATGTAATGGATCTTTTATCGCTTAGTTATTTGTGATCATTTGAGATTGACTCGATTTTGTATCTTATGGACTAATTTATTTATGTCTCATATCTGTCTCATGCTAAGAATGGTATTTATTTAGTTCACGCCCGGCTTAGTTTTGGTGGCGGACGATGCCAGAATTAGGCGGGTGTGACACCCCGACTAATCAAATACCGTGTAGCTACTCCTTTATTAAATTAATTCAAAATGCCAAGTTGGCTCAGTTAATAGCATCTCTGACGAAAACATTTTTATTTTTACTAACCACCTAGTTTTTAAAAAGTAAGTGCCAAATTTTAATTAAAGTCCGATTAACATGCAACAAGTGTAAAAAGAAGAATAACACCATTCACCATACTGAAGTAAAACAAATAATCATCACAAGAGTAAATAAAGTCTGGAGGAAAACTCCTCACTACAATCCCATACTGAATAAAACATGCTAAAATCTGAAAACTGAAATGTAAAAGATGTCTCTAAGTAGAAATGGGCAACATGCCCTACAACTGATAGATAGTGACTCTGGAATCAAAAAGGTAGAAGCGTCTACATGAAAATCCCTGTAGCTTCCACAAACTGCTACAGCTCGTCACCTGAATGAGTATCCTATGCTTGGTGTCCTTGTGGCTGGGCACCTAAAATGGTTTTACAAGAAAAAGATTTGAAAAGCAAACGGGTCAGAGCCCGAATGTGGAGTTATATTTTAAAAACCTGCAAGTGCTTTAAAAACATTTAAAACATTAAATGCAAAGTACATGTTAGGACGTGCACTCACATTATATTCTCACCTCTCGTCTAACTGTGCACTCCTAATGCAAGTACCCATCTATAACTACCCATACCACTAGTTAAGTGACAACATATCTAACTAGACTGCCAAAGGTCCTACCCATAATACTCGGTTCCATTAACATAATAACGCTCATAATTAAAATAGGGGTTTAACGTAAACTCAGATACTCAATATGCAATATATATAACTATCAGTTAACTCGTTATATTTCTCGAAACAATACCGTAATATATTTACAACATTAACATGAGGATTCTTATTAATTAAATGTATATTAATCACATCGTAAATATACAATATAAGCACCCCGAGAACTAAGCTGCGGTGCACACATACTCTGCTATCCATCCCGGTACATCACGTACATAAGGATCACATATTCCGAATCTCTCAGGAATATTTCAGATAACACAAATCACAAATAGTGGAGGCGAACACAGTCACCATCACATGGGTCACGCACATACCTACGCTCCCATGATCAGCAGACTTATTAATATCACAATAAGTCCTTCTATGACCTATGTTCATCGAGGTACCAGTCTATATCCCCCCCGTAGGTACACAAGGATTAGAGGGTCCTAAGAGAACGCAACCTCCCGTGATAGCAAGTATGGTAGGTATGTCATACACACAATCCATATACCAATACTAAGTAAACACACATCTTAGTACTACCGTATTTTAAATTGTAGTACATATTGCACTATCGTACTAACTATAATAATCACAATTTATACTATTCCGGTTTGTAATTATACGCGCCATAATTATCTCACGTCGTAGTAGACACTCACGTCTCAACCCAAACCATCCATGTAATACACTCTCGTATGTAATTTCCTTCTCATAAATACCCAAATGTCCCAATTCTATCATTACTACATCTACGGAATGATATCTATATCCTCGAATAAGTTTACGGAACTCCCAAAATCAAAACAGTCCAAAAAGGACCAAACTGTCAACTCGTTAGAAGTCTCATTCGAACGAGACTGTTCGAACGAGATTCCTCTGCCAACTCGTTAGAAGTCTCGTTCGAACGAGGCTGTTCGAACGAGGTTCCAGTTCGTTCGAACGAACTGTACCTTCTAACGATATCTCGTTCGAACGAGATATCGAACGAAATCCATTCTCGTTAGCAGCGACTGGTCAACTCGTTAGAAGCTCGTTCGAACGAGTTCGTTCGAACGACCTGGGGGTTGCTTCTAACGAGCTACCAGCTTCGGCCTAGATTTTCCCCTTCCTCGTTTTTAACCATTTTAACACTTCTAATCTCATTCAAAGTTCATCCCAAACAACATTTTATGGTCTCTAAGTGGTCCTAAACATATTCAAGTCAACTACTAACATGTTTTCAAGGATTAAATCTCTTCAACATCAATTAACATATGAATTTCTATACTTTTCCCCAATTATCTCAAGAACATGAACCCTAACATTTTGAATCATGAATTAACCCAAAAAAATCCGTTTTAATTTTTGTTCAATCATGTATATCATCAATAAAAACATCTACCTATCATTCTACATGCAATCCTTCTCAAATTTCTCAAGTTCTATGATCTAAACTACATGGGTTTTCATATTTTATCAAGAACAAACCATAAATCCGAATTTCTAACATGGAGGGAACATTCTCTTAAATTAAATGGAATAAAGTCACTTGACTTGGTTTGATTTCTGATTTTGATGTCGGTTTGATGAAGTTTCTGCAGAGTTTCCTTTCTCTCCAAGCTCCTTCTCCAATGGTGGCTTAAGGTGGCTAGGGTTTGATTTGGGGAAGATTGTAAACCTAATATTAGCCTCCGTAGCTTAAAGAGTTGATATGGGTTGGTTATGGGCTTAGTGGGTCAATATCCACATCAGATTTAATTAACCAATTTTCGTCACTTTTAATTCCTCAAAATGTAAAATTACCAAAATACCCCTTTAAGTTGTCGGTATGGCCTAAAAATACTCCGGGACCCAAACTATACCCCCGGCTAGTGTTTTCTGACTATCTCGACCCTTCTGAACGCGTTGGCGCACTCAAAACGACCATACGGATTATAGATTTTAAATTCACTTTTATTATCAAAATATTACACCGTGATGCGGCGGTCCCACGCGTCTCAACAAAATTTCTAAAATGCCGTATATAAATCTCACGACAAATTTATAATACCAAATACATATATAATCATATATGCACATAATCAAATACCAATTCGCATCACATTAGTATTTATAACCCGGATTATTTTCCAATTAATACGCATTTATTTAATTAATCCAAAAGATAAATATAGTCAAAAATACGGGGTATTACATACTTCCCCCCTAATAACTGAATTTCGTCCCGAAATTCGAAACTAGAAAGTACCTGCTAAAAACAGATCTAGATAACGCTCGCGCATCTCATCTTTGCGCTCCCATGTGGACTCCTCGACATTGTGATGTCGCCACTGAACACGCACTAACGGAACTATCTTTGACCGCAGTTTCCTCTCGCTTCGGTCCAAAATAGCAATTGGCCCCTCCTCGTAGGAGCTATCCGGCTGGAGATCGATGTCCCCCACAGCAATGTGAGAATGAGCTAAATCATCTCTGAGATATTTCCTTAGCGAGGAAATATGAAATACATCGTGAATCCGATGTAAATGCTCCGGTAACCCAAGTCTATACGCAACTGGTCCGATCCGCTCAATAATAGGAAACGGCCCTACATACCTCGGTGCCAACTTCCCCTTCTTCTCGAAACGCATAATCCCCTTCATAGGAGATACCCTGAGCAAAACCTGGTCCCCCACTTGGAACTCCCTGAAAAATCTCTTCGCATCATCATAACTCTTCTGCCTATCTTGAGCTACTCGAATGCGACTTCGAATCAACTCAATCCTTGCCTAAGTATCCTGAATCACTTCCGGCCCAAGTAGTTTGTTGTCCCCCACTTCTAACCAACATGCTGGGGAACGACAAGGCCTACCGTATAATGCCTCAAATGGAGCCATGCCAATAGTGAACTGATAGGAGTTGTTGTAAGCAAACTCCACCAGTGGAAGGTACTGCTCCCATCCACCCCCGAAGTCAATAATGCACATGCGTAGCATGTCCTCCAACATCTGATTGGTGCGCTCTGTCTGCCCATTGGTCTGCGGATGATAAGTTGTACTCAACCGCAATTCCGTGCCCATTGCCTCCTGGAAACTCTCCCAAAACCTCGAAACAAATATCTTGTCTCTGTCAGACACGATATTCAGGGGTACTCCGTGAAGTCTCACAATCTCTGAAATGAAGAGCTGGGCATACTGTCCCGTAGTGTAGTCAGTCCTTACGGGTAAGAAGTGAGCGACCTTGGACAACCTGTCCACAATTACCCAAATGGAGTCGTGACCCCTCTGGGACGTAGGCAACCCCGTGATAAAGTCCATGGATAGGCTCTCCCACATCCACACCGGGACGTCCAATGGTTGTAGTAATCATGCTGGTCTCTGATGATCCACTCTTACAAGCTGACAAGTGGCGCATTTCGAGACAAACTCAGCGATATCTCTCTTCATACCGCTCCACCAGTACTGTCGTCTCATATCTTGGAACATTTTGTCCCCTTCGGGATATACCGCGAACCGTGAGCCGTGCGACTCTGCCATTACATCGTGCCGCAATTCTTCCCCTTCCGGAACTACCAATCTCCCATTGAAGCGCAATCCCCCGTCTGAGCTAACGGTATAGGACTCGGCTCCCTCTGCAAGTAATCGAACGATCTCCTCCTGACAGAACGAGTCATTAGCCTGTTCCCATACTATTTTCGTGACTATCTGCGGTGTAACGGTCATCACAGACATGAAAGATCGGGCCAGTGCATCCTGGTGTCCCAATTCCTTCCACTTAGCTTTCCACACCTCTGCCACCTCATCTGCTGGCCTACGGCTCAACGCGTCTGCTACCACGTTAGCCTTACCCGGGTGGTACTGGATGTCGAACTGGTAGTCCTTCACAAATTCAAGCCACCTACGCTGCCGCATATTTAATTCCTTCTGCGTGAACAGATACTGTAGTGACTTGTGGTCCGTGAACAGCTGAAACTTCTCCCCCAAAAGATAGTGCCTCCAAATCCGTAAGGCAAATACCACTGCTGCCAACTCCAAATCATGCGTGGGGTAATTCTTCTCATGAGGTTTAAGCTTACGGGAAGCATATGCTATGGCCTGTCTCTCCTGCTGCAATACACCTCCCAGTCCTTGCAAAGATGCATCGGTGTAAACCAAATACTCAACTCCCGGTCTCGGCAATGCTAACACAGGTTCTGATGTCAATTTATCCTTCAACTCATCGAATGCCAACTGACAGGCATCACTCCAGATATATGGCACACCCTTACGAGTAAGATGTGTCAAAGGACCTGCTATCTCCGAGAAACCCCGAATAAACCTCCTGTAGTATCCTGCTAGACCCAAGAAACTACGAATCTCAGTCGGTGTCGTGGGCTGTCCCCACTCCCTCACCGCTGACACCTTCCCTGGATCAACAGATATTCCCTGGTCGGAAATGATATGCCCCAAAAACTGGACTTCCTTCAGCCAAAACCCGCACTTCTCATATTTTGCATACAACTCGTTCTGACGGAGTGTTTGCAAAACCTACCTCAAATGCTCGGCGTGCTCCTCCTCTGTCTGAGAGTAAAACAGAATATCATCAATGAAGACAATGACAAACTGGTCTAGGAAATCCCTGAACACCCTGTTCATCAAGTCCATAAACACTGCTGGAGCGTTGGTCAAGCCGAAAGGCATAACCCGAAACTCGTAAGAACCATATCTCGACAAGAACGCGGTCTTCGAGACATCCTCCTCCCTGATACGCAACTGATGGTATCCTGACCTCAAGTCAATCTTCGAGAAGAAAGAAGCTCCTCTCAATTGGTCGAATAAGTCATCGATTTGAGGCAATGGATACTTATTCCGTATCGTGACCTTATTCAACTCTCGGTAGTCCACACACAATCTCAGTGAACCGTCCCTCTTCCTCACAAACAAAACTGGAGCGCCCCAACGTGAGGTACTCCTGCGAATAAAGCCTTGCCCTGACAGCTGCTCTATCTGATCCCGTAGCTCTCGTATCTCAGCTGGAGCCATACAGTACGGTGCACGTGCTATAGGTCTCGTACCCGGTAGCAAATCTATAACGAAGTCTATCTCTCGACTGGGTGGTAAGCCTGGTATCTCCTGAAACACATCTGAATACTCCCTGACAACCGGGATCGAATCTAAAGGAATAACAACCTCCTTAGAGGTATCCTCCTCTATGTAATACAGATGAGCGGTCGATCCTCCCTCTGGGCGAGGAATCGCCACTATAAACATCTCTTGCCTCGGAATGGCAAAAATAATGCTCCCGCTGAAGCAATCGATCATGGCCCTATATGCTACGAGCCAATCCATACCGATGATCACATCGTGAACATGCATGTCTAACACTAACTTGTCTGCAGGCAATACCAAACCACCAATCTCTACCCCCACTCCCCGGCATATAAAGAAAATAAGTGACCCACTCCCTAATGGTGAGTCGACACACGTCACTGTGCTCTCTGCCGTAGCTAACAATCCTAAAGCTTTCCCGAAGTGTGTAGCTATAAAACAGTGTGTAGCACCCGTATCAAATAACACCCGACCCATAGTGCCATGGATAGGAAACGTACCCTCTATCGCGGGCGGTGCCTGTGGAACTGCAGCCTGGTGAACGTTGTAGACACGTCCATACTGTAGCTGCCCCTGCTGAGCTGGGACTGCTGGAATGGGTAACAATGCTGCCATCTGTGGCGGTGCGGGAAGAGCGGCGGGAAACATAGGTCTCTGTGGCTCCTAGCGAGCACCCTGCTGCTGCTGCTGTGGGGCCCTGCCCCTATCAGGACAATCCTGCTTCTTCTGGCCAGTCTTTCCACAAAGAAAGCACTTCCCTGGGAAATTCCCTCCCCTTTGCCCCTGCTGTCCCCGGCCCTGGTGGCCGTTACCGTTTATCCCTTGGCCCTGCTGGCCCTGATGAAACTGCTGCCCATTCTGCCCCTGCTGGCCCTGATGGCCGTTTGGACCCTGATGGCCCTGACGGAAACCTCCCTGTCCCTGCCTGTAGTTCCCTGACCGGAACCTCTTATTATCCCCCTGCTGGGTGCCCTGCTCATTCTGCCTCTGCCCCTGACCAGATTGTGCCCCGCTGGCACCATATCCTCCAGTCCTGCCCTGATGGCTAGACTCCCCCGACCTCTTACCCTCGGCCATATGAAAACGGTGGTCCTGGCAGTGCAACAATGCAGTGTTAACCACATCAGAATAAGTGGCCAACGATAAGTTCCCTAGCAGATGCTGACGGATCCTCCAATTCAACTCGTCGGTGAACTTCTCAATCTTCTTCTTCTCTGTTGGAATCTCGTCTGGAACGATATTCAACAGGTTAGTGAACTCGGCCTCATACTCGGCCACTGTCTTGCCTTCCTGCCTCAGACTCATCAGCTTCCTCCTCATTTCCGTATGAACAGCCGACAGAAAGTACTTGTGGTCGAACCGCACCCAGAACTCCTGAATCGTGAGGGTATCCCTCTCCTCTACGGTGGTAATGGACTCCCACCACTGTAGTCCAGATCCCACTAACTTGAAAGTAGCTAGCACCTGTTTCTGAACATCAGTGCACTCATGCATCCTCAAATGCCTCTGTATGTCCTTCCTCCATTGGCTCGAGACTACCACATCTGAGCTACCTGCAAACTCTGGCGGATGCGCTTTCTGAAAAGTGTCACGTACATGCTCCCAAGTAGACGGGAATGCATTAAACTGTGCTGGCGCGGCAACCGGCGCCCGAGGCGGTGCCTGCTGAATCATGGAAATCGCGGCATTTACCGCTTGGGCTACTATAGCTGCAACCTCAGCGGCGTTCATCATGCCCTGAACTGGAGCGGGCTGGGGTTCGGGCATTGCATTCCTGGGAACTCGTCATGCACGTCATGGAGGCATCTGAAATAAGAACAAAGTTTATAAGTTCACGGTTATAAACTTAATATAGTTGAAGAACAAAGCATACACAAAAAGAGTACAACAGTCCTAAAATATAGGGCTTTATATCAAAGAAACGTAGCGGAAACATAATAGCCGTACAGATCCTAAAGGACACTAGAACCTGATGCTCTGATACCACCTGTGACACCCCGACTAATCAAATACCGGGTAGCTACTCCTTTATTAAATTAATTCAAAATGCCAAGTTGGCTCAGTTAATAGCATCACTGACGAAAACATTTTTATTTTTACTAACCACCTAGTTTTTAAAAAGTAAGTGCCAAATTTTAATTAAAGTCCGATTAAAAGGGTGGGGTGATTATAAATTGAGAAATTTAGAATTAATGCCTAAGATAAAATTGGGTATTAAAATTTGTGGCGACATAATGTGTCGGGGCCGATAGTTTAAACGGGTCAGAGGACGATTTATGTGGTGTCGTGTGTGGAACCTTGTCATGTGTCGGGGCCGACAGTTAAACGGGTCAGAGGACGATTGACAAGGGGAACCTTGTCATGTTTTCGGGGCCGACAGTAAACGGGTCAGAGGACGATTGACAAGGGGAAGTGTGAAACTTTAATAAAAAGTGAGAACTATAGTAAAAGTTGGTTTATTTAATTAAATTAACATCATGGGACTTGGGAATTTAAAATCATATTGGTTTGCCTTTATAAATGGGGATTTTTGCGGGTAGTTAGTGGTTTATTTTTATCGCGTTTATATTATTCCGTTTAATTTAAAATATTCTATTGTGAAATTTATTGCCTATAATGCTACTGTCTGGATTCAAGGATCCTATTTGAGGGGAGTAGTGGGTATTCTTGCTCAGGGCTTTGGCTCTGACCCATGCGTTGACTAATCTTTTTCAGGATTTAATTTGGAGAAGATGCATAAGTTTAACGGAGTTATCATTGGAGGTACAGCTGGAGTTATTACTTTTTGGCATAGTTTTGTTTAGACTTTCTTTTCCAGTCGTATTATGAGACTTCATTGGAGTTTTTTTGGGCCATTCGGTTCCAAAGTTGTCTAGAGGATTTCTGTTGGGATTATTCATATTTTATTTAATCATTATTGGAGATTGGATTTTTTGGAGTTAGCATGTGATTGATCTTTTATCGCTTAGTTATTTGTGATCATTTGAGATTGACTCGATTTTGTATCTTATAGACTAATTTATTTATGTCTCATATATGTCTCATGCTAAGAAAGGTATTTATTTAGTTCACGCCCGGCTTAGTTTTGGTGGCGGACGATGCCAGAATTAGGCGGAGTGTGACAGATGGTATCAGAGCATGGTCTTAAGTCTCGTAGGTTATGAGTCCATTTAGTTTCCGCATTGCCGATCTTTGATTCCCTTTGTTGATTCGTACTTCTTAAGGTAGATGTTCTAGCATATGTGTTAGATGTGTTTCTTGGAGATGTGAAGTTTTGAGTTAAAGACGTTGTAGACATTGAGTTTAGAATTAGTAAGCTTGATGTGGGGATCCACAGAATGGATTTTGGAGAAGATAATTATTTTCGAGATTTTCGTACAGATGTTAGGTACCGTATGTATCGATTTTTGATGTTGAGATTTAATTTGAGGAAGTTAGAATTTTGATGACTTTCGGATATAGGATCAAGTTGGGGATTTGTGAGAGCGTGTGGTACGCCGTTATTTTCATAGTTATGCATATGCATATAGGAAATATATATATTATTTTGTTCTTCGTGGGGTAGGTGCGCATAGGATTGGGTGTATGGGCGCCCAATTATGGCATTCTACGGGTAGGCATATATGAGCCATATTTTCTTTTTACGAGATTTACGTGTTGATGTGTATGCTTCATCTAATTTTGAGGACGAAATTCTTTGCTAGTGGGGAAGTATGTAACACCCCGTGTTTTTATTTATTATTTTAATTAATTAATTGGAATGTTTGAGAAAAATAAAATTTTGAATTTAATAATTTTTATTGGCTAAATATGTTGGTTATGATTTTAGAAGAATAAAACTTCATGCGGAATTAAAATCGGAGTTAAAACGGATTTTATATTGATTTTTCAATATTTTTCCTTATAGGCATTTTTTAGGCGAACTGTCAGTTTTTCGGGATGATCGATCGATCGAACCCAGGGGGTAGATCGATCGACCTTCTCAGAAAACGTGCGTTGTGAGCTGTTTTAAGAGTTTGTGTTGGATTAGGACTCCTAATCACTTTATAACCTAGTTAATCCGTAGGGGGACTTCTCATAATCACTTTTTCTCTAGTTTTTCACCAGAGAACACTTCCAAATATTTTTCTTCTCAATCATAATCATCAACCTTCAACAAAATCAAGTTTTTGGCACAAGTTTTTGAAGGCATAATTGGGGTTTAATCAAGATCATTCAAGAACACTCTTTTGCTAATTTTTCGAGAGGAATCCATATTTCTAATCAGATTTTCAACACAATCTTCACAGGCATGAATACTCTATTCTTTTCCTTTAGTATTATGCATTTTAAGTGTCGCCTAAACACTTAATTACATGTTTTCTTAAAAATAATTAGTAACTTAATTAGAAAAAGTGGATACTAATTATGGGGTCGTTTTTATAAAATCTTTTAATCTGAATAATATTCATAACCCTTTGGGTACGTAGGATTCAAGAGTGATTTTGGGTTTTATTGGTGTAGGTTGCATGTAGAAAAACCCTAGCTTTAAAATAAATGATTGTTGGGCGCGTACAACTCATGTAATACATGTAGAGATAATAAAATTTGGGTTTTGATATATATATATATATGATGAAAACTTGGTATATTAAATTAAAAATAATTAAATGAGATTATTTGGATATTGTTGACGTTGTGATAATTAAATTAAAGATTTAATTGAATTGGACTATCATGCGTAGTTTTATACATTGATTAATTATGCTTGTTTGTGTGACTTGTTGGTATTATGATGTTGCCTTTGTGACGACGGGTTGATGGGTATTATTGATCTCCCTATATTTTAGAATGCCTCTAGGTAAGGGACTAGTGGGTATGCCTTTTGATGATTTACGCCTTCTAGGTATGGGACTAGTGAGGGTAGATTATCGCATTTTTATCATCTTGGGGGTGGGCTGATTTTTAGTACTTTATCGTTGTTACGCTAGCCTAAGCATGAGACTATGTCGAAATTTTAAGTTAGAAATTCATCCTATAAATAGGTTAAGACGTATTGATAACTTGGGGACCCTTAGTTATGGGACTAAGGGGTATTTTGAGGATCTCACATCGATTAAAAGTGTGGGGTGATTATAAATTGAGAAATTGAGAATTAATTCCTAAGATAAAAACGGGTATTAAAATTTGTGGCGACATAATGTGTCGGAGCCGAAAGTTTAAACGGGTCAGAGGATGATTTATGTCGTGTCGTGTGTGGAACCTTGTCATGTGTCGGAGCCGACAGTTAAACGGGTCAGAGGACGATTGACAAGGGGAACCTTGTCATGTGTCGGGGCCGACAGTAAATGGGTCAGAGGACGATTGAAAAGGGGAAGTGCGACACTTTAATAAAAAGAGAGAACTGTAATAAAAGATGGTTAATTTAATTAAATTAACATCGTGGGACTTGGAAATTTAAAATCATATTGGTGTGCCTTTATAAATGGGGATTTTTGCTGGTAGTTAGTGGTTTATTTTTATCACGCTTAAATTATTCCGTTTAATTTAAAATATTCTATTGTGATATTTATTGGGAATAATGCTACTGTCTGGATTCAAGGATCCTATTTGAGGGGAGTAGTGTGTATTCTTGCTCAGGGCTTTGGCTCTGACACATGCGTTGACTAATCTTTTTCAGGATTTAATTTGGCGAAGCTGCATAAGTTTATCGGAGTTATCATTGGAGGTGCAGCTGGAGTTATTTACTTTATATCATAGTTTAGTTTAGACTTTCTTTTCCACTCGTATTATGAGACTTCATTGGAGTTTTTTTGGGCCATTCGGTTCCAAAGTTGTCTAGAGGATTTCTATTGGGATTATTCAGATTTTATTTAATCATTATTGGAGATTGGATTTTTCGGAGTTAGCATGTGATGGATCTTTTATCGCTTAGTTATTTGTGATCATTTGAGATTGACTCGATTTTGTATCTTATGGACTAATTTATTTTTCTCATATCTGTCTCATGCTAAGAATGGTATTTATTTAGTTCACGCCCGGCTTAGTTTTGGTGGCGGCCGACGCTAGAATTAGGCGGGGTGGGACATTTGGTATCAGAGCATGGTCTTAAGTCTCGTAGGTTATGAGTCCGTTTAGTTTTCGCGTTGCCGATCTTTGATTCCCTTTGTTGACTCGTACTTCTTAAGGTAGATGTTCTAGAATATGTGGTAGATGTGAAGTTTTGAGTTAAGGATGTTGTAGACATTGAGTTTAGAATTAGTAAGCTTGATGTGGGGATCCTTAGAATGGATTTTGGAGACGATAATTATTTTGGAGATTTTAGTACAGATGTTAGGTACCGTATGTATCGATTTTTTATGTTGAGATTTAATTTGAGGAAGTTAGAATTTTGATAACTTTCGAATATAGGATCGAGTTGGGGATTTATGAGAGCGTGTTGAACGCCGTTATTTTCATAGTTATACATATGCATATAGGAAATATATATATATTATTTTGTTCTTCGTGGGGTAGGTGTGCATAGGATTGGGTGTATGGGTGCCCAATTATGGCATTCGGGTAGGCATATATGACCCATATTTTCTTTTTACGAGATTTACGTGTTGATGTGTATGCTTCGTCTAATTTCGAGGACGAAATTCTTTGCTAGTGGGGAAGTATGTAACACCCCGTGTTTTTATTTATTATTTTAATTAATTAATTGGAATTTTTGAGAAAAATAAAATTTTGAATTTAATAATTTTTATTGGCTGAATATGTTGGTTATGATTTTACAAGAATAAAACTTCAAAAGGAATTAAAATCGGAGTTAAAACGGATTTTATATTGATTTTACAATATTTTGCCTTAGAGGCATTTTTTAGGAGAACTGTCAGTTTTTCGGGGTGATCGATCGATCGACCCCTGAGGTAGATCGATCGACCCTCCGAGAAAACGTGCGATGTGAGCTATTTTTAGGGTTTGTGTAGGATTAGGACTCCTAATCACTATATAATCTTGTTAATCCGTAGGGGGACTTCTCATAATCACTTTTTCTCAAGTTTTTCACCAGAAAACACTTCCAAATATTTTTCCTCTCACTCATAATCATCAACCTTCAACAAAATCAAGTTTTTGGCACAAGTTTTCGAAGGCTTAATTGGGGTTTCATCAAGATCTTTCAAGAACACTCTTTTGCTAATTTTTCGAGAGGAATCCATATTTCTAATCAGATTTTCAACACGATCTTCATAGGCATGAATACTCTATTATTTTCCTTTAGTATTATGCATTTTAAGTGTCGCCTAAACACTTAATTACATGTTTTCTTAAAAATAATTAGTAACTTAATTAGAAAAAGTGGATACTAATTATGGGGTTGTTTTTATAAAATCTTTTAATCTCAATAATATTCATAACCCTTTGGGTACGTAGGATTCATGAGTGATTTTGGGTTTTATTGGTGTAGGTTGCATGTAGAAAAACCCTAGCTTTAAAATAAATGAATGTTGGGTGCGTACAACTCATGTAATACATGTAAAGATAATAAAATTTGGGTTTATATATATATATATGATGAAAACTTGGTATATTTAATTTAAAATAATCAAATGAGATTATTTGGATATTGTTGACGTTGTGATAATTAAATTAAAGATTTAATTGAATTGGACTATCATGCGTAGTTTTATACATTGATTAATTATGCTTGTTTGTGTGAATTGTTGGTATTATGATGTTGCCTTTGTGACGACGGGTTTATGGTTATTATTTCTCTCCCCATATGTTAGAATGCCTCTAGGTATGGGACTAGTGGGTATGCCTTATGATGATTTTTAGTACTTTATCGTCCTTACGCTAGCCTAAGCATGAGACTAGGTCGAAATTTTAAGTTAGAAATCCATCCTATAAATATGTGAAGACGTATTGATAACTTGGAGACCCTTAGTTATGGGACTAAGGGGTATTTTTAGGATCTCACATCGATTAGAAGGGTGGGGTGATTATAAATTGAGAAATTGAGAATTAATGCCCAAGATAAGAACGGGTATTAAAATTTGTGGCGACATAATGTGTCGGGGCTGACATTTTAAACATGTCAGAGGAAGATTTATGTTGTGTCGTGTGTAGAACCTTGTCATGTGTCTGGGCCGACAGTTAAACGGGTCAGAGGGCGATTGACAAGGGGAACCTTGTCATGTGTCGGGGCCGACACTAAACGGGTCAGAGGGCGATTGACAAGGTAAAGTGTGACACTTTAATAAAAAGTGTGAATTGTAATAAAAGTTGGTTAATTTAATTAAATTATCATCGTGGGACTTGGGAATTTAAAATCATATTGCTGTGCCTTTATAAATGGGTATTTTTGCAGGTAGTTAGTGGTTTATTTTTATCACGTTTAAATTATTCCGTTTAATTTAAAATATTCTATTGTGATATTTATTGCGTATAATTCTACTGTCTGGATTCAAGGATCCTATTTGAGGGGAGTAGTGTGTATTCTTGCTCAGGGCTTTGGCTCTGACCCATGCGTTGACTAATCTTTTTCAAGATTTAATTTGGAGAAGTTGCATAAGTTTATCGGAGTTATCTTTGGAGGTGCAGCTGGAGTTATTTACTTTATGGCATAGTTTAGTTTAGAGTTTCTTTTCCAGCCGTATTATGAGACTTCATTGGAGTTTTTTTGGGCCATTCGGTTCCAAAGTTGTTTAGAGGATTTATGTTGGGATTATTCAGATTTTATTTAATCATTATTGGAGATTGGATTTTTTGGAGTTAGCGTGTGATGGATCTTTTATCGCTTAGTTATTTGTGATCATTTAAGATTGGCTCGATTTTGTATCTTATGGACTAATTTATTTATGTCTCATATTTGTCTCATGCTAAGAATGGTATATATTTAGTTCACGCCAAGCTTAGTTTTGGTGGCGACCGACGCCAGAATTAAGCGGGGTGTGACAATGAGTTCATTGTCTATTATAAGAGATGTTCGTGATGATATTAGACTCAGCTTCAAAGCTATACTGTATAAGGGTCCTTTTACTAGATTTTTTTAAATCTTTCATAGATGATTTTTCTAAAGCTTGTACCTGTCATGTATGCCTCCGAAGAAGGGTTGTTCTTCTTCATTATCAATAAATCTTTGTTCTGATTAAAAAATAAAAAAAATAAAAATAAATGAACAGATATTTGGCTAAAACTTTTGAAGTAATTTCCACCTTTCTAGAAGTTCAGATGGTCAGGATTCCGAGAATGGAGAACGTTTGAGCAGATGCACTTGCTCGGTTAGCTTCAGCAACCAGAACGGAAATATGAAGAGCTATTCCTATTGAGCCACTTGTTAATAGGAGTATTGATGAAGATCTAATGGTCAACTTTATTGTGGTTGATATGGGACTATCTTGGATGGACCCTAAAAGTGAATAAATTAAAGACGAGATTCTTCCAACTTATCTACTCGAAGCTAAGAGACTAAAGTACAAAGATGAAAGATGCGTGTTAGATGGTGGTGTGTTATATAAAAGAGGATTGACTGCTGGTCTACAACGGTGCGTGCATCCAACTGAGGTAAAGGGTCTAATTGAAGAAGTCCATGAAGGATCCTGTGGGGCCCACGTAGTAGGAAGAACGTTGCTACAAAGAATACATACTCAAGGGTACTACTGGCCAACAATGCGAGTAGATTATATAGATTTTGCTAAGAAATGTGACAACTGTCCGAGGTTTTCCAGTATACGCAAGGCTCCACAATCCCTCTTAACACCAATCACTTCACCCTGGCCTTTTTCCATGTGGGGATTTGACTTGGTTGGTCCCTTGACAACCACCCGAGGAAGGTTCAAGTATCTAGTTGTATTTGTTGATTAGTTTAGGTGGAAGCTGAGCCATTGATTGACATGTCTTATGAAAAGGTTTACTAGTTCACATGGAAAAATATTATATGAAGGTATTGTTTACCTTATGCCTTTATATCTGATCATGGTACATCGTTTGACAATGAAGAATTCATTGCTTATTGCGCACAATCCAATGTCCCAAAAATCCATTATGCTCCTGGACACCCTTAAAGCAATGGCCAAACAGAGGTAACTAATGGAACTTTGTTGAAAGGGTTGAAGAGAAGGTTGGACTGTGCAAAAGGAAATTGGATTAATGAACTTTATTCAGTCCTATGGGCTTACCAAACTACTGCCAAAATAACTATAGGAGAAACTCCCTATCTATTGGCATTTGGTTCTGTAGTGGTAATCCATGTTGAGCTAGGTTTACCTACTCATAAAGTTCTTAACTTCAATACCCCAGTTAGCAATTTGATTAGAAGGTTAGATTTAGACATGCTGGAAGAAGGTCGTTAAGATGCATCTTTAAGGAATGCAACCTATTAACAAAGGACTGCACGTTTCTACAATAAGAGGGTTATGCCGAGCAACTTAAAAGAGGGAGATTACGTATTTAGAAAGGTTATTCAGAAGACTAATAAGCTTTAAGCCAATTGTCATAGGCCTCATTGTGTTACTACAGTTATCCGACTGAACACATATAGGATTGAGACTTCTGGAGGGGAAGAATTAAAAAAACCATGGAATGCAGAGTACTTGAAGAAGTACTATCACTAAATGTAGTTGTCTTGTACTCAGTTCATTTCAATATGAATGAGAACATGACTTTCTGGGAAATTGTTATTTTTTTCGGAGTAGTAGTGCTATGCACTTGTAGCACCATGAAAGTAGTTCTAACTATGAAGACACCAACAAAGTTGGTCTGCATCAACAAAAAACAAAAACAAAGTTGGTTCGTATCTACAAAAGCCACCTATAAAGTTGGTCAGTCACATTATGAAGACACCAACAAAGTTGGTCTGCATCAACAAAAACCCTCCAACAAAGTTGGTGGGTTCTACAAAAGCCACCAACAAAGTTGGTCGGTAACATTATAAAGACACAAACAAAGTTTGCCTTCATCAACAAATACCACCAACAAAGTTGGTCGGTATCTACTAAAGCTACCAACAAAGATGGTCTACATCAACGAACCCACCAAAAAAGTTTGTAGACATCAATCAAGGCCACCAACAACATTGGTCAGCATCAACAAAGCCACCAACAAAGTTGGTAGTCATCAATAAAATCACCAATAAAGTTGGTTTGTATCAAACTTATAAAATCATGAAAGGCAAAATCATAAGTCCCAAATTCTTAATTAATGAAGACTCGGATGACAAATGTTCATCTAAACTAGGTTAAAAGATTTACAAATGTTCCACTTACGCCTTGGAACAAGGGTAACTAGTGCAATTACCATAAAATTGAGGTACAGTAGTAGAATCATGATGAAGGATCGGTAATTGGTATTAAACTTAGGATAATACTAAGAATATCAATAAATTGGTAAAAAAAATAGAGATTAACTAAAATAGTTGATCCATTCATAGTTAAAGACAAGAAACACATTCACAAACATTCAAAAATTAACTAAAACTTGATCCATTTACAAAATAAACATTTCATTAAATTTAAATGATTACATATTGTTTCTCAAATATGGAGAAACAAAATACAAAAATTTATTCTACAGGACGTTTTCCTTCAGCTTTAGAGACAGGGTCCATGCCAATAGGAGGATCATCTAGATTAAAAGAAGAGTTGATGAAGTTAAGATACCAAAGCATCTTGGTGTTTCTACTACTAGGGGGTCAAGAAAATGAGGAGGACGAACGATCTCAAGGTTGTCATGCAGTTCGTAGTCCCCCAAGTACTTGGAAATCAAACAATGAGGAATACGGTGAACAGGTACCCAATTAACATCCAGCTTAAATGGAGGATTGTCAAGCTGCAGCAATCCCGAATCATACCAATCCCACAAAGAATTATTCCCATCCACCTTTAGCACAGTTAAAGCGTTAATCCAGCCCCATTTTTAGGACTCATTTTGGGCCTGTTGGAGTCTATTATCATAATGTCCCAAAGCTTCATTATAACCACCCATACAAAATTATCTGGGTTGCTTATGGAATTGGAAAGTTAATCTATCAACTTGCAATTACAGATTCTTCAGTACCCCATCCTTAGCTTGCAATTGAGAAGATTCAATAGATAGTTGCTGAGATAAAGTTTGCAACGCTTGAGACATCTCATCAATAGCTTGGTCCTTTTAATTTAATTATGCAGCCTGGTTGGCAAGGGTATGTTGGGTCCTAAGTTCATATGTAGTTCATCGGCCAACCCTATTTCTATCTTGAGAAGAAGAAGCAAACTTAATGTTGTTTAAGGCCTCCAATTCATCTCTCAATGTGGCGTTCTCAGCTTCTAAAAAGATAAGACCTTCATCGGTAGTAGCAACAATAGCTCCAGAGGAAGACTTTAGAAGATTAAACTCATTCATCAAATTACTATTCTCCTCTACCAGGAGTTTGGAAATGGTCCTAGTTTCTTCAATTTCAAGATTAAGTAAAGCTTCATTATTATTATAAACAGAGACAAACTTATGAAAGCTCCGACCTTAACTCAAAGTTTGATACTTCTACTCATAACTCTGATGCAGCAACTGTGACACCCCGCCCAATTAAATATCGGGTGACCAGTCCTTTATAAAATTTAAAACAGAATGTTCAGTTTGTTCATTCTTAGCATCACTGTCGAAAACATAATAACCTTATTAACCACCTAATAATTAATTAAGCTAGTGTCAAAATATTTTCCTTTTTCAATTATCCAAAAAATATTCATTCGTTAATTAAATCCAAGAAATTAAATATAATGCATCCACCGCATAACTAAATAATATAAATACTAAATATGAATCACATACTGAAATAAATAAGACTGGATAAAACATTATAGTTCAAAACTTTAAACCAAGGACCATAGTAACAATAAATCCAGCTGAATTGAAAGGAAAGTAAACTGAATAGAATCTCTGATAAAATGTCTAAGGAATGGGAGACACATGCCCTAAATGGAAAGTCTATATAGAACTGAGTAAAATGATAGAGGCATCTAATGCAGAGACCTACAGCTTCCACAATAGCTGCAACACGACAAGCAATCCAAATTTCTAATTGTGGTTTCCCTATGGCTGGGCACCTGATATGATACATATATATAGAAAAAGAGAAGAAAAAAATGCAAGAAATGGGTTAGAGGCTGAGGTGTAAAAATATTTGTTTTAGTAAGTAATAAAAATTTGCAATAAAGCAAGTATCAAGTGCATGTTAGTTCGAACTCTCACATGAGATTCTAACCTCTCAGTTAATGTGCACGCCTAACGTACAACTAATCCACCCTAGCCATATGTAACACTTCTAACTAGGTAAAGACTTATGCTCCTCGTGGTAGTAACCTTTGATTCCCATCTGTCCACATTATTAAATTCATCAATTATTAATTCGGTAAAGTGTTATCACAATAAGTTAAGTATTCCTAGTTGACGTAATTTAAGAATTTACTATCTTGTTAACCTACAATTATCTCACAGTAGGAATAACACAAGTATACATACATACTCTGCTATAATATACATATACCAATATAGCACCCCCAAGGCTAAACCTTTAGTGCATTGCATACTCTGCTATCATGTCCCGATACATCTCGTACTCCAATAAGGACTATCAGCTTGAAAGCCTCCCAAGAACCATCTACACAAAACACACAGAGTGGAGGCGAACATAGTTCACATACCTATGGGTCACGCGCATACCTACGCTCCCATAGTGAGCTGACTTATCAACTCACAAATAAGCTTTCACAGTCCTATGTTCTGAGATACAAGTAAATAATCCCTCCGAAGATCACCCAGGATACGACTGTCTCTACGCACCTCCCCCCCCCCCCCCCACCCTCCGATGGCAAGCATCTAGGTATGTCATACACATAATATTAAGCATGTAATAGGTATCCAAAAATCCTATTAATACTCATTAGGTATACCCAACCAAATCATTTATATATATCCCATACGTATTATTCTCTCATTTCTACATATAATATATTTTAATTCGATTACTATCTCTCACATAATCTCGAAGTTTGACCTTTCGTTCCAACTATTTAAAGTATAATTTCACACATTCCCACTAAAAATTCTACACTGGGCTAAGTTCCTCAAATAGCAGTTTTCTCACTTAAATTTATTTTGTAACTTAATTTTGGGTAAAAATGGAAAATTTGAGAATTTAGACCTGTCGCTCGAATTAGAAAACCAAGTCGTTTGAAGGACTTACACATGTCACTCGAACCAATCTTCGCGCGACTTCACTCGACATATCTATCTCGCTCGAGCGACTTCTAGAGAGATTCCAATCTCTTTTGAATGACCTACTTCGCCCGACATCACGCGAGATGGGCGCTGTTCATCTTCCTCGCCCAGAAATACATTTTCCCACCATTATTTTACTTTAAAACCTCTACTGTTCATCACCCCTCACCTTATTGTTCCTCCCGAACAGTAACCAACCAAATATATAACCTTTCTAACACCCTATGATCATCCAATCATCCAAATTCATCAAGAATATATGAAATCCCCAAATTTATGAACACAAGAACCCTAGTTCATAATTTCTCAAATTAATCCTTCAATTCCTAGAATTGAGAACTCTACATCATCATAAATTCGTGGACATTATCCTACCTACATGAGGTAATTAAACTCTTATAATTTCAGTCCTAATTTATGAATTACATCATCAAGTTTTCATTAAATTTCAATTTCATAATAATGAGTTATCACCTACTCTAACATGAACAAAATTATTACTAAATCACGCAAGTAGTGAACACTTTCCTGATTATGGAGGTTTGATTTTTCTTTAGAAACTGGTATCGATGCGTTCTCCTTGTTCCGATCTAAGCGTTGATGATGTTTTTGATGAAGGATGACCGAGTTTGGCCTTAGAACTGCTTGAAACCTCTTTTCTTTCTTCCTCTCGGACTCTTTATTTTCTTTCGCAGATGAAACCCTAACTCTGTCTACGTAAGGGGTAATAAGGCTTCCTAATTTTCGACAATTAATTAACCCCAAAAATGCAATTTACCAAAATGCCCTCTTGGGATGCCGGTTAGGCCTAAAATTTCCCTGGGACCCAAACTAAACACCCGAGTATACTTTTCTAATTATCTCGACCCTTACAGACTCAATGGAGAGCTCGAAATGACCGTATGAGTTACTAAAAATAATTTATCTTTTTATTCCATTAAAGTAGTCCCGACATGACTCACACGCGCATCAGACTTAATTTACTAAATTGTCGTATTTTTTATTCTTGATAATTTATCGAAAGTATAGTTCCATATTACATATCTCCCAGTAATATTCAATCAATAAGTATTAACCCTTAGCACGTTAGTTAATATTTATTTAAATTTGGGTTAATTAATAATTAAATTCTCACATTTTAATTCAATTAATCCCATAATAATAATTAATCCCATAATTGTTTAAATCATTAAAAATATGGGGTATTACATACTTCCCCCTTAATAACGTAATTTAAGCCCAAAATTCATAAAACAAGGCACACCTGGTACGAATAAATCTGGATATTTCTCACTCATATCCGCCTCACGCTCCCAAGTAGACTCCTCCACATTGTGATGCTACTACTGCACCCGAACAACTGGAACTACCTTTGACCTCAGCCTCCTCTCACTGTGATCTAGGATAGCCACCGGTATCTCCTCATATGAACTGTCTGGCTGTAACTCAATTTCGTCAATTGCGATGTGGGTGTGTGCCAACTCATACCGAAGATACCGCCTCAGGGAAGAAATGTGGAACACATCATGGATACAATGCAAGTGCTCTGGAAACCCAAGCCTGTAAGCCACAGGTCCGACCCTCTCTATAATAGGGAATGGTCCTACGTATCTCAAAGCCAATCTCCCTTTCTTCCCAAATCTCTTTTCTCCTTTCATCAGAGATACTCTTAACAAAACCTGGTCCTCTACTATGAATTCTTGGAAGGACCTCTTAGCATCGGCGTATCTTTTCTATATGTCCTGGGCTACTCGTATGCAATCCCAAATCATCTCAATCCTACTTGACATATCCGGATTTACCTCTGGCCCGAGTAGCTTGTTGTCTCCCACCTCTAGCCAACAAGCTGGAGAACGATAAGGTCTACTATACAATGCCTCGAATGGGGCCATGCCAATCATAAACTGATAGTAAACTCCACTAGTGGGAGATACTTCTCCCAACCTCCCCCAAACTCAAGGATACATGTGCACAACATGTCCTTGAGCATCTGATTAGTGCGCTCATTCTACCCATCGGTCTACGGGTGGTACGATGTACTTAATTGTAACTCGGTACCCATAGCCTCCTGGAAACTCTCCTCAATATGGGACACAAATGCCTTGCCTCTATCCGACATGATATTAAGAGGCACACCATGCAGTCTCACTATCTCTGCAATAAATAACTGAGCATACTGTCCCGCTGTATAGTCTACCCTGGTTGGTAGAATATGGACTACTTTCATCAACCGGTCCACAATAACCCATATAGAATTATGTCCTCTCCACGAAGTCGGAAACTCGGTAATGAATTCGATTGAAATGCCCTCCCATTTCCACGTAGGGACCTGTAACGGCTGAAGTAAACCTGGTGGCCTCTAGTGGTCCACTTTCACTAGCTGACAAGTGGTACACTTGGAGACAAACTTTGTGATGTCTCTCTTCATTCTGCTCCACTAGTACTGTCGCCTCATATCCTGGTACATTTTATCCCCATCGGGATGTACCGCAAATCGGGACCCATGCGACTCCGTCATCACTGCATGTCGAAGGTCCTCCCCCTCTGGAACAATGAGTCTCCTTTTGAAGCGCAAACTGCCCTCGGAGCTTAGTGCATAAGAGTCAGCTTCACCGACTAAAAGCTGCCTAATCCGATCCTAACAGAATGAATCCGTTGCCTGGATCTGTACTATTATCGTAACAATCTGAGGCATAACTATCATTGTAGATATAAATTATCGGGCCACGGCATCCTGGTGTCCTAATTCCTTCCATTTCTCTTTCCATACCTCAGCCCTATCATCCACGAGCCATCGACGTTGATGCATATTTAACTCTTTCTGCATGAAGAGGTACTGTAGTGACTTGCGATCCGTGAATAAGAAAAATTTCTCCCCTAAGAGATAGTGCCTCCATATTTGAAGTGCAAACACGATTTCCACTAACTCTAAGTCATGGGTGGGTTAGCTCCTCTCATGAGGATTAAGCTTACGAGAAGCATAAGCTATAGCGTGATCCTCTTGCTGAAGCACACCCCCATGTCCTAGTAAGGACACATCAGTGTAGACTAAATACTCAACCCATGGCCTTAGCACTGCTAACACTAGTGTTGAAGTCAACTTGTCTTTCATCTCATCAAAGGACAATTGGCAGGCATCGTCCCTGATAAATGGCACCCCTTTACGAGTTAAATGAATCAATGGACCCGCTATCTTAGATAATCCCCGGATGAACCTCCTGTAGTATCTTGTTAGCCCCAAGAAACTATGTATCTCTATCAGCATCATGGGCTTTCCCCACTCCCTAATCGCTGAGACCTTCCCGGGTCTACGGCTATCCCTCTATCCGAAATAATGTGCCATAAAAATTGAACCTCTTTCATCCAAAATCTACATTTCTCATATTTTTCATACAACTCGTGCTGGTCTAATGTCTGCAAAACCTGTCTCAAATGTTTGGCATGATCCTCCTCAGTCTTGGAGTATATCAGGATGTCATCTATGAAGACAATGACAAACTGATCAAGGAATTCTCTGAACACCCTGTTCATCAACTTCATAAACACGGTTGGGGAATTAGTTAGCCCAAAAGGCATAACCCTAAACTCATAGGAACCATATCTCTACAAGAAGGTAGTCTTCGACACATCTTACTCCCCGATCCTTAACTGATGATATCCCCACCTCAAGTCAATCCTCGAGAAGAAGGAAGATCCTCTCAACTGGTCGAATAAGTCATCGATTCGGGGAAACGGATATTTATTCCGTATCGTGACCTTATTCAACTCTTGGTAATCAATATATAACCATAACGATCCATCTCTCTTCTTAACGAACTGCATAGGGGCACCCCAAGATGAAGTACTCCTATGAATGGCCCCTGGCTCAACAGCTTATCTATCTGATCCGGTAGCTCCCTCATATCTGATGGGGACATATGGTACAGTGAGAGGGCTATTAGCCGAGTGCCCAAACGTCAAATCAATAACAAAGTTTATCTCTCTTATAGGTGGCAATCCCGAAATATTTTGGAACACATCAGCGAATTCCCTCACCATCGGTATTGAATCAAGCGGTTTCACTACCTCCTTAGAGGTCTCCTCCTCTATATAATATAAATGAGTGGACGATCCTCCCTCAGGACGAGGCATCACCACCAGGAACATCTCCTGATAAGGTATGGCATAAATAATAGTCCTACTAAAACAATCTATAACTGCCCTATTTGCAATAAGCCAATCCATACCGATAATCGCATCATATTCGAACATATCTAATACAAGAATGTCGACAGGTAAAGTAAGTCTCCTAATCTCTACACCCACCCTCGACATATAAAGAAAATCGGTGAACCACTACCCAGAGACAAATCTACACAAGTAATAGTACTCTCTCCTGTAACTAATAACTCTATAGCATGTGCAAACCTCATGGTAATAAAACAATGTGTGGCCCTCGTATCAAATAAAATATGCCCTATAGTCCCCTGGATAGAAAACATACCCTCAATCGCGCGTGGAGCTTGTGGGGCTGCGGCCTGATGGAGGTTATAAACCCATCCATACTGAAGTTGTCCCTGTTGGACTGGGACTGCTGGAATAGCTGGCAGCGCTGGCATCTGAGGTGGTGCTGGGAGGGTGGTGAGAAAAATCAGTCTTTGGGGCTCCTGACGTTGTGGGACCCTTCCCCTCTCACGACAATCATGATGCTTGTGGACAGTCTTGGCCACATATATAACACTTCCCACCAATGTTTCCCCCTCGCTGTCCTTGTTGTCCTCGGCCCTGCTGGCCATTTCCACCTCACCCTTGGCCCCGCTGACCCTGCCTAAACTGCTGATGGCCATGCTGACCCTGCTAGCCATGCTTAAAACCTCCTTGACCCTGATGAAAACCTCCTAACCTGAATCTCTTATAATCCCCCTACTAGGAACTCTGATCAACCTGCCTCTACTGACCCTGAGTTGGTTGTGCCTCGCTGGCACCATTACCACCTGTTTTGCCCTACTGACTGGACTCCACTGCTCGTTTGCTCCTAGTCATATGGAAGCGGTGGTCCTGGAAATGCAGTAGTGATGCATTAAGCACATTAGTATAGGTCTGTAATGAGAGGTTACCCAGAAGATGTTGTGTGATCTTCTAGGTGAGGCCATCCATTAACATCTGTATCTTCTTCTCCTCGGTAGGTACCTCTACTTGAACCAGATTGACTAGCCTAGTAAACTCTTCTTTGTAATCAACCACGATCTTTCCTTCATGGGTGAGGTTTAGTAGCTTTCGCCTCATCTCAGTCTGAATGGCCGATGGAAAGTACTTGCGGTCAAACCACACCCATAAATCGCCAATCGTCATAAGATCTCTATCCTCTGTAGTAGTAGTAGTGTGCTCCCACCACTGTAAGGCATCCCTTGTCATCTTAAAGGTAGCCAAAACTTGCCTCTAGACCTCAGTGAACTCATACATACGGAGGTGTCGTTGTATGACCTTCTTCCATTGTCTAGCAATCACCACATCAGAACCACCGACGAACTCTGGCGGGTGCGCCTTCTGAAAGGCATCCCGAACTCTCTCCCATGTAGTAGGGAAGATGTGGAAAGGTGCTGGCGCCACTAGTGGTGCCTGTGATGGTTCTTGTTGTACCACTATCAATGCTGCATTAACTGCCTGTGCAACGATGGCAGCAACTTTTGTAGCATTCATAATGCCCTGAGATGGAACTGACGGTGGCTCTAGCTGGGCATTCATGTCCTTAGGTTGACGTCAAGGAGGCATCTGAGACGAGAAAGAATTTTGTTAGTCCACAGTTATCATTAAATCTCAAATAGCTGAAGACGTAAACTTACAATCAAGAATACAACAATCCTAAAAATAAGGCTCTATATCAAAGAACGCTAAGCTGAAAGCATGATAGGCCGTACAGATCATAAAGGACTCTTGAACCTGATGCTCTGATACAACCTGTGAAACCACGCCCAATTAAATATCGGGTGATTAGTCGTTTATAAAATTTAAAATAGAATGTTTGGTTTTTTCATTCTTAGCATCACTGTCGAAAACATAATAACCTTATTAACCACCTAATAATTAATTAAGCTAGTGTAAAAATATTTTCCCTTTTCAATTCTAAAAAAAATCATTCATTCATTAAATCCAAGAATTTAAATATAACTGATGCACCACATAACTAAATAACATAAATACTAAATCTGAATCACATACTGAAATAAATAAGATATGATAAAACATTGCAGTTCAAAACTTTAAACCAAGAACCATAGTAACAATAAATCCAACACAATTGAAAGGAAAGGAAACTGAATACAATCTCTAATAAAATGTCAAAAGAATGGACGACACATGCCCTAAATGGAATGTCTATATAGAATTGAGTGCAATGATAGAGGCATCTAATGTCGAGACCTACAGCTTCCACAATAGTTACAGCACGCCAAGCAATCCAAATCTCTAATTATGGTGTCCCTATGGTTGGGCACCTGATATGATACATACATATAGAAAAAGAGAAAAACAAAATGCAAGAAATGGGTCAGAGCCCGAGGTGTAAAAATATTTGTTTTAGCAAGTATCAAGTTCATGTTAGTTCGAACTCTCACATGATATTCTCACCTCTCAGCTAATGTGAGCGCTTAATGTAAAACTAATCCTCCCTAGCCATCTGTAACACTTCTAAATAGGAAAAGACTTATGCTCCCCGTGGTAGTAACCCGTGATTCTAAGCTTTCCACATTATTAATTTCATCAATTATTAATTCAGTTAAGTGTTATCACACTAAGTTAAGTATTCCAAGTTGACGTAATTTAAGAATTTACTGTCTCGATAACCTACGATTATCTCACAGTACGAATAACACAAGTATACGTATATATATATTCATCATTATAATATACGAATACCAATACAGCACCCCAAGGCTAAACATGTAGTGCATTGCATACTCTGCTATCATGTTCTGGGACATATCGTACTCCAATAAGGATTATCGGCTCGGAAGTCTTCCAAGAACCATATGCACAAAACACACATAGTGGAGGTGAACATAGTTAATATACCTATGGGTCATGCACATACCTATCAGCTATCTTATCAACTCACAAATAAGTCTTCATAGTCCTATGTTCAGAGATACAAGTCAATAATCTCCCCGAAGATCACCCAGGATACGACTGTCTCTACGCACCTCCCCCCCCCCCCCCCCGATGGCAAGCATCTAGGTATGTCATACACATAATATTAAGCACGTAATATGTATCCACACATCCTACTAATACTCATTAGGTATACCCAACCAAATCATTTATATATATATCCCATACGTGTTATTCTCTCATTTCTACATATAATATATTTTAATTCGATTACTATCTCTCACGTAATCTCGAAGGCCAACCTTCCGTTCCAACTATTTAAAGTATAATTTCCCACATACCCACTAAAAATTCTTCACTAGGGTAAGTTCCTCAAATAGCAGTTTTCTCACTTAAATTAATTTTGTAACTTAATTTGGGTTAAGAATGGAAAATTTCATAATTTAGACATGTCGCTCGAACCAGAAAGCCAAGTCGTTTGAACGACTTACACATGTCACTCAAACCAATCTTCTCGCAACTTCGCGCGACATCTCTATCTTGCTCGAACAACTTCTCGTGAGATTCCAATCTCGTTTGAACGACCTATTTTGCGTGACATCGCGCGAGATGGGAGTTGTTCATCTTCTTCGCCCAAAATTACATTTTTCACCTTTATTATACTTTAAAACCTCTACTGTTCATCGCCCCTCACCTTAGTATTCCTCCCAAACAATAACCAAACGAATATATATCCTTTCTAACACCATAGGATCATTCAATCATCCAAATTCATCAAGAATACATGAAATCCCCAAATTTATGAACACAAGAACCCTAGTTCATAATTTCTCACAATTAATCCTTCAATTCCCAGAATTAATAAGTCTACATCATCATAAATTCGTGGACATTATCTTCCGTACATGAGGGAATAAAATCTTATAATTCCAGTCCCAATTTATGAATTACATCATCAAGTTTTCATTAAATTTCAATTTCATAACAATGAGTTATCACCTACTATAACATGAACACAATTATTACTAAAGCACACAAGTAATAAACACTTTCCTGATTATGAAGGTTTGATATGTCTTTAGAAACTGGTATCGGTGCAATCTCCTCATTCCTATCTACACGTTGATGGTGTTTTTAGTGAAGGATGACCAAGTGATAAGCACCCAAAACTGTACATTTTATACCCCAAATAGTTGTATTTTAGTTGCTATTTCTCGACAATATGGGTCTTATGCGCTTAAATGTTTAATATGCAGGTTTAATGTACGTTGCGGTGTTCAAACGCGTATTTCAAGGCAATTGTGCATTTTACGGAGCTAAATACCAAATTCTCGTACCCTAGCTTACCCTAAACTTAGCCCAAACTTACCCCAAGCCTGTGTGTGTTTTATTTGTGTCATTTTATTATTTTTTAGATTTTTAGTTTGAGTCTTTTCTATTTTTAGGATTTATTTTAGATTTATTTTAGAATTTTTAAATTTTATTTTCTATTTTTCTATTTTATTTTTATTAATATAATTTTATTTTATTTTGATTTTGATTATTTTTAGTTTTATTTTATTTTATTAGGATTAGTTTTATTTTATTTTGATTTTTATTGTTTTTTAGTTTTATTTTATTCTATTTTATTAGGATTAATTTTAGGAGTTTAGTTTAGTTTATTAGATTTTATATTTTAGGATTTTTGTTTTATTTTTATTTGATTCTTTATTTTATTTTTAGAATATAATTTTATTTTTAGGTTTCTAGTTTATTTTTATTAATTTTATTTTAGTTAGTGTTATTTTAAGGTCCAAATTAAACACACACATCACCATTATCATACACTTATCCTACACCTAATCCTACACCCTCATCCTCACCATACACCTTACACCCTCAACACACACACACACCTAAACTAACACCCTCACCCCCACTAACCTACTCTACACCCTCACACACCCAATCATATCCAACTTCATCTTCCCCACCAAATTAACAACTCACTCTCTCTCATCTCTCTACCTCCATTAAACCCAAAATCAACCCCAGCCAATCTCTTTCTCCTACAACCTTCCCAGCACCGGCGGCTGCCCCATTCCCGACCTGTCCTGACCCCACCTGCCGGCGTCAGCTCGCCGACAACCATCCTGCGACTCCACCTCCGCTCCTGCGCCATCGACCCTCACCTTCCGGCAGTCCCATTCCGGCGGTGCGACCCATCCAAACCCCGGGACCTCCATCCAAACCCGCGATCCACCGAACCCGCCTTACCCCCTGGCGCGTCACGCCCTCATCGGCGTCGACTCGAAACCACCGGCATTAAACCCAGCGACGCCGGCCAGCCTCTTAACGCACTGCCTTCACCTCCATAACCAACCATCTGCCGGCGGATAGCCAACTCCAGCCGTCCCACCTATGCCGCCACCTCTCTTGACAAGCTCCCGCCGGCGATCTGCCCCACTCTCATCCCGATGACCTCACGTCGGCCAGCACCGGTTCTCACTCACCAGCCCTCTCCCCTTCGCCGCCGGCAGCTATGGCGACTCACCTCAACCCGGATCCACACAACCACGACCCCATACCCGAAAGCCCCAGTTCAAATCCACTTCTACCCATTTCCATGTAAGCCACGACCTGCAAATTCAAAACAAAACAAGACCAAACTAATTCCCACATGTGACAAAACTAACTTACCACCTTTTACCCAAAATACCCCCCAACCACCTTTCTGACCCCAATACCCATTATACCCCCATTTAACAAATCAGATTTTATCCTCCCCAACCTCACCCACATTACCTCACACCATTTCCACATGCACTCCCTACCTTTTTACCATTATGCCCCTTTGCTCCATTGCATATAAAATGAAGTTGAAGACCATTTTTGAAGGAGGAATCAAATAGATAGGAATTTTAGAGAGAGAATTGTAGAGAAAATTTTCCCTTGTAAATAGTTTTTCATTTTTTTATTTTTAGATTATTGTGAGAGTAAAAATTGTAAGAGATTTAATTGAGTGCTCATATTATTTCACAATACTTGGATGCTCAATTAGAGGGTGTATGCTTCAATTTCAAGAATAGAGTTCAAAGTGTCAAATTCAAGAGATTAGTTTGATTATTCTTCTCTCTACTCTTTTATATATTAAATGCCTATTGAATATTTGTTTAGTATGTTTGAATCCATGTTAGGCTAAATCCCCTTTCAAGGGGTGGGGTAAAACCCTTATTTGATGTTATTGTATTTTAATTAGTTTAATTACTTTAAAAATCCCTTTGAATGTTAATTTTAATCCCTCACCCTTAGATTTACGCCTCGAGAGAGGGTAAATGATTTTCGAGAGAAAATCGAAATTCTAATTATAATACCCATTTTAGTTTCGAACTAGAGATAGGGGTTTCTTAAGTGGGGTATTATCATTTGAATTTCAACTCTAAATTTAATTTCTAAGATTGATATAAATTCTAATTTATCGATCCTAGCGGGTGATTAATTAAAAGGAGTGTTGATCTAATTTTCTAGAGTTGTGAGGTGTTAATTTTGACTTTCTAAAAGATTACTATTCTAATTACACTTGCAACGAGAGTTGATTTGTAATTTTGATATTAATTTGGGAGAATTCAAATAATTAAATTAATTAATTAGAATAACTAAAATTTGTGGTGTAATCCCACTCCTTGATTGTTCTCACAACTATTTACCTCACTTTATCTTTTATTTTAGTGTTAGACCTTATTTTTTCATTTTAGTCATTTTCTAGTTAGTTATTTTCATCTTAATTTAGTTTAGTTTAAAATCTCACCTCACCCATTTGTTTTAATATTGAAAAAGCTAAAAAAAATTAGAAAAGTGAAAAAGAACAAAAAGAAAATAAAAAGTGAATTACAATTGAATTTGTTCCATGTGCTTTACTCCCTAGAAAGTGGATTGATACCCTTACTTACCGCTACACTTGAGTTTATTATATATGTAGGTATGTGAGGTTTTGATTAGAAGGACTTTTCAAGCAACGACAAGATACCCATACAAAAGTCTAGTTATCAAATGGCGTCGTTGCCATTCTTGGGATTGTGAAGCTCGGAGCGGATTTCATATTGTAGTTCATTTATTTTTTGCACTTTATTATTTTTTTTGTACCATTTGTTATATTTTTAGAAGGCTTGTATTAGGATTTTTATCATTGCTTGTATTGCGGTGCATAGGACACCATTTATTTTTCATTTAAATTTGTAATAATTCAAGACAAGCGTGATAGGGAAACCGGACAAGGTAGAGAGAGGGCGTCCATTGGCGAGGATTTAGAAGCCTCTCTACCTTGGGTCGGTAGGACTCCCGGGGACGACTGAGATGGGCGTGATCTCCCCCCGGTCGACTCAAAATTTTCGGCACCCCACGGCCTAAAAACCGTGGGAGGTATATTTCTTACACCCTCGCGCCTCTCCTGTTAGCGAGTCATTTATTGTGTGTGATTTGTGTGCTCTTATGTGATTTTATTCTCGCATTTATTTTCGAATGGTGTGATGAATTAATTGACTAAGACCTACACCCGGTCACTCACGAGAAGGGATTTCATCACCCGACTCACTCGCTTATCATTTTGTGCTACCCTAGCCATCACTAAATTTAAAATCAATCAACTAGGTGGCCCAATAGGAGAATTTTTTGCAAAGGCGATCACTCATAGAAATTCCGTGATTTTTATCGCCCGCGGACTTAATTAAAATTTGACTACCCTCTCACTAAATTCAAAGATAAAAATTGGCTATGTGCTAGTTAGGAAATTTTCTTAACTTGTGTGTGTGTTCAATTCCATTTTTTGGTAGTCGGTTTTAGTGAGTCCGTCCAATTCAAAGAGTCCACACTTTTCCCCACCCTTTCTTCCAAAAATAAATAAATAAATAAAATCCAAAAAAAAATTTCTTCCTTTATTTTTTTAAAAAAAAAAAAAACTCCAAAAATATTTTCTTTCTTTCATTTTAGAAAATTCAAAAACTATTTCCTTTCCATTATTTTTAGAAAATCCCAAAAATATTTTCTTTCCTTTTGAAAAAATTTCAAAAAAAAAAAATATATATATATTTCTCACCTCATGGCCGAAGAACGTCCTTTACGGGACTACTTTGGTCATTTTCCATTGACACGTGACACGTGTGAGAGTGGTCCCGAGCGACCTCTTTATGATATTCTTCATGATTTCACCGCTCTCACGAGTACCGTTGGTACTCTTGACGCATCTATGCACTCACCTCCTATTCCATCACCCTCGGTGTCAAGTGTCACTGTGCCTCCTCCCTTGTTGTGCACCCACTGTTCTAATGCCGATCACATGTCCCATGTGTGTCCATACTTGTCATATCCGTACAAACTCACCATGGCACATGTGTATCCATATGACACTGTCCCGGAACCCACCTCGGCCCACTATCCCGATACACCTCATCCCGAGTTGTGTGAGTCCCCGAATTATTCGTGAAGGCTTGATCACCCTTCCACGCAATACGAATCCCAACCCGATGTTGTGGATCCTCACATGTTCCAACAGTCGTCATGGCAACCTTGTTGTGACACCCCGTGATCCGAAATAAGGGGTGGCCAGCCCAATACTCCAATATAACGGAATCATGGATGGACTCATTCTCAGCATCATAACAAAAATATAGAGTATCCAGGATAACCACCCAATATTTCAGAAAACGGGTTGCCAAAAATTTTGATTTGAAAGTAAATAAATGAAAACAAACAACCCAATTTCTGAAAGATAAGGGAAACCCCAAGACATATATAAATAATACGTTAGGAATACGATAAAAAGACCGAATAGGTAACCGGTCACTAACTGATACACCAGTAATACACAAGTACAATAAGTTACTTATTACATTTCATTAGACATATACAAAAGCTTGGGCCTCTTGCCCGAATAAAAGACTTGATCTTAACTAGAATAGAAAAGAAAACGTCTATACCAAATGTATCCCGTAACACCCGCAATGCATCACGGCTCGTCGAAAACATCGGAATAGGAATTCAAATCAGGCATCCATGCGGCGGAGTACCTGGGCAGAGACAAGAAAAATATGCAACAGGAAAATGCAACCGGTCAGGGCCCGGTTCTATATGAATACCAGATGAATAAAGAGTATGACAGTTATGCAATATAAATCATGAAGAAAGAGAAATAAGAAGCTACCTATGCAATCTAAAACATAAGCTAAGCAGGAATAAAAATAAGAAGCATTAAACTAAGAACTTCATCAAATGTGACCGTTATTTTATATATCATTTCCTTAGCAGGAAATATATCTTTATAATCAAAATCTTTAGCTCTTTAAGGCAAGTATATCTCAATTTTACCTTTTGTAAAAATCCTTTCCTTATCAGGAAAGTAATCATTTTCAAATGCTCTTTGTGGCATTTACATGTGCTCTTTGTGGCACTCCATCATGCTCTTATGGCATATTAAATACATCAAGTCCCACTTGATTATGAACTGTTATAATTATATACATATAACGAATTCTAAGACCGCCCGTCCGGGTTTCCCCACTGTGCGCGCCCCTAAATGACCATCATCTTCCAGGGCCTATCATTAGACAACCTGGGCACCTATATCGCAAGACGTCGGGAAGCGACCATGAGCCTGCGGGGTAGTCAAGACCACACCCGGAATCTCCTACCCATCGCAGAAAAATATACAACAATAAGCGCTCCCATGGCCTAGGACTATATCCACCCTGCATTCATTAGCCAGGGGGCTTCACCTCACGTGTGGACTTCCCTTATGATGTCATTTAGAGAGGTGTGTTTAAGCCATTTTATTTATCATGACAAAATCACGTAAATCATTATTTACCGGTTTCATGATTAAGTAAATTATCATTTACTAATATCAATACCATTACCATTTCATTTCCATTCCACGTATGTGTTTCATTTTATTCGAAACCGTTATTATTTACTTTTGTAAATAACATAACTTTTTATCCGGAGCCATACGATGAATCATGTCGACACTACAACCTCAGAGGAGTAAATAAACTCTTCATTATCTCCAAGCATTCTAGGAGGTTATTTTAGAACCCCAAGGTTATCATCTTTCGAAGGAATGAAATGACTTTCAATTTATTCTCCAAACTCACCTTTATGGCGTTATGATGAACCACCAAGGTTAACATAGCTCAATCGAACTTTTAAAAAATCTCCCAACATTCTTTTGGGGTGGTAATATAAACCATCAAAACTAGTATAGCTTAATTAAGCTTCTAAGGTCTCCCGAACATAACACTACATCTCCTAGTTTTATAATAATTAACTAGAAGAAAAGAATGCCCTATCATTAATAGGCCTAACCCCGGAAAAGTCCCCACATAAACCATTCCTAATGTAGGGTAGACAACTAACACATCTCACACTCTAGGACTCTAATTTTACCTCATTCAAGAAGGTTCCTAATCCCTATATTTAAAAAAAATAATTGAAATTGAGTTATAAAGTTAACTCAAAAACAGCAGGAAAACGAATCGATTCGCCCAAGGACCGAATCGATTCGCCTTAGCGAATCGATTCGCTCAAAAAGCGAATCGGTTCGGACTACTAAACCAACTTTCTGCAATTGACCGAATCGATTCGGTCTTAACCCGAATCGATTCGGGTTATGCAGACCTGCCAATTTCCCTTAGCGAATCGATTCGCCCAAAGGGTCGAATCGATTCGGACCTGCAAATTCGCCAAAAATGGCTACGAAGGGTTATGAACCCTAATTTCTCCAAACTCCAACTCTCTCCCTTTATACACATCCAGCAACAATAATCTACCCCAAAACATCCTACATGGTTAATAACAACTATAACCCAAGATTTCATCATCAAAAACTAAGATTAGGGCTTAAATCCCATAAATTCCATTTTCAAACCATAAATATAAATACACGACTATCATACAAATTTATGCATCTTAAATCACATATTAGCAAGTAGAAAACTTGCCTTAGGGTTGATATCTCAGATTTATTTGGAGAAGAAGCAATCCCAAATCCTCCATCTTCAATCTCTCTCTCATTTCTCCATTTATCTTCGTTCTCTCTCTATGTTCAAGACATAAAAATGAGGGAATGAAATAAGGGGCAAGACCAAAAATCGTGGCTTAACATAATTCTCCCAACTTAAGTGGTTAATACCACATTAAAATGACTCGCAAATACGCATATAAGCTAAAACCAGGTAAAAGTGCCCGAAACACAAAAATACAATATGGCACTTATTTTGACTGTCTCGCACCTTTCGAGACTAACTACACCCTCTAAACTGGCATCCGAAAATTTTATAAATTATTTCGAGTTCCAAAATCATTTAAACTAAAAGGCCATTTAAAATACATGACACTACAGACATGCAACCTGATGTTATTTACCTTCACATGCAGTAAATATGCATCAATCTAGTAAATATTAACTTTCAATTCGTTAAATTAATATTTACTCCAGTCCCCACATTTTATATAATTACCTTATGCGGTAAAATTAGTATAAAATGAGCCTCCCAGAATCGAGGGTTGTTACATACTCCCCCCCTTAAGAGGGAATTTTGCCCCCAAAATTCGGGCATACCCAAATCTGATAAGGGTATACTACTCTAAACTAGGATTCTACCATCCTAAACAAACTCCTCGTTATTACAACGTCCCAAATGGACTCGGACTAAGGTCGACCCTGTCGATCTCAGTCAATCATCTTTTGTTCTCTCGTAGCACAAGGCGCTCTTCACTAACTATCGATTCTAGCTTCCTACGGCGGAACACGATGCCCACATGACTCGGCACAATTTGCCAAATCTTTAGAATTAGGTTACATCTCACCTCGGGGCATCCATACCGACTCTAAGTGTCTTAGCCCTAACGCTACTCAGCTATCCCCCGCATCGACGTATCTCATTGAGGCGTATGGCTTAAAAACCAAATCTCTAAAGAAATGTTCCGAGACCACTCCAAGTCCAAGGAACATATTACCCATTGGTTCCATCCATCGAGTATACGAATTACTCTACTGACCACGCTAGGCCACTCACGGTACCATGCCTTAGGAAATGATCCATAAGACCACTCCAAAACCTAATGGTTGCACGAAAACCTCCATCCATACCATTTCTGCTCCCATCTACTAGGTATACTAAGGCGCACGTTCGTAATATGCCTTTCGGCATAAATAAATTTCTCCCTTTCATCCATCCACTTTAGGGTGGTAGGATATACGCCATTTCCATACGGTTTCCATTACTTCGCGGAAACTTTTGCTAAACCTTCGACACGAATATCTAGTCTCGGTCCACCCTATAATAATAGGCACCTCCCACGGTTTTACTATTCCTCCATCGAGAATGGGGCATACTCTTCTACAAGTAGTCCGTCCATAATGGCCGGGAATGCAACAGTCTGATCAAACGATTAACCATTTTCTCAAATGGGATCATGACCAGTTCGATGCCGGTAGTTCCATGCAGACATCTATGAATACCCTTCTTCGTTCCACCACTACTCTCTTTACACGAGTAGGTGAAATGGTCAATCACAGACATAAACGCTCTTACTACCGAGTCTTCCTATTCATGCTCATTCTACTTGGCCTTCCATGCCATTACCATTATCTCTGACGAGTTCTCTACTCGACACGTCCACTACCCCAATCGCATTTCCTTAGCGAATGAGAAAATATCCAATCACTAGTTCTTCTGAACTCCGAGCACCAACTCGATTCCTCCCATAACATATTGCAACAACTTGTTGCCTACGAGAAGGACCAAATTTTCTGCCCAGGAAGTAGTGCCTTATCTATTTAAGGTGATCACTACCACGATGAATCTTAATTCAAGCACAGGATATTACTTTCCACAAGTTTAAGCTTGTGCGACGCATAAACAGTGAGTCTATGTCCTAGTATTATTACTCCCCAATCCTGGCAGAGCTTACTCATTAAACTCACTCTCGAGCTTACAATCATGGCTCAGGAGTGAGGATCCACCCGTCCTTATTAACTCCCCGGAAATGAAGTTACCAACGTAACATTATTTCTAAGAAATGCCTCATCTCCTTCGGCCGAACCTACCAAACCTCTCGAGACCCCATAATCTCGTTCCTAAGGGATCTAATCTCTTATAGAGTTAACCCACAACTTATTCGTGGTCAACTCCTTAACGCTTGCCTAAACTAACACCACCTACCCTCAAGGTCTTACATCCTAAAAATCCTAGGGTCTATCTATATATATCCTACCTAAATCGTAAGCATATAATACTAAATATATCCCTAGTGCCCAAGACCTTACTCAACTTCCGACATTCGCTCCGGTTCATGCGTGGGACGTCTCGCCGAAGCGAAATCCAAACAAGGAACCCTCCCATTACACTACTACCTCGCATCGTCGGTCATTAAGATGTGACGGTCTAAGACACATGATCGGGATCGGTACAATTCTAATTTACAATTCTCCTAATAAGATTCTACTTCTAGACTTTACCTTAGCATTCTATATATGAAATAAGAGAAAGGAAATATGGCATCTCTCCACTCCCAACGTCGTTAAGGTTCACGCGGGGAGCGTCCCGCAAAAGCGGAATCCAAACAAGGAACCCCTCCTATGCATTACTACTTAACTTTGTTGGTCGTGGAGATAAGTCATAACATCCACATACAATGCAAACAAGCAATAAAACACTCAAACCAGGTAACACATATGACACATATACATTAAAAATATTATCACTCGCTTCATAACGAGTGAAGAAAAGATAGAACTTCCATACCACGGAAGTTATATAATTACCCTTCTATAATAGCGTAAATACTACTACAAGCTCAATATACACACCCGAGTCTATCGTAGACACAATACTACTAAATCTTATCCTAAGGAATATACACTACCCACCTATAAGGTAGAATTCCCTCCACAATTTGCCAAGCACTCCGGGTCAATACTAATGGTTCTCAAACTCCATATTCGAGCCTTACACATACCAACATTATCTCCACCAACTCCCCAACCAGGCACTTTACTCTTGCCCTCGTTCTCCACTCAACGAAGTTTAAAATGAGTGGTTCTACACTCCACCTCATAGCCGTTATTCCGACTCTGGCTGACAATAATTGCCCATGCAGTCCCTCTTACTCTCTCAGTAAAAGAGGACACGTTCTTGGCCTCCTCTTCCTCAGTTCAATGAAACCTCCCCAGGTGGGTGTCCACCAATGGGGTTTCACGCTTCTCACTCCATCAGAAGTGTTAACAACACCTATTTTGGAGCCTATCACTTCATGGTGCATGGTCTCGACTCCCTAACCGTACAACACCTTATTCGCCATTGGTCTTTAACCGAACGTTTTGTGAACATTCGGGAATCCACCTTCTCCTCAGTCCAGTTATCCCAGAGAAACTCGCCATTGCAAGTATCCACCGGGCTTCTCTATGGGTCAAACTTCTGGCACCCACGAATATAGTGACCACATTTTCATCACCACAACACTTCTTCTATGGGTGAAGGATTTTCCTCCATTCTACTACAGGGCACTTCTCCACTTCAATATAACATCGCGTGAATTCTCAAGTTTAGTACCACTTCATACTTCTAGCGGTACTTGGGAAACTACATCAACTGAAATTTGCAGTCGTAATAGCAAGACAAGAAAGTGCTACAAAAAGGGAGCGACCTCTAAAGCGGTCCCCCTCCCCGACCTCAACTTACAGTTCTCCACACACCTTCCCATAACGCCCTTCTTCTATCGACCTATTATTCTCACACGAATACGCAAAAGATTTTATAGATTCTACCTCATGGTAGAAGAACGAAATCACACAAGAGAAATCAACGATCTTAATCCTAAGGCTTTACATCAAATCAAGAGCAACGCTGAAAACTTAAGGCGTCCACACAGATTCCTAAGGACTCTAGAACCTGATGCTCTGATACCATCTGTGACACCCCGTGATCCGAAATAAGGGGTGGCCAGCCCAATACTCCAATATAACGGAATCATGGATGGACTCATTCTCAGCATCATAACAAAAATATAGAGTATCCAGGATAACCACCCAATATTTCAGAAAACGGGTTGCCAAAAATTTTGATTTGAAAGTAAATAAATGAAAACAAACAACCCAATTTCTGAAAGATAAGGGAAACCCCAAAACATATATAAATAATACGTTAGGAATACGATAAAAAGACCGAATAGGTAACCGGTCACTAACTGATACACCAGTAATACACAAGTACAATAAGTTACTTATTACATTTCATTAGACATATACAAAAGCTTGGGCCTCTTGCCCGAATAAAAGACTTGATCTTAACTAGAATAGAAAAGAAAACGTCTATACCAAATGTATCCCGTAACACCCGCAATGCATCACGGCTCGTCGAAAACATCGGAATAGGAATTCAAATCAGGCATCCATGCGGCGGAGTACCTGGGCAGAGACAAGAAAAATATGCAACAGGAAAATGCAACCGGTCAGGACCCGGTTCTATATGAATACCAGATGAATAAAGAGTATGACAGTTATGCAATATAAATCATGAAGAAAGAGAAATAAGAAGCTACCTATGCAATCTAAAACATAAGCTAAGCAGGAATAAAAATAAGAAGCATTAAACTAAGAACTTCATCAAATGTGCCCGTTATTTTATATATCATTTCCTTAGCAGGAAATATATCTTTATAATCAAAATCTTTAGCTCTTTAAGTCAAGTATATCTCAATTTTACCTTTTGTAAAAATCCTTTCCTTATCAGGAAAGTAATCATTTTCAAATGCTCTTTGTGGCATTTACATGTGCTCTTTGTGGCACTCCATCATGCTCTTATGGCATATTAAATACATCAAGTCCCACTTGATTATGAACTGTTATAATTATATACATATAACGAATTCTAAGACCGCCCGTCCGGGTTTCCCCACTGTGCGCGCCCCTAAATGACCATCATCTTCCAGGGCCTATCATTAGACAACCTGGGCACCTATATCGCAAGACGTCGGGAAGCGACCATGAGCCTGCGGGGTAGTCAAGACCACACCCGAAATCTCCTACCCATCGCAGAAAAATATACAACAATAAGCGCTCCCATGGCCTAGGACTATATCCACCCTGCATTCATTAGCCAGGGGGCTTCACCTCACGTGCGGACTTCCCTTATGATGTCATTTAGAGAGGTGTGTTTAAGCCATTTTATTTATCATGACAAAATCACGTAAATCATTATTTACCGGTTTCATGATTAAGTAAATTATCATTTACTAATATCAATACCATTACCATTTCATTTCCATTCCACGTATGTGTTTCATTTTATTCGAAACCGTTATTATTTACTTTTGTAAATAACATAACTTTTTATCCGGAGCCATACGATGAATCATGTCGACACTACAACCTCAGAGGAGTAAATAAACTCTTCATTATCTCCAAGCATTCTAGGAGGTTATTTTAGAACCCCAAGGTTATCATCTTTCGAAGGAATGAAATGACTTTCAATTTATTCTCCAAACTCACCTTTATGGCATTATGATGAACCACCAAGGTTAACATAGCTCAATCGAACTTTTAAAAAATCTCCCAACATTCTTTTGGGGTGGTAATATAAACCATCAAAACTAGTATAGCTTAATTAAGCTTCTAAGGTCTCCCGAACATAACACTACATCTCCTAGTTTTATAATAATTAACTAGAAGAAAAGAATGCCCTATCATTAATAGGCCTAACCCCGGAAAAGTCCCCACATAAACCATTCCTAATGTAGGGTAGACAACTAACACATCTCACACTCTAGGACTCTAAGTTTACTTCATTCAAGAAGGTTCCTAATCCCTATATTTAAAGAAAATAATTGAAATTGAGTTATAAAGTTAACTCAAAAACAGCAGGAAAACGAATCAATTCGCCCTAGCGAATCGATTCGCTCAAAAAGCGAATTTGTTCGGACTACTAAACCAACTTTCTGCAATTGACCGAATCGATTCGGTCTTAACCCGAATCGATTCGGGTTATGCAAACCTGCCAATTTCCCTTAGCGAATCGATTCACCCAAAGGGCCGAATCGATTCGGACCTGCAAATTTGCCAAAAATGGCTACGAAGGGTTATGAACCCTAATTTCTCCAAACTCCAACTCTCTCCCTTTATACACATCCAGCAACAATAATATACCCCAAAACATCCTACATGGTTAATAACAACTATAACCCAAGATTTCATCATCAAAAACTAAGATTAGGGCTTAAATCCCATAAATTCCATTTTCAAACCATAAATATAAATACACGACTATCATACAAATTTATGCATCTTAAATCACATATTAGCAAGTAGAAAACTTGCCTTAGGGTTGATATCTCAGATTTATTTGGAGAAGAAGCAATCCCAAATCCTCCATCTTCAATCTCTCTCTCATTTCTCCATTTCTCTTCGTTCTCTCTCTATGTTCAAGACATAAAAATGAGGGAATGAAATAAGGGGCAAGACCAAAAATCGTGGCTTAACATAATTCTCCCAACTTAAGTGGTTAATACCACATTAAAATGACTCGCAAATACGCATATAAGCTAAAACCAGGTAAAAGTGCCCGAAACACAAAAATACAATATGGCACTTATTTTGACTGTCTCGCACCTTCCGAGACTAACTACACCCTCTAAACTGGCATCCGGAAATTTTATAAATTATTTCGAGTTCCAAAATCATTTAAACTAAAAGGCCATTTAAAATACATGACACTACAGACATGCAACCTGATGTTATTTACCTTCACATGCAGTAAATATGCATCAATCTAGTAAATATTAACTTTCAATTCGTTAAATTAATATTTACTCCAGTCCCCACATTTTATATAATTACCTTATGCGGTAAAATTAGTATAAAATGAGCCTCCCAGAATCGAGGGTTGTTACACTTGTGCACCCTTTCACGATCAGTTTCCTCACTACGCACCCAATGCGTATCAACCAATTGTCCATCACGAAAGCGATCCTTTCGTGTATGATGTACTTGACCCCACCCCACACACTTCATATGATTATTCTCCATGCACTCACGATTATAGCGAGTTGTGTCCACCGCACCCACCGCCACAACCCATCATTCTACCAACACCTTCATCCACATCCACTCTCGAAACCCTCTTGCAAAAGTTCATACTTGAGCAAGAGCAAGAAATTCAAACTCAAGCTCTCCAAAGGCTTGAACAACGTTTAAATGAATTGGTGTGTGCGCGAGAGTTGGATATTCCCATGACCCCACCCATCGTTACCACCGAGTGTGACGATGATGTGTCCCCTTGTGACATAGAATTTGAGTGTGACCAACCCTACCACCCCGAGAATCTTGAAGTTAAGACCATTCCATGGTCCGGGTCCCAAGTCGACAATTGTGTTGATATACCTTTCATTAGTGAACCTGATTCAATTCCACCATATCCCAATGAACCCCACCTTGAGGTTCCCATTCACCTTTCCACTCCCGAAATATCCAAAAATATGCCCGAGCTTTTACCGTATGCCCCAATCGCCTATGTCTCTGACGCGACCATATCTTTTAGGTTAGCTCCGGCTACGAGTGCTCACCATTTTCCCAAGATAGAATCCGTGATAGTTCCTAACTATTCGGATCTGGATGATGTCCCACCATGCATGGCTCCCGTTGAGGCCGATATTTCTAGTGATTCCTCTATCTCTGAGATTGGTGCCTCGTTTTACCCACCCACCCCATTTACCGATGCTACCTTTTTGGAGAAGTTGATCACTCCATCTTTAGAAACCACACTCCCTTGTGAGTATTCCTTTACTCCTCCCAAGGAGTGTGTGTCTCCCACGCTTGAGTTGGATCATCTTCCTCCACCGTTTATCCCACCCGATACACCAATTATCCCACCCGACCCACCCATGGTTCCTTCTACCCCACCACCTGGTTTGGATCTTGATTTTGCACATTTCTAGTTTCCATCTATAGTTTTAGATCCTAACCTAAAACCACCCACCTATGAGAGTATTTTTGGTGCTACTCTCCACTCCCGTGACACCGAGCTTGTTCCTCCATGCACACCACTCTCTTGTGATGTTGACTTTTCCCATCCACAGCTCCCTGGTGTGTCACGACGCGACCATTATCATCGCCCATTCATAGAACGGTCGTGTGATTTTTATGAGGCATATCCCATTACAATTTCCACACCTTTTCGCCTCCTCCACCAACTTGAGCACTATGCTTATAGGGCCCTAGTTGCCCTCACCTTTACGCTCAACAAGGCTCGTGACCGATGCCTCTTCACCCTTACCTTAATACCCACCCGCCCTTGGTCCACCGATGCTTTGCATCGTGTGATGCACTTTGCTATACAAGTGCATTGACACATTTAGCCTTTATCCAGCAAGACTGGTGCTTCAATCTTGTTTGGGGGTGATTCTCATCACCCGATTTTTCTGCCGCCCCGTGCTTTCATAGATCTTATCTTGAGGGTGAGATCCCATCGGTCTGGCTGAAGACATTAAACTTAGCGCTACTGGGAGGCAGCCCGCATTTTCTTGTACTAGTCTCATCCTGTTTGGGGGTGGTGTTTCACATCACCCTATGTTTTACCATGCTTATAGACTTGTACATCTTATATTCAGGTTTATTCTTGGCTACATCTTTCCACTTCATTAGCGGTTCATTCTGGTAATCTCTTTCCTACCTTAGGCTCTCAATTTTTAAAAATCATTTACCTAACATCGAGGACGATGTTCCTTTTTGTTTGGGGGTGGGGAATTTTATCAAAATCGTACCTCTTTTGAAAAATTTTAATTTTTAAACCTGATTTTTAAAAAAAATTTGTGCAGTTTCTTTCATCTCACTCATTGATGTGAATTTTCAATCATCCATCTTTTAAAGTCTAGGAATCAAGCTAGAGAATATTTTTTCTAAATAGCTTATGTAATACATAACAAGGCATGTTGCACCATGAATTTCTAGACTCAACAAAATTTGTGCACTTATCATGTCACTACGGTTTAGAGTTTAAGAGTACTACAATTCTATAGAGAACCTTAAGGATCACTAGTAGAGACTTTAGCTTGTGAGATTTGTGCCTTTCACCCTTTTTGAGTGTTTTACGCAATCTCCGAGTCACAAGTTGATTCAACTTCGTTTGGCTCCGCACTTTAAATTGTTGTATGATCTCATTTTCTTTCATAAAATTTTGGTTGATCACTGAGAATGACATCTCTTACGAGTTGTAAGAAACGCGTATCTTGAAATTTGTCCCGATCACTAGGATTTTCATCCATACACCTACCACTTTCCCCCATATCACATTTCCATTCACTTCACCCATTATATTTCCCCATCCATATATATTCCCCTCACTACCCATACATTCCCCACACCATCCATTTATCATTCCATCCATATCATCTTCCATCATTTTCAAATAAAAGAGTGTGATTTCAAATGTAAATGTCTTCAGTGCTGGTTTGAAAAATGAGAGAAAAACAAAAAAAAGAAAAAAAAGTAAGAAGAAAAGAAAAAAGAAAAAGAAAAGAAAATTCAAAAAAAAAAGGGAGAAAAGAAAAAGAAAGAGAGTTGTAGTTAATTTTTGTTGAAATAAAGACATTTGTGCCTAAAGGGTATACACTCTTCTATCATATCCATTCATATATCATCGTTCATATCACCATTATATTCTACATCACTATCCTACCTACCTCATCCCATCCATCCTACCAACCAAATCCAAACATCACACCTCATACCATCCATCCCACTTTCATTTACCCTCACCCATATACATCCATGTTCCCCTAGGTGTTCGGGCAAATGAAAGTCGACGTGGTGAATAACTCGACGTTCTCACTATAGTGATTAGCATTCTTTCATGAGATCAATTTTCTTTCTTATTGTTCGTTCTTTCTTATGTGTGTGTGAGACGTTTAAACTTGATTACATTTACTCACCTCCTCACACACAAGAGCGATACATTGACCCTAATCTCGAGAGTTCGTTTGAGAGTGATATATCCGTGAGATTTTGAAGTTGAAGCATTGATTCCGATAAGGCAATCTGGGAATTACTTTGATAATACTCGACCCGTTTTGACTGATTCACACTACACACGTTGAGTTCTAGAAAGGATGTGCCTTGAGTATTTACTTAGCTTAAACTTTTTACACATTCTAGCTTGTATTTCTGAAAATATTTCTCATGATGGATTGTGCGATTATTCTATATCTAATAAGAGATTGACTGCCTTTCAATAAATTTTTGCAAATAAAGAATTTTGTGGGTATATTCCCGGCAAACCCTCACGAGACACAACTCGTCCTGTAGGGCAACCTATAGGTTTAAAGGCTTGTTGCACATGCTAAGTGCAATCGCAAGTGCCCGCGAAAGTGGTACACTTTTGGTTACTTATCTTTCTCTTTCTCTCTATCTTATTGCTCGAGGACTAGCAACGCTCTGTTTGGGGGTGGTGTGATAAGCACCCAAAACTGTACATTTTATACCCCAAATAGTTGTATTTTAGTTGCTATTTCTCGACAATATGGGTCTTATGCGCTTAAATGTTTAATATGCAGGTTTAATGTACGTTGCGGTGTTCAAATGCGTATTGCAAGGCAATTGTGCATTTTACGGAGCTAAATACCAAATTCCCGTACCCTAGCTTACCCTAAACTTAGCCCAAACTTACCCCAAGCCTGTGTGTGTTTTATTTGTGTCATTTTATTATTTTTTAGATTTTTAGTTTGAGTCTTTTTCTATTTTTAGGATTTATTTTAGATTTATTTTAGAATCTTTAAATTTTATTTTCTATTTTTCTATTTTATTTTTATTAATATAATTTTATTTTATTTTGATTTTGATTATTTTTAGTTTTATTTTATTTTATTAGGATTAGTTTTATTTTATTTTGATTTTTATTGTTTTTTAGTTTTATTTTATTCTATTTTATTAGGATTAATTTTAGGAGTTTAGTTTAGTTTATTAGATTTTATATTTTAGGATTTTTGTTTTATTTTTATTTGATTCTTTATTTTATTTTTAGAATATAATTTTATTTTTAGGTTTCTAGTTTATTTTTATTAATTTTATTTTAGTTGGTGTTATTTTAAGGTCCAAATTAAACACACACATCACCATTATCATACACTTATCCTACAGCTAATCCTACACCCTCATCCTCACCATACACCTTACACCCTCAACACACACACACACCTAAACTAACACCCTCACCCCCACTAACCTACTCTACACCCTCACACACCCAATCATATCCAACTTCATCTTCCCCACCAAATTAACAACTCACTCTCTCTCATCTCTCTAACTCCATTAAACCCAAAATCAACCCCAGCCGATCTCTTTCTCCTACAACCTTCCCAGCACCGGCGGCTGCCCCATTCCCGACCTGTCCTGACCCCACCTGCCGGCGTTAGCTCGCCGACAACCATCCTGCGACTCCACCTCCGCTCCTGCGCCATCGGCCCTCACCTTCCGGCAGTCCCATTCCGGCGGTGCGACCCATCCAAACCCCGGAACCTCCAGCCAAACTCGCGATCCACCGAACCCGCCTTACCCCCTGGCGCGTCACGCCCTCATCGGCGTCGACTCGAAACCGCCGACATTAAACCCAGCGACACCGGCCAGCCTCTTAACGCGCTGCCTTCACCTCCATAACCAACCATCTGCCGGCAGATAGCCAACTCCATCCATCCCACCTATGCCGCCACCTCTCTTCCCAACCTCCCGCCGGCGATCTGCCACACTCTCATCCCGGCGACCTCATGTCGGCCAGCACCGGTTCTCACTCACCAGCCCTCTCCCCTTCGCCGCCGGCAGCTATGGCGACTCACCTCAACCCGGATCCACACAACCACGACCCCATACCCGAAAGCCCCAGTTCAAATCCACTTCTACCCATTTCCATGTAAGCCACGACCTGCAAATTCAAAACAAAACAAGACCAAACTAATTCCCACATGTGCCAAAACTAACTTACCACCTTTTACCCAAAATACCCCCCAACCACCTTTCTAACCCCAATACCCATTATACCCCCATTTAACAAATCAGATTTTATCCTCCCCAACCTCACCCACATTACCTCACACCATCTCCACATGCACTCCCTACCTTTTTACCATTATGCCCCTTTGCTCCATTGCATATAAAATGAAGTTGAAGACCATTTTGGAAGGAGGAATCAAATAGATAGGAATTTTAGAGAGAGAATTGTAGAGAAAATTTTCCCTTGTAAATAGTTTTTCATTTTTTTATTTTTAGATTATTGTGAGAGTAAAAATTGTAAGAGATTTAATTGAGTGCTCATATTATTTCACAATACTTGGATGCTCAATTAGAGGGTGTATGCTTCAATTTCAAGAATAGAGTTCAAAGTGTCAAATTCAAGAGATTAGTTTGATTATTCTTCTCTCTACTCTTTTATATATTAAATGCCTATTGAATATTTGTTTAGTATGTTTGAATCCATGTTAGGCTAAATCCCCTTTCAAGGGGTGGGGTAAAACCCTTATTTGATGTTATTGTATTTTAATTAGTTTAATTACTTGAAAAATTCCTTTGAATGTTAATTTTTATCCCTCACCCTTAGATTTACGCCTCGAGAGAGGGTAAATGATTTTCGAGAGAAAATCGAAATTATAATTATAATACCCATTTTAGTTTCGAACTAGAGATAGGGGTTTCTTAAGTGGGGTATTATCATTTGAATTTCAACTCTAAATTTAATATCTAAGATTGATATAAATTCTAATTGATCGATCCTAGCGGGTGATTAATTAAAAGGAGTGTTGATCTAATTTTCTAGAGTTGTGAGGTGTTAATTTTGACTTTCTAAAAGATTACTATTCTAATTACACTTGCAAGGAGAGTTGATTTGTAATTTTGATATTAATTTGGGAGAATTCAAATAATTAAATTACTTAATTAGAATAACTAAAATTTGTGGTGTAATCCCACTCCTTGATTGTTCTCACAACTATTTACCTCACTTTATCTTTTATTTTAGTGTTAGACCTTATTTTTTCATTTTAGTCATTTTCTAGTTAGTTATTTTCATCTTAATTTAGTTTAGTTTAAAATCTCACCTCACCCATTTGTTTTAATATTGAAAAAGCTAAAAAAAATTAGAAAAGTGAAAAAGAACAAAAAGAAAATAAAAAGTGAATTACATGTAAATTTGTTCAATTTGCTTTACTCCCTAGAAAGTGGATTGATACCCTTACTTACCTCTACACTTGAGTTTATTATTATTTGTAGGTATTTGAGGTTTTGACTAACTTGGCTTTCAACAACGACCACATATACAAAAGCCTAGTTATCACCAAGTTTGACTTTAGAACTCCTATAAACCTCTTCTCCTTCTTCCTCTGGGATTCTTTCTTTTCTTTCACAGATGAAACCCTAACTGTGACTACATAAGGGGTAATAAGGCTCCCTAATTTTCGTCCATTAATTAACCCCAAAAATACAATTTACCAAATTGCCCTCTGGGGACGTCAGTTTGGCCTCAAATTGCCCCGGGACCCAAAATAAACACCCAGGTATACTATTCTAACTATCTCGACCCTTCTGGACTCAACGACACACTTGAAATGACCATACGAGTTACTAAAAATAATTTGTCTTTTTATTCCATTAAATTAGTCCCGACATGAATCACATGCTCGTCTGACTTAATTTACTAAACTCTCGTATTTCTTATTCTTGACAATTTATCGAAGTGTATAGTTCCATATTACATATCTCACAGTAATATTCAATCAATATGTATTAACTCTTGGCACGTTAGTTAATATTTATTTAAATCGGAATTAATTAACAATTAAATTCTCACATTTTAATTCAATTAATCCCACAATAATAATTTATCCCATAATTATTTAAATCATTACAAATATGGGGTATTACAACAGTGAAGTGGATTCGTTATACTGTTCTTAAAGTTCTTCTATCATTTCATAATAGGCAACATTATTTGCTACCGCCCGATCAAGTAAGTACTTCGAATAGTTGTAGGATTCCCAAACTTGTTCTGAAGCATCATCATCGAGAAGCTGAGTAATTTCTTCATCGGACAAGTCCCCATGACCAGCATTGAAAAAGGAATTGCATTCCTCAATAGCTCGGTATCATGGGAAGATAGTTGTTCCATCTTTGCAATAAAATAGCAAGAAGAAATAATCGCCAATCAACAACAAGAATGAAGAACTGGTATAATCAATAGAAGATAGAAAGTAACAACAAAAGATTCTTTTATTGATAACAAAGAGTTCAAGTACAATCAAAATAAAGGAAAAAGAAATAACAAAAGCAAAGGATAAAAATTTCATATAACATTACACCTTCTCCCTATCACTCTCAATATTCTTGCTCTGCTCAGAAGAAGGGGCTACAAGATGGAGTTTCTCGGTTTACTCTGCTGGAGGAATAAAAAACTCATGCACTTCAGGCTGTTTGGTAGAATATTGAACCACAATTAAACACTCATTAGAAGCAGCTTCAGTGTCAACCTCTTCCTTAATGACTGGAGGAGGCCCATGACTATACCTTTGAAAAAGTTCAAAGTCTCTGTTTACGTTCAACTCTTGAAGGGCAGCAACCCAACCATCTCTGAAGCATTTTTTCTTCATATACTCAGCTTGAGAAGAAGCAACAGAGATGGATTTGTTCTAACCCTTATCCCAACCATCACTGAAGGAGGTCTTCACAGCAGTCCTTATCATAGCTCTGATAGAGGACGCAAGCTCTTTAGCAGCCTTAGCCCTGCGCTCATCTTGTTCTTCCCTGCACTCAGCTTCTTCTTTCTAGCGCTTAGTTTCCTTTTTTTCCCTCATAGCTTCATCCTTCTGGAGCCCAGTGTCCTTAGCCCTCTGCTCATCTTCAAGGGCAGTTGTATCAGAAGTTTTACAATCCATTTCAGCTGTCTTCAATTTTTCTTCCCCAGTTTCCCTCTTAGTCTCCAAAGCTTGCTGAGACTCAAGCAGAGACTTCTTCAAACGAGACAAAGCTTCCTCCACCTCATTCGAAGAAGAATAAGACTTGATTGCATCATCCTTCTCCAACATATTGTTGTAGTGTACGAAGAACTACAAAATATGAAGATAAAAAAATTAGTATGTGGGAAATCTAAAAGATAACCAAACTAAGAAAAGGGAAATTACGTACTAATGCAAGGTTCAGAGTAGCCAATTCAGAAACCTTTTCTTTGAGGAACTTGGCATCCACCCCCTGTTGTCTTGAAGAGTACCAAACTTGATTAGTGTCCTAGCCAAACGAAGAGTAAGGGTTGTTGGAGGAATAACATCAAATGAGGGAAAATCGACCAAGGGCAATTGGTCGGTCACTTAATCGACTTGCTTGTTTACAAGCCTTCTCATAAGTCTCTTCAGAGGAACTTTAACCTCTTTGGGGGATACACCCTTTGGATCCAGGTCCTTGGGGGCTAGATCTTTAGGGGCTGGATTTTTGGGTAGTAGACTTTTGGGGGCTGGGGCCTTCATAAAATCCCTTGTTTTATTCTTAGCTCATTTAGCAGATGATTGGGAGCCAGAAGTAACACCACTACAGAGATCAGAAAACTTCCTCTTCTTCATAACTTCAGACAAAGGAGTGTCAGGATCAATAGAAACCTATTGGTCAATATCGATTACTAGAGTAGGAGAGGTAGCAGGTCTAGCAATAAAAAAAGAAATATATTATTGTACTCGAGTAGATAAGAGGCAAACCTCACGTGCTCCTCAGCAACTACTTTGTGAAGACCCAGATAAAATTCAACTCCTTCAAATTTACTTCGTTCTCTTTAGGGAACATTCTTTTTTGCTCTACTATAAAGAAATTTATAAAACAACAATTAATATGACACTTTATCAAACATAAACGGGTCAAATTTAATAAAACATAAAGAAACCTATTCCATTGCCAAAGAGCGGACATCTAAGGCCTTATTATTTAGCACCTCCAACTAAAGGAGAGTATTGCCAATTTTTTACAATGACCCCATGATAAAAATAATCCCTATTAGAATCAGGGAGATTAACTACCAAAGCTTTACTAATAGCCCTAGTTTTCAAATAAAAAGTCGTATCACTAGTTACCCACTTATAACAAAATGTAATTTCTGAAATACCTAAATGGGTTCCATAAGTTCGATTTAACTTATAAACTCCATTAGAAATTCTCCATGTGTTAGGAGCTACTCTTGCAGGTACAATGTCAAAATATTGACAAAACTCCAAACATAAGGGATTGGGAGGAAATGTTAAGCCACATTTAGCAACAAAGATAGAGGGGGACCAATGAACCTCAGCAAGAGAGAAAAAATTAGAAGGAAAAGTGGGATGTTCTAATACCACCCAAGATGGAATGTTAAAATCATCTCTAAACTTATAAAGTGACTCGATAGAGTAAATCAGGATGAAGAAAATGGAGAAGAAGATACGAAAGATTCTTATAAAGATTTAAGGATTCAGCAAGAACTGGAGACAGAAAAGAAAATGATTCCACGAAAGCAAGGAACACAACAGTAGAATTAGAAGTAAGAAGAAAAAAATGATCGAATTTTTTACCGCTCTTTTTATAATACGCATCGGAAACTAGACCCAATAATGATTAAAGAAAACGACGGTTGGATTGACGACGGTAAAACAGACGAAAAGACAAAGATACCACAAAAGTATTTGCTAAAACTTGAAATATTTACGAAATTGCCATTCGCTCTCAAAAACTGTCAAATGAATAAATTTCACAAGTCTGGAAGCTCTGCAGCTAACTAAACAACCCGAGCTACTACTAAAGAACAATATTCCACACTTTCGCATAAACTTCAAGAATGAAAAATTGGGGGCTTCTATTGATACAAACATTTACCATCCTACGTGAACCAAGTACAAGCCGGGATGTGTCATCCTATGTGGCACAAGTCCTAGTCAGCATGATGGAAAAGCCCGACCAATAAGGAATCTGGACAAACATAGTCGTCCGACCAACTGGGAAGCCCAACCAATAGCTGAAAAGTCATTTTGTATAGACAACCAAGCGCCAACAGTCTTACAGCCTGTATCACCAGTGAAGCGACAACGGTCATATAATTAATTCTCATTATGTATTGATGTTAATGCCTAACAAATAAAGGCATTCCACCCTTTCACATGACAACGATCAAGACACCCCATGGGCTATAAATACATTTTAACACCCTCATTGCAAGGGATCGAAAAACAACTCAAGGCAGTCAATACATAACAATGGACATTGGCTATTCAATTTACCCGAACCAACTTAAAAAGTTTTCTTGTGTCTTATTTATTTACTTAATTTATCTCTGATCAACTAATTAGGCCTAGTCTAGTTTTATGCATCAACAATTATCAATGATCATGTAAAATGTATTTTGTTTATTGTGTCTTAGAAATATTATGCCTTTACTTTATTTTCAAGTTTGATTAGTAAAATTTAAGAAATTAAAACAAAATTATGGGGTGAGTATCATAAAATAAAATAAAATAAATATGGAATTTTACATCACATTTATTATTCATAAAATTCATCAACATAATGGTTTCGTCGAGCATTGTAATTGTCTCATCATCAAAAATTCGTTCCACTCTTTCCCCAAGGTTGTGTTCCCTGAAATTACTGGCATTATGCATTTCATTATATAGTTTATCTTATTTATTGGCTTCCAATTTGTGTCTCTCATGGTTCATCACCTTTCCAGGGTGTTTAAAAATATATCAAATTAATTGGAACAAAATGTTTGAGTGGATTTTTTTTCATATTTACCCCCAATATATTACATACAAAATCTATCTACTTCATTTATGTTACTTAGGTGCAATTCAACTCCCCTTCACTACCGATTCATGGGTCATTAATCAACCCACATTTATATTAAAATACACTTTCATATCGATGCGTTCTCATTTCCATTCTACATCCTCTATATATGTGGTCTACACCTGTGAAACTTTACCCATCCTCATTCCCAATGGTGGGCTATATCTACCCGTACCTATTTGAAATCCTTATAAAGTGTTCACTAAATATTTTGGACATTTATGTCCCTATTAATTCTACTCATATATCTCTTATTAATGAACAAAGTCCAAATTCCTCACACACATTAGTTCCGTTGAGTCACTATCAAATCAATCCTTAACATCTCATCTTTAGTCAACTAACCTTATACGTATCCCCATAAATTAATATGAAATTAAGTTTCTAAACAAACACAAATACGATGAATCAATTTCGCAAACATATGGATTTATTCTTATTTGCATTTAAACCATGTATATACAATCAAGCGAACGTAGTTAGGGTCTAAATGCACAAAAACAAACTTGGGGAGCGAATAGGGGGAAAGCAACAATATATAATTATCCAAACTATAAAAAAAACGTTTGTAAATTAACTTATATATAATTTATCAACATTTAACAAAATGGAACAAAAATACAAAAATATATGACTCTACAGGAATTAAACAAAATGTAAATCACTTTGTAATTATTTATCATATTTAGATTTATCATTTGAAATGGGAAAAACCAACATATCTATATCCAACAAAGGTATGATTTAAATACCAATTTAACAAATATAGCTACAATATAAATGTGAATTGAATGAATTGAAATGCCAAGTAAAAGGGAAAAACTAAGTTTTCAATAAAAAAACATACGTTATGTGATTTCTTTGTAGATGATCTAAGTGACCCCCAATCAATGCCTTAATTCGTGATGTAGTAGGAGATAGAAATCGAATAGAGCTACTTTGGATATGGAGAATGGGAGTTTTGGTGGTGTAATTTGGAGATAAAAATTTAATTCGTGATGAAGTTGGAGATATAAATTGAAACGGTTTGGAGACAAAGTGGGAGAGAGATGTCGATTGAGGTTTGGATTTCATGGAGGATTGAGGGAGTCATAGGTAACTGAAACAGGGGACTCCTGAGTTCAGAGGGAATTGAAACGAATTGTTGTATATTATTTCATTAAAAACATATTTGGGTCACTTAATTAGAAAAAATGACGTAAAATTAAATAGGTCTAATTATTTATCATGGTTGATTTTTGAGTGATATAAATTAAATTTGAAAAGCGTCTTAAATAAGCTTTTTTCTTGTAGTGTGGGGTCCCTAACTGTTACTCCCACTCATCTTAACATGCTTGTTTGATGTCTCAGAGTGGTGTCCCTTTTCCCCTTTATCTTTCTGGAATGCACTTTGGTCTTGGCAATGAAATAAGGCATCATTCACCAAATGGTTGTAGGTAGTGAAAGACAGATTACCCAATAATGACTATCTAATGTGCCAAACAGCCCCCGATATGAACTTCTCCAGAATTTTGTACTCCGTGCTACCATCCTGTTTGAGGTTCATGAATTTACTTTGCATTTCTAATTGTATCGCCAAAGGAAAGTACTTCTCCTAAAATTTATTCCAAAACCCATATATGGTCAAATTATTCCTCTCTACTTACAAAGTGACGGACTCCTACCACTTAAGTGATGCTCTTTCAAGTTGAAATAAGGCCAAAAATTTTCTCTGAACAAGTGTACACTCCACCATCCGTAAGTGATGTTGAATAGTCCTATTTCATTGGGTTGCCACTAAAATATTCGAACTACTAGCAAACTCCAGTGGTTGGCCCATAGTGAAGGCCTCCCTAGCTCTGTACCAAATCAATCCAGGCATCTGGACTGGTAGCACTGCCTGCTGTGGGGGTGGTAGTTACTACCGTTGAGTCTACATTGGTGGAAAATTCCTTAACATAGCTGCCATTGCGGTGGACACTACCTGATCAATGATATTGCTATCTTTATGGGTCCAATCATAGGTGGGGTTGGTGATGGTTATGGGTACAATGGCGACTCCTTTTAAGCCTCCCTATATGCAGCTGGAGTGATAACATGCATATAGTTATGTTCTACACAAATAAATAGTTACATATATGTACCACATGATACATATGTAGGTAACTACTCTATAATTATTCCCCACAACATATTATTGATTTTCCCATCAATAGTTTCCATTCAAGTAAAATAATAGTCCCGACATTCCTGGAATTTGTCCCCAATTAATTTAGGTGTATACCGACCTTCCTGTTAAATATAAATTACCCTATTTAAATAGTCATTCAACATTACTGAATTTTAAAAAAATTATTTACTTAGTCACTATCTTTCTCGAGTCATATTGTAACCCCCAACTTCCTGTATCGTGGATCCTATATCCGGTTAATAAAATGAATACATTAACCTACCAATTTTTCTAATAATTCCTAGCTAGCCTAAATGGATATATTTTGATCCTATCAATATTACAGAAGTGTTAAATTAATATTTCATAACTCCTAAGTTCACTGGGACCCCGAATGACTAACCTAAAACACAAACTAACCAACCTTGGGTGAATAAGGCGTCTAAACCGATTCGCCCCTATAGTTGTGGGGCTACTATGTGTTCTAGAAAAAATTTCCATATTTTCTTCATAATTAACCTAATATTCATCCCCCAAAAGTTATCCCGACATCACTTATGATCATTTACCCTTTTTACATCAGCTAACAACAATTTCTACATTAGAATAATACGTAATTCATGATTAATTCATATGGGTACTATCTTCTCCAAAAACAATAATGTTGGTGACTCCTAGTTTTCAAGATTCATTTCTTTGCATAGGATTGTAGCAAGAAACAATCTTTCTCAGTGTTATACATTAGATCTATATTACAACATCATGAAAACACAAAATCCATCTCTAAACCAACATTATTATTATTATTTTGTTGGATTTTCTAATCAATCTTCCAATTCTACAATTTACTAATCATCAAAGTGATATGCTTTACACGCATATGGTGAAACATATTCCCTAATATTAATTACAACCCAAATCCAAAAATATACATGGGAGACTAAACTAATAAATTAAGAAATAACTTGGAAATCAATGTAAGCAAGAAAATTCTTGCATTGGAAAGAAGGTGGAAACTCCTCTTCTTGAATCCTCCTCTTGAATCTCCACTTCTCCTCCTTTGTTTGACCTTGGTAACTCCTCTATGTGGGTGGGGATGTTAAGGTTTCTTTTGGTATGTCAATGGTGTTTCCCAAACTCTTATCTAATTTATAAGAATCCTTAATCCCGAGTTATGCCTAAAGCCACATTTTTGGACCCCCAAATGGGCCCAAACCTATAACCAAAATAGACCGATAACTATCCAAATGATATACCTCTAACCTGGAACCATTTTTAAAGGTCGAAAACACCCAAACGAGTTTATAAAATCTCCCAAAACAAGTTCCAATTATTTTTATTAAACACGGGCATCTTTATTGTTTTTAAATGACACGTAGTCATAAGTTTATTAATGTGTAATTTATTTTCATGGGTGAACTCATCATTACCAATTGAGTCATGTAATTATAAAATCATGAATAAATATTTTTTTCCATTTAAATCTTACCCATTTAAATTTATTCTGAAAATTAATCCAAAATTTTTAAATAAAATCCTATTATAATAATGTATTCCAAAAATATGGGGTATTACAATAATCCTATAGTTATTATCTTCATTTATAAATATCACTATTTTGATCAAAAAGTTGAATAAATAAAAAATGATGTATTATGATTTTCTTTTAAAAAATCCTTTTCAATTTTTTATACATTCAAACAGTAGTAGGGCAAGATGTAATGAGCGGGCTTAAATTTAATTTTCAAATTTCAACTTTAAATTATTTTGATCAAGATTTAATTTTCTACTTGATGATATTTTTAAAAAAATTGTCATTTCAGAACTTTTTTTTGTTATGTCGGAATTCTTTATTTTAATTTTTTTATGTAAAAGTGCCCCGATTTTGATTTTTCACCTAGGGCTCAGAAATTATAAAGTCAAACCTTTTATACCCACCATCCATACCAACTCAAAGCCATTTGCATCCCATCTCTTTCATTTTAGACTAGACCTTACCGTGCCAACCACTACCAAGGAATATTGGGATCATTTAGTTATTGTAATTAAAAATAACACCGAAGAGTTTTATGCAAAAATCAAAATCAAAACAATTCTTTTATTTCTGTCTATTTCTCAAAATGAAATTATTACCGCATATGCTTATAACAAAATCAACCACATGGTATTGAATCCACATGTATACTACACAAAAAAATTAATAATACTACTGCAATTGATTATAAAATATGTAGCAGACAATTCTTGGCTTGAGTCGTAGACTAGATCGCTATTTTTAAGACGTTTCGTGGATCTAACCTCCATGTGATGAAAGTATACAATCACGTTATCCCCATGATAAAACAAGCCCAGAATCAGTGCCATCTCATAAAACTCTGCACAGTAGTAATTTGATATACAATCACTTAGGCCTCAATTTATTACTCAATATCATAGTGATAAAATTGGGGAATGAATATTTTTTTGTGAAGAAAAATTTTTAGAACGAAATTCTAAGAGAGAGATTATTTTGTGTGAGTAGAATTGTTTGTGTTCAAGAAAATCTATTTTTCTTGTAGAGAAATTTTCAGGCGGTGAGAGAGAATGACTTTCCTGTGTGTTATTTCTTTCCCTTTTTAACAATAACAGATGTCCATAATTTATAAATCAAACTATGAATATAGAAAAACGAAGTGGGAAAGAAAAACATGGGGAGCGAGAGAATGTGGATTTTAAAGATTCCAACATTCAACAGCTAAATAATGTATATATATTTCAGATTTTGATTATTGGGGTAATCAATAATTCTTGTACCAGAAAATTTAATACACCCACAACCGAAGCCCAGCACAAGGACACGAGCATGGGCTGTGTTGAACGGATGGAGACGGTGAGGGAGTGTGGTCTTTGGTGAATAAGTTATTCCACCAAACACACACAAAAATATAATGAACAAGAGGATTTTTCATTTATCATAAAATGTGTGTCGATGAATTAAACCAAATCTAACATTCCCACCGTTGTGGGATTGTACAAAGAAAAGAAGTATGTAAAACTAAACTCTTATTTCTCTCTCAGCAACTTGCATATTAAAAGCTTGGTATTATAAAAGTTACACTAAGGAGAGAAAAAAATTTCATCCCAATAATCCCCCACTTGTAAATTTTGAAAATTTATAGAGCAATGATATTCCATAGAATTGTTCATAAGAAAATGTGTGTCTTGACTTCATGATTCAGATTATACTCGAGTAACTCCTAGTTTCCAACTCTATCTCTACCAAAATCCAACACACAACCCTACATATATGTATTCCTAAAGGTTGCACATTATGTCCATGTTCTTCTATCCAAGTATGTGAAAACTCGAGGAATTGGCCCAAAATTACCATAGGAACCAGTCGCACATTCACAATCACAGTAACATAAGTGAATCTACCAAGGATAATCCCATTGTTTGGTATACTGCTCAAAATAGAGTTATAGATCTTCATTAAAAGTTATAATTAACTAAACCTTAACTCATTTCATGATAGAATGCTCTACCGACATTTTTTTAATAAATAGATGATGTTTTAAAATCCAACCACTAAGGAAGTGGAACTCGTGTATACGGAGTATACAAAATAACTGAAAAATATATATCCACAATTATCCCAGAAACAAAGTCAAATGCATTTACAATATACTATGAAAATCCTCCACAAACTCTAAAACCTTATGAATAACTGTCATGAGATCTTCCTTATGCATAATTCTAGCCGACTCCATCTCCAAACGTTCAAAGCATGTCAAATTTCTCTCTTTCCAAGTGGTCCAAAATATACAATGAGTAATATATGACACACTATGCAGTCCCATATCCACCCCTTAGGGAGATTCCACTTCTCTTGTAACACCCTCACCGAATCAGACATTATCCATATGATCCGACTCAGGGAAAGAAAGACCCCCAATAGGCCTCCCGTCACCCTAAATGAAGAATTAAATGGTCGATCTTCTTCTTTGCCTCCTTGCATAACCAACAACATCTAGCCATTAATCTCCTTCTTTTCTGTAAGCCCTCAATTGTCAATATTACATATTTTGTTGCATTCCAGACAAAGAACATTACTCTGGTTGGCGTCTTACCCTTCCAAACTTGCTTCCATTATAAGGAAGCACTAATGTTCACATTAACTCTCTACATTGAATTTTACGCATTAACTAAGAAAATCCATTTTGCCTTACCTTCCATCTCAAGTCATCTTCCTCCCGCGATGGTTACGGGGCCACCCCCATTCAAAAAAGTCCTTCACGTCCTCGATCTACCAGTCCCATAATCACTTGTGAGATGTCATATCCCATTGAATATATTTCTTTGCATCGCCAGTCTATAGTTTGGGTTACCCCCATAGGTGATTCAATTATCAAAGCTCTTTAGCCCTATTCCTTTTTAGGTGTTCAACACCGTCTGTTGCACTAGTCCTTTCGTCAAAGGATTAGTCAATTTCTTCTATCATCATTCCCAACATAATCAACTGTCATAACTCATTAGTTATAAATTCTCAAACTATATCGTCGTTCTGACTTATTTGTTGTTCTTACACTTATAATAATGGTTTTAAAGTTTTACATTAACCATGGTTCTACGTTGTGGATAAAATAATTGGTATCAATCTCTCCAATAAAAGGGTATCTTATAATATGTCTTTTAACCTTATATCTCCTCACTAGAAATAGGTAATCCTATAACTATAAAATCCATCATTAATTGCGTCAGTAATTAATATTTTTAGAGTTTCAAAAGACAGTATCATAATATGTGTCAAACACATATCCATTAATTGATTCATAATGTATTACATGTTCATAGTGTAAGAAGTAAAATCCGATTTTTCATAAACTCATTCTTCTGTATCACTTTTTTCAGGACAGGAGCCCACACCTGCCAAATGACAAACCGATCGTGGTCCTTTATCTATTTACATCGATGACCAACTTCTCTGGACGAGTGAAGTGTAACACCCCACGATTTTGGAGACTGAGAAATTTAATTTTGGGGAAAATAAAATTTAATTAATTTGGAGAATTTTAAAATTTGGGAATTGAGGCCCAAAAATAGAGAACATTTTAAAGTATTATGGGTGATGATTTTAAGCGTACCATCGATCCCAGAAGGGTCGAGATAGTCAAAATGACTGTCATTGGGTTTTATTTCTGCTCTGGAATGTTTTTAAGTCAGTTTGGCTCGAATTGGAGTAAACAAGTCATTTAAAGCGTGTATTAACATTTAAAACTGGGTTTATTACTTTAAGGGATTTGGAGGCTTACGGATGAATCCTTCTCATTAGATAAAGAGAGAAATAGAAAAGAAGAGAGAAAAGAAGAAGGAAATAAGAAGAAAGGAAGAGAGAGAGGAAGAAAAGCTTGGAGATTCCGGCCCAAACGCGACATCAAGGATGATTCAACCTTTACAAAATAGAGGTAAGTGTTTAATCTTGCTAAATAAGTCATTTGTGTATTTTATTTCATAATTTGTGGGTTAAAGAATTGTATTTTTGGGTATAGGCATCAAAACCTATTTTTTCGTTTAAATCTTGAAATTGAAGATTTTAATTGGGTTTAAGGGATATAAATTGATGAGGTTAGATATAGGATGAGTTTTAATATTTGAAAATATGTTGGGGCTGACTATTAAGTGTTGGAAGAGGTATAAAATGAAATTTGGAAGTTTTGGGTTTTGGAGAAATTTGCCATTTTCGTGGCTTTCTGAACTGGCCGAATCGATTTGCCCCTAGCGAATCAATTCGTCGGGTTGCAGAAGCCTCAGATCTTTAGGGCCGAATTGATTTGATGATAGCGAATCGATTCGGTATGTAGCAGACTCTCAGGTCCCTTGGACCGAATCGATTCGGATGGGCCGAATCGATTCGCTACTGGGTCGAATCGATTCGGAAGGGCCGAATCGATTCGGAAACTGGGCTGTTTTAGGGGATTTTTCAAGGATGATCTCTAACCCTTTTTGTTTGGGTTTATTGATTTGGGGCCTTCTCTTATGACGAAAGAGATATGTTTTGGAGTCACACAAGGGGGTTTCTCACACATTGTGGTCATGGGGACTTCTTGGGAAAATTTGGGAAAAATATATCCAAGTATGTATTTGGAGATGTGTATAGAGATTGTGGGGAAACCTCATTTGGGATTGAGAATCCCACTTATAAATCAAATATAGGTATAGATGTGATGGGAGGCTAAGAACTCTTAGAGAGAGAGTTGTGAGGGTATGTTGTGAGATTTTTGGGCCGACATTTATATCGATTCCTTATAAGGATAGGATATTATTAAGCTACAATTTGGGGCCAAATGGAAGAGAGTGGTCGCATGCCCTTAGAAATGATAAAATTTAAGGAATAAATCATAGAGAACATAGATTAGGGGAATTCACAAAAATGATTGAACCCTAGTCGGAGTCGAGAGCGATGGGATCATAGTTCCAACTACAGTAGAGCGTGAAAATCTAGTTGGAATAGATGTTGTTGATTGAGGTGTGATTTACAACGGGCAATTTCCCTAAGTAATGGGATTATTCGATGAATGCAAGATTGAGCTTGAGGCTTATAGACTATTAGTTAGGTGTATACCGATAGTCGGAATTATTACTAAATTTTATAATGTGCTCTCGGATATGGATGGTATGTGTAGTGATGGTTTCCTACACAAAATCTTGGGTGATAACCCTAATGTTGGATAAATATATGTATATATATATACATATGATTTTAGGAGACTATTCATCATGCGAAAAATGATTGAATATGTTTTAAGTGAGGGATTGTATTCATATATCGAGGTAAATTAAATGAGTTTGTGGTGACGTCTTGTATATTGAGGATTATGTATACTTATAGTAGGGTTTATATCTCGTATGCATATGAACGATAATTGTTGTATATATGGATATTAATATATGGATATATTTATGTTGTGGACATACATGGTATGGATATTTAAACCGTATATGATTGTTTAATATTTGATCATATGATGGGATCATATGGATGTGTATATATTATGGATGTGAACTATATATATACTTATGTGGTTAAGCATACCCCACTCATGCTATCATTGGGAAGTTTTCGCACAGAGGGTGAGAATCCTGTCTTAAGGAGCAGGGTGTGGATATTCACCATGTCATAGTCGTCCAGTGTGTTATTATGTGATATATATATTTTTAGGATGAGACATGGTGGGTATGTTTCGTCTCATTACCGGTTAGGAGCTATGACCGCTTCCCCGGACGTCGTGTGTGTGAGTTACCACGAGATGGGTGTCGATGAGACCCACCATGGTTGTCCCCAGTTGCTACGTGAGCCGGGCATTGGGAAGATGATAACATGGTGCAGTTTTATCATCGATATATATAGCCGGGTGAATTATGTGCATGTCCATTGTACATCAGATATGATATGTACACTTGGTCATGGGTATGGATGATGGTATATATATATATGGTTAGAATAAAATGCCTATATATATATATATATATTTATATATCCTATAGATGAAAGGATATGGACTTTTATGGAGTACATCTTGGATGATTATGGTGTACTAGATGATTGGGGGTTGATGTATCGCATTTAAGGAAAATTTCAGTTACATCTTCCCAAGGATATTATTTGGAGACTTTAAGTTGTTCTTATGGTAATCTATATTTAGTAGTATTGTATGTATGGCATAATGGATCTCTAGGATCGACATTGTCAAGGAGTAGTGTAACGGGGTGGTTCCTTGTTTGGATTTTGCTTTCCGAGACACCCCACGCACGAAACGTAGTGCATTGTTGAGATTAGAGAAAAGTTCTGCCAATAATTAGTATGACATAATGGATCTCTAGGATCGACGTTGACAAGGAGTAGTGCAACGGGGTGGTTCCTTGTTTGGATTTCGCTTTGCGAGACACCCCACGCACGAAACGTAGCGCAGCGTTGAGATTAGAGAGAAGATTTGTCAATAATGATTTTGTATGCCTATTATGTAGAAATTAAATCATATGTTTCAACACAAATGCATATGGGTAACTTATTAAGATTTATAATTGATTAAATTATATCCGGAATCCATTAAGCCTAAGATGGCATATATGTTTATAAAAATACTTAAGTGTGTTTAGAAAGAGTGGATTCTCGGGTTATGATAGTAAGGCAAATCTCGCGGGTATAGGCTAGGACTATGATAAGTTAGGTTGTCCTTAAAATTGGGGTAATTTAACTAAAATCTGAAGACGCGAATAGGTGCGTGCCGTTAGATGAGAGGTGAGTTTGGGGTTCCACTAGAGCATGATTCCACTTTAATTATGAAATATGTGCACCGATATTTATTATGCACATATTTCTCTCCTGCCTATATATATATATATATATATATTAATACAGGTGTCCTACCGCATGGATGCCGGATGACCTTCTATCTAGAGTATTGGGAGCCGTGACATGTGCGAACTATTGCGGGATGTATCTTGTAGTCACTTCCTACTTCAAAAAAATCTAGGTAGGATTCATGTTGTATATCGGGTTTATACCCAAGGGATATTTATAGATGTGTACATTTATTCCATTTCAGTTATTGTATTGGCTGTGCCCCGACAGCTTATTCGGGTTTACTTCCTTGTGGTATATTCAGTTGTAGTTATTTATTTCATTTTATTATAGCATTTCATTTCTCATAGTTCTTTCAGGCATCTTTCTTTCCATTATTAGTAGTGTTAATTTGTTGTCTGTTGCATATTTTATTAAATTTTAACATCTCTCTTATATGATATCGGATAGTTAGTCATATATTATATAGTACCGGCAGTTGATGTTGAGACTGGACCATCTGAAACTGCTGATTTAAGGTAGTATAGGGCTGGCCACCCGTTATTATTTTAAGGGGGGAGTTACATCAAGTCACAATGACCATGGTTCAACCACTTACCAATTTCATCGGGTTTTGGGGAATATAATACACTTCTGAAGAAGACTTACCACAATACCCGCAAAGTTCTTGTAATATGATGTCATATCTGAAGGATGACTACGACTTTGTCAATATCTGAGTGACAACTATTTAATCCATCTGAACTCCTTGCAAAAAATGTTGGGGAATCTTTTGTAATGGTCTACTTGGACGTTACTATACTCTAAAGGTTCATCAATCTAACCTTGGCGTGGATGATGTCGAAGAAGCTTTAGACTACAATCTACGTTACAACATAATATCCATTTGCCCCCTTCTTTTTTATTTTATCTCAAGATAAAATAAAAAAAAAATTACATATATCATTTACAACTCTCACCTGAAGAAAAAAAATTAAAGCAACCAAATTATTAAATTTCATGAGGTGTATCTCAAATTGTCATGTCTTTAAGAAATGACTTAATATTTGTGTCACTTAATATCTCCTCATTCAGAAGCTTCTGCAAAATAATATCTTTCTGACCCAATTATACAATATTTCAAATGTTAGTCAAACTTAGTAAATATCCAAGTACAATTCTCACCATGCCCCCTTTATTTTATATTATTTGATGGTAATAAAATAAGAAATAAATCAAGTCCGGGTATATTTGTGTAATGAATCATAACCACCCATACTCGTAGGTGTATAGTGCACAATTTAATGTCATTTAAGCATCCGTCCTATCAAACTCACGAGCGCGTAAAATGTCAAGGTGAATTCTTAATTGTGAAACATACTCAAGTTGCTTCGTAATATATTAGTCATGTTCAACATGGTCTCCAACTACAAAATAACATTTATGAAATGTTTTACAAAAACTCGTTATATAGATAAAGGTTCATTACGCTCCTACTAACTCATTTTTCGATTTATGTAATAGCATATGAAGGTATCATGTGATAAATCTAAATAACAAACTATAATAGTTGTTTCTTAGATGGTGTGGTTTATCTCGTACACAAGCTCCATGAATATCATAAAAATATTCGAGAAATCATGGTCAATATAATCTAAAGCATAGAATAATATTTGTATAAATTTATGGGATGCCATAATTTTTTTTATAAAAGCTTCTTTAGGCCTTTTTTATCTTGACAATTTTAAATGTGTTGAACTCGAATGGTCAGGTATCGAAATCTAATGCGGATTTTAGTAGGTGAATTATGCCCCCACTAAAGAAAATATTAACTAATCACAATACATTATTAATCATTGAACTTTTTAAAAATTTATGCTCACACCATAATTTTATCATAAACTAAGCTCAAATACCCACATCGGTATTGAACATAATAGTATGGGCCAACTATGCCTCATATAACGTTTATATATATATATATATATTATGAAAAGCAAATAGAATAGAATAGGCCTAGGCACACCACCAAAAGAAATGAATAAACGCCAGACCCCACAATTAAAAAGAAAATCAGTGGGGCTTCTCAAAATCTAAAGAAAACAAGAACGTTCTAGAAAAATGACATGCGCCCCAAATCTGTAGAACACAAAACATGTCAACAAAACCAAATACTCGAAAAATATGAGATGCAGACAAAACCATGTTAACTCAGTCAAAAGTAAGAAAAAAAACAACGATACATCACAAAAGCCATCGAGAACCAACGCAAAACCACAAAAAGATGAAAACATCTCAGCCAAGAGGAAACCCCATGTGCGAAACAAATACCTCGATCACTGTTACACATGCTCAAATTGGAGGCCCATCCAGTTTCGTTGAGGCAAGGTTCGTGTACTGTGGTTCTGTTGAAGCAACTGTGTTCAGAGGTAGCTCAATTGGGTCGTCATTTATCTTGGAGAAAGGTAATGGATTTTCAAAGCAAGGTTCGTGGCTAGTGATTTCTCGAAGCAAGATCATCCGTTTCGAAGGTCTGATCTATTTTTTCAAATAAGTGCATCTATTTTGGTTATCGTGGTGATTCGGTTTTAAAAACCTAGATGTAAACTCACCGCCCGTCATTGGTACTCGTGGAAATCATGTGCTAGGTTGAAGCACTAACAAAATTGAATCTCTAATTTGGTTTGGGAATAACAATGGGAAAATTTTACGGGTTTGGAAATTACCACATCCAAAATAAATGAGATGAAACGATAGTGTAATAAACAACCACAGCGCCGGAGAGGAAGAAGGTTCGTCGGGGATCAAATCTGAGGTGCGATGAGCTCAAATCAATAAGTTCGTATATTGTTTTATATTTTCATCTCCTTAGTCTGACACGTCATTCTCATTTGTATGACTAACATGCAATATAAAGTGTATAGTTGTTTTTACAGCTGTTAGATAATAGTCTGACACGTAAGTAGCTTCGTACAACTTTATAGGTTAAATAGTCATGTCCATTTCTTTAATCACATTGTGCTAGTTAAATATACTATAATATAAGTACAACTTTACAGGCTCAATGGCCACACTCAAAAATTTTAAAATCATCTACGTTATCTAGTAATAAATGTTATCACATGGGTTTTGATTTACACGTTTTGTATCCGTAAAATATGTGATCTGGTTCGATTTTTTTATTCAGCAACAAATAATAACATATAATAGCTCTTTTTTTGAGTCACCTCAAGTTCAGACCAAATGAATATCCATTCAAAGGATGTAAAGTTTGTGTGCATCATAAAGAAATGCATCATACTCACAGTCATCCTTTTAATTATGTTTTTTTCCAGCCTCTCATGTGTGAAAACATACTTGAATCTTAATGGTTCAACAAACAACCCTTAACATAATATTCAATCTAAGGTAAGAAATAAATGTCAAAAAAAAAATTCTATTATCAAGGACATTTATACTTTGAGATAGACATCATAAACTGATACTCGAATATAAAATATCATGAAATTTTGATGAAAGGCAGTAGAGATTATAAATAGGAAAATCAGTTACTTATCTTAGATAAAGGTAAATATTTTCCAAATATTAGAGAAGAAAGTTATTTGTCAATGCCTCTATTTTATCTCCGTCCACTTTTCTATGTGCAAATGAGGCGTTACACGAAAAAAAAAATAGTGAATACCTACCGAGCAGAGTCGTCAAATGTAAGAGAGTAGTCTAATTTGGGTAAATATCGGATTTTAGCACGTGTTTGACTTGAGAAACTTAGGTTGTGCCTACGTATTCGTTATTCTCGGAATCAAAGTCATCGTAGTTCATGGGTTCATACTATTTATCAAAAAACTCAATTTGGTGGTTTTTCGGAGAGGTAGGAGGTGTTGAAACTCATCTCAAAACAACTCTTAAAAATCTTTTCAAAAACCCCTTTCTAACACTCTGTAAAAATTCATAAGACAAGAAAATGACTCTTCTACTCCCAAGAAGCTCTCTCTCAAATGTATCGGAGTGAGGCATATTTATAGCTAAAACCAACACAACTGGGTCTCCACATGTCAAATAACCCATGGTGACATGTGTCATATTTTATGTGGCATGTGTCCCATAACATATGTCAAAGTCTCAAAACTAGAATATTGTCTAGTTAATGCGTAAATAATACACAAAAATGTGTGATATGTTCGATGCGCGTAATAATACTCCATTTGCATGAACACGTGGACTTTTATCAATTTTAATTATCTCAGATCTCATTTAATAATTTAAATGAGAGGCTTATCATTAAGCCCCTCCTACACATACTTATATAAACAAATAATAGTGATTTCAACATGCCTAATGATAAACATGACTTGTGTTATTCTTAATTCATTCTCATTTGATGATTTAAAATTATCAAAATATCATTCCATTTATTGATGCGTTACGTATTCATAAATTCTCTAATTTTAAGTTCGGTCATGTAAGTTGCCTTACCTAGGTCACCATTCGAAAAATGATATTCTATTCATTTAATTTTATCTCAACATCATGTCTAATATCAATGACGATCATATCAAATGAAGTGAGTCCATTTTCATGAGAATATTTCAACTTTCATCTTGTATAACTAAGTTGTCGCATTATCAATGAATCTTGTTCATTAAGGAAAGCTTATATTCAATAATGATAATGGTCTCATTATTACTTCAAATAATGTGTATAAATATTATTACCTGAAACATATAAGATATGTAAATTTCAAACTAATTTCTTGTTGATTCAATGGATTTTAATCAAACACTTAAGACAAAACTCCTCTAAGGATTTTTGGAATCCTTTTAAACAGTATACTTTTATTTTTTTAAGTCACGACTCAAAAAATTAATATTTCACTGGAACACTAAATTTTTAGATTCTATTAAAATCTTCTTTAATTATAGTTGAGAGGTGCCCCCACTATTCTCTCGGTATAGTATTGAGACAAGACATCAAATGTGCCCGAATAGAGACAAGACATCTAATGTGTCCCACTCTATCTTTAATTTGTAAAAATGGAATTTCAATTCATAATGTTTCAGTATTAAATAATATTTAATTTTATTCCTTAAATTAATATGTGCGGCATGCTTTCAAGTATACCCGAATAAAAAAATACGTGTTCATTCGTTCTAGTCGTTTGTTCAGATTCTCACGCGTCTAGAGGTCTCATATAGATTAGACAATTTATTTCTTAAAGGAATGAAACATATAGTTTTATATATCATCTTTAAAAATGTATAAGGTAATATTTGATATTAGATATTAAAAATTTATTCAAAATTATTTAACTCAGATATCTACACAAAATTTAAAATTATATTTGCAACAAACTCAATTATGATAAAATCTTTTAATTACTATCATTTCGGCATATTAATTCTACTTATTTATTATGATGTCTGACATATGAGATCTATACTCACCATGATTATATCATTCACATGAGGTAAAAATCATTTTATATAATTTTCATATGTTTCACAAATAATTGTATAAAATCCATACTACCTTATACAATTTATGTCAAATTCAACTTTCAATTCTGACCTCAAAATATTCTCTGAACTTCATTATCCTTAAAATTTGAAGCTTTTATAATATACATATGTAACAACCCTCGCTTTAAAGAGACCTGTGGAAGCAATTGTTATGCAACACAAATAAATACGAGAGAAGCAATTATCATGGAAGAACAAGGAATATAAGATGCCAATCACACAACAAAGGATGTACGTGGTTCAGCAAGGATGTGCCTACGTCCACGGTGGTGCAGTCGATATTATTTCTATATACTCCGGAGAGTAATTACAGAGAATACAACTTGTCCTTTTGCCCCGGACCTAGGGTTTAATATATACGTGTACATGTAGGTAAGTGGAGGTGATGGGTTTCTCCACATTTTCCATCTCCCGTATAACTTCCAATTGTGGAAACGTGGAGGAGACCTGACCAATATAAGAGATGAGGGGCTCGGACTTTGGGCCGCCAGGACTGGGCTACTCGTCCGGGCCCATGGTTCTAAATTTTGGGTACCCACAATTGCCCCTAAATATGTTGGGCCATGTTTATGGGTTCAATGGATTGAAATGATCAGCCATTATAGCTGATTTATGATTCTTCGAAAACTGTGAAGTTGATTTGGCGGCACCCGCTTCGCTTATTGTGCACCATGACTAGAATTTGAAGGCTTGTTGGGATAGCCACTTTTTCTCCCGTCGCTTCAGCCTTTCCCGTACTCTTCTATCTTCTGAGAACTTTAGCGCCTCGTACCTTCTTCTCTCAATTTCCATTTCCATTGTTTCTTAGTTGTCTGAGTTCGTGCTTCTTCATCACCTGAACCGATCTTCTATTTTGTAAGTTTCCTGTGCCCTTTCCTTGTACTTTCTCTTTGGTTTGTAGCTTTTCTTGGATCTTCTAATGGTGAAGATTGGGAATAGGTCAATCTCTGAATTTAGGAAATTTTACAACATTCCTGAGTGGGTAGATATTGAGTGTTGTGCCTCCCCTCCTAGGAATGTTAGGGATATAGAAGATGCTCACTGGATCCATATTCTGTTACTTTCCCAGGGGGGACTCACTTTCCCTCCCAATGATTTATTCCCGCATTTCTTTGGCTATTTCAATATTGTTCCTGCATAATGCTCGCCCAATGTGTGGAAAATAGTAAATGGCGTCCATAGGATAAATCAATTGTATGGTACTAGGTTAGGACTTGCCGAGGTTTGTTTCTATTACTCCTTTTCTCGAACTAGTTCAGGTGTCTTATACCTTAAAGCTAGAAGCCCTGATAGGGTATTGGTAGTAAACCTACCTGATTCCCATAAGGACTACTGGAAAGAAGGTTTCCTTGTTAGGATTTGGCAGTTCCCTCCCCAATTTGAAGGGTTGAGGTCTGAGAGGTTCTCTATTCCTTTTTACGGGGAGGAATATATAGGTACACATTGTACTGTTGTTTAAACTTTTACTGATTTGTGACCTTTCTAACTCTTCATTGTTTTTCTTGCGTAGCGAAGTCAAAGAACTTTGAACCTGCACTCAACGAGGTCCGTCTTTCAGAATTGGTAAAGGCTTGGAAAATCAGGGAGCCCTTAGGTAACGGCGAGCACCCTAGATCTGCTGCCTTCCTGCTTGAGTATAAGAACGTTGGCTCCAGCTTCATAGCGAGGCCTGTGGATAGTATACCAGAGTTTGATTCCTTCGAGGATACTGCTACAGAGCCTATCTAGATGGACGAGGAGGAGAGAAGCTCTGAGAGTGACTTTGCAGGTGCCGTAAGCAATTTGGGTTGAAGGAGCTTTGATAGTAGCAGTTCCTCTGACCGTGAGGAGTTTTCTGAAGCTCGGAGATCATCGAGCACTTCTAGTAGCTCAAGTGAAGACATGGTTACCCCGAGGAAGAACTTGGTTAGAGACGATGATGATGATGAGGACCACGTGATCCTTGCACAGAGGTGGAAGAAATAAAAAGCTACTAGTGGGGCTGTGGCTACAGGTTCCCGATCCTCCACTCAGGAGAAGGAGAGGAGGAGGAAGGAAGAGGAGCTGGTGAGAGAGAGAGGAAAAAGGAAGAAGAGAGGAAGAAGTTAAAAGAGAAGAGGAAAGCGAAGGAAAGGAAGAAGAGGGAGAGCGAGAAGGAGGAAGAGAAGAGAAGGGGTGAGGCGAGGACGAAGGCTGGGAAGGCCTTAGTCCAAGTATCTGCTCTTCCTGAAGGGGCCTCCGTGGTAATTTCTCCTCAACTGGCCCCGGCTCTGCTCGAGAGAGATGTCCTCCCGGCTGATCGCCAAAGGGCAGTAGGTTCAGAGCACCTGGCCCTTCAGGATAGTCAGAGGCTTGCTCAAGTAAGGTTTATTTTTCTCTTGCATTTTTTTGACTTCCCTTATTTTCCTCTTCTAATATCTTCTCTTTTTCACAGTTTGCTACTGACTTCACCGTGTTTTATCGTTCAAGCGATGAGTTGGTGAAGAAGAATAGTGAACTAGAGAAATAAAACTCTGCCCTGAAGCTGAAGGGTAAGGAGCTCGAATCCAGTTTTAAGGCTATTGACTCTGCTCGGATCTCATCTGATTTGGCTCTTGCTACTATGAACAAGGAGAAGGATGTGGTGATCACGGATCTAAGGGAGCTGAGGCAGGCCTATGACCAAGTTTGCTCGAGCAAACTTACTGTGCTGGAGGAGAAAAGGGTGCTTATTGAAGAGCTAAAGAAGAAGGAGTCTGAGGCTGTCATTGCCAAGGAAGACTCTAACAACTCCGGCTGGGCTACGGCATACAAAGATTCTGAAGTTCTAATAGGCTATATCAGCCGTCTGAACTTTAAAAAAGGATGGAATAAGGTTCTCATAGCTGCTGGGGTGGATGTTGCATCCCCAATTTTTGACGAACACGACCCAGGGCTGAGGCCAGTCGTAGACGAGGACCCTGCCCTAGCTATTGAAGGCCCTGATCATGTCCCTTAGGCGACTCCTGCTGGCGTTACTCTTGTTGAGGGGATAGAGGTCATCCCTGCCGAGGACAGTGCTCCTGCTGATGCTGATAAGGAGAAAGGACCATCCACCTCTGGGCCTCCTGAGGTTGCTAATTGATAGGGTCTTTGTATTTTTTCATTTTTTAATCTGTAACTTTTCTTTCTTCAGTCTGATGTAACTTTAATTTTTATTAATGAAAAAGCTTCCTTTATGCTGATCTCTTTCTCTCCTTTATCTTTCTTTCACTTGTAGTTAGTTGATGTGGATGATTACATTCCTGCTACTTCCCAGTTGGGTAGGGCCCTTGGTCCCAATGCGAGCCCTGATGTTCGACAGGCTTTTGTTAAGCTTTGCAAGTCCCTCAGGTCTAGACATTATAAATATAAGGAGCAATCTGAGCTAGTGGCTAGGCTGAAGGACAGGCTCCGGGAGAATGAGGACATTGGTGCCTCAGTGCAAGAGGAAGTCAATGTGCTGAGAACAAGACTCCTAGAGGCTACCGAGGTCAACCAAGTTGGGGAGTTCCTTCAGTAGGAGATCGAAAACCTGAGGAGGGAAGTCTTACAACTTATAGAGCATGCACCGAGCACTGTTCAAGCAGTATTAAAAGGCTCATCATCATCGCGAGCTGGAGCTGATCATAATGTTACCCCTCTCATGTCGCGAAGTCTCACCCGCCCTCCCCTTCCGACAACTAGTAGGAGCACCAGGAGAAGAAGCAGGAAGGAGAAGAACTTCGCGATAGGTAAATGGAAGAACTCCACGGTGATGTTCAGCGAGCATATGTAGTCGCTGTTGGGATTCAAAGGGACGTCACCTGATTGCGGCACTTGTTCAAGAAAGGTCCTCGACAAGCGTGGGCTGATGGTTATGATCAGGGCTGGTCGGATGTTCCAACAAGGCTATCTGAGTTCAAGGAGCTTTCTTTCATCAGGGGATGGCTAAGTGCCTTGAAGGAGCTGCAAGTCTCGAGGAACTCGGTGCTACGGTATCGTCATGAGATGTCTTCCTCCATTCTAGTGCCCAACCCATTCAGGAGGGACGATCGATGGATCCCCATCGATGCTATTCCTCGACAATTATTGGAGTCGGATGAGAATGAGGTTGTGGAAGAGTTTTCTCCTGCTCCTGCTCCTGCTCCTGATGACGGACGAAGAGCTCGAGTGGCTGATTATCTTGCTCGGAGGCATCCACCCCCTTGATAATGTAAATGCTTTGGGTGAGCTCGCCGACTAAACATGTATTATCGTTGTTGTAAGATGGATTAATGAAAAGTTAGTGTTTTTGGGCAATTTTGCCAAATAAATGTGTATATCCTACTTTTCGTATCCTTGCTGCTTTATGATTTCTTCTGTTTTGTCATGCAAGTGTCCTCCCAGTCCAGTATAATATCAAAGTACCACTGTGCCCCACCTTACCTTTTAGGTTGTGTCGTCACACTCCCTTAGGCCTAAGTAGGGCAATTGGCGAGGACACACCTGGTGTTGGATGTCTTCATCCGATCAGGATTTTGTTCAATCGAAGTAGGTTTGATGACCAGTATAAGATTTGGTCGTATTGTCTAAGAATCCTCTGTAGGGTTTTATATATTGCCAGGGGCAACGCTAAGAGGTCTCTCGTGTTTTATGATGATGACCTGAGGAGGGGTATTCCCCTGCTGTAGTGATCAAGGTGCTTGTTATTTGGAAAAGATGTGCGATGAATGCAACTGTCACCAATCAGAGTGTAACCAACTAAGTAACATTCATTAGTAATAAGAAAAATGAACTTCTGTTTTCATAACAAAAGAAATATAAGAAAACGATCTAAAAATAGAATTTCTTGAGATTAGATGCGTTCCATGCTCGTGGTATTTCTCTGCCCTCCATCGTTTCCAAGTGATAGGCACCTTGCACATCGTATTTAGTTACTTTAAAGGGTCCTTACCAGTTTGGGCCTAGCTTGTCGTTTGACGACTTCACTGTGCTGCCCAGGACCTTCCTTAGAACATAGTCCCCAACTTGGAACGCCCTCGGGCTAACCCTTTTGTTGTAATGCTTCGCGAACTGTTGCTGATAGTTCGCTAGTTTCACCAGGGCCAGTTCTCTACGCTCATCGGCTAGGTCGAGTTCGGCGAGCAATGCTTCATCATTCAGGCCTTGGTCGACAAGGTTGGATCTCATTATTGGCAAACTTGCTTCTAGTGGGATGACTGCTTCCATGCCATATGTCAGCAAAAATGGGGTGTCTCCTGTTGCTCGTCGAGGAGTGGTTCGGTATTCCCATAGAACATGGGGTAACTCTGTTACCCATGCGCCTTTGGCTCGCTCTAATCGCTTTTTTAATCCATCGATCACGGTTTTGTTGGAAGCTCCAGCTTGGCCATTGCTCTGAGGGTAGGCTATCGAGCTGAAGTGGTGTCTGATCCCATGTTCGTTACAGAAGTTCTGAATGGGGCCAATTTCGAACTGCGTTCCATTATCGGTGATGATGGTTCTGGGGATTCCAAACCAAGTGATTATATTTCTCCATATGAACTTATCATATCAGCATCTTGAATGTTCGCCAAGGATTCAACCTCGATCCATTTGGTGAAGTAGTCAATCACAACCAACAGGTATTTGCTATTACCGATGGCGATAGGCAGCGGTCCCACGATGTCCATTCCCCATTGGGCGAAGGGCCATGGGATGGACAGGGACTTCAGATCACTGGTGGGTTGGTGGGCCATAGGAGCGTGTAATTGGCATTTCAGGCATTTGCGAACATATACCGCGGAGTCCTTTTGCATGTATGGCCAACAATAGCCTTCCTTCATTGCTCGAAAGGCTAGAGACCTTCCTCCGATATGACTTCCACAGATTCCTTCGTGAATCTCATATAGCACATGTTCGACATCACCTGGGTGGACGCATCTAAGGTAGGGATCGGAGAAGAATTTCTTATACAAGTTGCCTCCGGTGGATAAGTGAAAGAGAGTAGCTTTGACTCTTATCTGGTGGGCAGTTTTCTTGTCATCTGGGAGCGTGCCATATTTTAAATAGCCCCTTAAGGGGTCCATCCAGCTGGGTGCTGATCCCACCTGGAGTACCTGTTCCGCATTTGTTAACTTTCTGTTGTGGTTAATGCTCGAACAAATGTGGAAATCGATGGAGATGACCCTTTTAAGGTCAGAGTCAACTGCCGAACTCAAGGCTGCTAAGGCATCAGCATGACTATTTTACCCCCCTGGGAAACTACTGGATATTGATCTCTTCAAAGCTTGACATTAATTCTCTCACTAAGGCGAGGTAGGCTGCCATTCTTCCATCCTTTGCAAGGTAATCTCCACTTATCTGATTGGAGACTAGCTGAGAGTCGCCGAACACCTGTAAAAGTTTTGCTCCTAGAGTTTGTGCCTTTTGGAGACCGACTACTATGGCTTCGTATTCTGCTTCGTTGTTGGAGGCTGCAAATCTAATCGTGATTCCTTGTTCGAGGATTGTGTTTTCTGGAGCGATGAGGACATTGCCTACCCCTTCCCCCTTTGAGTTGGAGGCTCCATCAACAAAGAGTTTATATGTTCTTTATATTGCTTGGTTCTTCTTTTGCTTTATTGGTTGAGGTTGGTCGGAGAGTTCCTCGCCCGTGAATTCGGCTATGAAATCAGCAAGGATCTGACCCTTGATAGCTGTCCTTGGTTGAAATTGGATGTCAAACCGGCCGAGCTCGATTGACCACTTAGACAGTCTGCCCGATAAGTCCGATTTCCTTAGGACAGCCTTAAGGGGATGAGATGTAAGGATGATGACGGTATGGGCTTCGAAATAATGCTTCAGCTTCCTCGAGGCTATTACTAGTGCAAAGGCGAGCTTCTCCAATGGCAGGTACCTTTGCTCGGCGTCTAATAAGGTCTTGCTCGCATAGTAAATGGGGTGTTGGATTCCTGCAACCTCGCATATTAACGCAGAGCTGACAGTGTGATTGGATACCGAGAGGTACAGGTAAAAAGAATCCATTTGTTGTGGTATGACAAGCAGCGGTGGCGAGCTTAAGTAGGACTTGAGCTCGTCCAAAGCTCGCGAGCAGTCTGGGCCCCACTCTATCAGTTTACTCCCCTTTAGAAGCTGGAAAAAAGGTTTGCACTTCTCGGAGGATTTGGAGATGAAGCGATTTAAGGCGGCGAGAATTCCAGTGAGCTTATGCACGTCCCGGATTATTCGAGGGGGTTGTACCCTGTTGATTGCATCGATCTGGTCTGGATTAGCTTCTATGCCTCTCTTACTGACCAAGTATCCAATAAATTTTCTTGATTGGACACCGAAGGAACACTTGCTCGCATTAAGCTTCATTCGGTACTTCCTGAGGATTTTGAAGGTTTTTGACAGGTCTGAGAGGTGATTTTCCTTTTTCTTGCTCTTAACGAGCATGTCATCGATGTAGACCTCCATTATGTCTCCCATTTGATACTTGAACATTTTTGTGACCAGTTGTTGATAGGTTGCCCCCGCATTCTTGAGCCCAAATGGCATGACCTTGTAGCAATATAACCCAACTGTCGTGATGAACGCCGTTTTACCCTGGTCTGGGGCATATAAGGGGATCTGGTGATATCCTAAGTATGTGTCCAGGAAACTCATTCACTCGTGATCTGCAGTGGCATCTACTAGTTGGTCTATCTTTGGGAGTGGGAAAATATCCTTAGGGCATGCTTTGTTGAGATCAGTGAAGTCGATGCAAACTCTCCACTTCCCATTATTCTTCGGAACTACTACTGGGTTGGATAACCACTTGAGAAATTGCACTTCCCGTATGGATCCTGCATCCAGCAGTTTTTCAACTTCCTTCTCGACCACTTTAGCCTTCTCGGGTGCAGTTCTTCGTGCCTTCTGCGTGACTGGCTTGAATGTGGGGTCGATGTGCAGCTGATGACAGACCATATCAGGATCGATGCCAGGCAGCTCGTATGGTTCCCATGAGAAAACATCTACGTTGTGTCTCATCAAGGTCGTCAACTCCTTCTGTTCTTGGTCGGTGAGAGATGCTCCAATCAATAAGACTCTGCTACTGTCACCAACTTCGGCTATAACTTCTACCAAGTTCTCGACGACACGCTCGGAGGGGAGGAGTCTAGTCTCCTCCACTCCAAGTCTTCCATACTTCAATTGCTACTTGGAAGGTATCACACCCTCTTCAACTTTCTCGCTGGGTTGACCGGCCTTCTTCTCTGGCTTTGGTCGGATGGCTGCTATGAAGCACTTCCTCGCCATCGCTTGGTCGCAATGGATATCCATTACTCCTCGCTCGGTTACATACTTGAGCTTCTAATGGTAGGTTGAGGAGACCGCCTTCATTGCATGAATCCATCCTCTGCCGAGGATGGCCTGGTACAGTGATTCGATGTCAACTACCAAAAACTCAATCATCTTGGAGATGTTCCCAGCATGAACTGGCAGCACTATCTTTCCTAGGGGCATGGTCATTTTTCCAGCAAAGCCGACCAAAGGAACAGTAGCTTCCTTTAGGTCGACGACGCTCAACTTCAATTTCCTGAATAGGTCGAGGTACATTACTTCGGATGAACTTCCTTGATCGACGAGCAGCTTGTCGATGTCAAAGTTGGCTATCCTGAGTGTAATGACCAGGGCATCATGATGTGGGGTCCTTACTCCCATCAAATCTTCATCCGTGAAAATAATATGCTTGTTATAGTTGACGTTCTCTGCTTTTCGATGCTTTCCTGACTGTGACTTTGCTGGATCGATTTGAAAAGCCTGCATTACCGCTGTAAGTTTTTTCATTTCCATTCGAGCTGAGTTCCCTTGTATCTTCTTGACATCAGATACTCCATTGATTACTGTGAACTCGTGTCCAGCATCATCCTCCAGCACGTTGTCGGGTCTCGCCTCTCTGTTGGCAGCCACTTTCTCTGCCCTTTTTTCATAAAGTCATTCAAATGCCTGGATTGGGCTAACTCCTCGAGGTGAGACTTAAGATCTTTGTAGTGCTCGGTCTTATGTCCTCCCTCTTTGTGAAAAGCGCATCTCAACGCATTATTCCTCTTCGAGGGATCACCTCCCATTTTCCTGGGCCACTTTATGAATGGCTCATCTTTGATCTTTGCGAGAATCTTGTAAATTGGTTCTTTGAAGACGGTGTTGACCGCCTGGAATACTTTCGACGCATCATGGTTCCCTCCGTTCTTGGAGCCATTTTTGCCTCTGTTCTTTCCTCCTTTCCTCTAGTTCTCAGTTTTCTCACCTAGCCTGGTAGTGAGATTAGCTCAACCATTTTCTCCTGTATTAGGGCGGGTGACATCTTCCACCTTTGCGTATTTCTTGATTCGGGCCATTAGGTCGTCAATAGTCATAGCTTCCTTCTTCGTTAGGGACTGGTAGAGGAGGGAAGAACTAGGGAGCCCAATTTTGAAGGAGGCCACTACCACTTCCTCCGCGCAGTCCTCGATCTCATTAAATAACTCTCAGTACCTCTTCGCGTAATCTCAGAGGGTCTCTTGAGGCATTTTCTTCATTATTAGTAGAGCAACCACCCTTTTGGGATGGGAGCTACTGGTAATGAATCGGGCCGTAAAAAGTTCAGCTAGAGATTTGAAATTCTTGATCGACTGGTGGGGGATCCTTTCGAACCACTTCTTTGCTACATCATGAAGGCTCGAGGTAAAAATGCGGCACATCAGGGCATCTCGGTGACTCCAGAGGGTCATGGCCTGACGTGATCGATGGGATCAGTTTTTCCGTCTTAAATCTTGAACCTTGGAATGGAAAATTTTTTGGGATCTTCCTCCTCTTTGATTTCTCTCGGGAAAGGTGACTTCATCTGGGTTTTAACAACTCCCCTCGCAAGTTCTCTGGTTGATCTTGTTCCGTGGTGAGCGGGATGCCGGTCCATCTCCCTGTAGACCATGTTTCGTATGTTCTTGTCGCTGCGAGCAGGGCTCTGGTAGCGGCGAGCTCTTCACAGCTATTCCCAGAGGTCATCGTCTGACTCGCCTCCTTCGTCCCTTTGAGATTCTCCCCTAGGGCTCCTTCCTCGGCTGCGAGATTTGCTCGCCTGCGGGCTAGGAGTGCGATATGGGCGTATCTTATTATCAGGATGAAGTTCCCTCTCCAGTCATTCCAGTCTTCTTTTCAAGCGAGCATTCTCAGCCTCGCATCTGCGAGAAGACTCCCTATGCTCGTGGAGCCATGCCTCACACGCATCAATCAACCTGGATATCTACGTGGACCTCGTTGGTCCCTGACTTTCTTCTGAGGCTGGTCTTTCCAGGCGAGCTCTATGATCTGAACGTCGAACTTCAGACCTAATCCTGCGAGGATCAGGTGGCTCTTGAATATCTTCTGCTTGGGGAGCATTGCTGCTGTGACCAGACATCTTAAACTCCTTTCTTGACATGGGCTCTTCACAGGGAAAGATGAACGTTTCCCACAGACGGCGCTAATTGTGGAAGCAATTGTTATGCAACACAAATAAATACGAGAGAAGCAATTATCAAGGAAGAACAAGGAACATAAGATGCCAATCACACAACAAAGGATGTACGTGGTTCAGCAAGGATGTGCCTACGTCCACGATGGTGCAGTCGATATTATTTCTATATAATTCGGAGAGTAATTACAGAGAATACAACTTGTCCTTTTTCCCCGAACCTAGGGTTTAATATATGCGCGTACATGTAGGTAAGTGGAGGTGATGGGTTTCTCCATGTTTTTCGTCTCCCGTATAACTTCCAATTATGGAAACGTGGAGGAGACCGGATCAATATAAGAGATGAGGGGCCCAGACTTTGGGCCGCCAGGACTGGGCTACTCGTTCGGGCCCATGGTTTTAAATTTCGGGTACCCACAAGACCCATTTTATATTAATTCACTACATGAGGTAATTACATAAAATGTTGGAACTCGAGTAAATATTAATTGAGTAAGTGGAAAACTAATATTTACTAGATTGTTGTATATTTACTGTATGTGTAAGTAATATCATCATGTTGTATTTTATAGTGTCATGTGCATTAAATGACATTTATGGTTTAAAATGAAAAGAGAACTTAAAATGGGTTATAAAATTTCCAAATGATAATTTGGAGGGCGTAGTTAGTCCCGGTATGTGCGAGGTAGTCAAAATAAGTCCCATATTGTATTTTTATGTTTTGGGCACTTTTGACTGGTTTTGACTTAAATGCGTATTTGCGAGTCATTTTAATGTGGTATTAACCATTTAAGTTGAGAATTTTAGACTTAAGGCACGATTAAGTCTTGCATTTCATGTATTTCTCTTAAGTAGGTATTACTAAACATTGAGAGTTAGAGAGAGGGAGAGAACTTGGAAAAAAAATGAAGAAATGGAGATTGAAGATTTGGGATTGCTTCTACCATAAAGAAATCTGAGATTCCTACATCAAGGCAAGTTTTCTACTTGCTAATATGTGATTTAAGATGAATAAATTGTGTGATAGTTGTGTATTTGCATTTATGGATCAAAAATGGAAATTATGGTGTTAGAGTCCTAATTATGGTTTAATTTAATGAAATTGTGGATAGTATTAATTGATAATCATATAGGATGATTTGGGGTATATTAATGTTGTTGGATGTGTGTAAGATGGAAGAGATTTGAGTTTTGGGAAAAACTGGGGTTCATAACCCTTAACCAATTCCTTGCAAATTTGCTGGGGAGAATCGATTCGGCCCTAGGGGGAATCGATTCTCTAAAGGGTCAGCTTACAGGTCTGTTTGGACCTAATCGATTCGGCCAAGCCGAATCCATTCGGCAGTTTACGGAGTGTCAGGTCCTTCAATCCGAACCTATTTTATTTCTGGGCGAATCGATTCGTTTTCCTGCTATTTTTGAGTTAGTTTTACAACTCAATTCCAATTCATTTTCTTTAAGTTTAGGGCCAAGTAACCTTCTTGTATGAAGTAAACTTAGAGTCCTAGAGTTCTAGATGAGTTAGTTTATTACCCTCCATTAGTAATGGTTTATGTGGGGGTTATTCTGGGGGTATACAAATAGATGTTAGGGTATTATTTATTTTAGTTAATCTATCATGAGACTAGGAGTTTTAAGGTCATATTGGGATACTTTAGAAGCTCAATTGAGGTATGTTAATCTTGGTGGTTTAAAATAGCACCCTTAAATCTTTGGAGAAAATTGAGAGTTTATTCACTCCTTTGAGGTTGTAATGACGATATGAATTATGTATGGCTCCGAAAAAAATGTGATGTATTCACAAAATGTAAACGATTATGGTTTCGGATAAAATGAAACATACATATGCAAAAATAGGAAATGAAAATGGTTTCGGATAAAATGAAACTCGCACATGGCAAGTGAGAATGAAGATGAAATGGAAATGGTAATGATGATGGTAAATGATAATTTACTTAATCATGAATGTGGTAAATTTTAATTTACTTGAACACACCTCTATAAATACTATCATAAGGGACGTTCGCGCATGAGGTGATGTCCCCTGACTAATGAACGCAGGGAGGCTATAGTCCTCGGCCATATGGGGTTATTATATGTATTTACTGCGCTGGTGAGGTGATTCTGGGTGTGGTCATGACTCTCCCGCGGGCATATGGCCACTTCTCGACGTTGCGTTAGGTGCCCAGGTTGCCTTGTTTGATAGGCCCTAGAATATGATAGTCATTTAGGGGTGCGTCTAGTGGGGAAACCAAGAGGGGCGGTCCTAGAATCGTTATATGCATAAGAATATAACTATTCTAAATCAAGTGGGACATGATGGATTATAAATGCCATAAAGAGCACAATGAAATGCCACAAAGAGCATATGATGATGATTATATTCCTGTTAATGAATGGAATGCCACAAAGAGCCTAATGAGATGCCATAAAGTGCGTAATTGAGATAAAATGCCACAAAGAACATAAAATTGTGATTATATTTCCTGATAAGGAATGGAACTATGAAATGAACCAGTGTACATGATTAAAGTTTTAATTAATGTTAATCATCCTTATTATCCTTCTTAACTAAATTAAATTTGTGATTAATTGAATGGTCCTAGTTTATGCATTGAATTGTGTAGGTAGATCCTTATTACAATTAGTCATGATTTACTGTTCATAACTGTGATACTTTTTATTCATCTGGTGATCATATAAAACCGGGCCCTGACCCGTTCATATTTCTTGTTGTGCATGAATCTTGTATCCGCTCAGGTGCTCCACCACAAGGACGCCCGTTCTAACTTTCCTATTCTGGTATTTTTGGGGAGCCGTGGTTTTTTGCGGATATTACGGGATATATTGTTATAGACACTTTCATTTTTGTACTCTAGTTAGGATCGGGGCATTTACTCGGGCGTGTGGCCCAAGCTGTTCTATTTGCTTATTGTAATGTATTATGTAATTTACATTAAAATGTTGTAACACGTGGTATGTACCTGTTGACCGACAGCATATTCGGTCCTTTATTAAATACTTATTGTTGATGTAATATAAGTCCGTTTGGGCTTACACTTTCTTTTCAAATTGGGTTGTTTAAATTCTTTACTTAACTTTAAAACTAAAACTTTTGGCAACCCGTTTTCTGAAATATTGAGTGGTTATCCTTTATACTTTTTATATTGTTGTGATGCTGAGAATGATCCCATCCAAGATTCCTATTATATTGGAGTATCGGGCTGACCACCCCATATTTTGGTGAGCGGGTTGTCACAACATAAGACTTAGAATCACTTTGCAATAATAACGTGGTTCAGATTGCCAAGAAAATATTTAGATTGAAGTTATTTTATTGAAAAACTTCAAGTTTAAAACTTCAACACGACCAGGCAGCATCTTGAGAATTTAAGAAAAAAATTTAGAATTCGTCATTTATGAGTCTAATTTAATATAAAACTGGAATCACTCAAAAACATTATGTATAAGTTAAGAAAAACTCGTTTTACTGCCAGTTGTTTGACCATTTCATCATTGCGCATCCGATTTGTAAAAATCATAATAAAATATATACAACTAATTTTTCTAAAAATCCAAGTCCCAATATTCATAATCTCACCATCCTATATGGACGCCAAAATTTATGAAATTGGAAAATCTATATCATTAAAAAAACAAAGATGATATTCAAACAAAACTCATACCATAAAATTTCATATTTTTTCTTTCCATCATCGATCACTTTCATATAAACATTTAAAAAACATTTGAATAATTTTCTTTTGCAGTACATATAGCGCTAGGTGAAAAAGTTTATTATTTACCGTTCAAATCCTTTTATTATATGTTCATTTGATTCCATATAAAAAATCATTTGTTTTGGAATATTAAAATTTCCATTAGATTCTGAATACTAGCTTTAATTTAATTTCTTAAAAAAATTATTTTATTCCATAACACAATTTTTTATTTTTTTGAAATATCAATTTTTAATTCAATTCAGAATATCAAATTTTCATTTGATTTCTTAACCATAAGTGGCTCTAAATGAATTTATAAAAGGTAGAAAATTATATCTCCAACACTAACATCTTAACCGTAAGTGGCTCTAAATTTATTTATCTTCTTCTCAAAATATAATGTTTAGGAAGTCCGGGGGCTAACTATAATTTTGTGTAAAAGGTCAAAATTATAATTTCTAGAGGCAAAAACTTTGTTGGCCTTTTTCAGTATTCGTGCTTGATATAAAACGTCTTAAAATTAATGGGATCATTTAACGATTGTGATAAAAAAATCACATTAGAGAGATTTATGGAGAAATTGAAAAATCGACCCAATTTTTTTATTTAGTCTGCACAAAATACTATCGTCATCTCATACAATTGTTGAAAAATTAATCACATGGTACTAAATCCAAATCTATATGTTGGATAATAAAAATATACAATATTTCCTTAGTTGTGTAACAACCCCCATTTTATCACGTAAAAGTTGTCCAAACGCAATATGTCAATGATGGGGCTTGCAATATAATTTATATAATTCTGACAATCAAACCATATAAAATATTTATTCGTAAACCACGATTGAAATTGAAACGAAATTTAAATTAATAACCAAGTCAATAATAGAATCCAACATCGAAATAATATAAATAAATCCCAACATATTCATAAGTATCGCGAACTATCAAGAAATAATATAGACTTCGGGATCATTCCATTATAATAATCCAAAGACAAAAGGAACTAAAGGAGAGCAGCAACCTAATCTAGAATCAATGATTTGAAATCAGCTACACAGCATGAGATTGCAGGGTTGATCTAACAATAGTCCTACTATCCCTATATGGGGTCACCTAGGGGAGAAACATTTAAAATTTTAGGTCAGCGCTCTAAAGTGTCCAAGAATTATCTTAATAAATATATCGTGCAAAAGCACATGTTCGCATGGCCCATACGTAGTGGTGATACATGATCCCAGGATCAACATTTATAAGTCATAAGTGCCTATGCTATGTAGTACCTAAGATATGACCAACAACACGCGTAGCCCACCTGTACTACTATCTTGAACTTGCGTACCTTGACTGATAGGATAGTGCACGAACATAAGTGTGTACACACAAAATATAGATATATATTACAATATGTAAATGTAATTATCATAAGAATTACACCCTAGGTGCCTCGTAAAGAATTTTCGTAATTATCCTTATTTAATAATTATCCACGTGTGAATTATTAAATAAAACACAACTAACCATTTAGTTAATTTAGATTTCCTTTCATTAGTCACATCACATTTTTATTTTTAATAAATTCCATGGTTACCCGTACGTGGTTCCACCAACTCGTATGAACTCCTAAAATTCTCATGGCTACTACCACATAACTAATGCCATGACCCCCCATAGGCTGGACCGGTCCGACCCATGGGAGAATCGGTTCGCTCCTGTTGATAGTTCAGGAACCCACTGTTTTACTAAAGATGAAAAATACATTCTTGAATCGAAGCCCAATTCAAAAGTCTTAAACCTTATAATAGTCATTAATGAATTTTGAAGCTCGAATAATGTCCCAAATCTCAAGAATTTAAATCATAGAGGGTGTTCATGTGTATTCAGATTTTTTCCACAAATCCTTTTATCTATAGAACATGTAAGGGCCATAGTTTATCGAAATCTCGAAACATTAAGCAAGGATTAATGCTACAACATATGAATCATCACAATAATCGTATCAAAGGTCCTAATCATGAGTTTCCACCAGCATAAACTTTTAAAGTCTACCCTCCTAAATTCTGGATAATCTATTTTATCATCAAATTCAAACCTTTCATGAGTATAGTTTAATGTAATACCCTTTATTTCTAGAATAAAGTTAAAAATGGTAGGAATTAAACTAAATCGGTGAATTTGATTAATTAAACCGTGAATAAAATACTGAATTATTATTTCATCTTCTATGAGATTGACTTTCCATGTCAAATAATTTATGTAGAAAATAATTGCATGCATATTGAATAATTGATATACGGTGTGTGACACAATTGAAAAATGTCCATGTTTAATAAATAAATGATTGGGACGCATTCCAGGAGGTTTTGTTAACTCTTTTAGGTAATTTAGACATTTAGAAATGGTATGGGGTATAGGTATATAAGTTGGGAAGTTATTGGGATATTTTGGTTATGGGGTCAGGCCCAGTTGGGGGTTAAAAAATGGTACTTTGGGCTTAACTTGGAAATTGGATAAGTATATGTTAAAAAGGGAGATTAATAAATTCCTCATGCTTAACAATACCTAAAACTAGAAGTTATAGGGTATTGGATGCTAAAGGAGAGATGAGGCTAAAGATCAAAGGAGAAAAACTCAAGGAGGAGGCTAACGAATTCAACTAAGAACATTCAACCAATCTATTCGGGCAAGAATTTTCTTCCTTAATTTAAATGTCAAATTTATTTCTTAATTCATTGTAGTACTCTTCCATGAAATTTTTGGATATTAATATAATATTTGGGGAGAGAATGACATGATTTAATTGCATGTACGTAGATTGTATAAATATGAATTATTGTAGTTTAAATCCAGAAATTAGGGTTATGTTAATCTTGAATTGAATCTTAGAACCCATGCAATAGGATTTTCATTCGATTATTATCGTTCATGTAAATACGAGAATAATTGAGTAGGGACATGGAATAAGATGGGTGTAGAGGATTTAGAATTTAATTAATTTGGTGATAAAGGATTTAAATTTAATTGGAGGATTTAATTAAATTAGTGAATTAAGATTTAATTAATTCGGATTATTTTTTTAAAAATTATATATATCGTAATTTGAGGTTGAGATTGTAGATTTAAGTTAAGTAAATCGGATGGCAATTTTGAGTGCACGGTTGATTCGAATAGGTCGAGATAGTTGGGAAAGAGTACCCGAGGATAGTAATTAGATCTCGGGGAATTTTTAGGCATGATTGGGCTCACGCAGGAGTGTTTTGATCATTTTAATTTATCCCAGAAGATTAATTTAAGAATTTGTGATATAAAACCTAAGTTAGAGAGTTTTTGGCAGCCGCGATTCAAATAAGAAAATCGTAGTTGCACAAGAGAAAAGACGGATCAAGTGGGAGAAGTTTTGGGAGCTAAACCAAGAAGAAATTGTTGTGTTCTTCATCAAATATTCATCCTCTACAAAGGGAATCAGACTCTACGAATCTATTCGGGCACGTGGTTAAACTTTCTTTCATTTAAATTGCAGTGTTGCAATTCATATCGTAGTGGGTGTGATAAAATTTATAATTTTTAGGTTGGCTTGGCACATACAAATCTGGTTTTCAATCTTAGTTAAATCATACGAGTTGTTTGGGCTTTTAGATAGTTTGATTTATCAGAGGTATTGTGGCGATATATTTATGTGTTGAAATTTAGAAAAAAAGTGTCACTGGTGGTTAATGAATTAGAATCCAAGAAATCATTTAAACTTATGGTTGAGAATGTTGGGATATAAACTTGGGAAAGTTTGTTTAATCATAAGGAATTTCAGTAGTGAATTATAGGTTGAGGATTCAAGCTCGTAAGGGTCATTAATTGCAGAAATCGTAAGGAATTTCATTAATGAAGAAATGTTAAATGACTTGGAAAGTCTTTCAATCGACTTTACAAGTCGTTCGAATGAGATAAGTTTCTCATTTGAATGACATTAATACGTCGTTCAAATGACTCTAGGTTTTGACATGGAGATACATCTTTTTGTTACGAATGTGTGGCCGCTAGTTTTGTATTTTTCTAATTTTTTTAATTAGTTATGAATTTATTAAGGAAGGGTGTATAAAATAAAAATTCTTATAGGTTTATTATCGTGCTTGGAGATATAAATCGTGATTGATTCACACTAAGAAATTTGGTGTTGTAAAATAGACTTATAAGAAATATTTTTTATTATGTCTTGCGGATCTGTCTATTTCCATGGTTGGTCCTGTAGAGATTGCTAGTATTGTGAATCGGATATTCACCATAGCAATGGCCATTATGCTGTAGTATTTCCATTCTCTGTAGCTACAATAACCATAATTACCACCACAGTAAGTGGTGCTATGTAACACCCCGTCAAAATAATAACGGGTGGACAACCCTATACTACATTAAATCAGGAGTTTCAGATGGTCCAGTCTTACCATCAACTGCCGGTACTATATAATATAGGATTAACGACCCGATATCATATAATTGAGATGTTATAATAAATTAAAACATGCAACATACCACAACCCAACACTATAACACTACGAATAAAAGAAAGAAAGATGCAGGAAAGAACTATGAGAAATGAAATGCTAGAATAAAACGAAATAAATAACTACAACATAAATATACCACAAGGAAGTAAACCTGAATAAGCTGTCGGGTTACATCCAATACAATAACTAAAATGGAATAAATATAAACATGTATATAAATATCCCTTGGGTACTAACCCGATATACAACATGAATCCTACCTAGAATTTTAAAAGTAGGAAGCGACTACAAGATACATCCCGCAACAATCCGCACCTGTCATGGCTCCCAAGAACTCTGGATAGAAGGTCATCCGGCATCCATGCGGTAGGACACCTGCAGTAATATATATATATACACAAGCAGGAGAGAAAAGTAATCGGGTCAAAGCCCGAGTGTGAAAAATATTTAGCACGTGTGTTAACCATGCATAATAAATATCGGTGCACTTATTTCATAATTAAAGTGGAATCGCACTCTCGTGGAAACCCCAACTCACCTCTCATCTAACGGCGCGCACCTATTCGCGTCCTAAAATTTTAGTTAAACTATCCCAATTCGAAGGAAAACCTAACTTAACATAGGCCCAACCTATACCCACGAGATCTACCTTCCTATCATAACCCAAGAATCCACTCTTTCTAAACACACTAAACTATTTTTACAAACATATATTCCATATTAGGCTTAATGGATTTCGGTTTATAATTTAACCAATTATAAATCTTAATAAGTTACCCATATGCATTTGGGTTGAAACATATGATTTAATTTCTAAATAATAGGCATACAACATTTATTAATGACAAAACTTCTCTCCAATTTCAAGGATGCGCTGCGTTTCGTGCGTGGGGTGTCTCGCAGAGTGAAATCCAAACAAGGAACCACCCTGTTACACTACTCCTTGTCAACGTCGATCCTGGAGATGCATTATGCCATACCTAATTATTGACATAACTTCTCTCAAATCTCAACATTGCACTACGTTTTGTGCATGGGGTGTCTCGCAAAGCGAAATCCAAAAAAGGAACCACCCCTCTACACTACTCCTCGACAATGTCGATCCTAGAGATCCATAATGCCATACATACCATATTATATTACTAGTACAACTAAATTTTTTATTACAATTATGAAAACAACTAAAATCTGCCATAATATCATTGTGATGATGTAATCGAAATATTCCTTAAATGCGATACATCAACCCCCATCAATCTAGTACATCATAATCATCCATGATGTACTCCACAAAGATTCTTTCATCTATAGGATATATAAATATATATATATAGTCATTTTATTCTAACCATATATATATATATACCATCATCTATATCCATGACCAAGTGTACATATCATATCTGATGTATAATGAACATGCACATAATCCACCCGGCTATATATATCGCCGATAAAATTACACCATGCTATCATCTTCCCAGTGCCCGGATCACGTAGCAACTGGGGACCACCATAGTGGGGCTCAACGACACCCATCTCGTGGTAACTCACACACACGACGTCCCGGGAAGAGGTCATAGCTCCTAACCGGCAATGAGACGAAACATACCCACCACGTCTCATCCCAAAATATATATCACATCATAACACACTAGACGATTATGACCTGGGGAATATCCACACCCTGCTCCTTAAGCCAGGATGCTCACCCTCTGCGCGGAAAATTTCCATTGATAGTAGGAGCGGGGGTACGCTTAACAACAAGTATATATATCGTTCTCATGCACAATATATACACATCCATATGATCCCATCATATGATCGAATATTAAACCATCACATAAGGTTTTAATATCCATATCATGTATATCCACAACACAAATATATCAATATATTCATATCCATACAGATATATATACATATATTCACATATCCATATATCTATATATATGAACTAATTCTCGTTCATATGTATAGGATATATAAACTCGGCTATAAATATTCATAATCCTCAATATACAAGCCATCACCGCAAACTCATTTAATTTACCTCGATATGTGAATACAATCTCTCACTTGAAGCATACTAAATCATTTTTCCTATGATGAATAGTCTCCCAAAATCACATGTGTGTGTATATATATATATATATATATATATATATATATATTAAACATTAGTGTTATCACCCAAGATTTTGTGTAGGAAACCATCACTACACATACCATCTATATCCGAGAGCACATTATAAAATCTAGTAATAATTTCGATTATCGGTATACACCTAACTAATAATCTATAAGCCTCAGCTCAATCTTATTTCCATCAAATAATCCCATTTCTTAGGGAAAATACCCGTTGTAAATCACACACCGATAAACAACATCTACCCCAACTAGACTTAAACACTCTACTCCAGTTGGTAATATGATCCCATCGCTCTCGATTTTCGACTACGGTTCAATCACTTTTGTTAATCCTCTAGTCTAAGATCTCTCGGATTTATTTCTTAAAGTTTATCATTACTAAGGGTATGCGACGACTCTCTTTCATTTGGCCCCAAATTGTATCTTAGTAATATCCTATCCTTATAAGGATTCGATATAAATGTCGACTCATAAATTTCACCACATACCCTCGCGACTCTCTCTCTCTAAGAGTTCTTAGCCTCCCATCACATCTATACTTACATTTGATCCATAAGTAGGATTCTCAAATACCAATGGGGTTTCCCCACAATCTCTAAACACGACTCCAAAAGCACACTGTGACAACTCGCTCACCAAAATAAGGGGTGGCCAGCCCAATACTCCAATATAACAGAATCATAGATGGAATCATTCTCATCATCACAACAAAATATAGAGTATCCAGGATAACCACCCAAAATTTCAGAAAATGGGTTGACAAAAATTTCGTTTTAAAGACAAAGAAAGAATTTAAACCACCCAAAACCTGAAAAGATAAGGGAAACCTCAGGGATGTATACATATTAATGTAATAACAAGTGACAATTAAGAGGACCAAATATGTTATCGGTCCGCTGATACATACAACATTGTTAAACAATTTCAATAAATTTATATAATACATTACATTAAACAATTACAAAAGCGTGGGCCCTTCGCCCGAGTAAAAAGACCCGATCTTAACTAGAATGCAAAAATGAAAACGTCGATACCAAAGGTATCCCGTAATACCCGCAATGCATCACGGCTCGCCGAGGACATCGGAATAGGAATTCAAATCAGTCATCCTTGCGGCGGAGTACCTGAGCGGAGACAAGGTTCATATGCAACAAGAAATGTAAACGGGTCAGGGCCCGGTTCTATATGATTACCAGATGAATAAAGAGTATGACAATTATGAATGATGAATCATGATGAGAGATATAACTATCTACCTACACAATTTAAAATATAACTAAGCAAGAAGATAAAATAAATAACATTAATCTGAAAACTTTTCATGGGTACCAATTATCTCATATATCTTTTTCCTTAACAGGAAATATATGTAAAATCACAATGTTATGCTCTTTATGGAATTTTTATCTCACTTTTACTTTTTTGTAAAAATCCTTTCCTTATCAGGAAAATAATCATTTTCAAATGCTCTTTGTGGAATTTATATGTGCTCTTCGTAGAACTTCATCATGCTCTTTATGGCATATCAAATACATCAAGTCCCACTTGATTATGAAATGTTATATTTATATACATATAACGAATTCTAAGACCGCCCGTCTGGGTTTCCCCATTGTGCGCGCCCCTAAATGACCGTCATCTTCCAGGGCCTATCATAAGACAACCTTGGCACCTATATCGCAAGACGTCGGGAAGCGGCCATGTGCCTGCAGGGTAGTCAAAACCACACCCGAAATCTCCTACCCATCGCAGAAAAATATACAACAATAATCGCTCACATGGACTGTGGACTATATCCACCCTGCGTTAATTTGTTAGGGGGCATCACCTCGCGCGCGGACTTCCCTTATGATTTCATTTAGAGAAGTGTGTTTAAACCATTTTATTTATCATTTTCAAAATCAAGTAAATTATCATTTACTAGTTTCATGATTAAGTAAATTATCATTTACAAAAAATCAATACCATTTCCATTTCATTTCATTTCCATGTATATGTCTCATTTTATCAGAAACCATTACTATTTACTTCTTGTGAATAATATAACTTATTATCCGGAGCCATACGATAATTTATATCGTTACTACAACCTCAAAGGAGTAACTAAACTCCTAATTTCCTCCAAACATTATAGGGTATTATTTTAAAACCCCAATATTATCATACCTCGAAGGGATAAATGAACATCCAATTTATTCTCCCAACAAACTTTTATGGTGTTATTGTAACCCATCAGTGCTAATATAGCTCGAATGAGCTCCTAAAATCTCCCGAACATAATATTATAACTCTTACTTTTATAGTAATTGACTAGAAGAAAGGATCCCTAACATCAATAGGCATAACCTCGGAAAAGTCCCCACATGACCCATTCCTAGTGTAGGGAAAGTACTAACTCAATTACAACTCTAGGACACTTAGTTTACTTCATTAAAGATGGTTCCTAGGCCCTAGACTTAAAGAAAATTAATTGGAACTAAACTAAGAAAATCTCTTAAAATGCAGGGCTTCCGAATTGATTCGGCCTAGCCGAATCGATTTGGATTCAGGAAAGAGAATCGATTCGGACCATCCGAATCAATTCGGTCAGGAAAACCTGACTTTCTGCATAATTTCCGAATCGATTCGGACCATCTGAATCGATTCGGTCGACCCAGACCTAGAAACTGTCTCAAGCAGAATCGATTTGGTTCTGCAGATTTACCTAATTTGTCTTAAGGGTTATGAACCCTAATTCTCCAAAACCTCCAATCTCTTAAATTTTACCCACAACCAACAACATTTATCTACCCAACATTTATCCTACATGATTAATAACCATTATAATCCACAATTTTTATCATCAAAACTAAGATTATGGTTTAATTCCCATAACTTCCATTTTTGTTCTCCAAATGAATATACATAAATATCATACAAACTATTCAACTTAAATCACATATTAGCAAGTAGAAAACTTGCCTTAGGGTTGATATCTCAGATTTATTTGGAGAAGAAGCAATCCCAAATCCTCCATCTTCAATCTCTCTCTCATTTCTCCATTTTTCTTTTCCTCTTTCTTTCTCTCCTTTTCTCTCTATGTTTTAAGACATAAAATGAGTAAATGAAATAAGGGGCAAGACCAAAATCGTGGCTTAACATAATTCTCCCAACTTAATTGGTTAATACCACATTAAAATGACTCGTAAAGACGCATATAAGCTAAAACCGGGTAAAAGTGCCCGAAATACAAAAATACAATATGGCACTTATTTTTACTGTCTCGCACCTTCCGAGACTAACTACACCCTCTAAACTGGCATCTGAAAATTTTATAAATCATTTCGAGTTCCAATCTTATTTAAACCTAAATGTCATTTTAAATACACGACACCATAAACATGCAACTTGATGATATTTACTTTCACATACAATAAATATACATCAATCTAGTAAATATTAACTTTCAATTTATTCAATTAATATTTACTCTAGTCCCCACATTTAATATAATTACCTTATGCGGTAAAATTAATATAAAATGAGCCTCCCAGAACCAAGGGTTGTTACATACTCCCCCCCCCCCCCCCCCTTATGAGGGAATTTTTGCCCCTAAAATTGGGGCATACCTAAATCTGATAAAGGGTATACTACTCTAAACTAGGATTCTACCATCCTAAACAACCCCTCGTTATTGCAACATTCCAAATGGACCCGGACTAAGGTCAACCCTATCGATCTCAGTCAACCTCCTCTATTCTCTAGCATAGCACAAAGCTTTCCCTCTCTAACTAATGATCCTATCTCCCTATGACGGAAGAAAACACCCCCATAACTTGGCACAAAATAGCCTAACCTCCCGAATCATGTTACATCTCACTCCCAGCGTATGGCTCAAAATCCAAATCTTTAAAGAAATGTCCCGAGACCACTCCAGGTCCAAGGAACATATTACCTGTTGGTTCCATCCAACGAGTATGCGAATTACTCAACCGACCACGCTGGGCCACTCACAATGCCAGTGCCTTAGGAAATGATCCATAAGGCCATTCAAAAACTTAATGGTTGTACGGGAATCTCTATATATACGATTAATGCCCCCATCTACTATGTATTCTAAGGCGCCTGTTCGAGACATGCCTTTCGGCATAAGTCAATTTCCTCCCATTCACCCATCCACTTTAGGGTGGCAAGATATACACCATTTCCATATGGTTCCATTTCTTCATGGAAACTTTTACCAAACCTCCGACACGAATATATAGTCTCGGTCCACCCTATTTTAATAGGCACCTCCCATGGTTCTACCATTCCTCCATCGAGAATGGGGAGTACTCTTCTACATGTAGTCCGTCCATAATGGCTGGAAATGCAACAGTCTGGTCAAACGATTAACCATTTTCTCAAATAGGATCATGACCAAAACGGTCCCGGCACTTAAATGCAAACGTTAATGAATATACCCTTCTTCACTTCACCTCTACTCCTCTTCATGCGAGTAGGTGAAATGGCCAATCATAGACCGGAATATTCTTACTACAATGTCTCCCTAGTCATGTTCATTTCATTTGGCTTCCTATGCCCTCACCAATTTCTCCGACTGGTTTTTTACTCGACGCACCTACTACCCCAATCGCATTCCCTTAGCAAATGAGAAAATATCCAATCACTAGTCCTTCTAAACTCCGAGCACCAACTCGATTTCTCCCATGATATATTGCAACAACTTGTTGCTTGTGAGAAAGACCAAATTTCTTGCCCAGGAAGTAGTGCCTTATCTATTTAAGGTGATCACTACCACGACGAATTTTAATTCAAGCATGGGATAATTCTTTCCACAAGTTTAATCTTGTGAGATTCATAAACAATGGGTCTATGCTCCAGTATTATTACTCCCCAACCTGGCAGAAACTTATTCATTAAACCCACTCTCGAGTTCACTATCATGGGCTCAGGAGTGAAGGTCATCCCTTCCATTAACTCCCCGTAAGTGAAGTCACCACGTAACACCACATCTAAGAAAGGACTCATCTCCTTCGGCCTAAACTAACAAACCTCTCGAGACCCCATAAATCTCGTTCCTAGGAATCAAATCCCTCATAGAGTTAACCCACGACTTATTTTGTGGTCAACTCCTTACTGCCTTCCTAAATTAACATCACAAACCCTAAAGACCTAACGTCCTAATAACCCTAAAGTCTATCTACATATATACTATCTAGATCGTAGGCATCTAATACTTAATATATCCCTAGTGCCCAAGACCTTACTCAACTTTCGACATTCTCTCGGGTTCATGCGTGGGACGTCTCGCCGAAGCGAAATCCAAACAAGGAACCCTCCCGTTACACTACTACCTGGCATCTTCAGTCATTAAGATGTGACAGTCTAAGAAGCATAATCGGGACAAGTAAAATTCTAACTTATAATTTTATTAACAAAATCCTACTTCTACGTCTTACCATAGTATCATTAAAGATTTTCAATTGACCAGACATTCACTTTCTGTGAAGTCTTACAAATTCTATCCCATGACATATATACATCTTTTCAAATAGCCTTCTTATCAAGGCATAACCTGAAGTCTCAATTTGACTTAGTATCTCAGTCTCCCTCACATCGATCAGAGGAGAGAACTACATACAGTGCTTCTATCTCGCACTATAATAGCCCTTAATCACTCTTCTACGTGATTCTCGGCTAAAACTTCCAATCCAACTCTCCACAACAAAATAAATAAAAGAAAGAAAAAGAGTAGCGCCTCTCCACTCACAACATCGTTAAGTGTTCATGCGGAGGAGTGTCTCGCAAAGCGAAATCCAAACAAGGAACCCCTCCGACACATGCCTACTTAACTAGCTGATCATAGAGATAAAGCGTAACAAACATAAACAAAGCAAACAAACAATCATACACTCACACAAGATAACTAAACAAATAACAAAAATCTCCTACCCACCTCGATCCACCTTTATAAAGTCTCAACCCATATCCAAGAGAGAAATAATAAAATAACTAGTTCCATTTTTAACTAGAAGTGTAATAGCCTCGCAATTTTAGTTGCATGCTATCACTCCAAACTAACCAAAATATCTTTACTCGCATTCTATACATAAAATAAGATAAAGGAAAAAAAATGGCATCTCTCCACTCCCAACGTCGTTAAGGTTCACGTGTGGAGCGTCCCGCAAAAGCGGAATCCAAACAAGGAACCCCTCCTATGAATTACTACTTAACCTTGTTCGTCGTGGAGATAAGTCATAACATCCACATACAATGCAAACAAGCCATAAAACACTCAAATCAAGTAACACATATGACACATATACATTTAAAATATCATCACTCGCTTCATAACGAGTGAAGAAAAGATAGAACTTCCATAGCACGGAAGTCATATAATTACTCTTCTAAAATCGCGTCAATACTACTACAAGCTCAATTTACACACCCGAATCTACAGTATATACAATACTACTAAATCTTATCCTAAGGAATACACCACCCACTAATAAGGTGGAATTCCCACCAACAATTTAAGCCAAGCGCTCCGGGTCAATACTAATGGCTCTCAGACTCCATATTCGAGCCTTCCATGAACCAACATTATTTTCATTAACTCCCCCAACCAGGCACTTTACTCTTGCCCTCATTCTCCACTCAATGAAGTTTAAAATGAGCGGTTCTATGCTCCACATCATCGCCATTATTCTGACTCTGGCCGACGACAATTGCCCACGCAGTCCCTCTTACTTTCTCAATAAAAGAGGACAAGCTCTCGGCCTCCTCTTCCTTATTTCAATGAGTCTTCCCCAGGGCGGATAGTGGATATCCACCATAGGGTTTTCATTAACACAGTAACTTCAGAAGTGTTAGCGACACTTGTTCTGGAACCTATCATTTTATGGTGCATGGTATCCCTAAACGTACAACACTTTATTCACCATTGGTCTTTAACCGAGCATTTTGTGAACATTTGAGAATCCACCTTCTCATCAGTCCAGTTTTTCCCAGAGAAACTCGTTGTTGCAAGTATCCACCGGGCTTCTCTAGAGGCCAAACTTCCAGCACCCACGAATATGGTGTCCACATTTTCACCATCTCAACACTACTCCTACGGGTGAAGGATTTTCTCTCCATCCTACTTTAGGGCACTTCTCCACTTCAATTTAACATCGCTTGAATTCTCAAGATGAGTACCACTTTTTTTTGGGTACTTGGGAAAAATACATCGAATGTAATTACTAGTCGTAGTTGCAAGATAAGAAAGTGCTACAAAAAGGGAGCGACCTCCAAAGCGGTCTTCATCCCCGACCACAATTTACAGTTCTTAGTATTCCCCTCTCATGACGCCTTCGTGACGACCTAGTATTCTCACAAGAATGCGCAAAAGATTTTATAAGTTCTACCTCATGGCAGAAGAGCGAGATCTCACTAGAGAAATCAACGATCTTAATCCTAAGGCTTTATGTCAAATCAAAAGCAACGCTGAAATCTTAAGGCGTCCACACAGATTCCTAAGGACTCTAGAACCTAATGCTCTGATACCATCTGTGACAACCCTCTCACCAAAATAAGGGGTGGCCAGCCCAATAATCCAATATAACAGAATCATAGATGGAATCATTCTCAACATCACAACAAAATATAGAGTATCCAGGATAACCAACCAAAATTTCAGAAAATGGGTTGCCAAAAATTTTGTTTTAAAGACAAAGGAAGAATTTAAACAACCCAAAACCTGAAAAGATAGGGGAAACCTCAGGGATGTATATATATTACTATAATAACAAGTGAAAATTAAGAGGACCAAATATGTTATCGGTCCGCTGATACATACAACATTGTTAAACAATTTCAATAAATTTATATAATACATTACATTAAACAATTACAAAAGCGTGGGCCTTTGGCCCGAGTAAAAAGACCCGATCTTAACTAGAATGCAAAAATGAAAACGTCTATACCAAAGGTATCCCGTAATACCAACAATGCATCACGGCTCGCCGAGGACATCGGAATAGGAATTCAAATCAGTCATCCTTGCGGCGGAGTACCTGAGCGGAGACAAGGTGCATATGCAACAAGAAATGTAAACGGGTCAGGGCCCGGTTCTATATGATTACCAGATGAATAAAGAGTATGATAGTTATGAATGAGGAATCATGATGAGAGATATAACTATCTACCTACACAATTTAAAACATAACTAAGCAAGAAGATAAAACAAATAACATTAATCTGAAAACTTTTCATGGGTACCAATTATCTCATATATCTTTTTCCTTAACAGGAAAATATGTAAAATCACAATGTTATGCTCTTTATGGAATTTTTATCTCACTTTTACATTTTTGTAAAACTCCTTTCCTTATCAGGAAAACAATCATTTTCAAATGCTCTTTGTGGCATTTATATGTGCTCTTTGTGGCACTTCATCATTCTCTTTATGGCATATCCAATACATCACGTTCCACTTGATTATGAAATGTTATATTTATATACATATAACGAATTCTAAGACCACCCGTTTGGGTTTCCCCACTGTGCGCGCCCCTAAATGACCATCATCTTCTAGGGCCTATCATAAGACAACCTGGGCACCTATATCGCAAGACGTTGGGAAACGGCCATGTGCCTGCGGGGTAGTCAAGACCACACCCGGAATCTCCTACCCATCGCAGAAAAATATACAACAATAAGCGCTCACATGTCAGGGGGCGTCACCTCGCGCGCGGACTTCCCTTATGATGTCATTTAGAGAGGTGTGTTTAAACCATTTTATTTATCATTTTCAAAATCAAGTAAATTATCATTTACTAGTTTCATGATTAAGTAAATTATCATTTACAAAAATCAATACCATTTCCATTTCATTTCATTTCCATGTATATGTCTCATTTTATCAGAAACCATTACTCTTTACTTCTTGTGAATAATATAACTTATTATCCGGAGCCACGATAATTTATATCGTCACTACAACCTCAAAGGAGTAAGTAAACTCCTAATTTTCTCCAAACATTGTAGGGTAATATTTTAAAACCCCAATATTATCATACCTCGAAGAGATAAATGAACTTCCAATTTATTCTCCCAACATAATTTTATGGTGTTATTATAACCCATCAGGGCTAATATAGCTCGAATGAGCTCCTAAAGTTTCCCGAACATAATATTATAACTCTTACTTTTATAGTAATTGACTAGAAGAAAGGATGGCCTAACATCAATAGGCATAACCCCAGAGAAGTCCCCACATGGCCCATTCCTAGTGTAGGGAAAGTACTAACTCAATTACAACTCTAGGACACTTAGTTTACTTCATTAAATAAGGTTCCTAGGCCCTAGACTTAAAGAAAATGAATTGGAACTAAACTAAGAAAATCTCTTAAAATGCAGGGCTTTCGAATTGATTCGGCCTAGCCGAACCGATTTGGATTCAGGAAAGAGAATCGATACGGACCATCCGAATTGATTCGGTCAGGAAAACCTGACTTTATGCATAATTGCCGAATCGATTCGGACCATCCGAATCGGTTCGGTCGACCCAGACCTGGAAACTGTCTCAAGGTGAATCAATTCGGCCAGGCCGAATCGATTTGGTTCTGCAGATTTGCCTAATTTGTCTTAAGGGTTATGAACCCTAATTCTCCAAAACATCCAATATCTTCAATTTTACCCACAACCAACAACATTTATCTACCTAACATTTATCCTACATGATTAATAACCATTATAATCCACAATTTTTAACATCAAAACTAAGATTATGGTTTAATTCCCATAACTTCCATTTTTTATCTCCAAATGAATATACATAAATATCATACAAATTATTCAACTTAAATCACATATTAGCAAGTAGAAAACTTGCCTTAGGGTTGATATCTCAGATTTATTTGGAGAAGAAGCAATCCCAAATCCTCCATCTTCAATCTCTCTCTCATTTCTCCATTTTTCTCTTCCTCTTTCTTTCTCTCATTTTCTCTCTATGTTTTAAGACATAAAATGAGGAAATGAAATAAGGGACAAGACCAAAATCGTGGCTTAACATAATTCTCCCAATTTAAGTGGTTAATACCACATTAAAATGACTCACAAATACGCATATAAGCTAAAATCAGGTAAAAGTGTCCGATATATAAAAATACAATATGGCACTTATTTTGACTGTCTCGCACCTTCCGAGACTAACTACACCCTCTAAACTGGCATCCGAAAATTTTATAAATCATTTCGAGTTCCAATCTTATTTAAACCTAAATGTCATTTTAAATACACGACACTATAAACATGCAACTTGATGATATTTACTTTCACATACAGTAAATATACATCAATCTAGTAAATATTAACTTTCAATTTATTCAATTAATATTTAATCCAGTCCCCGCATTTTATATAATTACCTTATGCGCTAAAATTAATATAAAATGATCCTCCCAGAATCGAGGGTTGTTACGCACACATGGATATATTTTTCCCAAATTGTCCTAAGAAGTGCCCATAATCACAATGTGTGAGAAACCGTCTAGTGTCTACAATACGTATCTCTTACATCATAAGAGAGGACCCCAAGTCAATAAACCCAACCGAAAAGGGTTAGAGATCATCCTAGAAAAATCCCCTAAAACAGCCCTGTTTCTGAATCGATTCGGCCTGGCCCGAATCGATTCGGTCTCAAGGGCAAATCGATTCACTCCAACTGCGAATCGATTCGGTCCAAAGTACTTGGGACTCTGTCTCAAACCGAATTAATTCACCTTGGGTCCGAATCGATTCGGTCATGCAGACCTCCCAATGTTGCCTAGGCCGAATTGGTTCGCTTAAGCGGCGAATCGATTCGGGTCTGCAGAATTTGGAGGGTCCTTCTTCTTCATCAAAACCCACGAATTTTAAACCCTAAAATTTCTATTCTAACCTCCAATTATTTATCACAACATGATTATAAGCAAATAAATCAACCCAAAGTTGATCCCAACCATTTCTACACCATTAAACCCATATTTAAACATTGATTTAAAGATTTAAACCCAAAAATCAAGGCTTTGATATTTATACCCGAAAATCCAATTCTTTAACCCACAAATTATGAAATAAAAAACAAAAATGACTTATTTAGCAAGATTAAACACTTGCCTCATATTTGTAGAGGTTGGATCGTCCTCGATGTCGCGTTTAGGCCAGAATCACCAAGTTTTCTTCCTCGCTCGCTTCCTTTCTTCTTCTTTCCTTCTTCCTTTCTCTTTATCTTTCTATTTCTCTCTTTCTATAATGATAAGGCCTCATCCGTAAGCCTCTTAAACCTATAAAACATAAGTCCCAATTTTAAATGTTAATACACACTTTAAATGACTCGTTTACTCCAATTCGAGCCAAACTGACTTAAAAGTAATCCGGAACCGAAATAAAACCCAATGGCAGTCATTTTGACTATCTTGACCCTTCCGGGATCGATGGTACCCTCAAAATCATCATCCGGAATACTTTCAAATGTTCTCTATTTTTGGGCCTCAATTCCCAAATTTTAAAATTCTCCGATTTAATTAAATTTTATTTTCCCAAAAATTTAATTTCTCAGTCTAAAAAATCATGGGGTTTTACAATCTTCCCCCCTTACAAAAATTTCGCCCGCAAAATTTAAGACATGCCTAGGACCTCAATATCATCTAGTCCTTACATAAACCCTCAGAATCGCTATACCGATCCTTTCTAGTTCTCACGTCGAACCATATAGATTTTAAAGCAAACTAATTACCCTGGGCGCCCATACAACCCGTACCCGAGCTTTCCACTCGTAGAATTATAATCAGGCTTCATTAGCCTTAAATCGTAATATACTATCACCAATATAATCTATAATAACATATTAATTATATAAGTTCGAAAATTCCCAATGGTTGAACTCTCCTCAATTCTTGACACTAGCTACTTTCGTGCGGGGGGGGGGGGGGCATCTCGCAAGCGAAATCCAAACAAGGAACCCTCCCAATACACTACTGTGTAGATAGGTTGGGGATTGAGATTAGTGTGACACCCCGCCTAATTAAATACCGGGCGATCACTCCTTTATTAAATTAAAATCAAGGTGAACAGTTGGTTCATTCTTAGCATCACTGTCGTAGAAATACTTTTCCAATTTAAACACCCTAAATAATTAAGCTAAGTGTCAAAACCATTTAAAACCTTATTCTCATTTTATTAAATCCGGTTATAAATCCTTAAACCATTAACATCTAAAGAGTCACACATTAAGAATAAAAATAGAATTGAACATACACGAATTTAATCATCAATAATAAATCCCAACATTTACAACACTAAAGGAAAACATCCTGACAGTAATAAATCCCAAAATAAAGGTACTGAAAGTAAAAATTTTAATCTCTGACAATACCAACTAAATAATAGAAAGAGGACGACACATGCCCCTGTTGGATAAAACTGAACTAGGAGTAGACTCAAATGGATGAAGTCGTCTAAAAAAAAGGCCTGCAACTCCCACCTAAGCTGCAGCACATTCCTTAAAAAGGATCCTAAGTAAGACGCCCCTGTGGCCGGGCACCTGTAATACATACATATATATACAAGAGAGAAAAGGAAATAGAAACGGGTCCGAGCCCGATAGTGTATATGATTTAAAAATTCGTTTAGCAAGTATTTAAATTGATTATAGTCTAATGCAACAACATATTAGTGCGACACTCTCTTGAGAAATTCTCACCTCTCTTCTAATGTGCACACCTATCGCACTAACCTTACCAATGGTCTATCTCGTCATATACCACACTATCTTTCCCCAATGATTTAACTTATCTTAGGTTATTCGCAGAATTTACAACTGAACAACACAAGTATTTAAAACGTAAGATTTCAATTTGTAACCAAGGTTCTCCTTTTAACTTTATTAATCAATAAAGTTTTCCAGTGTCATATTATACTTTCTCAAAACAATTATTTATAATTTGAGTCATCAACCATGTCCTACATATCAAATCACAGTAGGCAGTTCCAGATTTCAGAATTTCATATATATATATTAACTACTCGTATAATATATATCATAACAGCACCCCACATAAAAACTATGGTGCGGGCATACTCTGCTATCCAATCCCCCTATCAATCGTACTAAAGGGAATACAAGTTCGGAATCACTCTCGAACTGTATAAATTCATACACAAACAATATTGAGGCGAAGCATAGTTTTCAAGTCCAAGAGGTCAGTACATACCCTCACGTCTCTTAGGACCGTGACTACCGATTCGATAGCTTGTACCTAGGATTCCTATCTTCTAGGGTATGAGTCAATATCCCCCATAAGGCACACGAGATAAGATCTTCCTAGCGCGGTAACCTCAGGGATAGCAAGTAGCGCGGGCATGATTTTCACAAGTATATAATATATGCATACACAATCATATAAATATACCACTTTTATTATATCAATTTAGGTTTATCCAATAACCCACATTCACAACATTTATCCTTATTTTCCCATTATTATTTATCAAGTATAATGGTTCGTTTCTAACTTTAATTCGAAGGGTTTTTCCAACTTACTACGTAACCCTCATGGACTCTATTCTTCCAAATGTACAATTCAGTAGATATCTATTTATGTTCCAACGTAACTCTCTCTTACGTGTCTCTCCCCTTTAATATATACTTACATTATCCCTGATGTAAAAAGCCCAAAAATATAGATTTCGCCTTACATTAAAGGATTTTGAATTTTATTTTCAAAGATGAGAATTTCAAACGGTTTCGAAATCGGAATTAAAACGGAGTTTTAATTGAATTTTTTTTAGAAGAGTCCTCAAAATATAAAACTCTATAAGAGTCCTCAAAACATAAAACTTTTTAGTAAAAATAATAGTTTTAGAAATCCGATCGTCTGATCAAGCTGAATTTTTGTCAGCAGTCCTGTCTCGCCGTTCGCTACAACATACTAAAATTTCAAGTGATTCTAATGGTTCGATCATCCAAAATATTTTTTTAGTGTTTGTATCTGATTAGAACTCTTTTCTTAATCAAACTCTTAATCCTTTACATGACAAAGGGTTTCCAGAATATCATATAAAGCATCACTACATGAAAATTTCCCATCTCAAATTGGGTTTTTCTTCCATAAATCTCATCCTAATAACTCCTAAACTAATATGGATGATGCATCAACAAAATAAGCAAGATAAACACTTGCTTGGGATTTTCAAAAATCTGGTTTGGTGTTGAATTTGCTGTGGTTTCATTGCCCGTCTCGCGATCTACGCGTTGGTTGTGGCGGCGGTGCAAACGGTTGAATTTTGAGCCTCGGAATGTCTTGAGAGCTCTCTCCTCTCCAATGGCCTTTCTAGTGTTTTGAGTTATCTAACCCTAGGAGATAACCTAAAAATCTGATATAACCCCTTTAATTTTCGTCAGTTTAATTACCCAAAAATACAAAATGACTAAAATGCCCTCCCGGGGTACTAATTAGGCCTAAAAACGCCCCGAGACCCAAACTAAACCCCCGGGTACACTTTTATGACTATCTCGACCCTTTCGGACGCGTTGGCGCACTCAAAACAACCATATGGACAACCTATAAAATATTTACTTTTATTAATCCACATTTAGTCCCGACACGACACAGGCGCGCCCCGACTTAAATTTCCACAATTGTCATTTTATTCACACGTGACAATATTATAAAAATAAATCTCATATATTACTATACTCATTTAGTAATATTCAACAAATAACAAATTTCCAATAATTACTAACTCTCGTCACGCTAGTAAATATTTAAAACAACATTCCGGATTAAAATTAAATTAATTTATCTCAATTAAATTTAATAAATCCCATAATTTAAAAGCTATAAAAATACGGGGTATTACAATTAGTTGAACCAGGGTTAAGATTTTATAAACAGATTTTCATATTTTAGATATCGCCTAATGGACTATGTAGCAATATATAATATAACTTAATCCCGCATCTTTCGACATGCCAAACCAATACCTCATGTTTAAAACACAAGGCCTCAACAAATACAATATTCTACCCAATACCTAGTCCTCAAACTAGTACAACTATGAGCTAAATTGTTCGCTCAAAATAAATTTACCAAACATTGAACCTCTTAGTTATACCATTCCTATACATCACACCAAAACATTGTTCAAAGTAAGCCCTTCCCTCCTTGGGACACTATGATTACACGTCCTAACCTACCCATAAGACAATAACCTTATAGTCACTACTCAACAAACCTCAATTGTTTTTACTTCATCCGTGGATCCTTATTTAAAATCCTCTACTTCATCAAGGACATTCATTATTCCTAAACCTATTTCTCCACAATAGAAACATCTTGCTCAAAATCCTTCCTAACCATTTTGAAGGACAAAACGCGATTGCGACTACCGAAAACTCCATCTGTCCTACCAACGAAACTCAGTCTCCAAATTCTTTCTCCCTTATCCCAGAAGGCGATAATCGTAATATTGGAACAACTCCACCTACCTCACATCGGTAAGAGTCACCAATACTAGGTTTCCTAACGAAGGTTGACGGGTTTCTCAATCTAAACCTCCCAAAGACTACACTATATTCCTCTCCTCAGACTTACCTTACCAAGATTCACCATTTGAGTATGTTTCCCTTGAACCACTGCTAGAGTTCTCTTTCTTATATCTCCGCCAGAATCAAGAGAAATAAATACCCTCGATCAAAGCATACCCAAAATCTGTTATGGGTATTGTATCTCTATTCTTGTCCTTTCTTAGACGACATAATCTAGGTGACGTCTGAAACGAGAGCAACTATTATAAAAACATCAATCAAGTGAATATATTTCACAGAAGAAGATAAGTGCAATGAACACAATAGTCCTAATAGTAGGGCTTTATATTAAAAATGTTAACGGAAGAACATAGAAAACTCGCACAAATCCTAAAGACTCTAGAACCAGATGCACTGATACCATCTGAAACACCCCGTTAAAATAATAACGGGTGGCCAGCCCTATACTACATTAAATCAAGAGTTTCAGATGGTCCAGTCTTAACATCAATTGCCGGTAATAGATAATATAGGACTAACGACCCGATATCATATAAGCGAGATGTTAAAATAAATTAAAACATGCAACATACCACAACCCAACACTATAACACTACGAATAAAAGAAAGAAAGATGAAGGAAAGAACTATGAGAAATGAAATGCTAGAATAAAATGAAATAAATAACTACAACAGAAATATACCACAAGGAAGTAAACCCGAATAAGCTGTCGGGTCACAACCAATACAATAACTGAAATGGAATAAATATAAACATTTATATAAATATCCCTAAAGTACTAACCCGATATACAACATGAATCCTACCTAGAATTTTAAAAGTAGGAACCGCACCTGTCACGGCTCCCAAGAACTCTGGATAGAAGGTCATCCGGCATCCATGCGGTAGAACACATGTAGTAATATATATATATATACAAGCAGGAGAGAAAAGTAAACGGGTTAGAGCCCGAGTGTGAAAAATATTTAGCAAGTGTGTTAACCGTGCATAATAAATATCGGTGCACTTATTTAATAATTAAAGTTGAATCACACTCTCGTGGAACCCCCAACTCACCTCTCATCTAACGGCGCGCATCTATTCGCGTCCTCAAATTTCAGTTAAATTACCCCAATTCTAAGAACAACCTAACTTACCATAGGCCCAGCCTATACCCAGGAGATATGCCTTCCTATCATAACCCAAGAATCCACTCTTTCTAAACACACTTAAGTATTTTTACAAACATATATTCCATATTAGGCTTAATGGATTCCGGTTTATAATTTAACCAATTATAAATCTTAATAAGTTACCCATATGCATTTGGGTTGAAACATATGATTTAATTTCTAAATAATAGGTATACAACATTTATTAATGACAAAACTTCTCTCCAATTTCAACGATGCGCTGCGTTTCATGCGTGGGGTGTCTCGTAGAGTGAAATCCAAACAAGGAACCACCCCTTTACACTACTCCTTGTCAACGTCGATCCTAGAGATACATTATGCCATACCTAATTATTGACAAAACTTTTCTCTAATCTTAACATTGCATTATGTTTTGTGCGTGGGGTGTCTCGCAAAGCAAAATCCAAATAAGGAACCACCCCGTTACACTACTCCTCGACAATGTCGATCCTAGAGATCCATAATGCCATACATACCATATCATATTACTACTACAACTAAATTTTTTACTACAATTATGAAAACAACTAAAATCTCCAATAATATCCTTGGGATGATGTAATCGAAATATTCCTTAAATGCGATACATCAACTCGCATCAATCTAGTACATCATAATCATCCAAGATGTACTCCATAAAGATTATATATCCTTTCATCTATAGGATATATATATATATATATATATATATATATATATATATATATGCATTTTATTCTAACCATATATATATATATATATATACCATCATCCATACCAATGACCAAGTGTACATATCATATCTGATGTACAATGGACATGCACATAATCCACCCGACTATATATATCGCCGATAAAATTTCACCATGTTATCATCTTCCCAGTGCCCGGCTCACGTAGAAACTTTGGACCACCATGGTGGGGCTCAACGACACCCATCTCGTGGTAACTCACACACACGACGTCATGGGAAGCGATCGTAGATCCTAACCGGCAATGAGACGAAACATACCCACCACGTCTTACCCCAAAATATATATCACATAATAACACACTGGACGACTGTGACCTGGGGAATATCCACACCCTGCTCCTTAAGCCAGGATGCTCACACTCTGCGCGGAAACTTCCCAATGATAGCAGGAGCGGGGTATGCTTAACCACAAGTACATGTATCGTTCTCATGCACAATATATACACATCCATATGATCCCATCATATGATCAAATATTAAACCATTACATAAGGTTTAAATATCCATATCATGTATATCCACAACACAAATATATCCATATATTCATATCCATACATATATATATACATATATTCACATATCCATATATCTATATATACGAACTAATTCTCGTTCATATGTATAGGATATATAAACTCGGCTATAAGTATACATAATCCTCAATATACAAGACGTCACCACAAACTCAGTTAATTTACCTCGATATGTAAATACAATCTCTCACTTGAAGCATATTCAATCATTTTGCCTATGATGAATAGTCTCCCAAAATCATATGTATATATATATATATATATATACATATATATTCAACAATAGGGTTATCACCTAAGATTTGTGTAGGAAACCATCACTACACGTACCATCTATATCCTAGAGCACATTTTAAAATCTTGTAATAATTTTGATTATCGATATACACCTAACTAATAGTCTATAAGCCACAGCTCAATCTTATTTTCAATAAATAATCCCATTTCTTAGGGAAAATACCCATTGTAAATCACACACCAATAAACAACATCTACCCCAACTAGATTTACACAGTCTACTCTAGTTGGTAATATGATCCCATCGCACTCGATTTCCGACTACGGTTCAATCACTTTTATGAATCCCCTAGTCTAAGATCTCTAGGATTTATTTCTTACAGTTTATCACTACTAAGGGTATGCGACGACTCTCTTTCATTTGGCCCCAAATTGTATCTTAGTAATATCCTATCCTTATAAGGATTCGATATAAATGTCAGCCCAGAAATTTCACCACATACCCTCGCGACTCTCTCTCTGAGTGTTTTTAGCCTCCCATCACATCTATACTTACATTTGATCTATAAGTATGATTCTTAAATCCCAATGGGGTTTCCCCCCAATCTCTAAACACGACTCCAAAAGCACACATGGACATATTTTTCCCAAATTGTCCTAAGAAGTCCCCATAATCACAATGTGTGAGTTACCCACTAGTGTCTCCAATACATATCTCTTACATCATATGAGAAGACTCCAAGTCAATAAACCCAACCAAAAAGGGCTAGAGATCATCCAAGAAAAATCCCTTAAAACAGCCATGTTTTCGAATCTATTCAGCCTGGCCCGAATCGATTCGCTCCAACTGTGAATCGATTTGGTCCAAAGGATTTGGGACTCTGTCTCAAACCGAATCGATTTGCCTTGGGTCCGAATCGATTCGGTCATGCAGACCTTCCAATGTTGCCTAGACCGAATCGATTCGCTTAAGGGGCGAATCGATTCGAGTCTGCAGAATTTGGAGGGTCCTTCTTCTTCATCAAAACCCACGAATTTTAAATTCTAAAATTTCTTTTCTAACCTCCAATTATTTATCACAACATGATTCTAAGAAAATAAATCAACCCAAAGTTGATCCCAACCATTTCTACACCATTAAACCCATATTTAAACATTTATTTCAAGATTTAAACCCAAAAATCTAGGTTTTGATATTTATACCCGAGAATCCAATTCTTTAACCCACAAATTATGAAATAAAATACACAAATGACTTATTTAGCAAGATTAAACACTTGCCTCAGATTTGTAGAGGTTGGATCGTCCTCGATGTCGTGTTTGGGCCAGAATCTCCAAGCTTTTCTTCCTCTCTCTCTTCCTTTCTTCTTCTTTTCTTCTTCCTTTCTCTTTCTCTTTCTATTTCTCTCTTTCTTTAATGAGAAGGCTTCATCCGTAAGCCTCTTAAACCTATAAAACATAAGTCCCAATTTGAAATGTTAATACACACTTTAAATGACTCGTTTACTCCAATTCGAGCCAAACTGACTTAAAAGTAATCCGGAACCAAAATAAAACCCAATGACAGTCATTTTGACTATCTTGACCCTTCTCGAATCGATGGTCCCCTCAAAATCATCATCCGAAATACTTTGAAATGTTCTCTATTTTTGGGCCTCACTTCCCAAATTTTAAAATTCTCCAAATTAATTAAATTTTATTTTCCCAAAAATTTGATTTCTCAGTCTCAAAAATCATGTGGTGTTACATGCTACTTGTACATATTCCTTGTTCGATACGAAATAGAGCTAGTGCTAGTTAGTGGAATTAGAATATTTAGCGTCACTTATGGATGGTAGAGTGTATGCTTATTCAGAAATAGATGTTGTCCTTATTTTTGCTACTTGGGGTAGCATTACAGTGGCATGAATATGTCATCTCAGCAGAGGAGAAACAGTTTAACGATTGACATGTTTTGGTGAAAATTTGAGGGGAAGTATTTGTCATATGCAATTAATCTGACATAAGGAGAAAATTTATAGACCTATAGTAGGAAGGTCGTATAGTCACAAAGTACAAAGAAGAGTTTGCCGCACTATCCTATTTTTCTAGGGACAAGGTAAACAAATTTGGTTTTACTTTTATTTTAAACTAAGGTTTATTTTCATAAGGTTTCGTTAAAACTTTAAAGTAAAGTTTTCGGGCTAAAAATTGAATTTTTAAGCTTTCTATTTTTTAGTTCGAAATTGTCGTTCGAACGAGTTTTTCGTTCGAACGATAATTTCATTTGAACGAGGTTCGCCAACGACATGCCTTTGGAATATTGTTAGATAGTTCGCTCAAATGAGATTTCAGCAGGAATAGTTTTTGGCAGTTTTTTGGCATTTTCCCACTACTTGTCCCCACTAACTTTTGACAGTTTAAATCAACTTAGAGACCAGAATTTTTAAAAAAAAAAAATCCATCTCCTAGAGAGTGTTTAAGAGCTTAATTCTTTCATATAAAGTTCCTTTGGTGTTTGTTATCAAAATTGATATATTCAAAGAACAAAACCAAGTTTACACCCAATTATTTGTGTTAATCCAAGTTTCAATCTATATATATATATATATATATATATATATATATATATATATATATATACATCTTGCTTGGAGAGTTTGTTGGCACCGGATTAATATCTACCGTAAAAGAGAGTTTGGTTTTGCTTCTACATCCCACAAATAAGAAGCTTGTTTTCTTTGTCATAACCACTTAGAGAAAGGCTCCTTGTTCGGGTGGCGGTGTTCGAAAAAAGTTCGATCGGTGGATTCCGAGACCGTGGTGGAGCTCCGTGGTTATTCTCTAGGCAGAGGTGTATACAAGAAGATACGTTAGGGCTTGAAGGAGTTGAGTTGAGTGTTGTAAGTCATATTGCTTGTATTTGAAATTCCACACTTAGTGGATTTGAGTCTAGGACCGTCCGAGGTTGTTTTCCGTTGTGGGTTTTTCGTCGTACATCGCGGCGTAGTGGTTTGTTTGTTTATTTTATCTTTTTCATAATTCACCTAGAACTCATGCTTAGGTAAAAAGATAAAATCGGGTTTAAATCCCTCCTTACATAATTCGGAGCTTAAATTAATTTGGGTAATGTTTAAAAGTAAATTTAATTCAAGTCATCATTTAATTTTTTAAAATTTGTTTGGCCTAATTTACAAAAATGAATTAATATTGTTAGGCAAATTTCTAGGACTTGAGTTGAGTTAATTTGGTTTAAGTGAAATTAATTTACATGTGTCGTTTAATTTAATTTCATGTTGTTTAATTTTAATTTGAGATATATTATAATTTTTTGTTTTGTATTTGTGTTGAAACATCTCCCGCTTCCACTTCCTTAAAAGGAAATTGAAATTATCTTTTTGTAATAAGATCTAAAAATTGGGGGCCTCGTGTTTGAACAACTGGTATCAGAGCATTGATTCAGAAAAGCTATCCTTTTCAGATTGTTATGAGAGACGAAGCGCTAATTTATCGTGGCAAAGATCCGTTTTTCGGCTTTTATAATTTTTGTGCTCGTTGTATTTTTAGGTGGTTCATTTTTTTCTCATTCTCATTTTTTGTATCTCTCGATGGGACCTCTTAATGATAATTTGTCCATTTCTAATGATAATGAAGCTTTTTTTATTCGAGAGGAATTTAATGGGCTTAATAAGTGTAATAAAAATTTAAGAGAATTAAATGTGAGATTTGCAAAAGGAATGAAGTTTCTTGAAAATGAAAATTAATATTTTCAATCTAGAATTGAACTTTTGCAAACCTCCCTATCTAAAAACGATATTTTTCGTGAAAATCTCATGGACATAAATTACAATTTTAGTATTTTAGAAATGTTCAAGAAAGAGAGTGATAGTGGAGAAAAGACTCTTAGGGACATGTTTGCTCACATTGAGGGGGAGCGTGCTAACCTTCTAGGTGTAATTGAAAATTTAAAGAAGGATTCCCGTAAATTTTAGGAGTCTAATTCATTACATGAGTCCGAAATTTTAAAAATAAAAAATGATTTACTTGACTCGAGTAATAGTTGTAATGGTTTCAAATACTTTCGTTGCTAAAGCTAAGACCATTGTTTGTTTTATAGGGTCAACTTTATCCAAGGACTTTAGAAAAGGTCGCACCTTAGGTATCATTCCTCGTGTTTTCACATGCTTGCATTGTGGTAGGAAAGGTCACCTTAGGTTGTTTTATTTTGATCTTAAAAGAACCCCTAGGAAGTCTATGTCTAGCATTTCATTAGTCCCCAAATCCCATCATTTTGAATATTCATCTATATGTGTTAGGAATTAATTTTTAGACGCGTTAGATATTAGATTTGTTGATTCTCATTTTCTTTCACCTGAAACCTCCTTTGCTAAATTTAAAGGATGAATGTGTTAGTTTTGTTTGCAGACTCTAGCTTTTTGTGCTTCATATTATATATCATTGCTAGGTGTATGCATGTTTAGTCATTTTCTAGTCATTGCTTTATTTCATATCTCATGCTACAAATCATGACTTGTTTGTCTTTTGTATTATAGTGTAATACCCCGTATTTTTATACTATATTAATTTGGCGATTTATTAAATTTAATGTGAATTAATTATTTAATATAAATCTGGAAATTAATTATGTTATAATTATTAACGTGATGAGAGTTAGTAATTATGGGAAATTTGTTAAATATTACCAATGAGAAAAGTAATATATAATATTGGTTATATTAAATGTCACGAGTAAATAAAATGACAATTTTGGAAATTTGAGTCGGGACGCGCCCGAGTCGCGTCGGGACTAAATATTGATGCATAAAAGTGAATATATTATAAGTCACTCGTATGGTCGTTTTGATTGCGCCAAAGTGTCCGGAAGGGTCGAGATAGTCAGAAAAGTGTACCCGGGGGTTTTGTTTGGGTCTCGGGGCATTTTTAGGCTTAATTAGTACCCCGGGAGGGCATTTTGAACATTTTACATTTTTGGGTAATTAAACCCACGACAATTCAAGGGATATATCAGATGTCTAAGGTTGTCCTCTAGGGTTAAAAAAACCAAAGACAAGTGACGGCCATAGGAGAGGGAAGGAGAGGGTTTTCCAAGCAATCCAAGGCCAACGATTCACCCGATTGCACCACCACCACCACCAACGCGTAGATCGCGTGATGGGGAACACAAGCACACCAAATTCATCATCAAACTAGAACGTTGAAAATCCCAGGCAAGTGTTTATCTTGCTTATTTTCGTTAATTCATCACTCATGTTAGTCTAGGGATGATTAGGATGAGTTTTATGGAAGAAAACCAAAATTTGAGATTGGGAATGGTTCGATCTTAGCATCATTGTCGAAAATATTTAAATAATTTCTAGCCACCTATTATTTAAAAAGTAGGATGCCAATTTTATTAATTAAATTACCTTACAACTAAGTAATGAATAACCAACCATCCAACATCCACATAAACAATCTCATAGAGGTAAAAATATAATGAATTAAACGGAGTCTGGAGTAACACTCTAAATATAATCTAGTTGCTAGATAATCCTAATACATGAATCTGAATAAATAAATCCAACAACTGAAATAAATGAAACTGCTATCACTGAATAAGAATGGGCAAGATTCCCTAACTGATAATGAATAACTCTGAACGAAGAAAAGATAGAAGTGGAGGCGTATACTATAAAGATCCTGTAACTTCCACAACAGCTACAGCACATCAACATAATGAAACTTCTACACTTGGCGTCCCTGTAGCTGGGCACCTAAAAATTTTTTACAAAAATAAAATAGATTTGGAAGCAAACGGGTCAAAGCCCGAGGTGAAAACATATTAAAAATAGCAAGTGTTAAATTGCATTAAACAGTAAATATTATATACATGTTAGTCACGTGATCTCACTTGAGATTCTCACCCCTCAACTATTGGTCCTTAGTGTTGGCTGATATAGCTAACCTAAATTTCGTAGGTAACTATTCACCAAGAAGTAAAATGACTGAAATATCCTCCCGGTAGTCGATTTGGCCGTAAACTGCCCCGGAACTCAAACTAAACTCCTGGGTAGACTTTTCTGACTATCTCAATAGTTCTGTACATTTTAGCGTACTCAAAATGACCATAAGGATGATATAAAATTAATTTATTTATTATCCATTAAATTGGTCCCGTCACGACTGATACGCGCGTCCCAACTTATTTTCCAAAATAGCCATATTTTCTACTCGTGATAATTTTAATACTTTCATAATCATATATTACTATCCTCACTAAGTATTATTCAACATAATTATCATAATCAAATACTAACTCTCGTCTCGCTAGTATTTAAATCTAGATTGATTACGAATTAATTCACATTTTTAATTTAATTAATCCCATAATTAAAATCAATAAAAATATAGGGTATTACATTAATTTGGGGAGAATATTCATTCAAGTTTGATTCATCATCACTAGAAGTATTTTGGAATGCATTTTTCCACCCCCTTGAGTTGGTTTTTATGGACATTGCTTGGAATTTTATCCTTTATCATCACACATTTAATATGTCATGACATTTAGGTTATAGTACTTCTTCCTGCTTCCTTGACTGGAATCAAACCTAGGCAGGCGCAATTATTGGTTGGCTTTGGGTTAAAACTAATTTTATCACGTCTTAGAAAATTTAATAGTAAAGAAGGTAATATATTCTTCACCAACATCAAGGGTACTATATAGAGGAACCATGTCAACCTTCTATTTAAAATTTATGCTCTTTTCTTTAATATTTTCTCCGGGGAAATAATTAAAATCAACCTCATAGGTCTTAAGTGAGCTTACCAATTCATCCACTTTCATGCTCATCTTAAGTAAAACTCAAACTTCTCTAATGGAATCAACTTTAATATAATACTTATAGGAAAGGTATTTAATAATCTTATCAAGAGGGATATCATCTCTAATCACATTTCCCAAAGAAAAAGTCAAATTAACTATGATGCTAAGTTGAGCATAGAATTTGTCAAAAGTTTCCTTCTCTTTCATGTTAAGGAGTTAAAAATGGTGAGGCATTAAAGCTTCTCATGCTTCATGGTATAGGTTCCTTTATAGGTTGTTAAAATGTCGCATGCGTCTTTAAACATGGTACATGTCTAAATATGCCTGACCTCACTAACAGTTACATAAGTAAAATATTTATGAAAATCTTTATCATTCCACCCACTCTCTCTCATGTCGTTCTCATACCAATTATATAGGATTTTAGATATTTGAGCTTTATCTAAGATGGTAACCAGTGAAGATCAATCCAACAAAACACTACTATGTATACACTCATCTAACAACATCAAAGATGCCATCATGTACTTTCCAATACGAATAATTACAGCCATCAAAAGTTGGAGGATAGAGAGACAAACTTCCATCTATCTATCGAAAAGGATCTAATCTAGGGGATTAAATTTAAAAGGAATGAGGCAAGCTCTAATAAAAGTTGAGAGTGATATCTCTCAGTGATAGCCACTTGTAATACATTGTATTTTCACGGACTATAGTTAATTTTTCTTAAGTGATTAATAAATTAATAAATGGAATTAATAATTACTTGTATAGCTTAGTAATAAAAAAATTGGCATAATTTAGATGGAAATTAAAAATGTGTACATGTAGAATAATTAAGTGCGTCATTTTATTGACACCGGGATGTATAACCATGTATTGTGGGTAGTATTGCTTAGAATGGACTCTAGGGTGACACATATGTATGTTTATGTGTTTTTATCGCTTCAAATTGGTCTTGAGGGGTAGGTATACCCTTAGGAGAGATTTTGGACTATTTCGGGAAGCATTTTGGGCTCTTTTAAGGGTCCAAATTTGGGCCTTATGGGGAGATAAGGGATTAAGGAGTTTAGTTATAATATAAGTCACCCTAATTTGGTTTTTATCCATTTCTAATCAAACATAGAAACCATGAATCTTCTGGGAGAAGTTAACAAGTTAGGAGAGGATCAAAGTAGGATAATCTCAGGAGGTGAGCTTTTATTCATCTTGTAAGGCAAGAATTTTCTTGCAATATCTTTAATAATGTGTTTTTAAATTTGCAAACATGCTTTATTGTACGATTTTGGATTTTTAATTATGTTGGAGGCTAATTTATATGATGATTTATGACTTGGATGAACTAGGAATATTATGAATTTTTCCTTCAATGAGCAGTTGTACCTTGATGGTTACCACATGAAATTAATGGATTAAATAATGTAGATATGAAATATAATTGATCTGTCGCCTCCACCAATAAACAAATTGAATATATTAATCACGGAGAGCATCTTATCAAGGGGATGATACAAAAATAGGTTGTTTGGGATATATGTGCATCATACTCTTTTTCATTTGGTTAGGTTTTTGTTCCTGTGGATTTTTATAGCAAAGGTTTAATGAGGCAGCATTAATTACATCCAATAGAGATTCAATGATCACAAAAGATGTATTCCTTTTCTTTAAGATTGAATTTTTTCATTTTATTTTTCTTAGTATGGTTTTAAAGAGGCAACAATCATTGAGTAGTGAAAATGTTGTAGATCCAAGAGGATTGTTATAAATATATTCTAATAAACGTGGGGCGTGATTGAGGCGTGGAGGCCAAGCCTTAAGCCTTAGAAGCCTAGGCGGGCCTAGACGTAAAAAGGCGTGAAAAGGCGTTTAGGCGTTTTTAATATATTTTAATATTTTGTAACCATAACAAGGCTATTAAAATACAAAAATTGCACATATAATAAAAATATGTTTGAATATATGCAAATTAAAATACTATCTGATTATTTTGGATAAGATAATGGTCCGATTTGTAAACAAATTCTTTAAAAGGCAACATCGTTTCACTAAGACATTGTTGTTTTTAGAAAAAAGTGCGTCGTAAGGGTTTTACCAAGAATAAGGCGTGAAAAGCGTAAGGCGAGGCGTTTCTCCCAAGCCTTAAGCCTAGGCGTGCCTAGGCGGAGCCTAGGCGGGTTTTTTAGAACAGTGATATATGTATTTAGCATAGTTAAGTTGATGTCTACTCCTATTAGGACTAAACCAACTTGTATTAAAAAGAAAGGGTGACCCCGATTATTGTTATACTAATTAATGAGAAACTCATTCTCGAAATAAAATTATTTTTTAGCCCTATTTCTGTTAGCACTAATGCATTTATTGATGTTGATAAAGTAACCAAGAAATATGTGTCAACTACAAATACAACAGTGAGAAACGATATTTAGTAAGACCAACATTAATGTTGGCTACAAATGTATTTTTTGTACACTAAAGCCGTGGAAAACCAATGTGTATGAAAGATTTTGTTTCACAAATGAAAATTAAATTAAAAATAATGTCCGAATAACGCTATAGATAACACTCCAAAAGAGTTTATGAACAAAACATATACTTTTTTTAAATTCCTATAAAATAATATTGTCTTTAGAAATTTACAAGTCCTCGGAATGAGTGAGCAATCCCCTAAAGTCACAAAGTTACATGACACAATTAACAAATTATCTACGTTTTACACACATAAAAGAAAAATATAGGTTCTTAAAAAGGTTGTCATTAACGATATTATTTCTTTAGAATTAGGGCCCCATTTAGTTCATGGTAAAGTTGGGTGATATCTGATTCCTTCTAAACATTCCTAGGAAAGTGTAAGATTACTGCTTTTGGTGCGAGGTTAAGTTGCATGGGAATATGGGCCCCATTGAAATCAGATTACCTTCTTTGTGGAAAAGTGGGTGGAATCAAAATCAATTCAATATAAATGGGATTCTTACTTTCCCATGTGAATCCTTACTAAAAAAATTTGTAAAGACAAAAATGCCCTTAAAGATATTTTAATTATAAAAACTAACCCCAAAATCTAAATACTTATTTTGTGAAGATAATTTTATTATGTCAATTAACATTGAATTTACAATTGAAAAAGTTTTATGTAGGCATTATTTTCTAGTTGTTTAATAATTAATTTGATTTATTCACCATATAATGCACACATATTTACAATAAATTATCATATTTTTTAAATACTGGAAAATGTATATTTCAAAAAAATGATATTTGAGTTCATACATTTACAAATAGGGAACCATAATATTATGTATTTATGCATGCACGTGCATATATATAGAGAGAGAGAAAGGAATTCTCTCCTACGTCATACCATACATCATACTTAGTTGTAGGCCTTGTTGATGTCAAAAATGGTCGTGATTCCTGCAACACCCCATATTTCTATGCATTTAATATTTAATTAATTCGGGTAATTTTAAATTATTTGTGTCATAATTTAATTTAATTAATTATGTTAATATTTATGTAAATATTAGTCGGGAGAATAAATGGTTAATATTTATGGAATTTGAATTACTAAGTCAATAGTAATAATTATTTACGTCATAACGTGTATTAGGGACGTGGCATTTATTTATCTCAGTCAGGAGTCGGATATAGACTAAGTTGGGTGTGAGATATGAAATTCTAATAAATTAATTTAGATGTCAATTTCGAGTCCACGGTTTAGTTTGGTGGGCTGAGAAAGTCGAAAAAGTGTACCCAGGGGTGGTAAATGGGCCACATGGTATTTTTTGGCATAACTGGGGCCACATGGGGGTATTTGGGCCATTTTAATTAGGCCCACGGGATTTGGAGATAAAAATCTAAGTTTAGGAGTTGTGGGGAGCCATAACACAATTAGGAGAAATTTGAGAATGTAGAGGAATAAAGAGGGAGAACTCTTGGGAGCCAAAAAGGAAGAACAAGGGTGGTGTTCTTCAACAAACCATCTCTACACCAAAGGATCAATCAAACACTACGAATCCTAAGGCAAGTGGTTAAACTTTCTTTTAAATTCATTGTATTTTTCAATTCATATCATGGTGGGTGTTAAACTAATGATTTTAGGTTGGGATTGACACATAAATTGGGTTTTCAATTTGTGAGATTTAATGAAAAAATTGTGATTTAATGGTGAACATTATTCCGTATGTGTTGATTGGGGGAATTAATTGATATTAGAACAATTAATGTATTGTAAGGGATTAAAGAGAAACCAGTTTAAATCTTGAAATTTGGTTGCTGAGTGTGGGAATGATGAGACTGGAAATGGTTGAGTTGGGATTTATTTAAAAGGGTTTACAGTATGAAATTCTAGGTAAAAGAAGGGCTTGAGAACTGTCCATGTTGTCGGATTTGCAAAAACAGAGGAGAGAGAAAGTCCAAGGGTCATTCGAACAACTTTGGCTATGGTTCGAGCAACGCTTACAGTCATTCGAACGACGGGCATTTTCGATGGCTTTTACTCTTTGGGTTGAACTTTAATTTGGAGATAAATTTGGGGATAAATTTCGTACAGTAAGTCCTTATGATTAAGTGTTGGGTTTGTTTAAGGACTTTAAGGGGACAAACGGTATGGGTGGCCTTTGAGTAAATGTGAGAGAGATGCATTTAAAGTTATTTTGGTTAATAAGTGTGTGTCAAACTTATTAAGGGAATTGAGGCATTTTATTCCGGATATTAAGATACGGGCCAAGTGAGCGAGTTCGGGTATATTGCTTGAGTGAAGTCAAGGTATTAAATTAATTATTGAGAGAAATAGATTAATTTGGAGTCGCGATATAGACTCGGGTAATATTAAGATATGGGTCAAGTAAGCGGGTTTGGGTATATTGGTTGAGTGACACCAAGGCAATAAAATAATTAATGAGTAAATTAATTAAATTAGAGTCAAGCCATAGACTCGGGATGTTAATAAATTAATTAATGAGCAAATGAATTAAATTAGAGTCGGACCATAGACTCGTGGAAAATATAGGCTAATGCTATGGATTTTTGTGCATGGAAAAGCCGGGACTTAAATCATATATATACAGTGTGTGATAGTATATATATATATATATTCAACATATGTGTGAATGTTATAATATAGTGTTATGTACATAATGGGAGAAATAATTATATACGGATAATCTAATGCATGGAGAAAAATTATATGTATTTTATAACTACTGTGAATGTTATATGGTCTTAAAGGAGTGATTATTATTTAAGTTAAAGTGATAAATAACTTATAGATCATATTTTAAACATACTCGAGTTAGAGTAGCATGTCAGGGAAGAATTTTATCAAGAGCTAGTTACGGGGTAGAGGACTAGGTGGGATATAAAGAAAGCATTAGGTGTGCGCATTAGTTGAGGGGTGAGTTTGTCCTCAAGGGAGTGAAGCACTAGCTTAAATATGAAGAGCATTCATGCATTTTACATTATTACAATTTAATCACTTGCTAAATATTTTCATAACGTTTTGGGCTCTAACCCTTGCTATCAAATATTTTCAAACCCTTTTAGGTGTCTAGCCACAAGGATGTCAGGCTTGCATTCACTCCGGGGATTCGCATCTGCAGCATGTGTGGATGTTGTAAGATTTGGATATACGCTTCTCTTATTTTATTTCTAGTTCAGGAATGTTATCTTAGCTTATCTCGAGCATGTCGCCCACGATTTTATTCAGTTATTTCATTTCAGATGGTATGGAATTTATTACTCTCTGTCAATTTTATTTTGGTTTGGTTTTTAGCCGATGGTTTATTCGGTAAGACTTTGTTTTAGTTATTTTTTGAGATGATTTGAATCTATCAGTATGTGATATTTATTTTGTTCCGCATTATATTATCTCTTATTTAATAAAAAGATTAAAATTTTGACATCAGATTTTTTAATACTAGGTGGTTAGTAAATTTTAAAAAGTTTGCGAGAGTGATGCTAAGGATGATCCATATGAGATTCTTGCTTAATTTGATAAAGGACTAATCACCCAGTATTTTATTAGGTGGGATGTCACAATTCCATATTTATGATCACGGCTAAATAAACAAAAGTAATCCAATCGAAAACACAAGAGACAAATATTTTTAAAATGGTTCAAATTTAAGGAAAGCCTACGTCCACTATTATTTTATTCCAGGGATTTACAATAGCACAATAGGGTGTGTTATGAATGATTTAATTGTCCCTTTCAGCTATGGGAGAGTATGTATTTAGAGGTGTTATTAGGAATCCAAGAGATGGAATGGCTTTATATCTCTAGGCATTTATATCTGTATACAATAAATGAGACCCTTGATATTCACGAGTGTATAATGACTCCATGCCGGTGGCTCTTGAGATTCATGATGGTTCATATTCTCTAGGTTGGTCGGCTAGTTGGCTGACTAATTGTCTTCGAGAGCCGACCAAGTGATTAATTTATGTGAATATTTCCACGTAGGAGAATAAGTGTCTATTTCACATTGGTCCATATAGATGGATAATTTTTTTCATTAACAGATCCCCCCCAATGCTCCATGCTTGATGATTTAGTGAAAGTATGGAGTATTTATTTTGAAAAGTTACTCGGTGCCCAAATTTGGTAGAGTTTGGCCATCAATCTTCTAGTGAAGGGTTGGAATTTCTTCCTAAAATGTTCGACCGATACGCCGATTAAGTAAGTCTGGAATCGACTCAGTCTGAATGAAATGATGAGAGTGTTCATGATTAGATTGCACATTTGGATCCATCCACATATAATTTGTATATCAAAATATACTTGTCAAAACTTTCTTCAGATAAAATTCCTTGCTAGAATATCTTATTTATTTGTTCAGCATATCATTGGGTCGTCTCCTAGATAATAGATGATTCAAGGTGATTGGTAATTTTGGTTTGGAGATGAGATCTCTTCTGAGGAAGTCTACTCGGTAGGCAAATTTGGGTTATGAATCGCTTCTGGGTATGTGAATTCAACAATGAAGTATGCCATAGTTCGTAGCTCTTGGCGCATAAATGATATCATAATCTTCAAGCTCCAAGACCCAACACATTAGCTTGCCTGATTTTTATGGTTTGTAGAGGGCTTGATGAAGAAATAAATCAGTTTATACTATGATGGTTTATGCCTGGGAGTAGGGTTTCATCTTCCTTGATCCCCTAATGAGAGCCAGAGTTAATTTCGTTCAAGCATGGATACCTGATATTTGCTCCTCTGAATGCTTTGTTAGTGTAATATACTAGCTTTTGAACCTCATTCTCTAGTCCGATTTGTGCCGCATTGAGCTAACAGTGGATTCTAGTATTGGTCGGGATAGCAGTGGTGGAGATCCCAAGTATTTTTTGAATGTTCCGTATAAATTTAGGTATTTACATCAAGATTGAGAGCTAATCTTCAACATTATATGTAAAAATAACTCCTGGATGATTGGCCTTCTTATGTTTGTCTGGAGCCGACCAAATGCTGATGAAGTGTTCAGGTGTCTTCTAGGTAGGACAAGTGTCCTAATGTTATTGGTCCATCTGGTACCATTTCATGTCATCAATTAAACCTTCCATAATATTCCATTTGGTATTTCTTAGAAACATGGACAATTTTATAAGCCCCCAAGGATGGAATATTAACTCTTAATACTTTCTCGGCCTTTAAGTATGTTGGTGATTGGCAATCGACTTACTAGACTTTGTAAAATACTTAACTAAAATTTTTGTGGATAGTTTGAAAAATTATGAACCTTAAAAAGGGTATTCTAGTTTTTCTACCCTTGATATCTCTCTTGCTAGGACAGATAAGGCCAAGGAAAAATTCCCTATGAAATGACTTTTAACAGCTTTGTTATTTCCTTATAATGATTGTTTCTCCTTCATACTATCCTATTGAATCCATTTGTGTTGGAATAATTACTTTATCTATATTTAAACTTGTGATTAGTTTTGATCATCTTGTCAACTAGGTAATCTGTGTTGATTAAATAACCTACTTAAATGTTAAATGATGGTAATGCCTTAGATTCTACTAATGTTGTTCTTAGACAAAACTGTAAATAGTTTTGTTAAGTTGTAGCATAAGTTATCAGGGGAGACCAAGTTTATCGAGACTTTATCTTCTCTTTCTCTCAAGTCTTATTTTTCTATTCTATTACTGATTTCTTTCCATCATCGATTTTTCAAACTTTATTGTTTTTGTAAGCCATTCTATTTTTGCTTATAACCAATACTTCTTGAAGTATAATGATGTTATGGTTTTGGCTTTGATCCTTATCAGTTTTATTTGAGCATATGGTTTATCATAATCGTATTGCTGACTAGGTAATCTGTTTGAAGATTAATTAATTGGCTTGACGAGTAGTTAACCTGCTCAAATGATAAGTTTTTTATTCATGGTTGAATTTGTTAATAAGACCTTAGATTCTACTATTGCAGTTAGGTAAAACTGTAAATAGTTTTTTTAAGTTGTAGCATTAGTTATCATTGGCGACCAAGTGTATTAGGAATGTATGTATATATTCATGTGTTTAGGAATATATACATGTATTCCAGTATTTAACCCAATCCGGAACCAAGTGTATTAGGAATGTATGTATGCATGTATTCCTATGTTTAGGAATGTATACATGTATTCCTATATTTAACCTAGTCGGTTAAAACTTCTTGTGTTTATATATGAAGTTTTATAGGATTTTTGTACTTGACTTGTCGAAGACGAAGTCATACATGAAGTCTTTAGGATCTTGCCCATGCGTTAGTCAAGTGTGGTCGGATCTTGTCATTGATAATACTGCAAGGGATTTTCCTTGATTTGATGAACTTATTATTCGTGATCTATTCGTAGATGGGATCATATAGGAAGTTTGATTTTGGATATGAAGCTAAGGTGCTTTACTGAGATTTCTTCGCTTTTAGAATAATTTATGTAGTCTATCGATAATGGATGGTAATACAATATTCTGATCGGGTAAATGGACCAATTGGATAGACCGACCAAAGGTTTGTGAAGCATTAATATGTTGAGGTTTTCTTGACTAAGATTACAGTGAACAAAATTATGGATCTCCTGTTATGGGTTATCGAGAAATAACTTAATAAGCCTGACTTACTTAAAGTTAGAAAAGTTTTTTTTAGACTTCTTGTTCGTAACTTGTCAAAGACGAAGTTATATATAAAGTCTAAAGCTTTTTTAAAAAGTAGAAAAGTTATTTCTGGAAAATTTCTATATTTCTGAATTTGGATACTGTTGCTGGTGAGATGTGAGATGTATATATCGCCATACCTCGAAAAAGAAAACAAAAAATAAGGCATAATTTGCATTGTTGAGATATCTCCCATGGGGGTCTGCTCGTCAGGGTGAACTGTGAGCTCTCTTCCAAAGAAGTCTGATTGATCTGCTTGAACTGTGAACTAAAATATGAGTTCTCTTTTGGAGAAGTCTACTCGTCTGTCTCGAATCGTTTATCTATCTTTAGGAGAAGTTTTCTCGGCTTCTTTGATGTTAAGCTATCTTCCTGAGAAGTCTGCTTGGCTATATTTCGTCATATGTACATTCTATACTGAAATCGATCTTTGGGTAAATGGTCGGAGCCCTCATTTTTTGAAGAGGAAACTTAATAATAGTAATAATGCCCGATCATCCGTCGGGGCTTTGTTTTAGTATAATGTCGATTATATAGAGAGAGATCAAATAATGATCATGCCCAGGCATTTGAACTTGAATCGTAAATATAATGTTGACTAAAGGATGAACATGTAGTTGGTAATGCCCAATAGTTTGTTAGGTCTAAATTGTGATGATTCACATGATATATATAATTCTCATCGAAGCTAGTGAGAAATACAAATAAATAATGAAAGGGTCGACCATATGTCTGGGCCTTTAAATAATGCCTAAGCGATCAAATGATCCTGTATTTAGAGAAAAATAAACTTCCACGCCATTCATTAGGGTTGAATATCAGTAATAAATGTCGATTTATAAAAGACTATGCCGACCATTTGTAGGGATTAAGTATAGATAAGGATTATCCAGACCAACCGTTCATTGGGGATAAAATATAACTTTGGTGGCAGATATCTTCGAAACTGAATATATGACAATAAATATTTTGCCGATTTTCTGCCAAGATAAATATTGAATATGCAGAACCATCTGAGTGGATATAGAGAATGATTCATTCTTAAGCATATGTCAGAGAATTAATACGATTTCCAAGAACTTAATATTGTGGTTAAGTTGTTATTCGTGCTCGAGCATATATGTCGGAGCATTAGTAAGATTTTCAAGAGCATTAAGATTGTGGTCGAGCATTCATCGGGACTAAATCTTATATCTATGGAAGTTAATAAGTTGCTCGACCATTTGTTGAGGCCAAATCAATTAGAAATTATCATGAGACTAATTTATTCGGACACATGATGTGTGATATGTATATGCTTGAACATAAGCCAATATAAATTTCAAAATATGAAATAATAAGTTTTAAGCCGAATACTTGTCATATGAGCAGATAATAAGTTTTATGCCATGTCATGCCTCATATGTGTCTGATAAGAAATTTTTTATCAAATATGTACCAAATGTAAGGCATAATTGTTCAATCTAGAATTTTTGCAAAATGATTTGAAGTCCAAGCAGCTATTCAAATATAAGTTGGTTTCAAAAATATTTATAAGTTGGTTTCATATGAGGTTGTGAAATGTAGAGAATTGGTGTAATAAGACAATTACTTTTGAACATCAAATGATGATTTTAATACAATCAAACAGGTTTGAATAATTCATATGTCAGTGGAAAATTTGCAAAACCCGAAATAATAAATTTCATGACCAACACAAATTATAAATTTTATGTCAAGCATTTGGAAGTGCTTTGTAATTTCTTTGTGTTATATAATAGATGTTAGGTTATGAAATGTAGTTGTCGACTAATAAAATATGGTTCGGTGAAGTTGTCGACCAATAAAAGATAATGCTGAGCAGTAATAGATGTCGTCGACCAACTATATATGGTCGGGCATCCCCCTAATTTGTGAAAATGTTGAGTTAAGAGAACTCTGGTGTCGCAACCATGCCACCGACCAGTAATAGGTGGTTGGGACCCTTCCGGACTTGTTGTTGTAGTATAATGGTCGCCGACCAGTAACAGGTTTGTTGCACGTTGAGTTGTGACTCCACTAGCGAGGAGTTAGGATATAAACTGGTTGTATGGATGGATTTGATTCTACTTGCTGCGAATCTGCCAGTGATTTGAACAAATAAATTTTGATGCTTTGTTCCACTTCTCGAATTTGTGCCCGGAGCCACAAATTGATATGATTTCAGAATCAATAACAAAAATTCTCTATAATTGACATAGTTGTGCAGATTAATAGATGAATAAAATTGACTGTACACTTCATGAAACAATGTGGAAATATGTTTGAGGAGAGAAAACCATTTTAGATGTTTATCCTCTATCAAAAAATTTGAGTCATGGGAATCCAAATATCTTATGTAATCCTGTAAATAAACGTGTTTCCCTTAATTTAAAGGATTCTTACAAAACTTATGGTTATGAAATCCATTGTTTTTGCAGATTCGTAAATAATAATTGACTAAAAAGTTTATGAATATAAACATATACGAATCATGATTGAATCAAAAGATGTGCATATAATTGTTTATAAGCATAGACAGAAAAACTTAGCCTTTGAAAATGGCCTTCATCTGTTCTCATCAGAAAGAAAGATTTTCATGTCGTTCCCACAGACGGCGTCAATCTGTTGATATCAAAAAATGGTCGTGATTTTTTATGATCACGGATAAATAAACAAAAACAGTCCAATCGAACACACAAGAGACAAATATTTTTAAAGTGGTTCGGCTATAAGATAAGCCTACGTCCATTGTTATTTTATTCCAAGGATTTACAATAGCACACTAAGGTGTGCTGTGAATGATTGAATTATCGCTTTGAGTTATGGGAAAGTATGTATTTATAGGGGTTGTTAGCAACCCAGGAGATGGAATGACTTTATATCTCTAGGCATTTACATCTGTTTATAATAAATGAGACCGTTGATATTCACGAGGGTATAATGAATCCATGCCAGTGGCTCTTGATATTCATGATGGTTCATATTCTCTATAGGTTGGTCGACTAGTTGGTCGATAAACTGTCTCCGGGAGCCGACCAAGTGAGTAATTAATGTGAATATTGCCACGTAGAAGAACAGGTGTCCATTTCTCATTGGTCCACATAGGTGGATAATTTTTGGCATCAACAGGCCCTAAGAAATATTTTTCCCAATTTTTTTATTATTTTATTGAAATTAACCCTTCAATCAACAAATCTTCAAAAAAAAAAAATCAAAGTACATTTTCTAGTGATTTTTAAAAAATTCACAAATTTCTGCTAGTGCATAGCCTTATAAATAAGACCTTTTCAGCAGTTTTATATTGAATTTTTAAAATATAGCTAGAAATTATATTTTTACGTAATTTTTTAAACATATATTGACTTGAAGGTTAACTCCACGGATAAAATGATAAAATAAAGTCTTTAGGGCCTAGAACTAGGTGTGATGTATGAGTTATGTAGGAAGCATGATATACAGGAGCCTCGCGAGAGAGAGAGAGAGAGAGAGAGAGAGAGAGAGAGACGCTTTAATATATATCAAATATGCATACCGCCGATGCAAACCATTTTTTTTAATATTAAAAAAAATATTTTTGAGTTGACTTTTTTGTGCGGTATTTAAATATTTCAAGGGACCCATATAAAAAAAATTATCTCAAAATGGCATATTTTTCTATTTTAAAAAAATTGGTCAACCTTTATTGTTGAAAAAGTTTAACCATTTTTTTTAAAATAGTAAAAAAAACCTTTTTTTGTATGTCACATTATATGCCTCTAAGACTATAATGTAATAATTTAATTTTACTATTGTTAAAATTAACCCAACTCGTAGGAGCCTCGCCCGCCCCGTTAATTAAATGGGGCGGGTTAGGAGTTAATTTAAATAAAAATCAACCGACCCCGAGCCATCCCGTTTATTAATGGGGCGGGTTAGGAGTTAATTTAAATAAAAATCAACCGACCCCGAGCCATCCCGTTTATTAATGAGGCGGGTTAGGATTTTGTCAAACCCCCCGGTTGCCATCCCTACCTATGAGTCAAATAAATCCCCTAAAACCGACCCCAAAAGCAATAATTTTTTTGGGAAATTACTCTTAGGTTCCTCACAAACAAATGTTAAACACTAAAGGAATTTTGACAAATTTTAAACGCTTAGGTCCACTAATTCTGTTCTTGGAGAAATCCACTCTAGTGACATAACAAGTGGACCTAATTGTAAATTGTCCTTAAATATTTAAAAATTGTTACCAAGGGACCTAACTTTAAATTGTCATAATTTTTTTTATTCTGACGAGATTCATGCCACAAAACAAAATTTAATAAGTAAGTAAGAAAATAAATAAAATTCAAATCACTTTTAAAAGAAGTTTTGAAAGAAACTTTAGTATTCATATCATTATTCTTGACATTTGTTCCCATGAGGTTAAAAACAAAAATAATAATTAAGTTATTGTCCTTATAAGTTGTTACAAGGACAAGTGTGCCTAACAGATTTCCCCATTCACATTGTCAAATCCCCCGAAAAGCTTGCCAGTAAAATCTGCTCCCGTTAAACAGAAAACAAAACATCCAAGAGGAAAAAAGGGAGAAGAATAAAAAATACACAAAAAAATATTTCAGAAACAAATTAATCAATAATTTTTTGTTCTTTTACGTTTATTTGGAATCACCATCATTGGGAATCCAGTTCTTTGTAGTTTGGCTCAAACTCTGCCAAAGAGGGTTGACCTACATTTCGAAACTCATTGAATACATTTATTTAATAGTAAAGAATAAATGAATGTCTCAAATCAGATGATATTAAATTCGAGATGACCAAAAAGGCCTCCACCACCAGCCCCACAGCCGGCGCCACCAGTAGCCCCACCACTCCTGAAAATTCTGTCAAGGGTGACAAGAAAAAAAAGGTATATTTTTTTTATTATTTTCTTCCTAAGCTTCACGTGTTTATTTATAATATTTATTTATTGTGTGTGTGTGTGTGTGTATAATGTACATGCATGTTTCTGATTCTTTGTTTTTATGGGATGAAGTCTATCATCCCGAAGATTTTCAGTTCAAAGCGAAGCCCTAGAGCAAATTTGGAAGAGGAGATATTACAATCAGATGTTGTTAATGGTCTCTCTCCTCTCTCTTGATTACCATTATTGTGATATTTGTTTTTGTCTCCAAAATACGAACCTAATTCTTTTAGGGGTTAAATGTTGTTGTTTATTTTCAATTTTAAGAGGTTGCTTTAAAAAAAAGGTGCGGGGTCCAAGGAAATCAGAGGTCCGCCTCCACGATTTCATCTAAATCGAATCACTTAATATCAGAACAACTTATATATTCATAATTAAGCGGGTGTTAATGTGCGGAGATGAGTAAAATGTAAATATTGTCTCTAAAATGCTTCAAAGGCTGCCTTTATTTGAACCTCAACACTGAATTTAAATATTTAGTCAGAAATTCAGTATTCAAATTCATTTATATTTCTACATTTTCACCATTTAAATGCAAATATAATAATCAGGTGTTGTTTGTTTTTATCTCTTAAGTTCGAATTTGAGACATTCAGACCTAAAAGGTACCAAATAGTATTTTTTGGGGGGAATGTATACCAAATAGTCCCTCAAATATTTTTTTAATACATATTTAGTACAAACATATTTGTTTGTTCCCAAAAGTCCCTCAACATGCCGTTAGCGTGGACTTTAAACTTTAAAAATAAGATGGACTTTAAACTTTAAAAATAAGATAATATTGGTTAAATATGTGTTTGAGGGACTTTTTGGAACAAAATAAAAAGAATTTGACTAAAAGTATATTAAAAAATGTTTGAGGGACTTTTTGGTATTTGATCCTTATTTTTGTAAATGATTAAGAAGTTAATGGCTATTTTTTCCTATGAATGATTAAGAGGTAAATGAACGTCTGAAGTCTGAACTAATCTAAATACATTCATTCAGAGGTCTTGAACAAGTCTAAATACATTCATTCAGAGGTCTATTCAGATATAAAAACAAACGTATTTTTCAAATTCAAAGTTAGACTCTAGAGTTCAGATTTAGACTTCAGATACAGATGAAAAAATAAATGCAACCTTAGCCTCTTTCTATTTTTTTTACAAACAAGCACAATTAGGACCTCTTAATTGGCCTCTTAAGGCTGCGTTTAATTTTTTATCTTAAGTCTGAATCTGAAATCTGAAGTCTGAAGTCTGAAGTCTGAAAATTTTCAGATTTTAGATTCAGATTTCAAAGATAATTCTACTCCTTAATCATTCAGAGGCAAATATAGTCGTTGATCTTTCATAAGTCCAAATGTATTAGATTTAGAATTAAGAGATGCAAACAAGCAACCCCTAAGTCTCAATATTCAGATTTGGTAGGTGGAGGTTAATGATGATATTGATTCTGAATAAATAACAGATAATAATCAACTAGAAATAACTTTGAATCTTATTAAGAGTTATATTAATCTAAAAACATACAATTCGGGGGTTTAATCGATATTGTGAAAAATAAGAATAAAAATCAAAATTTGTGATCTAGAGTAATAATTAAACTCACCTTAAATGTATTTTCTCCTTTTGTTTCTTCTTATTTGGAACAGATTTAGATAGAAAATTTAATGCAAGGAGGAAAGCTTTCCTTGAAGCCTCTCCTGTCATTAGGAAAAGTTTCTCAGGTTTGGATTCCTAATTTATTTTATATATTTATCTATTGTTTGTTTGTTATGGATTAAAAAGTTTGTTTGCTGCATGCGTTAGAAATTTTTTGCATTGTTCTTGTGCTTATTAATATCATTTAATATAATATATAACATAAATTTTTCTTTCTGTGTATTTATGACTCACCTACACAACTAAATATGTCTCTCTCTTTCGCTATCATAAATAAAGCCAATATAAACGCATCCACAAAATCTAACAATATAATGTTGTATGTTAATAAGTCAGCTGTGATTAAATGTATGTATATCAAATGTCAAAGCCACGTACCCATGAAACCAAAAGGCAAAATCTTCCGTATCAGCTTGGCTTATATGAATATTGGTAGATGACCTAACTCAGAAACTCAAAGGGCGTTTCGATTATAGTCAAGAGATACACAGTACTTTAGAAGTACAATATTGACGAATACAATTATTTGAAGTGGATACATATAGACCCTTAAAGTCATCGTAATTGATAATGTACGTGTACATTTTTAGAGTTTTGGAGATGGGAAAATTTAAAACCATGGTGTTAAAAAAAATTCATATATATTTTCAGAAAGACACGGAAGCCCGGGGATTGAAGGGCTGAATTTATCAAACTTTGATCAACCGATGGCGCCGACAACTATAATTCAAGACTTCCGGTATGGATTTTGTCATTCTTGTTTTTTTAACTAAATAATGATTTACAAATTAAATTATAAAGTATTTTTTTTATCATACAGTATATGTATATATGCAAGTAAACACAGAAACCCACACTGGCAATCTAGGGCTGCAGGGGTGACCCGGGTTGCAAAAAAATGAAAAATATAATTTTTAGCCCTAGAAATTATGGTGTACAGAATTTTTTCCATTGATACAACTTTGGATCCTCAGAGATAGTTAAATACATTTGGCACTCTATACTCTTGATTAGGGATATGTCATTGTACACATATATAGAACAAATTATTAAAATATATTTGTTGGGTTGTAGGGTATTTGTTGCAACATGGAATGTTGGAGGAAAGACTCCCAACCATGGACTCAACCTTGAGGATTTCTTGCAGGTGGAGGGCTCTTCAGATATATATGTATTGGGGTATGTTATTTAAGACTTTGTCAATTATTCTTTTTCAATTTAATCATATGAATGGTTTTTAAACTTCCCCAAATCACATATAGAGGGAATGCCACAATTTTTATAATGTTGTATAAAATACGTTATATTTATATATAATAACGAATAGTTTCCACATTCGTGTTGTAGGAAAAATGTATAATTGTTTTCAAAATAACCCAAATTTTCCGAAATAATTTGTACTAATTTCTTTAAGGTGCGAAAAAAGTTGATTCGAATATTTAAAACCCTACTTGCCTAATGGGCTATTGTCATTTTCAGGTTTCAAGAAATTGTACCCTTAAATGCTGGCAATGTGTTGGTGGTTGAAGACAATGAACCAGCAGCAAAATGGCTAGCCCTAATAAGCCAAGCCCTAAACAAACCACACCATGAGTCAATATACTCGGATCCCAGCTCAAGTACTTCGAAACACTCGGACAACTCAAAGGACTCGAAGAACAATATATTTCACAAGCCATCACTAAAAGTCTTGAGCCGGACTCTAAAGGCCGATAGTGGGCTTCTCAAGGCGTGCAACTGCCCATCCGACTCACCCGTATGGATCTCAAACAAGCGGAGGCCCGAAAAGCTGAGGGACCCTTCCGATTCTCCTCCAAGGCGACATGATCATAGCGATGATGACTTGATTTCGATTGAGGATATAGCTACGAAGTTGAAGTATTGCCTTGTGGCAAGCAAGCAAATGGTTGGTCTATTCATCTCAGTATGGGCTAGAAAAGAATTAGTCCAACACATTGGGCATCTAAGGATTTCTTCTGTGGGGAGAGGAATCATGGGTTACCTTGGCAACAAGGTTAGTAACTTCAAATGACATTGTCTATAATGCCATCCATGTTATAATTTTAAGATGGTACAATGTTTACTTCACCATGCAAGCAACCTCATTTTCGTAAGAAGTACAACTTTGTACTAAGAATTCCGCCTAGAGTGAATAAACAACACTAATGCAGTCAATATTGTATTTATTTATTTATTTACTAACTTTAATTGTTTTGAATTCAATTTCTATTAATATGATGTAGCTTTGGAAAAGCAATAAGAAGACGAGGTAGAGCAAGGGACATCATTGAGATTTTAAACTAAATCAACACCACAATCTTCCAAATTATGAAAATAATTTCTCTCAAAAATCAAAATAAAAAAAGCAACACACGTATTTAGTCAATCTATAAAGATTCAATTTACAGAGATCCATAGTTGTTTTTTTTATTTTTATGATCAGGTTGTAACTAGCATGGAACATGTCTCGTTTTCGAAGAAATGAAGAGGCATGCAGTTATGGAAGTGATTACAAATTTATTTTATTTTTTCAAAAAGACATGGAATCAATGTCAAATGAAACTTTTTGAAGGGGACTAAAGCCTTATTAACCAAAACGAAATCTAGTAAACCACAAACGTAAGAAATAGGACTGATGAACAATTACCTCAAAAAAAATCTAAATTACGCAATATTTGATAAGTGTTGAACTTCATCCTCAAATACACAAAAATTAATTTGACACTTAATTTGAGAAAGATTGAGTAACATTAATTTTATCCATTACCATTACATATCTATCTATCGTATACAAAATTGAGATGGATAATTTCTATTTGCAGGGGTGTATATCAATAAGCTTGTCACTGCATCAAACAAGTTTTTGCTTCGTGTGCAGTCACTTGGCTTCGGGTGAGAAAGAAGGAGATGAGATTAAGAGGAACACTGATGTGGCTGAGATATTGAAGAGCACACAATTCCCCAAAATCTGCAAGAACTCAAACACTCGAATACCAGAAAGAATTATTGATCATGAGTAAGAGTTAATTATTTTGTTCCTTTTTTTAATTGTATAAAAAATTATGTTAAATATTGTCTGTATATTTTTTTCAATTTAATGACTGAATTTTCATTTTTGGAAAAACATCATTGGTTGAATATATTTATGTGTTTTGACTAGGGGTGGAAGCGGTACTGATTTTTGCGGTTCCATACCCTTTTGATCCGGCAAAAAATTATTTTGATTTCATAGTTTGTCAAAATACCAAAAAATAAATTTACCGAAGCCGAAAATACAGCAAAATATCTTGGTTGTTTTTGGTTTATACATACGAAAAACTGGCATACCGACATTACCATATCGAGTATACTGTAACGAATTTACCATATCAAAATATTGTACCTAATTTACCACCCTTCGTATTTAAAAAAAAATTTATCGTCCATTTCCCCCCAGATACCTTAGCCTGAACCTAACGCACTTCCTTCCATTCCATCCACATTCTCACAAACGGCGCAAGGCACAAGCTCTCTGTCCCTTATCTCTCCGTAACTCCTCTCTCTCTCTCTATTCTCCTCCCTTGTGTCTCCTTGAAACTTCTCCCAACTCTTCTTCGGCACACACGGACCACGATCCCTACGCACACACGCACAACATAATCTTTCACCTTTGTATGTTGGTTGCCGATAGTATTTTCCATATTTAGTATAATCCATGGTGCTATTGTCCTCAGCAACATTGGTAGATTTGTTAATCTTCTTTGCCCATTCTTGTTTTTGCTTTAGGCATTCAGACTCCTTGTGAGACTAATTTCAAATGGGGGGAGTAGGAGTAAAGTAATTTCAAATCGAGGAAATCGAATGACTTTGAAGGGACAAACTCAGACCACCCTCCCACACAACATAGACCACACACACCTATTTGTTGTTCCACCAGTTAATAATATTTTGTTGTGGGTTAACATTTTGTTTCACGTTTTAATATTTGATAAACTATATTTTTGGATTAACAAATGGTTGTATGTTTTTTTACCTTATCTGCAATAACTCGTTTATGATAATAACTCGAAATGACCCCAAGATAACACGATTAACTTGTATAGAATTAAGAAAACTCAAAACTTATACTCAAATAAAAATCAGCACAATCCGAAAATGACACGATTAACCCGAATTGTCACCCCTACCTGCAATTATGTTTTGTAAGCATTTGTATTTCCTATAAGCTTATTTAAAATTAATAATATTTTGTAAATAAGTTGTGTTAACGCTTTAAAAATGAGTAGATAATCCAGAGAAACTTAAATAATTCAAAACTTTGTTTTAAATTACAATTATCCTTGATTTACAAAAATTTGTACCAAATGTATCAAAATCATAATACCGGCTTAAATGATTTGGTAATTATGTACCAAATTTACCAAATGCCTAAATATAATTTCCAAATTTAGAATTCAAACTTTGAATATAGATACAAATAAATAAATAAATATATTTTAAGTTTGAATTTGAATTTAAAAATAATATTTATTTCGAATCTGAATAAAACCTCTTAATAGATGTATATAGTCTAATTTTAGTTTTGATGTTCAAATTGAGAGGTTCTTTTACATCTCAACAGTTAAAGAGGAAACGATGATCATTACCCCTGGGAAAATTTCCATAAGTCTAGCATTATTTACTACCTAAAAAGCAAAACTGGCCGTTCCCTTACCTTTTTTTTTTTTAGTATTTATTCTATAATAATTTATACTTCTGAAATAGGTGTTTGACACATTAGTTTGAAAATGCAGGCGAATGATTTGGCTTGGAGACTTAAATTATAGAGTGTCTTTGAGCTATGCGACAACAAGAGTTTTGTTGGAAGATAATGATTGGGACTCCCTCTTAGAGAGAGATCAGGTTGGTAGCTTCTGCAAAAATAATTACTACTTTCTGACATTGACATCCTTATAGCATCAGGAGTGGTGATACTATTAAAAGCAACAAATTTTGTAGGATAAATAATAATGAATTTGTAAAGTTATGGAACGCATGTTGAATTTGCAAGTGTTTCTTATGAATTTTATTTGTTTGTGAGAATTTGTACGAACAAATGAAGTTAATAATGAATATAAATAATTATTTTTATTATATTTTTGGGTTCTTACGAACAATATTTGTTCGTAATATTTTCCTACAAACAAATATTATTCTTAAAAAATATATTTATTGTTCCTACAAACAATAATAGTTCGTAGCAACTATTTCCTTCACAAACTTTGCTAATGTGTACTTAACTCCATTGTGAAGACATCCGCTGATGAAAGGTGAATGCTTTTATAAGGACAATACAAAAAATATTGAAAATGACTCTTCGTATCAATTTATTAATCAAGACCCACATTCTATATAATTTGTAATCAGTTTTCTGTTATGTTGCTTTCAAGCACCCCTTTATATGCGGAAAATGGTGATAGGATTTTTTGATCAATATATGATTGCAAAAAAATATACGTTTCAATAGTACGAAACTTTGGCTTTTTCTAAATTTTTTACTTATATTCTATATCACTATTTAATATTAATTACTTGAGTGAGAAGTTTTCTATTGTTGAAAAAACAGCTGAATTTGGAAAGAGAAGCAGGAAGAGTATTTAATGGGTGGAATGAGGGGAGGATCTTCTTTGCCCCAACCTATAAGTACTCACACAATTCGGACTCGTATGCTGGAGAGACTGTAAAATCCAAGAAAAAACGTAGAACTCCTGCATGGTCTCTCTCTCTCTCTCTCTCACACACACACACACACACACACACACACACACACTCACACGCACATATATATGTGTGTGCGGGCGCGTGCTAGAGTTGGGGGATTGGAATTGCTCTAATTCATGCTTCATACGTATGTTCACCATATGTTTTCATGTATTTTTATGCATAGTTTCACATAAAATGACAAGAAAATTTGCATGGTTTTTTAATATGAGACAGGAAAATTAGATTCAAAATGCATTTTCATGCATTTTTAAGTAAATAACAAGAAAATAGAATTTAACTTTTTTTCAAAACAAAGCACATGCATGTTGTATTTGTAAATGTGTGGGGTGCATATTTTTAATATACATTGGAAAGTAACTTGTCGATCGTGTCTAATGAATGCTCAAGCTTTTGTCATTTAGACTGTGTTAGGAAATAATTTTATCATACTCTTTTCGCCCCAAATTAAGAATTCATTATTGATTTTTGTATTGTCCTAAATTAATACTCCACTCAACCGACGAAATTGCACAATAAAAAATAAGTATTGATTTTGACTATTTGCACAATAAAAAATAAGTATTGATTTTGACTATTGATTGAGGGTAGGCCTGTAAACGGATCGGATTCGGACCAGATTAGGCAAATTCAAATTCATATTCGTTTACGTTAAACGGATTCAGATTCAATCCATTTATTAATTGGATCGGATCAAGCAAATCCAAATCCATATCCGTATATGTTAAACGGATTCGGATTCGATCCGATTATCCGCTTATGTTAAACACGATTTGCAACATTTTTATTTTCAACTCTTATTTCATAAATTTATTTTCCAAATGTTGCAAAAAAACAAATGATGAAATAAAGAACTATTATAATAAATATTTTAAATTATTATTTAAATTATTATTAAATACAATATATATTAATTCAAAATATTATATATATATATATATATATATATATATATATATATCAGATCGGATTATAAACGAATCGAAGTATATGAATCCAAATCCGCTCCATTTAATAAATAGGTAATCGGGTAATCGTATAATCGGATTTTAGGCATAATCCATATCCGCTTAAATGGATCGGATTCGGGTGAAATTCGATCCATTAACAGGCCTAATTAAGCGTATCTTTAATCTATAAAATAATGAATATGGAATCTTAATTTGGAATGGATGGACTATAATGTTATTATATAAATCACTATCCTCAATTGGACAATATATATCTACGGTGAAATCCCTGTGGGAATTTTAAATAAAAATACAATAAAATTTTATTTTTTTTCCTTTGAATTATGTTATTTATCCCAAATGTTTTACTAATACCACTTCATTGTAACCCATTCATTGAGGAAATTTAATTGTGTCTTAAATCTTCTTGTCTCTCAATTTCCAATGAATAGGTATGGGTCATTATAATTTTGAGATGGGTTGTGCTAAAGGAATGCCTCTTTTTTCTCCGCGACGCTTCAACATACTTTAAAACAATTGTACATTATTGCTAAAAATGTTGTATTGTGATGTCGGGAAGAAAAATTGAGGGTGCCTTTACACGACCCATTTGGAATTTGCTTTTATCAATACCTTTTAGGAACTTGATCACATCTGTTTATCCTTAGATAAAAAAAAAAACTAAGCTTTTATAACTCTATGACTGTTTGACTTATTCCATAACTCTACCTTAGGTTGGCGTGCGAATTGAATTATTTAGAAAATGATGTCTAGATAATCTAAAGTTGTTGTTCTCAAAACATAGAGTTTTTTCTCTAGTGCTTAGATTATTGATCATTTTGACTATGAAATGCAGGTGTGATAGGATATTATGGCGTGGAAGTGGTATAGAACAATTATCTTATATAAGAGGGGAATCAAGGTTCTCTGATCATAGGCCTGTTTGTGCAGTGTTTGCAGTGGAGGTGGAGATGAAGAACAATAAAACCATTAGATTTAGAAAGGGTTTTTCATGTGCAGGTCCAAGAATGGAGTTTGAAGATTTCATGCCACAAAGACACAGTTTTTGTGAATTTTAATTTTTTCTAATTAAATTGTAATTAAACTTAAAAATATTGTAAATGTTATTAGGGTATTGAGGAATAATGGGCCAATAACTAACTTGTGATTATTCTCTCACCATGTATCATCTCTTATTTGACTATAGTATATTCATTATATTATCTGTAATTGAAGATTCAAGATGAAAAATAGATGATATCAGCCAATAGAATACAATGTAAACGACTTCACACTACCACAATATTCACAAAATGGAGGAGGATACTCAAAAATAAAAATAGTGAAGATCTTGTGACGTAAATGACGTCAAATGGGTAATAAGAAGAAGATATCAAACGCTTCAATCGTCAATCACTAAACTCTCCAAAATATAAAACACCTCAAATGAGGCTATAAATGGGGTATTTATAAGTTGGAGGTAGCATGGGCTCTAAATTATTGAACTAATTACAATGATGCCCCTAGATGCCACTTGTCCTTTCCAACTCCAAATACTAAAGAAAACAAAATACAATACTTAATCAAAATAAAAAAAATAATAATAACAAAAATACTATAAAATCCTAAAAATAACGAAAATATCCTTTGTATTCTTCATGCACATCATTCTTCCCGCCTTCGAAAAAGTTCGTCCTCGAACTTTAAACTTGGAGTCTACAATATGATTCCTCATGTTAAATTTACAACATTAATAGCAAGTCTAATTAGAATAAGATTTTAATTGAATTTGGAAACCATATTACAATTTATAGCTGAAAAATGTCCTTTTGATCATTATAAAGGATAGCCAAATTTTACTATCCCTTATAATATTTTTAAGGGACAACTTACAAATTGTTCCTAACAGTTGTGTCCTTTATAATACCTTTTTTGGCTTGCAAATAATATGAGAAAAATGGCTCAGGAAAGAGAGGGAGGCTACAAATATATTTTTTAAAAAGAGAGGGAGAGTGAAAAAATGAAAGGGGAAATGATATATGTTAAGGGATAGCATTTTAGAGCTATTTTAAAGGACAACAAATTTGTTTGTCCTTAAAATTGTAATAAATGATTCATAAAAGAATAGATCTCCTTTTAGATCTATTGTAAAGTGCATCCAAATTTTTCTCTACCTTCCACATTTTTTAATGACAACTTCTAACGTGTCCCTAATACATGTGTCCTTTATAATATTTTTTTTCTAATGATTGTATTGTGTGATTGGATGACATCAACAACATTTATTGCACGTGCACATGAAAAAGAAATGAAAATACTCTCCCCCGTGTACCAATTACTAACTTATTATTATTATTCTCTCACCATATGTAGAGCTTGTAACCTCATAAAGTTGACCCATGGGACACTCTCTTTTATCTCTCCTCTAACACCCTATAAATAGCATAGATTCTAACATTTACAGGGATCTGAGAGTTTTCTTACTATTATAATACCCAACTCTAAAGAGAAATTAATAGCTTAACTGTTTTATTTGTCCATGTCATTTTCCAATTAAATCATTACAATCAACACTTCACTTGTGGATATAGGCGCCATTTTGGGTCAAACCACGTAAATTTAATTCTTATCCTTTTTCTCTCACCACTCTACTGTTTCTCTAATTTTTATATTTCAGTAGGTTAGAGCTCGTATATATTATTTGTTGATAATTAGTATATTTTAACTACGGCAATCACTATGTTAATTTTAGGCGATAACAGATTGGTGTCGCACGTGGGAACAACTTTGCATTATCGCTTTCTATAATTTTCTATTCCTAAGGCTCATGGATACCTAATTTCAGTAAACAAGCGAATTGCGAACCAATTTGGTTGTGTTTCGAAGGGTTAGATCTCTCCTAAAAGGTATTTCATTATAATTCTTAGTAATTCCTTTATTCCTCATTTACATCTTTGTATATGTACTTTAGATTTACATTTTCTATAGTTTGATTCCTCTTTTTTTTATTGTGATACTCTATTTTTTGCAAAAATTTTGTTAAGGATGTCTAAAAATCTTAAGAGAAACAGAGGTGCAGAGGGAATTCCACCCTCTGAACCAGTTGGTTTGGGGGATTTATAAGGATTACTTCAGAGCATAGCTAGGAGTTATAAAGTATGAAAAGTTGACGAAAATGATCATGGCCAGGTTGAACAGGCCAAAAAAGAACCCAGCTACCCCAATAGTTAGGGAAAACCCATACCGGAGGCATGAGATTCCACCTTCGACCCCATATAGCATATAGGAGGAAGACGCATTAGGAGAAAACATTGAAAAATCCCAGGAAATTGGATTTGGGTTCTCCAGGCAAGGGAAGTAGGTATAGAATGGAAGGATCCAATTAGAGACCCCAATCTTATAGGATAGGGTAAACATCAACCGTTCGATCGCAATATATGATCATGATTAGACTTACTCAGTGGAGCATCCAATTGTGTTGGAGAAGCTAAGCGGAGACTCTGCTTTGATTGATTGGGTCCAAAAGAAGTACTTGGACCAAGGGCGGAGCTAGGATTCCTCGGAGGGGTGGGCTAAAATTAGTAATGAACCCGATAATTTTTGTCAATGGGACAGAAGCTCAACCAATGTCCGGGGTTCAAGGCGATTTCCCAAGAAGAGAAATTTATTAAGTTTTTGTATCTATTTATCTATGTTATTTTTTATTTTCCAGCAATTTTTTAACCTTTACAAAATTTGAGATTATTTTTCAATAATATTTTAACTACAAGTAGCAATTTTTAACCCTTACATATTTTTTTTTTCAATTTGGGAGGGGTGGGCTACAGCCCTGGTGGGCCCACCCTTGGATCCGCCCTTGACTTGGACATCCATACAGAGAGCCTCGAGAGGAAAAGGAGAGGGAAGAGTCCTAGATATCTGAGACCAAGTGGATCACTTGATCGGCTAAATCCATTTAGAGTGTCAGAGTCTCATCCAAGTCCGAGCACACTTCAAGGAACGGAGATAGCTTAGTTGAGAGAATATTCTTAAAGCCGAACAGTAAAAGAAAGATCAACCATCGACTATCTGATAAAGATGAAGAACACTTTGTAGAGGGGCTACGTACAGATATCCCCATTCACAGTGCCTTTAGTGAATTATCTGATGCTTAAAAAATTAAAACCTCTTTTTATCGCTCAAAGATACGATGGAAAATTTATTTTGATGCTTTAAGTAAAGCCAAACTAGGTTATTTCCTACATTTACTCCATTCTTAATGGGATGAGGTGTAGGTCCCTCTTCATTACTCTTATTGGGTTGTCAAATATATGAGACAACGGGATCCCAAAAGGGCATATTTGCATCTTCAAGTAGCCAGTCAACATGTTTGTAAACAACTTCTATTTTAAAACCAAATCAGGAAAAAGGGTGACTCTCTTTTTAAGCGTCCTCCATAAGGAGGATGAATAAAAAAAGGGAGTGCATCACCCGCTTTAACTTTGAGAAGTTAGAATTAATTGACTATGATGATATAAATATATGTCACTTCAATCATGAGTGGTCTATTACTTGAAAAGCTTTATTGGGATTTGGCAAAAGAACTGTCATACACAATGGTCAAGCCCCTCGCCTAGGCGGGAAAGACAATGAATATTGAAGGAACAATGTTTGTGAAGGATTCTAGACATATGAAGTTCGATTAGGGTGGAAGTTTATGTAGGAATACAAGTCTATAGAATCCAGTAGATTGATCACATCCGATTTAAATTTACTCGAATCAAATAACTAAATATCATTCTAAGCACATAAAGTAAACTTTACATAAGTTATTGGAAAGCTATACATATTTGCTACCATAGCTGACAATAATAGATGAAGTTGCAAATAAGAGATCATCGAGGAGGTGACAACGTCTTAGATCCTGAAATTTTTTAAATCCACAACGTTAACACCAAGTCTACTTAGAATAATATTTTAATTTAATTTGGATACCATATTACTATGCATCTCCCTCTTGGATTTTAGTTATTTTTAAATTAATCCCAAACCTAAACAACCCTAGATATCTCATACGTCTACTCCAAGCCCAGGTGATCCATAGTTATGTATTATTCATCTCGATTGAATATAACGAATATATCTTAATTAATTATCCACTCAATTGTAACACCCCATAATTTTATTGATTTTGATTTTTTTAATTGGGAATTAATTGAGGATTAATTAAATTATATTTGGACATTAATCCGATAAAATAAATATTAATTAGCGAAATAAGGGTTAATATTTATTTATATTGAATATTACTTAGTGAATGAGGAATAATAATGATAAGTAAATATTAGAATTATCGTGAGTAATAAATACGGCAGTTACATTAATTTAGTCGGGACGCGCACATTAGCGTTGTTGGGACTTGATGTAATGAGATAAAAATTAAATCAATAATAGGTCACCCAGATGGTCATTTCGAGTGTTCCAAAGTGCCTAGAGGGATCGAAGTAGTCAGAAAAGTGTACTCAAGGATTTAGTTTGGGTCCCGGTATAATTTTAAGCCAAACCGACATACCGGAAGGGTATTTTAGTCATTTGTATTTTTGAGGAAGGAAGACCCATGAAAACTCTAAGTGTATAACTTCTGGTGGAGTGAGGAAACTAGGGTTATAAACTTCAAACCTACAGAGAGGTCATAGGAGGGAGAGAGGAGGTTCCAAAGCCATTATACACCATTCTTGCACCATAAGCACCACTGTTGTATAGATCGGGAGGACAGGAACGTAACCATATAAATTTTTTGCAAAGAATCACACCTCCATACCAAGACAAGTATTTATCTTGCTAAATTTATGATAGATATACCATCCTTGTTAGAATAGGATGACTAATATATGAACTTCATGTAATTTGAGTTAATTTGGAAGACATAAAACATGTTCTTGGGTTAAAATTGAGATAGGATAAATCCCTTTATATATGGAGGACGAAATCAATTGATAAATCTTTAAATTTGGTGAATAAATATGGAATCTTTGTTGGGGTTTCGAACAAATATGATAATCTAGGGGTTTTGCAAGAATTTTGATGAATTAATTCAATTTAATGATGTTTCTTGTTGATTTGATGATTCTACCACGTTAGAAAGCATGTACATATGTTAATATGATGTTTAGGATGTTTGGTTGGGAGTTTGGGTTCAAATCATGGAGTTTTGGAGGGTTAATAGTGGTGGAAAAATCGTCACAGCGATGAAGATGAACCCAGGTACAGCGAATCGGTTCGCATGCACCCCCGAATCGGTTCGGCTGCACCTTCTAATCGGTTCACATGTTCCCTTGAATCGGTTTAGTGAACCTCATATTTCTGAAATTCGTTTTTGGTTCAATTTTGATAGGTTTGAGTTGAGGATTTCCTTCCAAATGAAAAGGGTTTGGGTTAGCAATATATACAATGTATTTCAGAAGGAATTTCACCAGTTATGATGGAAACAAGTGAACCGCAAGGCTTAGTCCAACATTTAAATGTTGGTTAATTAACATAGAATGGGTCACGAAAAGCGTAAGTGAAGGTACGATCGGTCCAGCGATGAATTAATATTTTAGTTACTGAAATAACCCAATGGAGTAAGTAGGATTATTCGAGTAGTATGGAAATCACTCGGGGAGTATACGGTGAATAAATTAATGGAGAATTTAAAATACGTAGTATATTCGGGTATTATATATACTACGTGCGAGATATATGTTATAGGTTGAAGGTAAACCTATATTGATGATGTGATATATATCTACTCATAGGATGTGTGAATGCCTATTGTGTATGCTCTTATGTGTATGTCATACCTATGTTGTTTGCTATCGTGGGAGGTTTAAAAAGGGGACAATCTCATCTTGACGAGCCATTTTGGGGCGATTTTGACTTGTACCTCAGAACATAGAACTTAGGGATGAGCACCGCTTGTGTGAATGAGGGTGTGCCCAGTCATTTGGGTGCATAGGTATGTGCGTAGCCCAAAGGCCTAGAACTATATTTAGCTCCAATTATGTGTAAATTGTATATTATGGTTCAAAAGTGATTTTAAGCCGACGGTCCTTTATTTAGTACATAATGTACCGGGACTTGATAGCAGAGTATGCATGCACCGCAGGTCTCAGCCTCGGGATAATATAGTAGTATATATATTAATATAGTGATAAAGATGTCTACTTATAATTTATCATATTCTGTGTGCTTAGTAGATGAGAAAGATAGTGATGTCTAAAATAACTTGAGAAAGCGAAAATTTAACATCTATTTGCTGAACCCTAAATTGATTTAAATGATATGAGAAGATAAATCAATAATGAATTGTATGAGTAATACGAATGGGTACTACGAGTAAGTATGTATAGTAAGATAAGGGAGTGGAACTAGTTAGACGGGATAGTATAACTAGGATGGATTAATTGAACACGTTAGGCGAACAGGATAGTTGAGAGGTGAGGAACTCAAGTGAGAGCACATGAAACTAACATGTATATAATATCTGCTAGTTTTTCATTTTAAATACTTGCAACTATTTTAAACTGTTTTACTCGGGCTCTGACCCGTTTTCCAAATCTATTTTAGAAAAACAATTTTAGGTTCTCAACCACAGGGACTCCTAGATTAGGAGTCCATTCTCGTTTGACATGTTGCAGTTGATGTGAACGATTGTAGGACCTTGGTAGTAGACGCCTCCATTCCTTTCACATCTGATGCATCATTTTATTATCTCAATTGGGGATGTCGCCTTTCTTCTACTAGTTGTTATTTCCAGAGACATTGTACATCGTTTATTTTCAATCATTGGATTCATATTTAGATATGGATTATTGTATTGGAGTTTCAGGCTCAAGTGTTTATTCCCAGTCATATCTTATTTAATTCAGTTTTTTTGTTCTTTATGACGTTGGTTAATTGGAATGGTGAATGGGGTTTATTTACTTATTTGTTTCAGATCATTGTATGAAAATTTAAATGATTAAAATTTGTTACCATCTTAATTAACTAATATATGTGATTTGTAATTAACAGTTTTCGACAATAATGCTAAGAATGAACCAACTATATATTTTGTTTTAATTTATTAAAGGACTGATCACTCGATATTTAATTGGGTGGGGTGTTACAGATGGTATCAGAGTATCAGGTTCTAGAGTCCTTAGGATATGTGAGGCTTATTATGCTTTCAACGTAGCGTCCTTTGATATAGAGCCCTATTATTAGGATTATTTAATTATTTATTACGCATTTATGTCTTCAGCTAATTTAAGATATATTGAATTATGGACTGATGGAAAATTCTTTCTCGTTTCAGATGCCTCCTTAATGTAATTTAAGATATTATTTATTAGAATACTATAATTGTAAATTGAAATTTTTACTAAATCCAATCTTTATAAATTCTAAGCATTACATATATGAGGGAACTAGCCCGCATCATATGAAATCAAAGGTAAATACAAAGTGGTGAATAGACAATTATACTTGCATAGTCTTCTTAAACATCCCAAGTACCTAGGGCAAGAGAGATTAAAAGATTGACTATGTTTGTATAATTTCCATACACGATTCGGTCAATATTCAATTTACCCTTTATTTTCTACTTGAGTAATTCACCTCGGAATGAGTTCATGTACTCCAACCTTTGAAAATTTAACTAGACATGGTTTTCCTAGAAAACAAATTCATACATGGAATTATGGATCTAACAAACATTGTTAACAATTTGCAAAACAATTGAGAATTGAAAATAAAATAGAGAAGAAATAAGAGAATGAAAAATTGATACATTTATTTAGCAATAGGAAAACGAGATGAACTTGAATCCAAAAAAAATCTTCTTCTTCAAACATACAAACTATGGTTTTCTCTAAGAAGACAAAATTATCTACCAAAGAACACTAAAAAGACTCTCTAAAATCTAACTCTCTCTCTCTAAAATTCTATTCTACTCTCTTGAATTCGACTCCCTTGGAAGGATGTAGGGCTTGGCCTTTTATACACCTAAAAATGACTCTTCCCATGCCTCTCCACGTTTTACCCTTTTAATATACCTAAATGAGACTCTTCCCATGCCTCTCCATGTTTTACAACTAATAAAAACGAATTAAACAAGAAATTTCAAGAGTTGTCTCTTCAGCTTCCAGGATTAATTTCAACTTCAGACTTTCTGTCTCCAACCTCAAATGGGCATAACTTCTTCACTGTAGCTCAAATTGGGCTTCCGTCTTTTCCAATATTATTGTAATTTGAATATCTTCAACTTTCCAATTGGACCCACCTCTGGACTAAGGCTTCAAAATTATGAAAATTCCCTTGAACTTCACATTTCTTGCTTTCTTTCACTGTTTTGAGTTCTCCTTCGCACTAACTTCCATAAAATACCTATAAAGCACATGAAAAATACACAAAACACGGAATACTTGCCAAAAGAGGTTAGTAGCATAAATATGAGATAAATCCAAGCTATTTACACCGCACGGGATCATAAAAATACCGAAATTAAGGGGATAAATATGAAGAATATGTGCCTAATCAAGTACCTTCCATTTGTGGTGTGTTGGATGGTGTCATTAGCTGATTTTGGGAGACTGTCGTCTGCTTTGGATGAGACGCCTCAATCTACGGCCGTTCTTTGTGCTCTAAGGGAGAGGTGGTGGGACACCACCCACACCTTTCATTTTGGCTTTGGGGAGAAGACGGTGACTCCCATAGATGTGCAGTAGCTACTGGGGTTGGATTGTGAGGGTACGCAGATTGAGGTGGACAAGACACTGAGGGTGACGGTGACGGTGGCGTTGGGTGAAGTAGAGAGGGTGGTTTCTGGGGACTCTCTTCGCTTGTCTCTTTTGAGGAAGTTTTTACTCAGGATGAGGATTGATGAGAGCGATGGGAGGAAGGTATGCCATATGGTTCGTCTATTCATTTTTTTGGTGCTGGGCGATTTTCTGGTGAGGACGAGTGGCGACATCGTGCACTTGTGGGTTTTGCCATTTTTAAGGGTGTTTTCAGACATCTTTCTTTATGACTGGGGGAGCGTGATCTTGGCGACCCTTTATTATTCTCTTGATTCATTCAGTCGGTGCTGCTGGCAAACTTTTATTGGAGCCATGTATCTTCTTCAGGTATTCTTCCTTTTTCGCATTTTCCTTTATGCATTCTCATTTTCCTTTATGCGTTTTATTCTTGATTCCATAAGTGTTGACCATTTGTCCTTTACAGACGTGGTTCTATGAGGTGATTAGGTTTAATACCCAATTGATAGCTTTGAAAGACGAGTCTGTCAGGGACTTCTGCCGGATGTATAGGTGGTGGAAGTCCAATCGATAATCGTAAAAATCCCTCTCTCTGGAGACGATGCGTCAGGTTTTGAATGGCCTAACAAGTGACCGAGTAAGTTCCCCTTTTTACTAGAGACTGTCTTTTACTTGATGATCTTTTGTTGATATTGATCTTTTTTTTTCTCTTGCTGGGAAATTTACAGGTGACCTTTTACCCATGAGGGACGGCTATCCAGCATATGGGGGTAACTGGGAGACATGCGCAAATGCGGCATCTATTAGCGCATGAGTTTGGATATTCTTGGTATCTCAGGGAGAGAGTAATTGGCACAGTCTTGTCCTAATGCGATGGCCCCGAAGAAGTTGGGCTTGACAGAGGAGGTCCTTCAACCTGAGGTATAATTTTTGCCTTTTTGTCTTTTGACTCACTGATTTGCTCTTTTCTATTTTCTGCTGCAGCACATCTGGGTCTCCACCACTTGGGTGTGGGATATTAGGGATTGGATATTTTCAGCTACTGCCCACATTAAGGATGCGATCCCATGTAACACCCTGTAAATTTGAGGACTTTGAATTTTATTAATTTTGGGTAAATTTAATCATTTTGGGAGAAATGGAACTTATTCATTTTTTGAGACATTTAAATTTATAATTTGGAGAAATTATTTAAATTGATGGATTTATTTAAATTGGCAAATTGAAATTATTCAGCTTTTTTTGTGTCGTATTTTTGAAGTAAAAAATTTGAGAATGTTATAAAGTAATTCGGATGGAAATTCTGAGTGTACGGTTGACTCTGAATGGATCAAAATAGTCGAAAAAGAGTACCCGAGGGTAGTAATCGGGTATCGAGACATTTTTAGGCATAACCGGACCCACACGGGAGTGTTTGGGCCACTTTAATTAAGTCCATTAGTCTAAAAACGTAATTAGCCCAATGAGATCTAATTAAGGGAGTTGGGGGCAGCCATAACTCAATGTGAGAAAACCTAAATCTGTAGAAGAAGTTTGGGAGAGCAGATTGGGGATATTTTGAGAGCCAAATCAAGAAGAGGAGTGTGTTCTCTGTCAAACCTCCATCTACAACAAAGGAATCGAACTCTACAAATTCATCCAGGCAAGTAGTTAAACTTGCTTTCATTTAAATTACATTATTGCGATTCATATCATGATGGGTGTAAACCATATTCAATTTGGGAAGAGTTATTATAGCAAAATTTGTTTTGGGGAGGGTATCACATGTTAAATATAAATTTTGGGGATTTAAGCATTTAAGGTGAGATTGATGTTTAATTAATGGGAGAATATAATCATATGATGTTAGAATATGATTTATAATCGAAAACCCAGTAGGAATTGTTGTTGAATTTGAATTATTGAATCGAATTGAATTTGTGATTTAGGAAATTTTGAGAAAAACCCAATTCAGGAACCCTAGAAGTTTTAATGAGAATAAATGATGATTGATGATATATATTAGTGTTAAAACCTGTTTATAGATGTAATAAACATGGGGTATAAATGGGGTTGTTGTTTGGGTTAAACCCATGGAGGTTTGAGGGTTATAAATGGAGAAAAACGAGTTAGAGAAGATGATGATTCGTAGTCCATTAGAATGGTCCAATTTTAAGGTAGAACCGATCCGATTTACCTATTTGTCAAAACATGAAACTTTTAGATATGTTCGTCACGGTCCTGTGGGAGCTGACCTTGTATTTTTCTGATTTTTTTTGAATTAGTAATGATTTTTTTACAAAAGAGTGTTTGAAAACGAAATCCTTTGTGAGAAATAAAATCTGGATTTTTAGGGATATCCGTAAATGAGTGTAGGACTCTGGAAAATATTAAGGAACATTAATTTTCCCTTAAAATTGGATGTGAATGAACATAGTGGTATGGATTTAGAGTGTTTGGGATGAATAACCCTCGAAAATATATGAACGGATTCGAATGGAAATTTCGGATTGAAATTAGGATACGAACTAGATTGGATGTGCTTAGTATCTTGAAATAAAAATATGAATGTAATCTAATACATATGGAATTAAGAGTCGGGGTCGTGTCTCGAATATTTTAGGCTAGTGCGATGGGAGTTAGGCACAGAGTAGCCGGTTTAATTTATTATAGATGTATATAATAAATTATCGAATATTGAAATTAATAAAGGGTGTTTTATCAAATAGTGAAACTTGGGGTGATACATTCTAAATGGTGAAGATACGGACCGAATAAGTGAGTCGGGGTGTTGAAGTTGGGTGACACTACTGTAATAAATTAATTAATGTGAAATTGATTAGATTAATCGCGGTGATTTGAAATATAAGGAATTCGGAAGATGAGCGAACCTATGACTAAGATCAGTAGGATATGAGTGAATTTCCTACTACGATACTTAAAGGATAATTGGCACACTTCGAGTAGTGAGGGATACTCGAGAATATACAATAAGAAGTGCAATTGAAATTAAATAATACGTAGGATATTCGAGAGTTATATATGCTACGAATGGGGTATATGATATAGGTTGTCTGTATACCTATACTGATTTGTATGATTTATTATGTGTATGACATACCTATCATAATTTCTATCATGGGAGGTCTTTTGAAGGGGACAGTCTCATCATAATAAGCCTTCGAGGGGATTTTAGATTTGGTACCTCAGAGCATAGGTCCTAAGGTGGACTTATCGGTGAGTTGATAAGATTGGGTGATATGGGTGCATAGGTATGTGCGTAGCCCATAAAGTCGTGGTCTATGTTTGCCTCTAATATGTGTGATTTATATTGATATGATTCTAGACTGATTAGAAATCTGTAGTCCTTTATACAATGCGTGATGTATTGGGACTTGATAGCAGAGTATGCATGCACCGCAGGTCTCAGCCTCGGGGTATTGTATTGTATATATATATAATTAGTGTGATAAATATATATACTTGTGATTTATTCTACTACGTGTGTTTGGCAGATGATGTACCAGTACAAGATATCATAGTATACACTCACCACAGCTCATCTTAGGGGTGCCATATTAGTATATATATAATAGTGTGATATATGTATACTTGTGATTTTATTCTACTGGGTGAGTTTAGTAGAAGAAAAAGATAGTGACATTAAAAATAACTATATTATGGGGAGAAATAAACATATATTGAGAAATTTATAATGGGCTAAAAGACATGAAAATTCGGTAACGTATTGTATCGGCAATACGGGTAGGCATAACGAATTATTTTGTAGAAGGAGATTCGATATGGCTAGTTAGGTGGGGTAGCTTAACTAGGAATGGAAGAAGGCAAGCGTTAAGTATGCACATTAGATGAGGGGTGAGCTATGTCTCAAGAGAGTGCGACACTAGCTTAAATATGAAAAGTGTGCATGCATATTTAATAATTGCAATTTAACTGCTTGCTAAATATTTTCAAAATGTTTTACTTGGGCTCTGACCCGTCTCAAAATCTCTTCCAAAATATTTTAGGTGTCCAGCCACAGGGATGCCCTGTTTGAGGATTCTATCCAGGGATGCGCAGCTGCAGCTCATGTGGAAGTTGCAGGACTTTGTTATAGACGCTTCGTTCATTTACTCCTAGTGTAGGAACTTTTCTTCAGTACTCATTTGGGCATGTCGCCCTCAGATTTTGTATTTAGTTTTTTTCTTGGACTTTATGTATCTAGGTTATTGCTTCGGGGACTATTGTATTTTATTGTTGAACCCATAGTTTATTCGGTTATCTTTATTTATGATTATCCATTTGTGTTGGATTCCATTATCAGTTGGTTTAAATGGGCATTGATTTCTCCATGTTGTTAATTAATGTAAGATAAAATTTGGCGCCGGTTTAATTAAATTACTAGGTGGTTAGTAACCTTAAAAAGTTTTCGACAATGATGCTGAGAATGAGCCATATGAGACTAACATGTTATTTTGATCACGGGCTGGCCACCCGGTATTTTAATAGGTGGGGTGTCACATCACGATTCCTTCTTATCTTATGCCGTCTTCCTCGTCTGAGGAAGGGTCGGGCTATAGCAGTGGTGGCGCATCATCTCGCCTCAGAGGGAAGAGGGTGCACCGTAGGAAGGGAGGCTCTTAGAGAGAGAAGAGAGAGAAAGAAGAGAGAATGAGATAGTTTGTAGGAGAGAGAGAGAGAGAGAGAGAGAGAGAGAGAGAGAAAGAGAAAGATAGAAATTAGGATCGAGCTACGTCTTATTGTATTTCTTGTTTTCATTTCCTGCAACACTGATGTAACACAACAAATATCTATGCAAGTGACCTGAACATTGTTGTGAATTTTTATTTTTAGGGATTAATGCGCATGCTCTTTTTACTTTGTTGCGGAGAGCGTAAAAAGAATTAAAAATTATCTGAGAAGAATTTTATTTTAAAATAGGATAAGTAAAAACATAAGGATAAGGAAATTCAGAATCCCCTTAAGATAAAAAAATATTTTTATTAGGTTTTTCAATTTTGACAAAAGAGGAAAAAAGGGAGTTTTCCCAAAAATAGGTGGTTGTCGATCGACATGACCCTAATCCTGCATATCGGCATATCTGTCTAGTCCAATCAACTCAAGGCTTTGATTGCACTTTCTTCAATTGCTTGGTACTTGGTGGGATAAGTTTTCCTCCGATTTCTATAGCGTATTTTATCTTTGCTTGAGCGTTTTCAAGTATAAATAGGGGTGTGGATGGAGTTTTTCTTCACACTTCTACATTCTTTTTCCTTTATATGCTTCTTTGCTTACTTTTTTTCTTATTTTGTGATATGACACTCCCTGGTAGTGTTGAGTTTGTGAACTACCTAGAAACCTTGGAATCAATGTGTTCCTACAATGTGACTACGATGATTTCAACATGCAGCGAGTCTATTTGTGGCGCAACTAGCCCATAGAGTGGAATATGTTGATGGAAGTTGTGGAATTCTGGTACCCTGAAGACCATGTCTTTCGCTTCGAGTTGAAAGAAATCTGTCCGACCTATGAAAAGTTTTCTGCCATATTAGGGATAAATCCCAGTGTTACAGCGGCTATGCCTGAGTTTTATCGATCCCCTAGGGAGTTATTCGCAGAACTTCTCGACATTTCACCTTCGATAGCCAGGTTGTTGGTCACAAGAGGAATGATTTCTCTTCCTGTGGTGCTGTATTTTGTGCATTTATGGGATGTCGGTGATGCTGATCAAGCCGGCGGCCTAGTTTTAAAACTTTTGTTGGTAACTGGGAAAATACTGGTGGACCCCCAACTTAAAATTATTAGTTCTTGGATGTCGTACCGTCAAAATCATGTGGTGGTGATACTGGCAGAGACTTTAAATGGTCTGGATGCCTGGCGGGAAGGTCGTTCTGACTTTCTAAGGGGTAGCCCTATAATGTTGTTCATGTGGCTGTTAGAGAAGTTTCGTATGGAGGTCGCACCTGAGTATCCTTTTTCGGTGGTTCCAAACTTCTTCTCATGATATTTTCTTAGTGTAGGCGTAGACCTTAAGAGTTAGGAGAACTGGTTCGTAGAGCATAGGGCTTGATGATTGCGCTGGTCAGTGCCTTGGTTGGGGGAGCTACTTTCCATTCCGAATCTCAAGGAGTACCAATATGTACGGTTAGTAGGCCTCAGGCATACCTCTTTCTACTTTCCCTAGAGGCTACTGCACCAATTTGGTTGGAAACAAATTGTGCCACCATGGACACTGAACTTCTTTCCTATGGAGGACCTAATAGAGCATATGCGCATGCGACTTGGTTCGCTGTTGGATAATCATCGTCCGTCGTCCCTTCCCTCCTAATCTGTTAGTAGAGTCTGGCACGTCTCAGGGGACTACATGATTTTGTTGTGGAACAAGGTAGTGACCAAAATGCTGGATGTAGAGACTAGGCAAAGGTGGTTTGCCATATCTGACACCATGGAGGGAGGCGTTGTGGTTTTTCCCAAGTTAGTCCATCTTATCTCTCTATGGACCATCTGCGACACTCCATTCAGGCAAGGGAAGTCTGGGGACCCCATGATGTGGGTGATGATGGGGCTAGTTCCTCTGGCAGCTGATGGTAGAATTCTGTGAAGCTTTTGTAATAGTGTGGTTTTGTGTTTGAAAATAATTTGAGGGTGATTTTGGGAGTAGTGGGGCTTATTTTTATTTTGATTTTTGGACAGTAGGAGTAAGCATGACAAGGGAAGTAGTTTGACTCCCTGTGCCGATGTAATCGTATCAAAATTTTGAATAATGAAATAAATGAGTTTTTGATCCTCTAGTTGGGCTTATTGATGAGTTTTGCATTTTGAATTATCTATACAGATCGCTAAGGCATACATAATCATTGTGTTCATGTATATGTTAAAATGAACTATTGTTCTCGGGGACAAGAAAATGATAGCAATTTGTGAAAAAAGAAAGGGGTCGTGCTCATGTAAGGCGGATGAGCTGCCTATATACCTCTGGGGGTTTTGAAAATTTTCTTAAATTAATTATTTGAAAGAAAAAAAGTTTTTAGAGGATCAAGCCCCACGTAGTTCTGAGTAAAGGGTAATGAAGACTCCTTTTTTTAGAATAGAGGGAGGTGAGAAAAGTCATAGCGCATCAAGATTTAGGACTAGGGATAGAATTTCTTGAGATGGTCCAGGTTGACTGGATGTGCCATTTCTTCTCCATCATGGTCGGTGAGCATATCGTCACCACTGGACAGGATCTTCTTCACAATGTAAGGTCCACTCTAATTAGGTTTGAATTTCTCTTTGGGGTCCCAGATGGGCTTTACTATTTCTTAGAGGGATAAGTATCCTTCTCGAACACCGCGGTCCTTAACTCTCTTGTTGAATGATCGCGTTATACGGCGATGGGACCCTTGTATGTGATATAGAGATTTCAGACTCCTTTAATCTAAGAGGGACAACTCGTTGAGATGGCTTTGGTGCCAGTCTTTCTTGCTGACTTTGCTTTCTAGCATGACGCACAACGAAGGGATTTCTAGCTCCACGGGTAGGACTGCTTCTATGCTGTACACTAGAGAGTAAGGGGTAGACCCAATAGAGGTTTGAACTGGAGTGTGGTATCCCCAGAAGGCGTAAGGAATCCTGTCAGCCCAATCTCAATAACTCTCGGTCATCTTACTGATAATGGATTTAAGGTTCTTGTTGGCTGCTTCGACTACTCCGTTGGTTTGAGGTCGGTATGGAGAATATTTGTGTCTCTGAATTCCATACTCGTCGACCACTTTTATAACTCCTGCCTAGAAGTGTAACCCATTATCTGATACCAGCTCATGTGGGACCCCATATCAGCAAATGATGTTTTTCTTGATAAATTTGGCCACTTTCTTGGCATTCAAGATTACGTATGACTTGGCTTTAACCCATTTAGTAAAGTAGTCAATGGAGATTAGGATGAACTCATTCCCATTGGACGTCTTTGGTGTAAATTTCCCTATGATGTCGATGCCCCATGTGGAGAACGAATAAAGAGAGGTCATGTTGTACAATTCTCGCGGGGGTAAGTGTTGTAGGTTGGAAAAATGTTGGCATTTGAGGCATCTTCGGATGTTGGTTGTGCAATCCTTAACCATGGTAGTCTAATAGTATCCTTATCGAATGATCTTCTTAGCGAGCGTATGACCATTCATGTGGGGTCCTTACTCCCCGCTATAGATTTTCTGCATCATTTCTTCAATGTCAGCCCCTACGATGCAGTATAAATGGGTTCCATCGAAGTTTCTCTTAAACAGTGCTTTATTGTAGACAATGTACTGACAACCAGTCTGCGGAGGGTTGCCTGGTATTTCTTATCAGAACCTTGGGGATACCTATCAGGTTTGAGGAGGCACCAAATAGCATAGTACACTACACCAAATCTGCCGAATTGTCAAGGTCATTGACCTTGACAAATCCAACTTGTCAAGGTCAATGACCGTGACATTTCGAGGCGAGACAACTTTTTTTGCCACGGTCATTGACCTTGACAAGTAACTCGCGTTTTGTGTCACAGTCGTGTCGCGGTCAATGACCGTGACACGTTTGTCACGGTTTATAACCGTGACAAATCCGTGACCCTTTTTAAAAAAATTGTCACGGTCATGGACCGTGACACGTCCGTGACAACATTTGTCCCGGGCTTGTCACGGTCAATGACCGTGACAATTCTGGGCAGAATTTAAAAAAAATCTGCTGGGCAGTATGGCCACTGCCACTGCCCAGTAGTATATTTGTACCTGTTATAGCAACGTTGTACCTGTTCCAAACATCATATATCCAAACAAACTAAAAATAATGCAAATATATATTCATGACGATATAATCCAAATATTCAAAATAGAAATAATATACATGACGATATAATCCAAATATAATTAAAATGGACAAACTTAAAAATAATGTTACTACATGTCTTGGATAAAACTGAGGAGGTGAGTAGGCCACACGACATACGAATTGACGCACCCACTAATATACGTCTGTGACACCCCGACTAATTAAATACCGGGTAGCTACTCCTTTATAAAATTAATTCAAAATGCCAAGTTGGCTCAGTTAATAGCATCACTGTCGAAAACATTTTTATTATTACTAACCACCTAGTATTTAAAAAGCAAGTGCCAAAATTTAATTTAAGTCTGATTAACATGCAACAAGTAAAATGAAGAAATAAATAACACCATTCACCATACTGAAGTAAACTGAATAACCATCACAATAGAGTAAATAAAGTCTGGAGGAAAACTCCTCACTACAATCCCATAACTGAAATAAATAAACTGAAACAAAATAAAACATGCTGAAGTCTGAAAACTGAAATATGAAAGATGTCTCTAAAGAAATGGGCAACATGCCCTACAACTGATAGATAGTGACTCTGGAATCCAAAAGATAGAAGCGTCTACATGCAAATCCCTGTAGCTTCCACAAGCAGCTATAGCTCGTCACCTGAATGAGTATCCTATGCTTGGTGTCCTTGTGGTTGGGCACCTAAAATGGTTTTACAAAGAAAAAAAAGAGATTTGAAAAGCAAACGGGTCAGAGCCCGAATGTGGAGTTATATTTTTAAAAAACCTGCAAGTGCTTTAAAAACATTTAAAACATTAAATGCAAAATACATTTTAGGACGTGCACTCACATGATATTCTCACCTCTCGTCTAACTGTGCACTCCTAACGCAAGTACCCATCTACAATAATATAACCACTAGCTAAGTGACATCATAACTAGCTAGACTGTAATAGTTCCTACCCTTTTTTACCCGGTTCTATTAACATATAATGCTCGTAATTAAATAGAGGTTTAACGTAAACTCAGTTACTAAATATACCATTGATATAACTATCAGTTAACTCATTACATCTCGAAACAATACCGTAATATTTTTACAACATTAACAGGAGGATTTCCATTAATTTAATGTATATTATTCACATCATAAATATACGATACAAGCACCCCGCAATCTAAGCTATGGTGCACACATACTCTGCTATCCATCCCGGTACATCACGTACATAAGGATCACATATTCCGAATCTCTCAGGAATAGTTTAGATAACACAAATCACAAATAGTGGAGGCGAATACAGGCACCATCACATGGGTCACGCACATACCTACGCTCCCATGGTCAGCGGACTTATTAATATCACAATAAGTCTTTCTATGACCTATGTTCATCAAGGTACCAGTCTATATCCCCCCCATAGGCACACAAGGATTAGAGGGTCCTAAGCGAACGCAACCTCCCGTGATAGCAAGTATGGTAGGTATGTCATACAAACAATCCATATACTAATACTAAGTAAACACATGTCTTAGTAATACCATATTTTAATCGTAGTACATATTGCACTCTCGTACTAACTATAATTATCACAATTCATGCTATTCCGTTTTGTAATTATACGCGCTATAATTCATCCTTACATCGTAGTAGACACTCACGTCTCAACCCAAATTGTTCTTTGAATATAACTCTCGTATATAGTTTACTCCTCTCAATAATCCAAAAGTCCCAAATCTAACCTTACATCAATAAAGGAAGGTCATCTATATTCTCGAACAAGTTTAAGGGGCTCCAAAAATCAAAACAGTCCAAAAAGGGTCAAACTGTCAACTCGTTAGAAGTCTCGTTCGAACGAGGCTTCGAACGAGTTTGGACTGTCAGGTCGTTAGAAGTCTCGTTCGAACGAGGCTGTTCGAACGAGATCCCAGTTCGTTCGAACGAACTGACCCTTCTAACGATATCTCGTTCGAAAGAGATATCGAACGAAAATCCCTACTCGTTAATAACGACTGGTCAACTCGTTAGAAGCTCGTTCGAACGAGCTCGTTCGAACGACCTGGGGGCTGCTTCTAACGAGTGGCCAGTTTCGGCCCAGATTTTTCCCCAATTCGTTTTTCACCATTTTTAACACTTCAATCCTTCTCCAAAGTTCATCCCAATAACGTTTTAGGGTCTCTAATTCATCCTAAACATTTTTACATCATCTCCTAACATGTTTTCAAGGATTAAATCATCATACCATCAACTAAATCTACAAATCTCTACACTTTTCCCAATTTCTCTAGAACATGAACCCTAGGTTTATATCATCATCAAATCCCAGAATTTATTTCGTTTTAATTCCTTCAAATCACAATTAATATAAGGGAAATTATCTACCTATCATACTACATGCAATCCTCTTCATAATTTCCAAGATCTAAACTTCAAACTACATGGGTTTTCATTATCTTTCAACAACAATTGGAATTTATCAATTTTCTAACATGGAGGAAACATTCTACGAATTTAAATATGATTAAAACACTTGCCTTGGTTTGATTTCTGAATTTGGTGTGGATTCGGTGTAGAATTTCTGCAGAATTCCTCTCTCTCTCTCCTTCTCCAACCTTTCTTCTCCAAAAAGCTATGGTGGCTAGGGTTTGCTTTGGGGGAACTTATGAAAACCTAATTTTAATAAACCTCCATAGCTTGTTGGGTTAATAAGGGTTGGTTGGGGTCAATCCTTATCAGATTACAACTCTCAATTTTCGTCACTTTTAATTACCCAAAAATACCAAATTACTAAAATACCCTTTAAGTTACCGGTATGGCCTAAAAATACCCCGGGCCCCAAACTATACCCCCGGCTAGTGTTTTCTGACTATCTCGACCCTTCCGGATGCGTTGGCGCACTCAAAACGACCGTACGGATTATATATTTTAAATTCACTTTTATTAACAAAATATTATACCGTGACGCGGCGGTCCCACGCGTCTCAACAAAATTTCTAAAATGCCGTATATAAATCTCACGACAAATTTTATAATACCTAATACATATATAATCATATATGCACATAATCAAATACCAATTCGCATCTCATTAGTATTTATAACCCGGATTAATTTCCAATTAGTACGCAATTTAATTAATTAATCCCAAAATAAATATAGTCAAAAATACGGGGTATTACAACGTCGTGCCGCATTGTTCGCGCAACCACAATAGGGAGTTCTCCTTCCCGGGTATGACATGCGTGACGAGCATCCTGGACTCCATCTCTTGAAGCACACGTCCATGGACTATTCCACCCTCGACGATATTTGGGTCGCTCAACCCCCGCCCTATCCGCTGGCCATCAAATACGTCAAATATGAACACGCTCGGCCAACCAAGTGTCGACAATGGTCTGTTGAAGGGCGCCAAATAAGGAAGTGGATCATCGAAGTACGAACGTGTCGGTGATGAAGCAGCGAGGTCCACATCCTCGTTATCATGCGCCTCGTCCTCCCGCACCTCCTCCTCCACCTCCTTCTCCTTCCCTTTCCCTTTACGGTCTCCGCCCAACGTACGCTTCATGAATGCGTACATATCTTGGACCGTCGCCTCCAAACGGGACAGCTTCGCGTCGTGTGAATCCACCGTTCGAGCCAACCCGGTGTCGCTCGTCTCCAATGCGATGATCCTAGATTTGGCCACCCGCGAGCTCACTCCCCTTGTCCTCCCCTTGCGATCAGAGCCAAGCACTTGGTTGAGTGCGTCTATGGACAAAGATGCCTTGTCGGCATCAGACTGCGACTCATGCACTTCTTTAAGCTTTGCCTGAAACGACAAAAAGCACATGATTAGTAAAATAAGTAAACTAAAAAATTATAACGTAATTAACAAAAATTAAACTGTCGGATTACTTACAATCGTGGTCGCGACGCTCGGGGACACCTCCTTGTCCTTCCCCTTCTTCGTCCGAAGAGCCACATAAGTATCGAGCCTATGTGGCTTACCCCCTGGCCCACTCCCTACCCCCTGAAATAAAATAAAGTAAAGTAAAATTAGTATCGGCCCCGCAAAGTAAAATAATGAAGAATAATATATTTCTGTAGTTATAGATAAATTAAATCTTACCTGCATCCTATGCTCCACCTCGGCGTAAGAGGTCCGGCCGGAGTAGTGCACGTCTGTATTTTTTGCCCGATTTTCCCTCCCCGATTGGCGAGATGCCAATTGTCGATCCTCGATCTCATTGTCAATGAACTTTTGCCATTGTGCTAATGAGATCGGCTCCTTGGGCGGGACGGATCCACGCCATTGTATAATGGACTCTCGTGTTTTACCAAAGTACCGTGTCCGCATATTTTTCTTCCACGTCTTGTGTTGCTCCCTCAACTGCTCCAAGACGGAATCGCGTAGCTTTGGATCCAAGTTGAATTGTTCCTGTCCAACAAATACAATGTTAGTTGCGAATAAATATAAATACAAATATAAATATAAATATAAATATAAATATAAATATAAATATAAATATAAATATAAATATAAATATAAATATAAATATAAATATAAATATGAAATTGAAATTGAAATTGAAATTGAAATTGAAATTGAAATTGAAATATTCATATAATTATAAATATAAATATACTACCTATAGTGCCGCCCAAACAGCTAACTTGAGCTCATATGGCACCTCCTTCCAACTCATAAACCCCGGGCCGATGACCGTCTTTAGCAGCTCGAGGGATCTCGCTAATAGCTCCGACTTGTTCTCGACGGTAATCCCAAATTTTCCATATTTGGGGAGCCTAGGGGCGGAGGAGCCCTCGTCGCCTCCGCTACCACCGAACCCAGACGACATCATCATAAACAGAATCATCATCTTCTCCTTAATATCAGAAGGAGACATTTTTACTGTAAAAAAATGTTATTAGTACAGATAAAAAAAAATGTTAATAGTACACATGCACACACCCCTACCCCACCCCCACCACACACACGCACACGTCATGCCACTTTTAAATCTAACCAACCCAACATTCCATCAATTAAACTAACAATTAAAGTATACAATTATTAATTTACTAATTTACAATGAGTGCATTCATAGTAAGGTTTACATAGTTTTAACAAATTATAACAAAATATTATCATATTTTTAGTTAGAAAATTCCACCCCCACCCCCTCCCCCCACCACACCACACCCCCACTACCCCCGTCCCCTACCACACCCCACCCCCACTACCCCCAACACACCACACCCCAACAAAGTATACAATTATTATCAATTTAAATGAAAATATCAATTATTATCCAATATTTTTTAATGAAATATTTATTATGAATGAAAATATCAATTATTATCCAACTATTATCAATTATTTATTTTGAATGAAAATAAATTGTTATCCAATATTTTTGGATATTATTTACATTTACATTTTTGGATATTATTTTTGGATATTATTTACATTTACATTTTTGGATATTATTTACATTTACATTTTTGGATATTATTTTTGGATATTATTTACATATATATACACACATACACACATATATATATACACACATACACACATATATATACACACAAACATATATATAAATGGAAGAGAGAGAGAGAGAGAGAGAGAGAGAGAGAGAGAAAATCAACCTGAAAGTAGAGAGAGAGAGAGAGAGAGAGAGAGAGAGAGAGAGAGAGAGAGAGAGAGACCACACCCCACCCCCACTACCCCCGTCCCCCACCACACCCCACCCCCACTACCCCCCTCCCCCACCACACACCACCATACACACACATATACACATACCCCACCCCCTCCCCCTGCCACGCACACACCTACGCACACACACCCCACCCCCACCACCCCACCCCCACCCCCTCCCCCCACCACAACCGTGACAACTACATTTATTGTTTATCAATAAAATTATGACATGAGATAATTATAATTGGAGCATAAATTTCATTATCATAAAGGGATAAATCCAACCAAGTATAGAGATTCTAATAATTAAAGTGAGAATTAAATTTAAGACTTTCTAACTACATGCATGTGTAAGGATTCTACATAGTTGGGTACGAAAGTAACTAATGATATTCCTAAAAACATACAATTGGCAACATTTTGTGAATTTACTAAACTTTATATAATATTATCAAATTTTGTTAAAAAATTATCTCGGGTTTTACCTAATTGAATTAATTTCATGAATAAAATTATTATCAATTTAAATGAAAATATCAATTATTATCCAATATTTTTTAATGAAATATTTATTTTGAATGAAAATATCAATTATTATCCAACTATTATCAATTATTTATTTTGAATGAAAATAAATTATTATCCAATATTTTTGGATATTATTTACATTTACATTTTTTGATATTATTTACATTTACATTTTTGGATATTATTTACATTTACATTTTTGGATATTATTTTTGGATATTATTTACATATATATACACACATACACACATATATATACACACATACACACATATATACACACAAACATATATATAAATGGAAAAGAGAGAGAGAGAGAGAGAAAATCGACCTGAAAGTAGAGAGAGAGAGAGAGAGAGAGAGAGAGCAGCGTCGAGAGAGAGAGAGAGCAACGTCGAGAGAGAGAGAGAGGGAGGGAACGGCGGTAGGGAAAAAAGAAGGGGGATAGGGTTTTTACTGCAAATATTGTCACGGTCGTGTCAAGGTCATTGACCGTGACAAGTTTTTAAAGAATTGTCATGGTCAATGACCGTGACAAGTCCGTGACAAGTAAATTTGTCACGGCCTTGTCACGGTCATTGACCATGACAATTCCTTGTCACGGTCGTGTCAAGGTCAGTGACCGTGACACAAAATGCGTGTTTTTTGTCACGGTCAATGACCTTGACAAGGGTTGTCGGTTGAAAGGTGACAATTTGGCCATTTTGATGTAGTGGTACCAGCAGTTAGTTATCTCAGGATCTTTCTCTATGATGAGCTCAATGTAGTAGCAGTGGGTTGGTTTATCTTGCTTTTGGATACAGAAAAGGGCCATGGTTATTCCCTTGGGCATGTTAATCATGGAGGCTAAGGTATCAAGGGCATCGGCTAGGTTATTCTTCGCTCGGGGTAAGTAGTGGAAGGTGATTTCTTAGAATTGGGAAGCTAGCTCTTCGACGTGGGAATGGAAGGGTAAAAGTTTCTCATCCTTGACTTTCCATTTTCAGAGTACTTGATCGATGATGATGGTTGAATCCCCACAGACATCGAGGTATCGAATTCCTTTCTTAAAGGCAACTTTAAGGCCTACCGTGCATGACTCATATTCAGTTATGTTGTGATTGCAAGGAAAATCCATCTTGATGGCAATAAGAGTGTGAGAGTCATCAAGGGAAATTAAGAGTATAATAATGCCTTACCCTTTCTTGTTGGTAACGCCATCGAAGGTCTTCTTGGGAGGTATAGAGGATATTCTCATCTGGGAACTCAGAGATCCAGACATCGGCCTCTTCCATAGGGTAGTTAGAGATGGCTTTTCCTTTCATGGCATTTTGCGTGACATAGGTAGTATCAAATTCAGCTAGGAGTATCAACCAATGGGCCATTCGGCTGGATAGGGAAGGTTTCTCGAGCAAGTACTTGATAATATCCATTCGAGATACAAGTTTGATGGGAAAAGCGAGCATGTAGTGCCGTAACTTTTGGGTAACCCAGACAAGAGAAACACATGCTTTCTCCAAGGTGGTTTAGTTAACTTTGTAACCGACCAACTTGCGATTGGCATCGTAGATAGCCCTCTCTTTACGGATTTCTTTAAGGTATTGAATTAGTAAATCCCCAGCTGTCGTATCGAGTATTGTTAGGTATAGGAGTAAGGGAAGACCAGGCTGTGGTGGCATGAGTACCGGAGGTTGGGTTAGGTATTGCTTAATTCGGTCAAAGGCTTCTTGGTAAGCTTCATTCCAGACCTTGGTTGAATCCTTTCGAAAGAGTTTGAAGATGGGTTCATAGATGGAAGTCAACTGGATGATGAACTAGATGATGTGTTGTAATTTCTCGAGGAATCCTCGGACTTCCTTATCCGTTCGGGGTGGTGGCATCTCAAGTATGGCTTTCAGCTTGGCAGGATCTTCTTCTATCCCTTTCTCGCTAACCATGAATCCCAAGATTTTTCCTTTGGTAACTCCGAAGACACATTTATATGGGTTAAGTCGCATCTAGTATTGTCGTAGTCGCTCGAAGAACTTTTGGAGAGTGAGTGCATGACCCTCACTAGTCTTGGACTAGATAATCATGTCGTCTACATAGACCTTGACTTCCTTGTGTATCAAATCATGAAAAATGGTTGTGGCAGCACTCTGGTAGGTAGCCCCTGCATTTTTTAGACCAAATGGCAAGACAGTGTAGCAAAAGGCTCTTAAAGGGGTGATGAATGCGATTTTCTCTTGGTGATCGAGGTGAATATTGATCTGGTTATATCCGACAAACCCATCAATGAATTACTTGAGAGCATGACAGGTCGTATTGTCCACAATCATGTCGATATTAGGTAGCGGGTAATCGTCCTTTGGAGAGGCCTTGTTCAAGTCTTGGTAGTCGACACACATGCGAACCTTCCCTCCTGACTTCGGCATGGGCACGATATTAGCTAGCCATGTGGGGTATTCGATCACACGAATGAATCCCACATTCAGTTGTTTGATTACTTCTTTTTTAACTTTGAACGACCATTTGGTGCAGAGTTTTTGCAGTTTATATTTGATCGGTTTGCATTTGGGGAGAGTTGGAATCTCGTGCTGAGCTATCTCAGGGTCGATACTAGGCATGTCATTGTAGGAACATGCGAAGACATCCATAAATTCCTTTAGTAATTCCTCAAGTTGTGTGTACTCATGCTCATTAAGGGTGGCCCCTATCCTAATCTTGCACAGTTGGCTATATGAACTGAGATTAACAACAACAGTTTCATCTTTATTAACTTGAACGCGGCTATGTTATTTGTTATTAACCTTATTTAGATTAGTTAAGAATTATTCATTTGCAAAATCATCATCATCAAGAGTTTGATTAGAATCAAGACAATTAATGTAAGGCATAGTAAGATACTCAAAATCTTCGTTTATTTCATTGATAGGAAAAATAGTAGAGCTGTCAACGGGTCGTGTTAACGGGTTAACGGGTGAAAACACCCTTAACCCGTACACGACCCGTTAGAATTAACGGGTCAAATGATCATACCCAAACACGACCCGTTAATATTAACGGGTACACGACCCGAACCGTTAACACCCGTTAATATTAATGGGTCTAAACGGGTAACGGGTTGGGTGACCCTATATTACCCGTTAGTACCCGTTAATACTCGTTAGTATCCGTTAGTACCCGTTAATATCCGTTAATACCCGTTAATACCCGTTAATACCCGTTAGTACCGTTAGTACCCGTGTAATATTGGTTCGGGTCACACGACCCAATGAAACTCGGTATCACTAACGGGTGATAATGGGTATAAACGGGTTTAATCGTGTAAGAATACAAACCCAAACACGACCCGTTATGATAACGGTTCTACCGTGTTGACCCGTTAATGACCCAAACCCGATAAGACTAAACCCATTAACTTATAATTTCGTGTCGTGTCGTGTCGTGCCTCATTTTGCCAGGTCTAAAAAACAGCATTGAGGACCTCATCAAATGAGGTATTGATTACATCAGAGTAAGGAGGAACAACTAGGGAAGAAGAAGGGGGATAAATATCAGGGTTAGATTGAATGACAGTAGGTGGCACTGGTACAGCATGCTAGTTGAGGAGAGGTGCATCAATAGCTTTGATCAGATAGGATGAATCCGACGAGGTAGCCCCTGAGTGGACCATGCAGAGTGTTAGCCCAGTGTTTGTAAATTAAAAGAATCCTCGGAGTAACTTTTCTCAGAATCCTCGGTTTCCTCAGTGAGCGATTGTACACGGTGCTGGGAACTCTCGGCCCATAGGTAGTTGTCCTGAAAGAAGATCTCCATTCCTGGTTTCATCTTTTTATCTAGATGGTCATACCATGGTTCTAGGAAGCCGTAGAAGGGGAAATATTCACTTCTCTGATGAATCTTCCATTTAGGGAATCTCTCGAGAAAGTTTTGGTGCATTCTGACCTCCTCTTCAGTCGAGGTTGACAGATCAATTTAAGTTCTTCTTCGGACGGCTGATAGCCCAAGATACAAGGAGGAAAGTCCTTCTTCAACACAATAGGTTCAAGTATCCCTTGTTGTCTTTTCCCTAGCCCGAGTCTGGGTATGAAGTGCATGTTCTTGAACATATAGATTACATTGACGTTTCCATAGAGGTCATATTCTGGACGAACCTTATCTTTGAAATAATCCCCTACTAGGAGTAGAAGTGATTCAACTTAAAAACCTGACAGAAGCATTTCATTTGTCACGTGTTGTATTTCAAATACTAGATTACTTGTTCTTGCATTCTCGGTTTTGTCTTCGTCCCCCAAGATGGTGATAACCTGCCCATTGGCAAAGAATTTTAATTTCTGATGAAGGGAAGAAGACACCCCCTTGATGCTATGGAGCCACGGTCATCCGAGCAATAGATTAAAACAGGTTGGGATATCGATGACTTGGAATTCAAAAATAAGATTTATAGGGCTGACCCCTATTGCAAGCTTTATTGATCCCATTACCTCTCGACGGGTATTATCATAGGCGCGTACGACGGCAGAGATGGGAGTAAGGTCGCTCACTTTCAATCCCAAACAATTGAGGGTCCTTAATGGGTAAACATTAACAGTTGATCCATTATCGACAAGAGAGAGTGGGATAATTTTTCCCATGACTTTGATAGAAATGTTGAGGGCATAATTGTGATCTAGACCAATCTTGGGGATTTCTTCTTCGGAGAAGGAGACATCCTAGTAGAAGTCAAGAATCTGACTAAATTCATTGCTTCTTCTCGCATGGTTGAGGGAGAAACTGTGGGTCCCGTGAGTATCTTGATCATGTCATTTCGATGTAGATGGAAAGACATAAAAAGTCCCCATAGAGTGATATTATCTTAGGTTTTCTTTAACTGATCGAGGATCATGCTTTCCTCGAGGGTTATTTTTGGCATAGGAAGATTCTCGGCACCCTTCCTTTTATCGCTCGTTGATGGTTAGGCTTGGGATTTGGTAATACTTTCCTGACGTGGTCATGTGGTTCACAAAAGGAGGGGAAAATAGAAATCCTATTTCTTCATCAATATCGGGTTGTTCATCCACCCTGTTGATCTCTCCTAGTAATTTCTCAAACGATATCATCCCACATGCTGACTATCGGACTAACATTTTATGAATCATCGAAGTCGTCCCCCCATCAGATGGCAACGATATTATTTTTCCATGAAAAGTTGATACATTCCATGACTTCAATGGCCTATTCATATAAGTCCTCCCATTCGGCGGGGTAATGTGACAGTGAACAGACTAGACGCCCTTGTTTCAAATCATCGAGTAGCTCAGACACACTGCAAATACCACCAGTCTATTGGAATAAATACACCATGATCTGGACCATATCATCTAAATTGGATTTATTAGTTGGTACCACCTAATTGTCTGACTCTTGATCCCATTTTCGAGCTTTTAAGAATAACATACTGAATCTCTGATAGTCAACGGTCATCTGGGGCCAATTTCAGCCCAAACTCTAGGATTTGGTTCAACACTTCTGACAGTTCCACGTTTTTAACTCCAGAATGGGTGCGGACAGCGATGCATTCTCTTGTGAGGATTGATAAGGCTTAATAGGCAAAGCTAGTAGGGTGTAAGAGAAAGTATGGGCATGTTTGGAGAGGTGTGGGAGAGTATATGGGTATGATTGGTGATTTACGTAATATAATCTAGTTAGATAGGTCAAATTCAAGGTTTTCTTCTAGGAAGATGGCATTCCAATGATTCGAGACTGAATTATGGGTAGTATTTGGTTTAGGATTGGATGGTGGGGCGATGATACCCCAGTCAATCAGGCCTTGAATCACATTTTGGAGGTGAAAACATTAGTTGGTGGTTTGGCTGGTAATTTGATGGAAGTCACAACGGGCATCTAGCTTGAAATTTCTGGGAAGTGGGTTCAGTAATGGACGAGGGTTCAAGGGCTTGATAAGATTTCGGCTCAACAGGGCCTAGTAAACTTTGGATAGGGGAGTGTGAAGCTCGGTGTATTCCTTTCGGACTAGGTTAGCGTGATTTTTTGGTGCCCCTGAAGTGGAAGGCTGAGAGATGTTGTTGATGGTGGAAACTGCAGTATTGGCAGGTTTTTCAAACTTTCTAGGAGTGAACTGTCTAGATGTTTTCTTTGGTTAAACCTCTATCTTGGATAGACCTTCTTCAATCTCTACTCTTTCTTATTGGAGGGCTCGAAAATAAGGGTAATAATGTCCTCCCATCATTGCTCGAACATGGGGTAAGAAGTTCTTTTTTACAATGTCGACTTGCTCCTCTTTGAAAGGAAGATTGGTCATGGTGGCCGCTTTTTCTCTCCATCTTTTTATGAATTTACTAACTGACTCCCCAGGATTCTGCTTGAGCAACTCTAAATCACGGCGCGTAACTTTCAACTCATCGTTGTACTTGTACTGTGACTTGAACTCTCGGGAAACATCTTCCCAACTGCAGATTCTGGACTATTCGAGAGATAAGAACCAACGGAGAGCGCTATTCTTCAAGGTCTCTTGGAACATTTAGGCCATTATTTTCTCAGAGGCCCCTATGAGAGTCATGGCTCGGTGATAACTACGGAGATGAATAATTGGAGGTCCACTACCCCCGAATTTCTCGATGTTGGTCATCTTGAACTTTTTTGGTAACCTGACTTTAGGATATGGAGACATGTAGGTGTAGCCCATGTAATTCCCACATAGTCTGACTTGGTCGAATTTCTTAGTTAACATCTTGAGGTATTCCTTGACTTTGTTCAATTCTTCCTCCTTCGGATCAATGGTCATGGGTAAGTTAGCCCCAGGTTGGCCAAGATTCGATATAGGAAGCTAGGCTGGCGGCGGCCGGTTAGCAATAGGAACACGTGGAGCATGCTAGAATTCCTCGGGAATCCAAATAGGCTCGGGTGAAGGCAGACCCATAGCGCGAGGGAAGAGGACCTCGGCCTCTTTGGGAATAGGGACCCGATTTTGTTGCATCTTATGAACTTTGGTTTGAAATTTGTCAATCTTGGCAATCAGTTGAGCTAGAACTGTTAACAAATTTGGCTACACATTCGGTACTTGATCGGTGTTCTCCATGAAAAGTGGACGAAGCTCGAACTCGAAAGAAGTAAGAGGACTAACGGAGCTTAGGGGTGGTTCAACTGAAGACGGAAGCTAATAGGGAGCCAGGCCAAGGGTATGGGATCGACCTGAGAAGGAGAAAGAGTTGGGATTTTATTTTTGGAAAAGAGGAAAGAAACATTTTTTACACATTTTGTTTTTAGAAAAGATGAGGACAAAATGTTTTTTTTTGTAAAAAGGAAGAATATATTTTGGGAATTTTTGGTAAAAGAGGAAAAATGTTTTTGGACACGTTTTGAAAAAAGAAAGAAGCAAATGCGAGAGATGGGTCTCAGCATGATTATTATGTTTATTAGGTTCTCACTTATTAGGTTTACCTAAATACAAAAAGAGAGATGTCGGACGGGACCCGAGCTAGAAAAAATTGGGTTTGATGAGTATGTAAAAACTAAGGTTGGACTTGTTACCAGGCTCATGGGTGGGATCCGATTTAAAAATGCAAAAAATTTTGGGCGGCATGTCGACCCGAAATTTTGACAGAGTTTCCAGTTGAAGCCGACAAATTAAATATGCGTGTCCTAGGTTTGACACCTATATGCGGGTATGCAGTTGTTGGGTTAATTGGAAGGGTTTCCCCCTTTGGCATGACTTCCACAATATACATCTTTGCTTTTGAGGGAAAGCGATATGTGTGGACAAGCCATTTGATATACCTGAATGTACATAAATTGCCTCACTATATACCTCGTGGGGATATTACGTGTGAGAGTGAATTCGATATAGTCGACGTACGTGAATGAGCTCCCTACGAGATACCTCCCGTCATGACTTCTATTAAGAGGTACGATGCGGGAGAACGGTCGAAGGTACTTGGCCAATAGAAGGTGAGAGTCATATCGCTTAGGCTAACTGCGACTTGCCGAACTAGCAGGCCCATCACGAAGTGACCCCCCAGTTACGAGACAAATTCTGGTCAATAGCGATGCCCTCTGGTGATGTTGTGTGTATCATGAATGATTCTTGATTAGTATCTTATGGAGAAAGTATCTTTATTGATGAGTATCACGCCAAGCAAGGGCATGATGTACAAGAAATAAATTAATACTAAGCATGGTTATGTGAGAGTGAGTGGTGTGTGATTATTTACAAGTGAGTGTGTGGTAGTGAATTTAAGCATGGATCAACTACAAGTGATGTGTGATAAGTGTAAGTGATCATGGATATATACAAGTGGAGGTGTGTGTTAGTGACACCTAAGCATGTATTTTTAAGTGGTGTATGTGACCCTAGGTGCCCATGGTGTGAAGTATACATGGAGAATTTCTAGGAATGAGGTGTGTATGAACAGGAAATAAGGTGAGAAAAGGGGAACATACAGATGGGGGTATATGCACACAAGAAAACAAAAACACCCTCTTATCTAAAATTGTTCCCAGTGGAGTGGCCACTGTGGTCATCCCAAGAAAATCTTCAAGGGAAAGGGGGATGGAGGATCCCTCAAAAGATTGCGGTCTCGTACCGTTTTTTTAGGCGCTTCGGCCTACGTCGGTGTGGAGCAAATGTAAGGAGATGGAGTCGCAGACCTATTTTGCACAAAACAGGCAAAAGAACATGTTTCCACTTCGAGAGAAAGACATCAAAGACAAACTGATGCATACGAAACCAATAGATTTAAGGTTCGGTACTACGTTATGGAATGGAAAGTTGTTAGGCATACATCCCGTCCTTTCGGTTTCCCATGGGCTAATGTTATTATTTTCCTTTATTTATCCATGAAGTGTGTGCATGTGTATATATAATGGAGATTGGAATCATTCAACTCATACCATGGGAAAGGTAGAGTAAGGTCATCCATAGCAATGTTCCTTATATATATATATATATATATATATATATATATATATATATATATATGTGTGTGTGTGTGTGTGTGTGTGTGTGTGTGTAAAATACGATTTGTGCATTCATCGTGACATTAATTGGTATTATGAAACAATAATGCATGTTGGATGAAATGCAAACAAGCATATTATATAATGTAAGAACATGATAAATGTGAAAATGGGAGGTTTTTAGGAAAATTGGGGAATTTGTGAGATTGAGAAAATTCAAAAATAGTACTCGAGTTTTAATCCGAAATGCCTACATAGCCTATAAAGGCATCAAAGTCCACGTAGTTTGAATGCGGCATGGGGGTGGGGTTTATCCCATAAATTTGAACGAAATTTTATTATAGATGTGTGTATATAAAATATGTTTTAGATTTTGAAAAAGTAATTTATTGGTGTAACCCTCTTTTTTTGTTTTGGGTTTTTTTTTATAGAAATAAAGTACGTGCAATATACTAATAAAAATGTAGATATTAATGTGTATGGACTAAATTAGGAACTAGATTATGAATCATATGAAATTTATGCAAAAATAAGGAGGGAAGAAATTGGACCTTCTTTGAAGCTTGATCTTTGATTTTGGATGAACTACCTTGAATGTGAGTTGAGTGTTGGATGAGAGAGAATATGATTTTGCCAAATTGGGTATGAAAAGAAAGGGAATGTAAGCTTGAATGGAACTTTACATGGGGAACTTCACTGATTTAGAGAGAATCTTATTGAAATCAATGATGCTGATGGATCTCTGGTGTTGGTCTGCTTGGTAGTGAAGTCATGCCCTCCTTTTATAGGGTCAGGGGGTTGCCGATCGGCACGACCCCTATCCTGCCTATCGGCAGGTGACTCTAGACATACGGCCGATAGGCAAGGGATTTGGACCTGCTAATTGGCAATATCGTACAACTTTTACTGGAAAAACGGTCTTAGAATGTAATAAGTTGATCCAAATCGTTCATGGGGCATACCGTTAGAAATGTAATTCAGAGACCTTCAAGATTCCTTTGAGCCGCTCCCAGGTCCGGGAGTTGACTTTGGGTCAAATGTGGCTCAGAAGCGCACATCAGTCTTTTGGATTGGAGATCGTCGAACGGAAACGGATCGTTCGTTCGTATGGTAAATCAGAATCGCGTACGGGGCGAACTGTTGGAAATGTTAGGATATGTACGTAGACATTCCAAAGATTTTCGCTCGGTTCGGATAGTTGACCTAGGTCAATCGAGGCTTGAAAGCGTCCGATGACCTCTCGGATTAACACGGATCGTTCGTCCATACCGTAGGTCAGAATCGCGCACGGGGTGGACCGTTAAATAGGGTATTTAGTGAACTTTAGAGATTAATTCAGTATCGTTCGAGCTAAAGAGTTTATCTTGGCCAAATGGATCCCGGGAGCACCCGGTGGCCTTTAGATCAAATTTTGGGGGAAAAGTGATCGTTCATCCGAACGGTTATGCCGTTTCGGGCACGGGGTGGACCATTGGAAAGAGGTTTCAATGCCCTTCGAAGATTCAAAGAGTTTTCGCTTTGACAGTGAGGTTGATTGGGGTCAAATCGGGGCCCAAGAGCGTCCAGTGGCCTCTAAATCGGTACTCGGAGTCGCATAGGGTTTGTAGTGAAATGGGGAGGTGCTAGGGACCTAAGTAGAGACTTAGGGAGTCCTAGAATGTGATGTCTACAGCATAGCCCAAGGTAAAGTCGTTGCTTTTTTTAGGATATCGAAGCGGAATTGTCGCCCAACCCATTTCATCTCAGTCTACCAGAGTACCAAAGAGGTCACCGTCGCATGGTCCAAAGTAAATCCCATCTCTATCTATCAAGATATCGAAGCGGCAACAGCGCCCGACAAGGGTACAGTCCAACTCAGTTAACAATAATACTAGACTAATCATCACCGCATGATACACACATATATAGTACACTAGTGGAGACCCGTGCGATGCACAGTTAGGTGTAACACGTTTTGAAATATTTTACTTAAATATAGAAATTAATATATAATTATCATGAGAATTTAAAAAAATCATAACCATAAAAAAAGAAACGCCACATGAAATTGAATCTTTTTTTCCACCTAAAATGAACATCACCCAAATAAAAATAAAAAAACATAAAATCTTTTTTTTTACTGAAAAAATAGTTTTAAAAAAATTGATATATATTTAAAAACAAATCATAATTTTTATTGTTTTTGTATATATTTTATAATAGATAGTTTATATATATATATTTATAAAACTTTTTAAAATTTTATTTTACCTATTTTTTTATAAAGAACAGTTAAAAACCCGTTTATATATATATATTTATAAAAATATTTAAAAATTTAACTATTTTTATATATACTTATAAAAACAGTAAAAATAGTTTAAAAAACTGTTTTGTTATATATTTTAATAATAACAATTTTTAGTTTTTTTTTCTAACAATTTTTATATTAAAAGAATAACATTTTTTATACATATTTATAAAAACAGTAAAACGGTTAAAAACTGTTTTGGTAGATATGTTTAAAAATAACTTTTTTTAATGTTTTTTTAACAATTTTTATATGTATTTATAAAAAACAGTTTATATATATATATATATATATATATGGTTTAGTCTACCCAGAAGACCTTCTATGCAGTACAATTTTGGATCTCCCTTATTAAAAAAAGAAATAAAACATCATCTCTGTTATTAAAAAAATGAAATAAAACATCTATGTAATTATATTTAAAAATATAATTGCCATATTTTTACAGGAAACATTAGCTATTTCAGTCTAGCCAGTTTGCTGGGACATCCAAATGTAATGAAATTTAAAAGGTCATATAGCTTACAACAGTTGCATAAAAGAAAACTTCTGAGCTAAAGACACTGATATATAAGCTTTCACATTGCATGGAAGATTACATAATATTTTATTAGTGTTTTACAAAACATTTAGTTTATTACTATTTTACATAACTATTATTTTTGTTGATGCACACTTTTCAACAAACTCTTTTACATAACTGCCACAATTTACTATTTTTTTAAATTTGTAAAATGTTATAAAGTATCTCAAGATTAAAAATAATGTTGAAAATAACTTATTTTCTAAAAAAACAATAAAAATAAAATATTACACTTTTCTCATATTCAAAATATTATGTTTTTTTAATAATATTTAAAAGTTATAAAAAAAGGTACAAAACATAACATTAGTTTTCCAAAATTTTATGATTATTTTAAATTTTCTAAATATTATAAAGTATCTCAAATTAAAAATAATGTTTTAATTTTAAATCATTTATTTTTTTACAAAGGTAGTAAAAAAGGATAATATTTTTTTTAATATTCAGGATATTAATTTTTTTAAATATTCAAAGCATTAAGTTTGTATAAAACTTCAAACATTTTAAAAGCGAAAACCCAATGAGCAAAGAAGAAGGATAAGCATTCAATTTTTTTCAAGTCCCAAAACTAATTCTATTTTTCTCAAGAGTAACATGCTCAAATTCTACTTCCCCTCTTTTCCGAGGTGGTCTTTTATAGCATTTTTCCTTTTTGGCGGGACAGCGGCTAAAATATATTGAAATCGTATTCAAATAGAGAACACATATTTGCAACTCAAGGACCAGATAGGCCTTCATGACCAAAGACCAAATGTCACACCCAAAACTATTTCAAAAAGCAATTCGTGTGATAAGAAAATGTCCCCCAAATGTTAGTTGCGGTGGCAGAGGTAAGTGGTCATCACTTGGCTTCTCAAGCATGGTGTTTGTCCGCTTATTATTAAGGAAGGGCATGATTCAAATTGGTTCAGTTTTTTACTAAAATAGGTGTATGAAGATATAGGGAGATTAGGGATATAGATGACAAAGAGTTTATGGGAGTTAGCTGGAAGGAATAAGATTTGGTTTATTGGTTTTAGAATGTGAAGATATGTAACTTACACAGTTTTTTTGCTAACAAATCGTGGGGTAGGTTATTATAACAGGATGTATGTTGGTGGGTGGTTTGGTAGAAATGGGTTAGCAGGGGAGAGACACTTGTATTTTTTTTTTAAATAATATAAAAATCTGAGAAAATTAGTTTCACTATTTGGAGCCTTCTCGGCTAATGACCTACATAGGCATGTAAATGGATCAGATTCGAACCGGATCAGGAAAATCCAAATTCATATCCGTTTATCTTATACGGATTCGGATCCAATCCGTTCATTAATCGGATCGGATCGGATCACGCAAATTCAAATCTATAACCGTTTATGTTAAACGGATTCGGATGCGATCCGATCCAATTATCTGCTTATGTTAAACTTGATTTGAAACATTTTTATTTTCAACTCTTATTTCATAAATTTATTTTGCAAATGTTAAAGAGAAATATAACTAATGAAATAAAGAACTATTATAATAAATATTAAAAAAATTATTAAATACAATATATATATTTATTAAAAATATATTAAATATAATTTTTATATATAGATATATAAATATTAAAAATATTAATCGGATCGGAGTATATGAATCCAAATCCGCTCTATTTAATAAACGGGTAATTGGGTAATCGAATAATTGAATTTTAGGCATGATCCATATCCGCTTAAATGGATCGGATTCGGATTCGAATAAAATTCGATCCATTAACAAGCCTAGGCCTACATACGTATATATAATAAGATATCTCCAGAACAAACATATTCGATGTTTTGCACGTAAATTGATTAATTCTACAGATATAAGATTTTAAGTCTTTGTATAACCAACCTAAAGGTTAACTAACTTAGCCCTAAGCTCCAAATTCTAAAAACCAATCATAACACGAAACCAAAACCAAGATCACCAACCTAGAAATTATGTTTGCATAATCTTGGTAAAATATTCATAATAAATTAAAAAGGCAAAAAAAATATGAAACCAGCGCCTACACATTCGTAATTCAAAAATATACAATTATTGTTTTCAAAGTCATTCAAAGTTCGTTGGAACTAGATTAAAATGGTTGTTCGAACGAGATCTTTAATGTCGTATGAATAACCTGTTCAAATGAGATTTACTCACATCGTCTTATCAAACTCCCAAGATCTGACATTAACCACCCTGAAACCTCACCTTCGAGCCTCTAGTCAATCTTAAACCCAAATACCTTCATGGCTAATTGTCCCAGCATCAATTTCAACTTATAACCAAGGTTTCTACATGACTTTAACATGAATTAGAGGGATAAATTCCACTTTTATCCAAGATCCCTAGTTTTCTATATTTGATCAATTATGTTCGCATATATCATCAATTCTTCCAATAATCAAGAGGCTTTTAATTTATTTACAGTATAGATTGGCGTTATAACATTTTAGTTTAATTCCAATCTAATTACATAAAGAATTCTCCTAATTTCATCTTAAATCCACAACATAACTAATAACCTGATTAGGTGGTTAAGTTATTTAAAATTTCAAAATAATCAATTTAGGTTTAGAATCCAACACCTAGCTATATTATAACACAAAACAATTATTTAATTATATTAAATAGATGAATTCCCAATTCAATTTTCCTCAATTCTATCCTTCTCCAATGTCCAATTTCCCCCTTTTCTTGTTTTCCAAGTAGCCTCAGTCTTCTCCCTCTAGGGTTTCCTTTCTCAAGTGTTAAAATGATTCAACTTAATCATAGTCTTCCTTTTTATATTGATAACCATAAAATTAGGTTTACATCTCATATGGACCCTAACCCATTAAGCCTAAAATCATATTCAAATGGTCTAAAGCTTATCTCAAGCTATACGTTAACCCATAAGGCTTAAAACCCAACATTTTAAGGTTTTAACGAAAAATTCCACATGCCCCACACGTCACCTGAAATAATCCACCAACCTTTTGATATTTTCACGGTTTGATTTATTTATTAAATAATTATTTATTGATTAAATAACCAGTAGTTCATTACAGTATTTTAATTCTTATTTAATTACGAATAATAAACACATGTATGTAAATATAATATAAAATAATTTTTGTGGCATCACCAACCACTGCAAATAAGTACAGACATATGATAATTTATTTAATTCAGTTCCCTCTAAATTACGGGGTATTACATTCTTCTCCTCTAAAACAAGGAATTTCTTCCTCAAAATTTCAAATTTTCTTATACTCCAACTCGTAAGTCTAAGAACATCTTGCTCGTAGCGTCCTCATAATACTATAAGAAATCTACTCCACATAGGTCTCTCTTATCGTAATTCGCATTCTATTTCTATTCTAACCCAACTAATCGACCTGCTAAACTTCATCCTTCTCTTGTCGAAAAAACTCTTTTGCCGATCTTGGGGTGTCTTCATACGTCCTCGGATAAGTGCCACGTTCACTGAGGTGTCCTGAATAATATATGATCTGAACATCATGTGTTCCCCAGACTCCATCCGTCGCTTGGTGAGCGGTGTGGTCCCCCATATAGTTCCTCTTATGGTGCCATACTAATTGCCCGATGACTATTATTGTAAGAAAAATCCATGATAAGTAAATAGTGATCCATCCCACCTTTAAGTTCCAACACACATGTCCAAAGCACGTCTTCCAAAATATGGTTGACTCGCTCAGTTTAACCGTCACACTAAGGGTGAAATGTCGTACTCAAGCTCAGTTGTACTCCCATGGCCTCTTGAAAACCTCTCCAGTACCATGATATGAAAGTATTAACCCAGTTGGAAACAATGTCACATGGTACACCGTGAAGTTGTATCATCTCTAAAACAAATAATTTGGCGTACTAATCGGCTGTGAAATATGTTCGTACTGAAAGACAATGGGCAGCCTTCGATAATATATCAACTATGAACCAAACTGAATCATGGCCTCTCTGGGACCTCGGCAATCCATTTATAAAGTCTATGGAGAGGCTCTACCACTTCCACTTGGTAATTTCCAAATGATCTAATTCCCCTATAAATTTTTGGTGCTCCATACTTACTAGCTCACATGTGGAACACTTAGACACGAACTCCGCAATATCTTTTTTCATCCCAGTCCACCAATGCATTTTACTTATGCATTGATAATTTGTGTCCCCTGCCAGATGTACCATGAATATTAAACCATGTGCCTTGGATATCACTCTCCTCCTCAACTCAGGATTTCATAGCACAACCAACCGGTCTTGAAATCTCATCCTGCTATCTAAACCGATCGAAAATAAAGAAAATCATTCTCACATTAGTTTTTGTAACTTCTCTTGATAAAATGAATATGAAGCATGTGCATGTATCACCCGTGTCACCATGGATGGTGTAACGATACCTAATCCCAAGAATGCATCCAACAAATCTATGTCATATATAGCACTCCATTGTGTTTTCCAACCCGTAGTGTTGCCAAAAATTAAGTAATTTTTGGTCTCTAACTCAATGCATCTGCTACCATTTTTGTTTTTCCTAGATTATATTAAATCGAAAAGTGGTAGTGTTTTACAAAATCGATCCACCTCATCTATCTCATAGTTATCTCTCTTTGTGTAAATTGGTACTGGAGAGTGATGCATCATTATATACCAAATACTCTATGTCTCCCTTTGGTAATGCAAGAACGGGTGTGGTGGTGAGCTCTTCCTTGAGCTCCTCAAAATCTCTCTGATAATCTGTGCCCCATAGGAACGGTACTCCCTTCCAAGTGAGGTGTGTCAATGGTTTAAAAATCTTTATAAATCCCTAAATAAACCTCTTATAATATCCTAAGGGACCCAAGAGAATCATAACCCTAGTAAGCATCGTGGGTTATCCCCATTCTACAACTAAAAATACTTTTCTAGGATCTATCGAAACACCTGCTTCAGATATGACATGGACCGAGAATTGTACCTCTCAAAGACAAAATCCACACTTATAGAACTTAAAGTATAGATGATGTTCCCGTAGAGCATAACCAATTCAAATGCTTTGCATGATCCTCTTTAGATGACGAGTAAATCAAGATATCATCAATAACGTGATGACAAATGGATCCAAAAAAGGTCAAAATACCCGGTTGCACATTGGTCAACCCAAACGACATAATCCAAAACTCATACGGTATGTATCACATCAGAAAAGACGTGCTTGGTACGTCCTCTTCCCGAATACGTGATTAGTGATACCTTTAGTGCAAGTCAATCTTAGAAAAGAATTATTCACCCCTCAATTAGTCAAACGTATCATTGATATGTGGAAACAAAAACTTGTTTCGTATCGTGACCTTATTCTGCTCCCTATAATACCCACATAGCCAAAGTGAACCATCATTACTCTTCACAAATAATAATGGAGATTCTTATAGGCGTGTAATCCTTCATATGAACCACTGTATCGATAACTCTTGAATTTTCTCATTAAAATACTTTATCTCTAATGGATCCATACAATATGGTTCTCCCATAATATGTTTGGTGCCCGGTGCCAAATCTATACAAAAGTATAAGTTTAGTGGGTTATAATCCTGGAACCCCATCCCCTATGTCCATAAAATCCTGGACAATTAGTATCAATTTTAATGATACGGTAACCTCCTTAGACGAAGTCGAATCCATTGTAAGACAATTGTGTTCTAAGTTAACAGTTAAGCCTAAGCATAACTTTAAGAACACCTCCTGCCTAAAAATGGAAATTATAAACACCTACCCCTTGTATTGGTATAGACACGTACCCTCGATAGTGGATACAACCGTATTACATATATCTACCACTCAAAGATAAATAGGATAAATCATAAGACCACGTGTCTAGACCAATAAAGAGGTTGAGTACTAAGCTAACCAACAAAAGGCGGCATTTTTACCATCAAGACATACAACAACCCCTTACTCGTTTGTGTATCCACATATGCATAAATCTCAAAGATAAAATCTATATATCTCAATATAGTAATAAAACCTACTGATAAAAATTATAACTCCTCCATTTTAAGCAAGAATCCTATGCATGAGTCGTAAATGTAACCGTAACCATTCCTTGGTGATATCTAAAAAAAGGCATCAAATACTAAGTGGACTCATTCACCTCAAGTGTAACACTTTATTTTAAGGGAACTATCGAAATGGGATCCCCACTAAAGGCCCTGTTGACCTTGCCTCGTCAGTCCTTTTTTCTAAACTTGCCTCGTTGGGCCTGTTCTCATTATACAAACTTCACTAGTCATAATTTCCTTGGCTCTAATGGTTGTAACATATCATATTGTCTACCCTTAGAAACCTCTTGGATCTGCTCCCCCTATGCGATTTTTTTTTGGTGCGGTCTTTCCTACCTCGGTAGACGCTACCCTCTCTCTAATCATTTAGGAATACCTTGGCCTTTATCTTCTCATTATCAGGAATCTCCATCCTAGAGTTTGTTATGACGGTCCTACTGATGTTAAAAGGTAACTTCCACCACCTAAGAACAAGTTATCCAATAACATCTGCTAAACTCGTCACATAAGATTTATGACATCTAAAAAAATCTTCTCGAACTTTAACTGAAATTGCTAATAGTTTTCTTCTCTTTCATATTGATCCCTTATGGTGTAGAAAAATAAAGATAGTTGAGCTCCTCGTGTTGGTTATCATGCGATCGTCCAAATGGGGTTTCTGCAACTTGTTCTTTTTTGCAATGATGGATGATGAGTATAAACATATCCCCTCAAACTATCCACTAAGCACATTGCAAAGGTCTTATGTCCAATGATCCCTAGCTCCAGATCAACAATAACTTAATATGTGGGATGTCTTGTTAAAGAAATCCAAAAAAGCAACCCCCCGATACACTTCGATCGCTACAAGTTCATCTAGAAAAATGGTGCGAAATATTGTAACCAGTCGTCATTGTATAAAATACAAGTCCTAAATGGTAAGGATCTAAAGTGTCAAAGAATCACTACACCAAATCCTGGACGAGAAGTGGTCACGTCCCACGTCCGTGACCACAGTGGTCGAGGACTTGGGCTATGACCAGGTCGTGACCATCTTGGTGCCAAACTCGCGCCAAAATTCCCTCCAAGCTTGGTCGCGTGTGGGTCACGACCCAAGTCCGTGACCATGGCATGACGAAGAAGAGAGTACACACATTGAGGGTCATGGCTTAGGGCCGTGACTATTTTTGGGTGTGGGTCACGACTATGGGCCGTGATTAAAGCTCATTTAGGTAGTAGGGTTGATGTGAAGATCGTAGCGTATGGTGGGTCACGACTCTAGGCCGTGACCAGGTGCAAGCCAGCAACACCCTCATTTCATGGTGTGTGTCACGGCTATTGGCCGTGACCAATCCTCATGCAGGCATTAAGGTGGAAAAGGGTCATCAATGGGGGGTCACGACTCTAGGCCATGACCAGGTGCAAGCCAGAAATACCCTGAGTTTCATTTATTGGTTGCGCGCTTAGTGACACAACTTAAAATTTGTCTTAAAAGTGCGTTCACTCTAGGTTCAAGTGCAAACCTATCGATCAAGTAATAACCCGGTAAGTCGGGATCGAATCCACAGGGAAAGAAAATGTTAACTAGTAATCAGGAAACTTATTAGATCTGAAAATGATTTCTTAAAATAAACAAAAAGATGATTAGTGATTTTGGAAGATTTCTAGCGAAATAAAACTTTTCTTAACAAAAGCAAACTGGAAATTTTAATGAAAACAGACTAAAAATTACAGGAAAAACTTTTTAATCAAATGGGAGAAAACAGGGTAGGATACAATCCCTTAATCCTTAGCAAATTATCATAGAGAATACTAGATTTGTAAATTACAATAATTGATTAGATCCAGCCTTTATAACTTCTAAGCATTACATATATGAGGTTCAAGCCCGCATCATATGAAATCAAAAATAGGTATAAAGCAGTGAATTATAAATTATACTAGCAAAGCTTTCTTAAACATCTCAAGTACCTAGGGCAAGAGAGATTAAAAGATTGACAGTTTTTGTATAAATTTTCTTTCACGATTCAATCAATATTGTAATTTATCCTCTGTTTTCTATATAGATAATCTGCCTTGGATTGAGTTCATGTACCCCAACCCTTGGGAAATTTAGCTACTCATGATTGGATTGAAGTACAAATTCATATTCAGAATTATGGAACTACAATACATGGGAAATAAATCTGCAAATAATAAAGTAACAGAGAATAGAATAATATTACTTGAATTCAGCAGCAGGAAAGTAATTGAAATTGAAATCCAGATAACTTCTCCTTAATCATCAGTACAAACTAAGGTTCTTATGAAAGGAATTTAAACTTCTGAATATTTCTCTCAACAACTAACTCTCAAATTCTTTAGATAATTTGTAATCTACCAACAACTAACAAATTGCTACAATTCTCTCTCTACTTTCTTGGTTGGTCTATTCTCCTCTCAAATGATATAGGGCACTAGCTTTTATAATACCAAGTATCGAAATTGATAGCCAATAATGCTTGTTGGTACGTTTTTCCAAGAGTTGCTCTGCTTTAATTGAACAATTAATTGTCAGCATTTCACATTACCGGATCGGTCCGGCTCAACCTCGGATCGGTCCGAATACACCGGATCGGTTCTTTTCTTTTCATCGGATCGTTCTGGGCCTAGTCGGATGGGTCCGGACTTTTTTCTTTCATCGGTTCGTTATCAATCCGGGGGCTACTGGACTTTGTCAATTCGGATGGATCCGGATCCAAACCGGATCGGTCCGAAATTCTTCTAGATTGACTTTTTCCTTGAAACTTTGACTGACCATATCTTTTGATCTAGAACTCCGATTTGAATGCCGTTTCGTCCTATGCTCTCGTGAACTCATGCTCTTCAACTTCACTTTTGACGTTGCTTTTGAATTCTGAATGGAATTTACACTTTTGCCCTTTTACATTTCTTCTAATTTTCTTCTCTTCTTTTATTGCATTCCTTTCCTGAAATCTTTATCACAATTACACAAAAACTAGGAATTTTGTTAGTAACGAACAATAGAATGATATGGACTAAAAATGATTCAATTACCTTGCTCGAGATATTAAAATTACTAAATTAAGGGCCTAAATTCGGAAAAATTTACGCTTGGTCAAATCCCCGTAACTTAGGACTTTGCACGTCCCGGGCAATGTATCTGAATCTAACCAAAACTCAACTATTGAAAATTCCTTTATTAAAATAAAATTCCACTTTCGCAGGCACGCGATTGCATTGAGCATATGCAACAAGCCTTTAAACCCCTAGGTTACCCTAGTAGGACGAGTTTTGTCTAGTGAGGGTTTGCAGTGAATACACCCACAAAATTCTTTATTGACTCAAATAAATATCATAATACTTAAAAATTGTACAATTTAAACTTTTCTAAAAAAATAATCACCATCAACTCATATTCAACTGTCTCAAACCATAGTGTGTGTGTGCAAAGCCTAAACCTCAAATTTCCACTGATGGAGCATTACGTTACTTTCCGAAAATTCGTTTTGATTCAAATTCTTACGGGTTGCACTCACAAACGAATCACTCGGATTGTGGTTGTTTTTCTCTCGGTATGCATGATATAAAGAGTAAATATAATGGACACAAATTCATGCATACAAAATTGAAAAGAAGGAAATATATGGTGAAAGATCTCATCATCGGAGTACGGTTATTTGAAAACGGGAACATCACCTCTAGTTCACACCATTTAATCTCTCATATTATCTTTTTATGTCTTAGCTCTCCACGCGGTAATTAATTTCGCAATTCGGACTCAGTTAGGACTTTGGGGGTTAAAAAGTGTAAAGGGGAAAAAATGGAAATGGTAGGGAATGTTGGAATTGGAAAATGTCCTTATGATGTCCATTAGTGCTTTTTCGGGCATTTGCTCATTTTTCTCTATCTTTTTTCTATTTTTTTTTTTGCCCCTTTTTTTTTTGCACAATTTGGACTTACTTGAATATTCCATTTTCGTAATTCCGGGCTATTTGGTTTTTTGGGGTTATCAAACGAAAGGAAAATATTTATTAGGCTCAACTTGGGTTGCAAAGGGATAATTTGGTTTTTCACAACTTTTTATGGCCAATATTTTTTGGGTAACAAACGGGGGCCTACTTCATTGTCCAAATTGCTAATCACATTACCATATGCATCTCGAGATTAATTAACTTTAGAGATATATTTAGCACGAATTTCGAGACAACATTACACACATTTCCTATAACCGATCAAAACAAAGGATTGAGATCATCAACGACTAATTAAAACGCTGAAAAGAACTTTGAGTTAATCATAAACTCGAATTGATTTACAAACTCATAAAAAAGTGAAAGGCTCAAAATCTCACCGGGTTTGATCAATCTCCACACTTATTCGTTAAGTCGTCAATTTTCTTTCAATTTCCATCTTCGGTTAATTTTGGCTTAGTTCAATTGATTATTAACAATTTGAGACTTCAAACAGAATAACGGTGATATTTTTGAAAATTTTAAATTCCAATTTTTATTTATTTTGAACAAAAATATTTTTGGTTTTTTTTTTTTTTTTTTTATAATAGGCGAAGTTTTATGAATACGCACCTGTCACCCCCCCCCCCTAACTTAATGATTTGCATTGTCCTCAATCAAAGGATAAGAGAGAAAGAAGATAACAGAAAGAGTGCGAGAACTAAAACAAGTCAATAATAGACTAAAACTGTATTTACAAACTGTGACAATACTGTGGAAACAAATAAAAGAAAAAAACAAACATAAGTAGAAAAATCCTAAAAGGGGAGAGGGCAGCCTAAGGGGCGGGTGGGTGATGGGAAGTACTGGGAGTAGTAGGATCATATGGATTATAATTGTACGGAGGAAGAGGGGCCTCGGGTCCCTCCTGGAGACGATACAAGTCGGCCTGCATACGCAGGACCTCATGTCCCTCTCGTAGGAGGACACATGTGCGTCAAAACGCGTTTCAAGAGAGAGAACGCGCTCAGTTAAGCCCGTACCAACCGGAACATAATCCGGATCAGCCATCTCATCATACTCTTCCTCGTCACCTTCCCCCATCTCAACATCCTCCTCGTCACTCTCTTCGTCACTCGAATCGCCACCGCGCCTTGCACGGACTAGCTGAATTTTCCGCTCACTTCGAGTGCGGGACTCTTGACCTAAAGGCTTAGGCAAGTTGATAAGATCTTGAGGTGGTGCAATCCCGGCATCCCGAAGCATGGATGTAATGAGTCGACCATAAGGAAGAGGAGCGCGGCCCTTTTTATCATAAGCCACAAAAAGGATATCGGTTAACGGTTGCAGGGTCGAACAGATGATACATCATAGTGGCTTGGCGAGGCCTCATTGACGAATCATTGGATGTTTGCAAGATATTGGCACAAACAATATGAAAGGTAAAGCGTGCCTTGTCGGATAAGCGACCGACGGGAAAAGCCTCGGTATTCCAAACCGCACCGGGCTGGATTCGCGAGATACAAACCTCCTTAGATAGAACGGGATCGGGACTCGGATAATCAAATTGGACCGGAGTGATCACACCAAAAGACTCTAACTTCTGTTCCACAAGGTCAAGTGAGAATGGGATAGGGCTGCAATCCACATAGGCTTGGGATTCAAATTCAGCGGTACGAACAAGAGATCCGTAAAACTGTCGCACTTCATTCTCCCAAACTGCCTCATATGGTTCATTGAAGAAACGGCACCAGCCCCGTGACAGGAAAAGGGCGGTGACAGAATTGGGCATTTGATCCCATAACACTTGTCGTTCAATATGAATTTTGCGCGTAGGGCTGAAAATTTTGCGGCACCAATTTGCTTCACGGCGAGAACGGTACTCTCCATGTCCGTCGGGAAGGACTTCAATGGAGGTATACTTTTGAGGAGCAGCCATGGATATGGAGGATGGAAACACTAATGGAGAAGAGAAGGTAAGTGTAGGTGAAGGTGTGAAGAAAATGGGTAGGGTGATGGTTGTATTTATAGTGGGTGAGTAGGAGTTTGGAGGGAATGAAAGGGTGGATGAATTTGGATGAATTTTTGAAGGAAGTGAAGGGACTGGGGAAAGTGGAGAGGTGTGGATCGAAGAGGTGGATCTTGGGAAATGAATTCTGCAGACCACCGGACCGATCCGGTTTTGGGACCGGACCGATCCGCCTAACCGGATCGGTTCTTTTAATATCAGCCAGACCGATCCGGTCTGCTGATTTTCTAAATTCTTCCTCTCTCTTCTTTACTTCAAAAAATTGCTCCTATTCTCTCTTCCAAACATGAATTTTCCACTCCTAACACTACAGACTATCTTTAATGCTCATCGAAGATGAACTACCCCTTACCTTTCGGATTCTCAACCCCGGGACTGACTCAAACCTAAAACTCCTAGTTTCTAAGACTACTATGTACTACAATCACCCCATACATGTCGGGGGTGCGACGACCTCACTTCTTGTTGTTCAGTCAACCCCCATAAATGGGGTCCGACAGCCAGATTGTGTCGGCTTCCTTGACAATTGCTTCTAAATAGGGCTTGAGACGATGCCCATTAACTTTAAATGTGGTTCCCCCTTTATCATCTATGAGTTCAACAGCTCCATGGGGAAATACCTCTTTTACAATGAATGGACCTGACCATCTTGACCCCAATTTTCCGGGAAATAAATGCAACCTTGAGTTGTAGAGAAGTACTTTTTGTCCCGAATGAAATTCTTTCTTACGAATGATTCCATCATGAGCTCTTTTCATTCGGTCCTTGGATATTTTAGCACTTTCATACGCATCATTGCGTATTTCTTCCAACTCATTCAACTGAAGTTTACGTGTTTTACCGGCTTTATCCATACTGAAGTTCACCCTTTTGATAGCCCAATAGGCTTTGTGTTCGATTTCTACCAGAAGATGACAAGGTTTGCCGTACACAAATCGAAATGGGGACATCCCAAGGGGATTCTTGTATGCGGTTCTATAGGCCCAAAGTGTATCATTCAATCGGAGAGACCAATCTTTCCTATTAGGATCGACTGTCTTTTCCAAGATATTTTTAATTTCTCGATTAGCAAGCTCGGCTTGGCCATTCGATTGAGGGTGATAAGTTGTTCCAACTTTATGGACAATTCCATACTTCCGCATTAGTTTCTCCATAGGCCTATTGCAAAAATGAGATCCATTATCACTGATTATGGCCTTAGGCATACCAAAACGAGAAAGTATATTTTCTTGAATAAATTTTATCACCACCTTATTGTCATTCGTCCTTGTAGCTATCGCCTCAACCCATTTTGAGACGTAATCTACGACGACGAGGATGTATTGAAAACCAAAAGAAGGTGGAAATGGGCCCATGAAGTCAATACCCCAACAATCAAACAATTCTAATACTAAAATTGGGGTTAATGGCATCATGTCACGGCGAGTAATAGCTCCCATTCTTTGGCATCTATCGCAAGATTTACAAAAAACATTCACATCCCGGAAGATTGTGGGCCAACAGAGACCACTTTGAAGGATTTTCGCAGTAGTTTTATTTTTAGAAAAATGACCTCCACATGCTTCCGTATGACAAAATCGAATTACCCCTTGAATTTCTTCATCGGGTACACATCTCCGGATGATTTGGTCAGCATAATACTTAAATAAATATAGATCAACATAAAAGAACATGCTTGACCAAGTAATGAACTTCCTTCTCTCTTGCGGAGTCCAACTAGATGGAACGATTCCAGTGACAAGATAATTAACTATATCCGCAAACCAAGGGAGAGAAGAAGTAGCAAATAAATTTTCATCCGGAAAATACTCGTCTATGGGAATGGGATCAATAGGCACGTCGGACGAGAGGCGCGACAAATGGTCCGCAGCGACGTTTTCTACTCCTTTCTTATCTTGAATCGAGAGATTAAACTCTTGTAGGAGTCGGATCCACCTGATTAGTTAGGGTTTGGCATCTTTTTTACTCAAGAGATATTTAAGTGCCGAATGATCAGTGAAGCATATGATAGGTGACCCAACAATGTACGAGCGAAATTTGTCGAGAGCAAAAACGACTGCTAGTAACTCTTTCTCTGTAGTAGAGTAGTTAAGCTGAGGGCCAGATAATGTTCTACTAGCATAGTAAATAACATGAGCTTTCTTGTCTTTCCTTTGTCCAAGAACAGCCCCAATAGCATAATCACTTGCATCACACATAAGCTCAAATGGTAGTGACCAATCCGGAGCTTGCATGATAGGTGCGGAAACAAGCATGCTTTTCAGTTTATCAAAAGCTTCTTGACATGCTTTATTCCACTCAAATGGAGTGTCTTTCATGAGAAGATTACTCAAAGGTCTAGCAATGGTGCTAAAGTCCTTAATAAACCTCCTATAAAATCCAGCATGGCCTAGAAAGGACCTCACATCTTTAAGTGATTTTGGCGGGGGTAACCCAGCTATTACTTCAATTTTGGCTCGATCAACTTCAATTCCCCTAGATGAGACTATGTGGCCTAAAACTACACCCTCGGTAACCATAAAATGGCATTTCTCCCAATTGAGGACTAAGTCTTTTTCCACACATCGGAATAGAACTCTTTCAAGATTAGCTAAACATTGGTCAAAAGATGGTCCAAAAACGCTAAAATCGTCCATGAACACCTTAAGACCTTTTTCAATCATGTCGCTAAAGAGACTTAACATGCACCTTTGAAAAGTAGCTGGCGCATTACATAACCCAAATGGCATACGTTTATAGGCAAACGTACCAAACGGACATGTAAAAGTCGTCTTTTCTTGATCAAGTACATCCACTTCAATCTGGTTATATCCGGAATACCCATCTAGAAAACAATAGTAAGGATGGCCCGCCACTCGTTCAATCACTTGATCGATAAATGGTAAGGGAAAATGATCTTTTCGAGTTCCGGCATTGAGCTTTCGGTAGTCAATGCAAACACGCCACCCGGTGGTGGTGCGTTGAGGTATTAATTCTCCCTTAGCATTTTCAACCACTGTCATTCCTGATTTTTTTGGAACGAATTGAATTGGGCTCACCCATTTTCTATCTGAAATGGGATAGATAATTCCAGCATCTAACAATTTGATTATTTCCGCTCTTACAACATCTTTCATGGTTGGGTTTAAACGCCTTTGCATCTCACGCGAGGGCTTCACTTCTTCCTCAAGATGGATTTTATGGGTACAAATCAATGGACTTATACCTTTCAAATCTGCTATAGTCGAACCAAAGTCACTTCTATGCTTTCTTAACATATCTAACAACATATCCTCTTGCTCTTTTTCTAGATGGGAAGACATAACAAGAGGAAATGTATCATTCTCTCCTAGAAAGGCATATTTGACATGTGAGGGTAGTTTCTTTAACTCAAGACTAGGAAATCTATTTTCAGAGGGACTCATGGTTGTCTCCCTTGTAGGTAATTCTTCATACCTAGAAATCCAGTCAACATCTCTCAAACTCTCAAAACTCTCTTCATCTTGTAACCAATTTTTCAACTCTTCCATCTCACGCTCAAACTCAGTATAAGAACTCTTTTCCTCACCACTTTTCACTAAACACACTTCCAAAGCATCTCCTCCTATGATTTTCTCAATATTCTCATCCACTACCTCTTCAATAAGATCAACCTCAAAAATTTCATCCTCATCACCCATTTGGTTAGCGACATTAAAAATATTGGTCTCGAGAGTCATGTTTCCAAAAGTGAGTTGCATTTGGCCATTCCGTGTATTTATCAAAGCATTAGCAGTAGCTAAGAATGGACGGCCCAATATTATTGGAACAAGATTTCTCGTATGAGGTACAGGCTCAGTGTCCCAAATGACAAAATCAATCGGAAAGTAGAACGTGTCCACTTGAACTATCACATCTTCTACAATCCCTCGAGGCACTTTCACTGTTCTATCCGCTAACTGTAGAGTGATTCGGGTAGGTTTTAAATCACCTAATTCAAGCTTCTTATAAATGGAATATGGAAGGATAATGACACTCGCACCTAAATCAAGCAATGCTTTTTCCACTCTTTTTTCTCCTATGACGCACGAAATGGTAGGTGCACTTGGATCTTTGAATTTAGGTGGAAGATCGTTGCGAACGATCGAGCTCACATTTTGTGCCAAGAAAACATTTTTCTTTACCTTAAGCCGTCTCTTGACAGTCAAAAGATCTTTGATAACCTTAGCATATGCTGGAATTTGTTGAATAGCATCAAGGAATGGCAAATTCAATTTTACTTGCTTCAACACATCCAACACCTCGGTACGTGAAGCCCCTTTCTTGGGTGGTTCTAAACGTTGAGGAAATGGAGCAGCAATAGGCAACTTGACTTCAATTTCAGGTCTAACTTCCTCATCTTTCAACTCCTTTTCTAAGGGAGGTTCTTCAGACTCGATAGTTTCAGATTCCTTAGAAATTTCAGGTTCAACTTCATCATCGTTCAACTTTGGAAGTTTAGGTGCTAGATCAATTACGCGGCCACTTCGAAGAGTAGTGACAGCTTGACATTGTTCTTGCAAGTCCGATGATGTGGAGCCAACCGTGGTTTGACCTTGAAGAAGAGGTCTTTGGCCTTGGGCTGGAAGTTTACCTTTCTCTTGAGTATTTGCCGCAACTTGCAACCTAGAGATGCTAGTATGCATTTCGGCGAACATTCGTTCATATTTAGCATCTCTCTCTTTTTGGGATTGGATGAATTGATTGAAATTATCTTAAAGATTTCTCCTTGGTGGAGCTACATAAGGACCAGGAGGTGGTACTTGCATATAATTTGGCATTGGAGGAGCCACTTGCTAAAATTGAGGAGGTGGTGGTAAAGTCATGTGTGGGTTAGGAACCATCCCACCTTGAGATTGTCCATAACTATACCCAGGATTCCTCCACGACTGATTATATGCATTCCCTTGCTGTGCATTAAAATTTCCTCGAAAACCCCCTATCGCCTCAACCTGTTCAGTGTACATTACTTTGTATGCAGGAATGGTAGGACATCCTTTGGTAGAATGACCCGCATTACAAATGGCACACACTTTCTCCTTTCCAGCTTGTACGGATCCCGACACATCTCTCAATCTCACTTCAAGCATATCTCTGAAATTCTTCTCTAATTGGTCAAATTTTCTATCCAACAAAGTGTCCTTGTCCAAGTGATAAATACCGGACGCAGCAGGCAAGTTGGACACTTGTCGATTTCTATTTTGACTATTGGGATCAGAAGTATCCCATGCTTGGGTAGTTTCATCTATATATTTCAAATGGGCTTCAGCATCGCTCGAATTTAACTCCCAAAAAGGTCTTTCAATCATGGTTTGGACAAGTTGTTTCGATGCTAATGTAAGGCCTTGATGAAAAAATGAAATTAAGTGATGCTTTTCAAAACCGTGATGTGGGCACGCACTCACTAACTCCTGAAATCTCTCCCAACATTTATCAAAAGCCTCATTCTCATTTTGTCTAAAAGCTTGAATTTGGGCTTTAACTGAATTAGTTTTGTGTTGTGGGAAATATTTTGATATAAACTTGTTTTGCATATCTCTCCAAGATAACACAGAATTTGGGGGTAGAGACCATAACCAAGTTTTAGCTTTATCCTTTAAGGAAAAAGGGAAGAGCTTCAACCGGACTACATCTTGTGGACAAGCTTGGTCTCCAAAAGTCTCACATGTATCTTCGAACTCTCGAATATGGAGATATGGTTTTTCAGAATCCATCCCATGAAATGTAGGAAGGATTTGGATCATGCCATTCCGGAAATGGAACTGACCGGCATTATACGGGAGTAAAATGCAACCAGGGGTAACAGTTCGCTCCGAAAATAACAAATCTTTCATAGGAAGATAAGGTATCTCATCCTCTCTAGCACCAACACCAACACTACCATGTTCCGACATATCGCTACCAAAATGTTCGGAATTCTCACTCAGGGTTTGACTCAATGTATGACTAGTAATGGAATTATTAGGCGAAGGAGGTGGAACCCAAAAAGGAAAAGACACAGAATTTTCAGAACTTGCTTCGGCTATAGGATTTTCGTGAACTTGGGTGGGGGATGAATTCAGCATAAGCATATAAGAGATGAAATGAAGTTTCTTTTTTTTTTTTTTTTTTTTTTTTTTTTTAGAAATCACTTGTAGATAAAAATAACTTTCTTGAAAATTTAACAATTTTTCAGTCCCCGGCAACGGCGCCAAAAACTTGACACAACTTAAAATTTGTCTTAAAAGTGCGTTCACTCTAGGTTCAAGTGCAAACCTATCGCTCAAGTAATAACCCGGTAAGTCGGGATCGAATCCACAGGGAAAGAAAATGTTAACTAGTAATCAGGAAACTTATTAGATCTGAAAATGATTTCTTAAAATAAACAAAAAGATGATTAATGATTTTGGAATATTTCTAGTGAAATAAAACTTTTCTTAACAAAAGCAAACTGGAAATTTTAATGAAAACAAACTAAAAATTGCAGGAAAAACTTTTTAATCAAATGGGAGAAAACAGGGTAGAATACAATCCCTCAATCCTTAGCAAATTATCATAGAGAATACTAGATTTGTAAATTACAATAATTGATTAGATCCAGCCTTTATAACTTCTAAGCATTACATATATGAGGTTCAAGCCCGCATCATATGAAATCAAAAATAGGTATAAAGCAGTGAATTATAAATTATACTAGCAAAGCTTTCTTAAACATCTCAAGTACCTAGGGCAAGAGAGATTAAAAGATTGACAATTTTTGTATAAATTTTCTTTCACGATTCAATCAATATTGTAATTTATCCTCTGTTTTCTACATAGATAATCTGCCTTGGATTGAGTTCCTGTACCCCAACCCTTGGGAAATTTAGCTACTCATGATTGGATTGAAGAACAAATTCATATTCAGAATTATGGAACTACAATACATGGGAAATAAATCTGCAAATAATAAAGTAACAGAGAATAGAATGATATTACTTGAATTCAGCAGCAGGAAAGTAATTGAAATTGAAATCCAGATAACTTCTCCTTAATCAGCAGTACAAACTAAGGTTCTTATGAAAGGAATTTAAACTTCTGAATATTTCTCTCAACAACTAACTCTCAAATTCTTTAGATAATTTGTAATCTACCAACAACTAACAAATTGCTACAATTCTCTCTCTACTTTCTTGGTTGGTCTATTCTCCTCTCAAATGATATAGGGCACTAGCTTTTATAATACCAAGTATCGAAATTGATAGCCAATAATGCTTGTTGGTACGTTTTTCCAAGAGTTGCTCTGCTTTAATTGAACAATTAATTGTCAGCATTTCACACTACCGGATCGGTCCGGCTCAACCTTGGATCGGTCCGAATACACCGGATCGGTTTTTTTCTTTTTACCGGATCGGTCTGGGCCTAGTCGGATGGGTCCGGACTTTTTTCTTTCATCGGTTCGTTATCAATCCGGGGGCTACTGGACTTTGTCAATTAGGATGGATCCGGATCCAAACCGGATCGGTCCGAAATTCTTCTAGATTGACTTTTTCCTTGAAACTTTGACTGACCATATCTTTTGATCTAGAACTCCGATTTGAATGCCGTTTTATCCTATGCTCTCGTGAACTCATTCTCTTCAACTTCACTTTTGACGTTGCTTTTGAATTCTGAATGGAATTTACACTTTTGCCCTTTTACATTTCTTCTAATTTTCTTCTCTTCTTTTATTGCATTCCATTCCTGAAGTCTTTATCACAATTACACAAAAACTAGGAATTTTGTTAGTAACGAACAATAGAATGATATGGACTAAAAATGATTCAATTACCTTGCTCGAGATATTAAAATTACTAACTTAAGGGCCTAAATTCGGAAGAATTTACGCTTGGTCACTTAGTGGGTCACAGCTCTAGGCCGTGACTAGATTCATGGCTTAATAAAAAAAACGTTGGTTAGTCATTTGCAATTTGTAAGGGTTGTGCATCAAGGCTGAGGGATTTCATGCGATTTGGTGTGATTTATAAGGGCTAAGCTATTTCAGTTGGATTTCATTATGATTAACCCCTGATATGTATAGATTTATTTTCATTTCATTTGGATTTCATGATTTCTATTCAATGCCCTAAGTTCTATGTGTGTATGTGTAGATTTATGTTTGTATGTGTGTGTGCTTATGTATTGATTTATGTTTATATGTGTGTGTATGCATAGATTTATGTGTACCTGTATGTTTATGTGTGTAATTATGAACAAATAAATTATTTTTTTGTCAATAAACCCTATATTGTATGTGTGTGTATGTATAGATTGTATGTGTGTGTATGTATGTATAGATTTATGTCAAAAAAAATATTAAGGTTTAGTAAACCCTAAATTGTATCTGTGTGTATGTATAGATTATGTCAATAAACCGTAGATTGCATGTGTGTGTATGTATAGATTATGACAATAAACCCTAAATTTTATGTGTGTGTGTGTATTTTTTTTTGACAAAATATAATTAAATGGATTTTTAATGAGTAAAAAAATTTACATCCACCTTGTCGTGATTTTATTGGGGGGTATATGCGTGCCATCATATTATACTGGGGGTTATATACATGTCGTGATTTTTTGCACTATAGTGTGATATTGTTGGCTTGGTTGTTGGATACTATGTTCAATTTATTGAATTGATACTAGTGTCGATAAATGTACTTGTTATTAAATTTTTTGGGTGTGCTCTTGATTTCACATATCTTGCGATTAATGTGCATTTTTTGACGTTTACATCAAGATATTAGGAGGATACAACTTAACATGGAACAAATACAACTTGATTCCATTCATTCATATTTTAACTTGACATGTATGCCATAATTCTGTTGATTTCATACAGTTCTATTTTAGTTTGAGATTTGTTGTGATCAACTTGATTAAATATGTATTTTAAAACTTTAAAATGGCGGAGTAATAAACACAAATACATTGATATTATAGGCACCGGGTTGATATTATAGATTTTCGTTCTCCTTTGCCTTTGTGTACTTTTCTTTACATATTATAGGCAGCAGGTTGCTCAGGTTCCAGGTCTTAAAAAAAAAGACTCGTTGCTGCTTCTTATTTCATTTGGAGTAAGGCTGCTACTTCTCAGTGCGATTTTGAGTTGGATTTCGGTTGGATTTGCAAGGGTTAAGCGATTTCAGTTGGTTTGCATTTGGATTAAGCCATGGTATGTATTGATTCCTTTTGATTTCATTTGGATTTCGTGATTTATATCAAAAGCCCTAATTTTGGTGTATGTATGTGTAGATTTACGTTTGTATGTGTGTATGTGTGTGTATGTATAGATTTATATTTATATGTGTGTGTATGTATACATTTATGTGTATATGTATGTTTATGTGTGTAACTATGAACATATAAATTATTTTTTTGTCAATAAACCCTATATTGTATGTATGTGTATGCATAGATTGTATGTGTGTGTGTGTGTATGTATAGATCTATGTCAAAAAAATATGTATAGATTGTATGTGTGTGTATGTGTAGATTTATGTCAAAAAAAATATTAGGGTTTAGTAAACCCTAAATAGTATGCTGTGGAGACGGGTGGAGACCGGGTTGGGGGTTAGAAGCAACAAATAGTCCCTTAAGAATTCTGTAAGTGTTAATTTTATTCTTGGCCTTGGTATTTTTAATTTGGTTTTAGATTTGTCCTTGTGAAAAAAAAGGAATAGAAATATACATGGTTTAATTAAATTAGTGTTGGTTATATTATGATATACCTGTTATGCCATTTTATATTATTGTTGAAATTGAATAAGTATTGGATTTTGAAATGTAATCAAAATCAATTGTAATCTTCTTAATATGTGTGCATCTTATTTTTTTCTCAGTAGTAATCCTTATATACGTGAAAGAAAATATCAATGAGGATTAACGAATTTCAGTTCAAACAAGTTTACCACGAGTCAAGTTGGGGTAATGAGTGACGCAAGAAAATCACACCACACACATAGAACAAGCTCTGGTTTTCTTCCTTTGGTTTTGAATTTTTTTTTTTGGTTCTACCATTTTTTTAATTGAACATAACTGTTTGCATAAAATTCATTATTTTTTCACTGTCATAGGATACATTGATGTTGGGGTCGAACTACTATCAAACATAATCTGAAATTGCATCGCTGCTGGCATAGAGAAGGTTCTGATTGGCGTTGGGTGTAACAAAATATCCAGGTAATGGATAAACCTATGATGAACTTTATTTTAAGGTTAAAAATGCATTGATTTAATTTTTTAATTATTTTGGGTTTGGATCCTATTTATGTCTAAACCCCATAATTTTAATTCTTTTGTGCCCCCTATAGCATGGGTATTGTTGACGCATTTGTTCCTTGCCACTTCCAGTGGGGAGGGGAGGGGGGGGGGCAGTTTTTAACTTTTGAACAAAGAATAGTTAGGGTGAACACTAGAAAAAGAAGGCATTATCCAATGGATTGACACTTTCTAGGTTTAAGGTGTGTCAATTTCTCTGCAATGGTCCACATTAAACTAATTGGTAACCATTTGTTTATTAGCTTAGAGATATTCTTGATTAGTCCGAGATGAATAGGAGAGATGTGAAAATGGGAATAAAAATTAATCATGGTTCGAAAGTTATTCTTGGGTTTGCAATTTGTGACTACTCATCTTATTCACTTGTCGCACGGGACCAATGTGACTCGTAGGAACCGACCGCGTAGTCATGGGCTCCCGATTTGAGTATACGACACAAATTTTCAAAAAAATAGACTTGAGCATAAAAACATGTCATCGAAGGGTGAAAACGTAAAATAGCCACAAAACGGACCGATAAGAGTCACGAACACCTCGCACGGGACAAATGTGACTCGTAGGAATCGATCGGGTAGTCACAGGGATCCCAATTTGAGTGTACAATGTAAATTTGTAAAAAGTTAGACTTGAGAATAAAAAAGATGCCATCGAAGGATGAAAATGTAAAACAGCCACAAAACGGTCCCGTAAGAGTCACGAACATCTCGCACGGGACCAATGTAAGCCGTAGGAACTCACCGTGTAGCCACGACGCTCCCAGTTTGAGAGTCAGACATAAATTTGCAAAAAAATAGACTTAAGCATAAAAACATGCCATTGAATGGTGAAAACATAAAACAGCCACAAAACGGTCCCATAAGAGTCACGAACACCTCGCACCTCGCACCGGACCAATGTAAGTTGTAGGAACAGACCATGTAGTCATAGGGCTCCCGGTTTGAGTGTACAATGTAAATTTGTAAAAAGTTAGACTTAAGCATAAAAACATGCCATCGAAGGATGAAAATATAAAACAAACACCAAACGGTCCCGTAAGAGTCACGAACACCTCGGAAGTGACCAATGTAACTCGTAGGAACCGACCGGATAGTCACGAGGATCTCGATTGGAGTGTACGGCGTAAATTTGAAAAAAAATTAGACTTAAAGCATAAAAACATGCCATCGAAGGGTGAAAACATAAAACAAACAAAAAAGAGTCCCGTAAGAGTCACGAACACCTCGCACGGGACCAATGTGACTCGTAGGAACCGATCGCGTAGTCACGGGGCTCCCGATTTGAGTGTACGATGAAAATTTGATAAAAAATAGACTTAAGCATGAAAACATGCCATCGAAGGGTGAAAATGTAAAACAGACTTAAAACGGTCCCGTAAGAGTCATGAACCCCTCGCACGGGACCAATGTGACTCGTAGGAACCGACCGCGTAGTCACGGGGCTCCCGATTTGAGTGTACGATGTGAATTTACAAAAAAATAGACTTAAGCATAAAAATATGCCATCGAAGGGTGAAAACATAAAACAACCTTAAAACGATCCCGTAAGAGTCACGAACACCTCGCACGGGACCAATGTAACTTGTAGGAACATTAGAGGTATATAACATTTTCGATCAGACTTATTCCCCAACACCGATGAGGTAATTCCCATTGAGGTCTCTGTACTTTTTGGTAATGTACGTATAAAACTTGGGGTTCTCTTTTAGGATAGCAGTTGGCAGAAAGAGACATTATAGTAGCATGCATTGATTACAAGTGAACGTCATTTCACATTCTAAATATACTTTCTTAGACAAAATAAATACAGTTGCCTTGATACTCATAGAAATTCATGTCTACTCTGTGCAAGAGTACCTAGTTGAAGCAATTACTCCTAGTTAAAAATAATGTACTCAAGACATAAATGAAATCTTCATGATACCTATATATAAACAATAATCCTTGCTTGAGGTAATCCATTAGTGTCCAAAACAATTATATAATTGTGACATTTCAAATGCATAATACCAATCCTTGTTTATATTATGATCAGTCAGTCAGGTAATATGATCGACCTCCACTGATCAAGTTACTATATAATTGTGACATTTCAAATGCATAATACCAATTCTTTATGCAGAAATTTTTCTCTGGGGATAATCACTGATATGGTAAAAGATGCCTCTCAAGGGATCTCATTTGTATGCAACAATATTGAAGGTAATCCTGAGATTATGGATAATTACTCCATTAGCAACAGTGTTCGAGATTAAGAAGCCGAGGCAGCTTAGCGTGGCAACTCAGCGAGGTAGTTTAGCGTGGCCACTCATACTTTAGCTTGTTGTGTTAGTCATATTGTATCTTTGTTTATATTGACTGTAAGCTATAAAGGTTGTAGTGATGTAACGAGAATAATAAGGAGTTTTAGTGTGAGGTCAAATGGTACTTGCGAGAGATTAGGCTTGGCAGGGCTTGGGAGAGCTTTCATGCTCTATCGAATGACCTCACTGCGGAAACTTTAGAGGGACTTGGTTTGGAGGATTGAGAAGTAAGGAGCCATTGGGGCTTGCCCTGACCATCTTAGATACACCTGGTAAAACAATGAAGGACCCTGACCATGGAACCTCGGGTGGAGAAGCTTAGAGTTCCATCGGGCGTTGAGTTGTGAACCAAACAACCCTCTACTTAATGTCACATTTACTGTAGGTGATGTCACTAGCCAACTAAACAATGTCAGACCTACACTTGAGTAAACCATCATGGTATCTGGGGCTGTCAGGTAGTTGGTGAGCCACCTCTGCGACAACAGCCCCCCTGACACACAGTGGTTAAGCAAAAAGCATGTCTTGGCATTTAATGTTTATGACGTGGAGACAACTAGTGCATCAGGCATTTAATGCTGTGACATAAAGTATCAGGGATGTCTTTCATAGTCTTTAAGGACTGAATTGCCTCGGGGATGGTGTGGGAGGATATTTAAGGACCCCAACCACCTTTGATGAGGGGATCGACCCTTTGATAGTTGAGGAGTTATTGCTAGGGAGAATATATATCAGAGAGAGTTATTGCAAACCAAGGGGTTCACTGGCCCACCATTATTATTTATTACGAAGCTTTTAATGCTTGACATAGATTCTTGAGGTTTCTTTTGGTGTGTTTCTACCTGCCTACCAAGGTGTATCTAGGGTGCTTATTTCTCTCTCCCTCTAGCTAAATTACTTCTAAGTCTCATTATTAATTTATGAGTTATACACGAGAGATTTGTGAGTTTAAACTGAGTTTATCTTCATTGGGTTCGTGTTTGTGTGTCCTATCATTAATCCAAAGCTTTGGCCAAGTTATCTTATCATCACAATACTCAAACAGGGGTTATGACTCCATCTATAATCTAAAGTACCCTCCTACATTTGACGACTCTTCTGGGGAGGCATTCTTTTAGGTAAGGATTATGGCGTAGGATAATGCTACCAGTCTCAACTTCGATGAAAACAGCATAATGAAGAACAGGCTGTGAAAGAACTAGAGGCCACAAGGGATGGGGCTCCTCGAATAGAGTTACCTCCGGTACAGATGATGACAGGTGCTCCGGGGGTGGCACAATCTCCCCCGAGTGCGGGGTTGGGACCCACTCAGGTCGCGCTCCTCATGAGCAAGTTTTATGAGTTTTTACAAACCCCAATAGCTTCAACTATGCTGGGAGGATTGGAAGCTAATGCCTTCGTAACAACAGGGGTAGCTCCAACAGCCCTGCCAGGTGCAGGAGGCGCAGGGACGGTCCCGGTAAGCATACCCCCCATTGTGATCCCGCAGTAGGAGCCGCGAGAGTATCAACGGCCCCAGTTGTAACGTTCATTCCAGCTCCAACAAGCATCCAACCCATGACCCCGTTACTTATTTCTCCAGTAATATCTCCCATGGAGGAGATGAGAAAGGAGATGCAAAAGGAGATGATGAAATTCATGCAGGCCTCCTCGCAATTTGCTGGCAAGGTAGCTTCAGTTTTTTATGACTTTCGAACACCGTATCCCCCAGGAATACAACGACGAGCCCTATCCGAAGGACTACATTCCTCCTATTTTTGAAAAATACACGGGAAAAGGTGGAAACCCGAAGGAGCATATTAAGCGCTTTGTTGAACATTTGGGGGCGCATTGTAATAATAGAAGGCTTAGGTTGAGGGAGTTTTTCAAATCCATGGTCGATAAAGCATATACCTGGTATTCCCATTTGTCCCCTAACAGTTTTTCCACATGGGAAGAGATGCATGTGTTGTTTGTCCAGACGTTCTTTCTGGCAGAAGACGAGTTTACTTTGACCCAACTAGGTAGAAAGAAGCAACGACCTGGGGAAGAAGTGGTTGCCTATGTTCGAAGATTTAGAGAAAGATCCCTCGACGTGAGGGAGGAGGCCAGAGAATCCAAACTATTGCAAATCTGCGCTAAGGGGCTGCTTCCTGAGTACATCTACCATCTCATTAATGAGACGTGTGAGGGGACTTTTGCGGCATTCTTAAAAGCAACAAGAAATATCTCTTTGGTGGTGCGATCCAATCCGGTGGTGGTGCCCGTGATTTTCAGGCAGCCGATGCAACTCGCGAGGGGGGGGGGGAGGTCTCAGCCCCCACGGGTAGGGTACACCGAGGGGGAACATAGGGGCCAACCACCGAAGAGGGACAATAAGAGGAAGTTCGGAGGGGACAGAGAAGACCCACCACCATTTCCTTGTACAATGGAAGAAGTTGTCAGTTGTTACAACGCGATGGTCCAAGGGGGGACGGTCTATAAGCCAAAAGATGTTCCCACTGAGGAGCCCGATGCGGCAACAAAGGCGGATACGAGGTATTACTAGGTTCATCGGAGGATCCAGCATCCAACAGAAAGTTTCTTCACACTAAGAAGAATCATTGACAAATATGTGAAGGCAGGGACGTTGCAAATCCCTCCACAGGACGTCAATAACAACCCACTACCAGCACATGGGGCTAATCTCGTGGTGGCTTATAATGAAGAAGTAGAGAAAAGAGATAGAGATGAGTATGAGGAAGCTTTGGAGATTTGTACTAAGGGAATGGCTAATGTCGTGTTGGCTTACGATGAAGTAAGCACCAAGGATGTGGAGGATGTATATGGTGTCGAAGGCGAAGAGGTAGACCCAACCCTAAAATATTGGGCAGTTTCAAAATCCCCGAAGTTCACTTAGTTCTTCAAATAAGTGGGGATTACAAAGGAGAGTAGGTTGGATATAACCCAGGAAATACTTGATATTTCGAGAAAGAACGCGGTTCCTTCACTGAGATGGAAGGGACCCATGGCTAGGTTGGTAAAAAGGTTTCTGTCAAAAGTAACCTTCAGCGATGCAGATAGGGCTGTAAGGTTCCCTTACAACAGGCTATTGTATGTGACTGCCAGTGTTAACGGAGTTAGCTTTGCAAGGACTGTCATGGATGGGGGAGCTTCCATCAATATCATGCCAATTAACTCCTTTCATGCAGCCAATATTCCAGAAGAAAGGTTGGTCCCCATGCCTTTGGTAATTTTAGGGTATGATAACCAATCCTCCAAATCCATTGGGTATGTTAATGTGGGGATTGTGATGGGGAGTTTGAGTTCTCATATAAAATTCCACGTAATAGAGAGTACAACTTCCTATCATCTGCTAATAGGTAGGGTGTGGATGCATAACCAAGGGCTAGTTCCTTCTACGTACCACCAATGCGCTAAGGTGAATATTAAGGGGACAGAGGTGACAATCAGGGCTACGAAGAGGCCCTTCGCTATTGAGGAAGCTCACTTGGTGGACGCAGTGTTTTATACTGAGTTGGAAGAAGATGTTCGGGTCCTAACGAGGAGTATGGAGGGGGCATAGGTTCCCTTGATCAAAGAAAGGATGGGGCCCATAAATGAGCAAAGTAAGGAGGTTGCAAGTAGCACGAGGGTTGGTCGAAGAGGCTCACCAAGTGGTCCCTCGGCCCCAAGGCATCTCGAAGTAGCTTAGAGACAAGATGAGGCCCAGAGTGGATCCGATGGAGCATGAGGCCCAAGGACAAAGTGTGATGAGCTGGTTCTCAGGAAAAAGGGTAGCCAAGGCGTTTAGAGGGAAGAAGAGGAAAGCAGTCACCGCTACCAGCAGACAATGCAAGAAAGTCATTACTGAGGAAGGAAAGGTGGTGTACCGATTGTAACGATGTGAGTGGGTGATAGAGGAAGATGATGACAAGGTTGACTCGATATATGAATGCATCTGGTTGATCAACGGGGACAATGTATGGTGATAGACAATTCCAGCATACAGGAATTTATGGAGGAAGTCGACGAAGAACCAGAATGCATGACGGATCGACCAAAGCCACAGGCACAAGAGCTAGAGTAGTTGAACCTAGCAAAAGAAGGGGAGGACCCGAGGCCCATCTTCATCTCAAAAGATCTCAGTAAAGAGAAACGAGGGGCCTAGGTGGAGTTAATTCAGGAGTTTATAGACGTCTTCGCGTGGAACTACACAGAAATGGTAGGGCTGGACGAGGAAGTGGGCTGTCACAAATTGAACATGATGCCTTCAGCCATTCTAGTAAAACAAGCAACGAGAACATACAAGCCTGAGCTGGATTTAAAGATTAAGGAAAAGGTTCAACGCTTACTAATAGCAGGGTTTATCAAGCAGATACAACACCCGATCTAGTTGTCTAGAATTTCCCAGTAGGGAAGAAAGACAAAAACCAAATAAGATTTGCGTGGACTTCAGAGATTTAAATAGAGCTTGCCCCAAAAATGAGTTCCCTCTACCCTCCATTGATAGCTTGATAAATGCAACGGCGGGTCATGAGATGTATAGCTTCATGAATGGGTATGTGGGATACAACCAGATCAAGATGGACCCCTCGGATAAAGAAAAGACAGCATTCAAAACCTCGTTGGGTAACTTCATGTACATGGTGATGCCGTTTGGACTTAAGAATGCCGGGGCGACTTAACAAAGAACAATAATGGCCATTTTCCATGACTTCTTTCACAAGTTTGTGGAATTCTATGTGGATGATTTGATCATTAAGTCGAATAAGGAGGAGTCCCATCTGAGCGATTTGGGGAAGGTGTTTTCCCGTTGCAGGAAGTTTAAACTCAAGATGAACCCATTAAAGTGCATTTTTAGAGTAACAAGTGGGAAGTTCCTAGGCTTCGTGGTTGATCGACAAGGGGTGCAGATGGATCAGGATAAACAGCGAGCAATCTTAGAAATGCCATGTCTAAGAACGACGAAGGAGCTGAAGAGTTTCCTCGATAAAGTCTCCTCCCTTAGGAGATTCGTGCCTGGGTTAGCCAAGATAGCACACCCACTGATGCAGCTGCTACGAAAGAACACGAAGTTCAAATGGGAAGCAATTCACCAGGAGTCTATGGACGGACTGAAGAAGTTGCTCATCTCACCACAAACCATGGTTCCACCAAGGGAAGGAATACCATTGCAGCTATACCTCACATCCACCACAAGGTCCGTGGGAGCTTTGCTGGCATAAGAAATCGATGGGAAAGAACGGCCAGTTTACTACCTTAGTAGGATCATCCATCGACCAGAAGTCAGATATAGTAGCTTAGAAAGGTATTGTTTGGCCTTAGTATTTATAGCGCAAAAACTTAGACATTATATGTTGTCTTTTATAATTCATATTGTAACTAGATGTGATCCCATTAAGTATTTTCTTGCAAAAACTATATTGATTGGTAGGGAAGCTAGATGGTTCCTTATCTTCTCCGAATATGACTTGAAGTGCATGGTTCCTCGCGCAATTAGAAGCCAGGCACACGCTGATCTATTGGCCATTTTCCCTTCAGGAAAGTTTGAGCCTCCCAAAGAGAGCATTCTAGGAGATGATTTGCAGGCTAACCACCTAGACACAGCGGATGAGGAATGGATAATGCAGTTCGATGGGTCATCGGCAGAAAAGAAAGGAGGAGCAGGGGTAATTCTTTCAAAAGGAATGGAGGAGATTTGCCTTTCTTATAAGTTATATTTCCCTTGCTCTAAGAACGAGGCAAAATATGAAGCATTGGTGTTAGGATTGCTAGAGGCTCTTCGAAGAGGGGTACGTTCACTACGCATCAAGGGAGATTCAAACTTGGTGGTTCAACAAGTGAATGGAGAGTACGCGTTGAAACACATGAGCCTGGCACCATACAGAATGATCATTCAGAGGCTCTTTGGCCAGTTCCATCGGACCAAGATCAAGAGGCAGCCCAGGATGATGAACCGTCACCCAGACGCCTATGCCACCATTACCCAGCAAATGATCATGAGGAGCGATACAACTACTATTGTGATTCAACAAAGAACATCTCCTTCGATGGTACGGTCAATTTTATCGATGGAAGAGGACTCAGACTGGAGGGGAGAGATTAAGAGGCAACTGAAGTCTGGCAAAGGAACGATGGGGCTCAGAGAATTATCCCAGTACTTTATAAATCAGGGAAACCTTTACTTCAGAAACGTAGGAGGATGGATGTCAAGGTGCATCGTCCCAGAAGAAGTAGGGCAAAGATTGAATAAAACGCATGGAGAACACTACGAAACGACTGAGATCCCCCTCTATAGAAGAATTCAAAGGGAAGGATATTTCTAGCCTAGCAGGATGCATCCGAGTTACAACGGAAGTGCGATAAATGCCAGTTGTTTTTCGAGGTAGAAAAATATAATTTTGTGGAGGCTCAGGTTGACTGGCGACAACCCTATATTGACTTCATTAAAGATGAAATTGTCCCAGAAGAGAAAACTAATGTTAATGGGACTCCGGCTAAGGGCCCCGAGGTTTTACGTTCAAGAGGGGCAGCTTTATCGAAGGGGATACTTCAATAGGCCATTGCGTTGCATCACGAAGGAAGAGGCAACCGAGGTTCTCAAACAAGCGTACGATCCAGCTCATATAGGAGGGGCCAAGCTATATGACTAGTTGATGACTCTGGGTTACTACTAGCCAACGATGGAGAAAGATTCTGCGGAGTTCGTTCGAAGATGCATGGCTTGCCAGTTTCATGGAAACATGATCCATGCCCCATCGGTGGACCTAAACTCCCTGGTAACGCCTTATCCTTTTCACACTTGGGGTTTCGACCTAGTAGGGGCAATACACCCTTCCTCTAGGGGAAGACATGGACCTGGTAGTAATGGAGTGCTTCACAAAGTGGCCGAGGCGATACCACTGAGAAGGGCAACAGTAGGAGTAGTGAGTAACTTCATCAAAGAATACATCATTTGCCGTTTTGGGATCCCAAAGGTTATCCTTTCAGAAAACGGAACCCCTTTCGTCAACTTAGAGGTAACAATGCTCATAGACAAATACTCCATTGTCCATCACACTTCGATGGTGGCATACCCAAAGGGTAACGGTCAAGCCGAAGCGACTAACAAGATTTTAGTCAATATCTTGGCTAAAACGATGGAGGATTTCCCAGGTTCATGGGATAATAAGATACCAGTCGTTTTATGGGCCTATCGGATGACTAAGAGAAAGCCTACAGGGTATACCATGTTCTCTCTTGTTTATGGGGCTGAGGCAATTCTCCCGATAGAGTTAGAAGTTCCCTCAGCTCGATATGCTTTGCAAAGCAGCATGCTCCCTCAGAATAGACACGTGCAGTTGGAAGCGTTGGACAAACATAGGGATAATGCGATGCAACACTTTCAAATGTATACGAGGTAGCTCTCTAGGGCATATGATAACCTGGTAAGACCAGGGAAATTCATGGAGGGAGATCTCGCATTAAAGGCAACAATTAAATATATTAAGGGGCTTCCTCTACCTAAGTTTGCAGCGAATTGGGAGCGACCTTTCATCGTAAAGGAGGCTCATGACTCAGGTTATTGCTTAATTTCTAAGATAGAAGAAGACAGACCATTTAAGATTAATAACAAATGGTTGAAGGTCTATCATGTGTAAGCAATTATGTTTGGGGCCATCGAGGTATCTAACTGTTATGAATATACGAGTTCATTTTTGTTTTATATAAGTGCTCTTTATTTTAATTCAAGTAGAGATGAAAGAACTACAGAACGTATTCCACAATCTATGTAAACGCCTGTAACACAAAGAAATGGCATGAGAATAAGTGTCTTTTTCCATTCATAAGCTTTGGGGCATTGCAAAATTGGGAGCTATCGCCCAAGGATTACATGAGAAGAAAGAAAAAATACATATACAAAAACTCATTGACCCAGGAGGAACCAAAAATCTGGGGAGGAGAAAAAATCTCCAGGAAGGCTCGAGGAAGCATCTAAGCAAGACCGTTGGGCATTAATGGAAACTTCCAACCTAGTCTGTGACTGCGTATGCTCGATAAGAAGTTTTTATCGCTTTAGTTTTGCCAAATGAAGAGCTTCTTCGAGGTCCTCCACCTCCTTATCAATGGCTCCAAGGAGAGGTGCTAGCTCGGCCAGCTTGGCTTCCTTGACCCTCTGATTATCCTGATGCTTTCGTAAGAGCTCCCTCTAGCTGTCCAACCGTTGGCTCTTCAAAGTCTTCAAATGTGTGATGAGCCAGTCAAAATGAAACCCGTCACGATCCAACTCCCTCGGATAGCCCAAAAACTGGTTGAGGAGGGGTCTAGTCACGTTCGCAATCAGAGTATCGGCGATTTTAGCAATAACGGTGACCATGCCTTGGAGCCTATGACTCATAACTGCGATGTTTGAACGGAGACAATCCACCGTAAAGGTCTCAGGATGACGGCTCACAAGTTGGCCATGGCCACAAGTGAAGCACTGCCCCTGGAACTGTCTTTGTCCTTGGCCCTGACGTTGGCCCTGTCGCCCTTGGCCTTGTTGTCCCCCATTTTGATTACCCTGGCCCTATCGACCCTAAGGGACTGGTTGCTGAGGACCCTGCTGGCCCTGTCGATCGAAGCAATACTTCCCGTGCTTAAACTTCTTGGCAGGGTTCCCCTGTCTAGAATCCTGTCCCAACTGACCCGCTGCCTGCTGCTGTGTTGCACTGCTGCCACTACCTCCATCCACCTTGCCCGGTTGGCTAGGCTCACCCCTCTTACTTCCCTTAGTATGAAAACGGTGATCCTGACAGTGTAGTAGAGCGGCATTGACGACATCTGTGTAGGTTACCAATGCCGGATTACCAATTAAGTGTTGTCTGATTCTCCAGGTTAGGCCCTCCATAAATTTGGACTTCTTCCTCTCCTCATTGCTCACCTCGTTTGGCACAAAACTGGCCAAGCGGGTAAACTCCTCCTCGTAGTCAGCAACTGAGCGATCACCCTGAACCACTTCGCTTAACTTCTTTCTCATCTCTGACTCTACTGCTGGAGGGAAATACTTGCGGTCAAACCTCACCCAAAACTCAGAAATAGACAAAGTATCTCTCTCCTCGGTGGTGGTAACTGACTCCCACCACTGTAGGGCCGCTCCTGACAGACGGAAAGTGGCTAGCATTTGTTCCTGAACTCCGATGCACTCTAGCATGCGCAAGTGGGATTGGATATTCTTCTTCCAGTTGCACGCTTCTACTATATCAGTACTACCCTGAAACTCGGGTGGGTGCCCCTTCTGAAATGTCTCCCTGACTCGTTGCCAAGTAGATGGTCCCGCCGGAACTTGCACTGCCGGTGCCACAGGGGGAGGTACTTGGGGCTGTGGAAAGTGGGCTGCTATTGCCCTCATTGCTGTCTCAACTGCCTGAGCCACTATCACTGCAACCTGAGTAGTGGAGATTAGCTCAGGTGGGGGTGGTGGTATCGGTACCTGTGGCTCCTGATGAGCCTCCCTCACCTCCTCTCTGGCTTCAGCCCTCTCTGCTCTCAGTCTCCTTGGCGGCATCTGAAATAAGATTCAAATTGTATAAGTACACAGTTTATACAAAATTTAAGAGCAGAAGTACGATAACGCAATAGTTGGAAATTTATAAACAATCCTAATAGTAGGGCTCTAATACAAACAAACGTAACGCTGAATCGTAGTAAGCCGTACAGATCCTATGGACACTAAAACCTGGCTCTGATACCATCTGTGACACCCCGCCTAATTAAACCTTGGGTGATCAAGCCTTATTTTAATATAAACAGGTTTCTTAAATGGTTCATTCTTAGCATCACTGTCGAACGCCTTTTTAAAATTACTAACCACCTAAATGTAATTCAAACGGGTGCCAAATTTTATCTTTCTTAAAACAATAAATAATCCAAACCACACATAACCAAAACTAGATATGAATGCTCAGTACATAAAAATCTGAAAGCAAATAAAGTCTTGCTGTAAACCACGGCCCAAAGACAACTACAAATCCATAACTAGAATAAACTGTAATAGTAAAGGTGGAACGACATGTTCCAACTAGAAATAATAAAACTGAGATCCTGCACTAGAAATGAAAAAGAGGAAGCGTCTAAACAATCCCTGCAACCTCCACACTGGCTGTAGCTCCCAAATCTCTGACATGAAATCAAGTTGGGTGTCCTTGTGGCTGGGCACCTAAAAGGTTTTTAAAAATTTACATAGCAAGAGTTAGTACTCAAAACATTTGAAAATATTTTGCGAGCGGTTATCACAATTAAGTTATTGATTACACACATTAAGGTTTCTCACTCTCCCTTGGACCTCCTCACCTCTCTTACATAGTATATAACTATCGAGGAAACTTGGTCTACCTAGTTATACAGTCCATAACTGTAGTTAACTCAATAACTGCTCGTTGCCTTATTCTTGTAATAATTACATCATGCTATAAATTATTACTGAGACATTTACTTATCATTTCATTGTCTACTATTCTCAATTTGTAGATTTAGCACATAAAACATTTTATCCCACAACAATGTATATAATATTAGTTACCACTAATATATCCTTTTATTACACACAAAGGACCCTTGGCTCGGAATAATTCATCGACTCCAAGTGAAAGTTGGTTCGGAATGGTTCATCGACCCCAACTATCTATAAATATAAATATAGACACATATTCTGGTTCGGGACTCTTTCATCGCGGCACCAGTTCAAAGTTTGGTTCGACATTAAACATCGATCACAAATTTATAATAGTCTTATGTTAGTTCGGAATGTCACATCGACCCTAACATAATTAATTTAGGTAATATTCTCTTAACCCAAAACTATTTATATAAATTTAGTAGGTACGCACCCGACCTAGTAAATCATACCCGTACGTAATATATTTTTCTTATATTCTCCGTACTTATTAATTACAACATATCTCACTATTGTATTTATTCGAGTATTCGCGTAACTCTAAGGGTCCTAGTTACCCCTCCCTTAATTCAGTAGTTAAGTTAACTTTAACCTACTGGTATTTTCTTTCCGGAATTAAGTCTCACTCTTTCCGTAATTAAATTAACCATTTCAACTCACGGCTAAGTCAATCGTTCTATCGTCATTCCATTTCTCCAACATTCCTACTCAATCATTAGTGGAGGAACCTAATGGTACACCTACTGGTAATTTCCAAGTCCCCTCACAGGAAAAATATCAATTCTAAGGTTCCCATTAAGTAACGGCAATTAAAGAAATTTCTACACAACTTTCTATAGTTCAGACAGGGTCGATCGATCGAAGGAAGATGGTCGATCGATCGACTTCTTCGATCGATCGATACTCGAGGGTCGATCGATCGATCAAGCAGTGACAGACCCAGTTCATCTTCTTCCTACGGGTTTCACCATTTTTACATCTCTAACTTTCATGATAATCCATCAAATTCACAACCAACAATTTCTAATCATTCCTACATGTTCTGGGATGATTACTAACGATTTAAAACAACAAAATCATTATAAATCTTGGCTAAATTCACTGAAAATATCCATAATATTCAAGAACCCTAAAACTGCATTCTTTATATTTTTCATCAAAATACCAGATTTTCATACGAATTTCTCATCAGATTTTCTATGATATAAACCTAATTGGTAATTCAAAAACGTCCTACATGCAAATCCTAATCAATCATGGATTATTATCAACTGTTTATTCCCAAGAATATCATAAAAATCATGTCCTTCTTCAAGCTTAAACATGGGTATTATAACTCAATTATTTTGCAAATAACCACTTGCCTTAAGATTTGTAGGGTCTGATTTCGTGGTTGTTGATGATGATTGATGATATTGGTGTCTCAATCCTTCTTCCCAAGAATCTTTGTGGTGAAATCTTCCTAAGATGATCCCTCCTTCCTTCTTGCCGAAGGAATTTGCCTCTCTCTCTCTCTCTAATGGCTATGGTGTAACTCTAACTGTCTAACCCTAGCCACCACTCTTATAATCAGATATAGGGTTACAAAAATTCGTAGGTCTTCTTTCCCATAATTGTAAAGAGACCAAAATGCCCCCGAATGGTCCCGGTTTAGCCCGAAAATGACCCGGCACTCAACTAGTACCCCCGGGTACACTATTTTGACTAATTCGACCCTTTAGGAATCAACCGTAGACTCTAAATTATCATTTGAGTCTTGTAAATATTTTTCTACTCTCATTCTTAATTTTGTCGAGTTATATCCGATACGTCCATATAGTCAGTAGACCGTACATATCAGCATTGAAAATTTCTACTCACCTTAGTAAATTTTCTATAACACATATTTTTCTTTATTAATATAATATCTATTTAAATTACTCTACTCACGTAATTTAAATCAAACATATTTAATCACATTAAATTACTCTACTCACGTAATTTAATTAAAGCGTATTTAATCCCATTAAATTACTCTACTTACGTAATTTAGAATTAAGCAGAATTACGGGGTGTTACATACTTCCCCCCTTACAAAAGGAATTTCGTCCTCGAAATTAGGAAAAAATACCTGCTATGAATAATTCTGGATATTGTTCTCGCATATCCTCTTCTTGTTCCCAAGTGGACTCATCCATATTGTGGTGTCCCCACTGTACTCGTACTAAGGGCACCACCTTGGATCTTAGTTTGCGCTCACTATAATCCAGGATCGCCACGGGTCTTTCTTCATACGAGATATCTGGCTGCAAATCGATCTCCTCTAGTGGAATGTGCCAGAAGGCTCTCTCGCTCCTCTTGTATTTCTTCAGCGATGCTACATGGAACACATCGTGTATTCGCTGAAGATGCTCAGGGAGTCCCAAACTGTAAGCTACCGGTCCCACTCTCTCAATGATAGGAAACGGCCCCACATATCTCGGTGCTAACTTCCCCTTTTTGCCAAACCTCGTAACCCCTTTCATAGGAGATACTCGAATTAACACCTGGTCTCCCACATCTAATTCCACATGCCTTTTGTCGGCGTCAGCATAACTCTTCTGCCTATCCTGGGCTATTCGAATACGTCCTCGAATCAACTCTATTTTGGAGGAAGTCTCATGTATCATCTCTGGCCCTAAAAGTCTGTTATCCCCCACCTCTAACCAATAAGCGGGTGAACGACAAGGCCTCCCGTAAAGCACCTCGAATGGAGCCATGCCAATAGTGAATTGGTAAGAGTTATTATACGCAAACTCCACCAAAGGAAGATATGGCTCCCAATTTCCCCCAAAATCTAGAATACACATTCTCAGCATGTCCTCTAGCATCTGGTTTACTCTTTCCGTCTGGCCGTCCGTCTGTGGGTGATATGTCGTACTCAACCGTAAGTCGGTGCCCATGGCCTCCTGAAAACTCTGCCAAAAGTGCGACACAAATATCTTATCTCGGTCCGACACGATATTAATAGGAACTCCGTGCATCTTAACAATCTATGAAATAAAAAGCTGTGCGTATCGCATCGTATCGTAATCCGTACGAACCGGTAAGAAATGTGCGACCTTAGTCAAACGATCCACTATCACCCATATAGAATCATGGCCCTTCTGCGAGGTTGGTAACCCGGTAATAAAATCCATTGAGATACTCTCCCACTTCCACATGGGAATCTCTAGTGGTTGTAGCATTCCTGAAGGCCTCTGATGGTCAACTTTTATGAGTTGGCATGTAACACACTTTGAGACAAATTCTGCAATATTTCGTTTCATACCTGACCACCAATATACTCGTCGCATATCCTGGTACATCTTGTCCCCACCTGGATGTACTGAGAATTTTGACCCGTGCGACTCTGTCATAACGGCATGCCTCAAATCATCGTCTTCGGGTACTATCAGTCTACCGTTGAAGCGTAGTCCACCCTCTGAACTGATGGAGCAGAACTCTGCCCCCTTGGCCAGTAACTGCCGTACTTTATCCTGACAAAATGGGTCTTCTGCTTGTGCCCTCACTATCCGCATAACGTTCTCGAAAGTGATAGCTAGAACTGCCATACATGCTCTTGCCATATCATCCTCGTGTCGGAGCTCACTCCACTTTGCCTTCCAGACTTCTGCTAACTCTCCGATAAGTCTTCTGCTTAACGCATCTGCCACCACGTTAGCCTTACCAGGATGGTACTGTATATCAAATTGGTAGTCCTTCACCAATTCAAGCCACCTTCTCTGCCTCATGTTCAGGTCCTTCTGAGTGAACAGATATTGCAATGACTTATGATCCGTGAATAGCTAAACTGCTCGCCCAAAAGATAGTGTCTCCAAATCCTCAAAGCAAAAACAACCGCTGCCAACTCGAGGTCGTGGGTGGGGTAGTTCTTCTCATGTGGCTTAAGCTTTCATGACGCATAAGCTATAGCCTTCTCCTCCTATTGTAACACACCCCCAAGTCCTTGTAAGGACGCATCAGTATAGACTCGGTATTCCACTCCGCTCTTAGGCAAGGTAAGAACGGGGGCTGATGTCAACTTGTCTTTCAATTCGTCAAATGCTAACTGGCAACTATCACTCCATACAAAGGGAATTCCCTTCCGAGTCAGATTCGTCAACGGTCCGACAATTTTTTAGAATCCCTTGATGAAGCGACGATAATAACCAGCCAAACCCAAGAAACTGCGGATTTCTTTCGGTGTCGTGGGCTGTCCCCACTCCCTCACCGCCGATACCTTACTCGGGTCAACAGCAATGCCCCTGCTAGATACGACGTGGCCTAGGAACTGCACCTCCTGAAGCCAAAATCCACACTTCTCAAATTTGGCGTATAACTGATGGTTCCGCAATGTCTATAGGACCAATCGTAAGTGTTATGCATGCTCCTCCTCCGTACGGGAGTAAATCAGAATGTCGTCTATGAATACAATCATAAACTGATCCAAAAACTCCCTGAATACCCTGTTCATGAGATCCATGAATACCTCCGGTGCATTAGTTAGCCCAAAAGGCATCACTCTGAACTCATATGACCCGTACCGCGACAGGAAAGCGGTCTTAGGTACATCCTCTTCACGAATGCGCAATTGGTGGTAACCCGATCTCAAATCGATCTTTGAGAAGTATGCAGCCCCTCTCAATTGATCAAACAAGTCGTCAATCCTCGGTAATGGATACTTATTACGTATCGTTACTTTGTCCAACTCTTTGTAATCTACGCACAGACAAAGTGAACCATCCCTTTTCTTCACAAACAGTACTGGCGCACCCCATGGCGATGTACTCCGTCGAATAAAACCCTGTCCTAACAGTTGCTGGATTTGCTCTCTCAGTTCCCGCATCTCTGAAGGAGCCATGCGATATGGTGCTCTGGCAATCGGTCTCGTCCCCGGTGTGAGATCAATTACGAACTCTATCTCTCTGCTAGGTGGTAACCCTGGTATCTCCTGAAAGACATCCTCAAAGTCCCTCACAACTGGGATTGAGTCCAGAGAAACGACCACCCATGTGAGGTCTCCTCCTCAATATAATATAAGTGAGTTCGCGATCCTCCCTCGGGAAGTGGCATAGCCACAAGGAACATCTCCTGCCCCGGGATAGAGAACACGATGGTCCTCTCATAACAATCTACCATTGCCCTATTATGTGCCAACCAATCCATGCCTAGGATGACGTCATATACCTCCATATCCATCACTAGAAGGTCCGTCGCTGGACTCAATCTCCCGACCATAATGTCCACACCCTTACAAATCGAGTGTATGAGGGACCCACTACCCATCGGTGACTCCACACACATAAGATGAGTGTCTGCTATCGCTAATAGGTCGGCTGCCCGTGCAAATCTAGTGGAAATAAATGAATGCGTTGCCCCAGTGTCAAACAAAACATTCCCCTCAAGCCCATGAATAGGAAACATACCCGCAACTACCGGTGGTGCTGGCGGTGCCGGATGAAATGGAATGTCACGGATGTTGAACACACGTCCGTACTGCATCTGCCCTGGCTGTGGGGCCTGTACTGCTACTGGAGCTAACGGTGCCTGCTGCCCTTATTGGGCACCCTGCTGTCGTGCCCGGTCATGCTGTGGACAATTTCTGCTCTTGTGACCCTGCTGACCACAAGTGAAGCACTGCCCCTGGAACTGCCTTTGTCCTTGGCCCTGTTGGCCCTATTGCCCTTGGCCTTGTTGTCCCCCATTTTGATTACCCTGGCCCTGTCGACCCTGAGGGACTGGTTGCTGAGGACCCTGCTGGCCCTGTCGGTTGAAGCGATACTTCCCGTGCTTAAACTTCTTGGCAGGGTTCCCCTGTCAGGAATCTTGTCCCAACTGACCCGCTGCCTGCTGTTGTGTTGCACTGCTTCCACTACCTCCATCCACCTTGCCCGGTTGGCTAGGCTCACCCCTCTTACTTCCCTTAGTATGAAAACGGTGATCCTGACAGTGTAGTAGAGCGGCATTGACGACATCTGTGTAGGTTACCAATGCCGGATTACCAATTAAGTGCTGTCTGATTCTCCGGGTTAGGCCCTCCATAAATTTGGACTTCTTCCTCTCCTCATTGCTCACCTCGTTTGGCACAAAACTGGCCAAGCGGGTAAACTCCTCCTCGTAGTCAGCAACTGAGCGATCACCCTGAACCACTTCGCTGAACTTCTTTCTCATCTCTGACTCTACTGCTGGAGGGAAATACTTGCGGTCAAACCTCACCCAAAACTTAGAAATAGACAAAGTATCTCTCTCCTCGGTGGTGGTAACTGACTCCCACCACTGTAGGGCCGCTCCTGACAGACGGAAAGTGTCTAGCATCTGTTCCTGCACTCCGGTGCACTCTAGCATGCGCAAGTGGGGCTGGATATTCTTCTTCCAGTTGCACGCTTCCACTATATCAGTACTACCCTGAAACTCGGGTGGGTGCCCCTTCTGAAATGTCTCCCTGACTCGTTGCCAAGTAGATGGTCCTGCCGGAACTTGCACTGCCGGTGCCACAGGGGGAGGTACTTGGGGCTGTGGAAAGTGGGCTGCCATTGCCCTCATTGCTGTCTCAACTGCCTGAGCCACTATCATTGCAACCTGAGTAGTGGATATTAGCTCAGGTGGGGGTGGTGGTATCGGTACCTGTGGCTCCTGATGAGCCTCCCTCACCTCCTCTCTGGCTTCAGCCCTCTCTGCTCTCAGTCTCCTTGGCAGCATCTGAAATAAGATTCAAATTGTATAAGTACACAGTTTATACAAAATTTAAGAGCAGAAGTACGATAACGCAATAGTTGGAAATTTATAAACAATCCTAATAGTAGGGCTCTAATACAAACAAACGTAACGATGAATCGTAGTAAGCCGTACAGATCCTATGGACACTAAAACCTGGCTCTGATACCATCTGTGACACCCCGCCTAATTAAACCTTGGGTGATCAAGCCTTATTTTAATATAAACAGGTTTCTTAAATGGTTCATTGTTAGCATCACTGTCGAACGCCTTTTTAAAATTACTAACCACTTAAATGTAATTAAAACGGGTGCCAAATTTTATCTTTCTTAAAACAATAAATAATCCAAACCACACATAACCAAAACTAGATATGAATGCTCAGTACATAAAAATCTGAAAGCAAATAAAGTCTTGCTGTAAACCACGGCCCAAAGACAACTACAAATCCATAACTAGAATAAACTGTAATAGTAAAGGTGGAACGACATGTTCCAACTAGAAATAATAAAACTGAGATCCTGCACTAGAAATGAAAAAGAGGAAGCGTCTAAACAATCCCTGCAACCTCCACACTGGCTGCAGCTCCCAAATCTCTGACATGAAATCAAGTTGGGTGTCCTTGTGGCTGGGCACCTAAAAGGTTTTTAAAAATTTACATAGCAAGAGTTAGTACTCAAAACATTTGAAAATATTTTGCAAGCGGTTATCACAATTAAGTTATTGATTACACACATTAAGGTTTCGCACTCTCCCTTGGACCTCCTCACCTCTCTTACATAGTATATAACTATCGAGGAAACTTGGTCTACCTAGTTATACTGTCCATAACTGTAGTTAACTCAATAACTGCTCGTTGCCTTATTCTTGTAATAATTACATCATGCTATAAATTATTACTGAGACATTTACTTATCATTTCATTGTCTACTATTCTCAATTTGTAGATTTAGCACATAAAACATTTTATCCCACGACAATGTATATAATATTAGTTACCACTAATATATCCTTTTATTACACACAAAGGACCCTTGGCTCGGAATAATTCATCGACTCCAAGTGAAAGTTGGTTCGGAATGGTTCATCGACCCCAACTATCTATAAATATAAATATAGACACATATTCTGGTTCGGGACTCTTTCATCGCGGCACCAGTTCAAAGTTTGGTTCGGCATTAAACATCGACCCCAAATTTATAATAGTCTTATGTTAGTTCGGAATGTCACATCGACCCTAACATAATTAATTTAGGTAATATTCTCTTAACCCAAAACTATTTATATAAATTTAGTAGGTACGCACCCGACCTAGTAAATCATACCCGTACGTAATATATTTTTCTTATATTCTCCGTACTTATTAATTACAACATATCTCACTATTGTATTTATTCGAGTATTCGCGTAACTCTAAGGGTCCTAGTTACCCCTCCCTTAATTCAGTAGTTAAGTTAACTTTAACCTACTGGTATTTTCTTTCCGGAATTAAGTCTCACTCTTTCCGTAATTAAATTAACCATTTCAACTCACGGCTAAGTCAATCGTTCCACCGTCATTCCATTTCTCCAACATTCCTACTCAATCATTAGTGGAGGAACCTAATGGTACACCTACTGGTAATTTCCAAGTCCCCTCACAGGAAAAATATCAATTCTAAGGTTCCCATTAAGTAACGGCAATTAAAGATTTTTCTACACAACTTTCTATAGTTCAGACAGGGTCGATCGATCGAAGGAAGATGGTTGATCGATCGACTTCTTCGATCGATCGATACTCGAGGGTCGATCGATCGATCAAGCAGTGACAGACCCAGTTCATCTTCTTCCTACGGGTTTCACCATTTTTACATCTCTAACTTTCATGATAATCCATCAAATTCACAACCAACAATTTCTAATCATTCCTACATGTTCTGGGATGATTACTAACGATTTAAAACAACAAAATCATTATAAATCTTGGCTAAATTCACTGAAAATATCCATAATATTCAAGAACCCTAAAACTTCATTCTTTATATTTTTCATCAAAATACCAGATTTTCATACGAATTTCTCATCAGATTTTCTATGATATAAACCTACTTGGTAATTCAAAAACGTCCTACATGCAAATCCTAATCAATCATGGATTATTATCAACTGTTTATTCCCAAGAATATCATAAAAATCATGTTCTTCCTCAAGCTTAAACATGGGTATTATAACTCAATTATTTTGCAAATAACCACTTGCATTAAGATTTGTAGGGTCTGATTTCGTGGTTGTTGATGATGATTGATGATATTGGTGTCTCAATCCTTCTTCCCAACAATCTTTGTGGTGAAATCTTCCTAAGATGATCCCTCCTTCCTTCTTGCCTAAGGAATTTGCCTCTCTCTCTCTCTCTCTCTCTAATGGCTATGGTGTAACTCTAACTGTCTAACCCTAGCCACCACTCTTATAATCAGATATAGGGTTACAAAAATTCGTAGGTCTTCTTTCCCATAATTGTAAAGAGACCAAAATGCCCCCGAATGGTCCCGGTTTAGCCCAAAAATGACCCGGCACTCAACTAGTACCCCCGGGTACACTATTTTGACTAATTCGACCCTTTCGGAATCAACCATAGACTCTAAATTATCATTTGAGTCTCGTAAATATTTTTCTACTCTCATTCTTAATTTTGTCGAGTTATATCCGGTACGTCCATATAGTCACTAGACCGTACATATCAGCATTGAAAATTTTTACTCACCTTAGTAAATTTTCTATAACGCATATTCTTCTTTATTAATATAATATCTATTTAAATTACTCTACTCACGTAATTTAAATCAAACATATTTAATCACATTAAATTACTATACTCACGTAATTTAATTAAAGCGTATTTAATCCCATTAAATTACTCTACTTACGTAATTTAGAATTAAGAAGAATTACGGGGTGTTACAGGCAGGAGGGGCCAAGTCAGGCAGAGGAAGCTCGCACCCAAATTCCCTCTCCGCAGCAGCACCTATCGTGGAACCTTGATCATTGTGGCTAGATCCTTTGGAGGAGACAGTTTCACGATGCGATGAGGTAATAGGCGAAGGAACTGGTGGAGAATCCTCCCGAATAACCTGAAAACAGCTAGATAAAATCCAGAGTTAGAGAAAAATCTTAACAAGTGTTTTCGTTGTTAAGTCACTGTTATAGGTGGAGTTTATGAGAAAAATCTTAACAAGCGTTTTCATTGTTAAGTCACTATTATAGGTGGAGTTTATGTGGAAAAATCTTAACAAGCGTTTTCATTGTTAAGTCACCAATATAGGTGGAGTTTATGAAAATCTTAACAAGCGTTTTCGTTGTTAAGTCAACGTTATAGGTGGAGTTTGTAAAAAATCTTAATAAGTGTTTGCGTTGTTAAGTCGCCGCTATAGGTGGAGTTTGTGAACAAATCTTAACAAGTGTTTGCGTTGTTAGGTCACCGTTATAGGTGGAGCCTATGAAAAAACCTTAACAAGTGTTTTCTTTGTTAAGTCACCTATATAGGTGGAGTTTGAGAAGCTGAGAAATACAGAGAAGTTAGAAAAGTACCTCAACAGTAGGAGCGAGATTAGTAGTTACCACGGGAACCATAATGCTAGAAACCGTGGGAGGCGGGATCACTACCTCAACAGCCTCAACGGTATGCAGACTCCCCTCGCCGGCGTAGGGTAATATAGCTAGTATGGGTGCATCATCCGAAGGAGATGTTGGACCTTCGAGAGATGCCCCAATGAGGACAGCTGCTCCAACCTGGGCCTGAGAAGGGATAAGGCCACTCAACGCAAAAGGCGGAAAAAGACTGGGAGAGAGCTACAAATGTAAATACAAGTGTTAGATGAAAGGAGTAATCGCAAAAGGACACGAGATAGAAATGCACTTAGTTTACCCCCGTTATGGAACTAAAGAGAGGAACTGCAGTAATAAGTCTTGACAGAGCAGGAGGAAGGAGAATGTTGGCTATCAGCGACGTCACTTCCACCTAAAATAGCCCAACACGTTAGAGTTGATATATAAACCAATGGGACAAATAAAAGATGTAAGTCTTGGAATGAAATCTACCTGTGGGGAACTCTCTTCGACCAGAACAAGGGGCAAAGAGATCTACCTCTCTGAGGGCAACTCGACGAAAGATGGAACAGTTACCTCGAGATGGTTAGACATCTCAACAGCACCCACGACAACATTTCTAGCCTGATGGGAGGAGGAACAACGCGAATAGGTAAGGCTTATTAACGGAGAGCGTGGAAGGGTGGCAGTGGCTGGAGGAGTACCACAACGTCCCCCCACGAAACGACTCACTGGAGGACTGGGGGGACTGGGAGGATTGATCCTCACTTCTTCAACTCCCTGCACCAAAGATATCAGGCAATAAGTAAAAGCGCTATGTCAAGAAAAGAATGAGAAATAAAGAATGCACATATACCTCATATCCGAAGGGAGAACAAGAGGGTATGACCACCGGTGAACGTGGGGAGGGGGCAGCAGCCTAAGGAACTGGGGAGGAGGGCTCCTCATATGTCTGTTTTTTCTGGGGCTTAGTACCCAGCGTTTTCTTCCTGGAGATCGTTGCACCACCATCTTCAGGTACCTTCGACCTTCTTCTCCTTTTTGTTGGGGGCTCACTAGGATTAACCACGATTATGGGGAACGTACTAAGAGGAGGAAAAGGAATTGCTCGTCGTTGGAATTCAGCATTTATTCGGGCAACTTCAGCCTCCACCCACCTTCTCAGCTCTTCATCCATTTTTGGAGACATAGGAGGGGGAATGGAGGTAATTGGGAATGCCTCCAATGGAGCTTGCACTTGACCTTTGGCCTTAGCCTTCTTGGACTTGGACTTTCTGGCTTTCTTGGCAGGTGGCCCAGAAGTCCCTTCTCCCATGGCAGTTTCGGCGGTGGGGAAAGATGGCTTGGGGATCACAGCAGCCTTTGCTTTGGGCGCGGAAACAAGGATTATGGGGCAGTATGGAGGAAGTTTCGTAGGAGGTGCTTTGCGGGTCTGACTCAGAGGGAACTCGACCCCGAGAACGAAATTTCCCTTCAGGCCCAGCTCCAGAGCAGAAAACGAAAGACCTGGGGGATACACGAGATCACCCTCGATGAATTCAGTAATCTGGCCCAGTTGCCTCGACCAATATTTTGTGGCAAACAGAGGGGTCACGTCCCCTTACCTAGTGATGCTGGGAATGGTGACTCGCCCAGCCAATGTCGAACTCACTCCCTATGCGGCCGTTGAGGAGAATAGGGAGCATGCCTCCCCAACAGATACCTGGGGGTTAGATAATTGAAACACCGGGCGAGGAGTCCCTTGATCAAAGTCAAATTAACGGCTGCATCGGTTGGGATTATAATGTTCGCTAGTTTACCCCCACTCGGTGTATGAGGTCAGTTATCCCGGTGAAAATAGAAGCACGACGGTCAATGAGGGGTCTTTGATAATGAGGTCTACAGTGGTTGGTTGGACCACTCTTGCCCCATGCTTGAAAAAATCACAAGTATAGAGGAAAATATCCTCCCCATAGGGCCTCATCATAAAACTTGAAAAATCATCAATAAAGGAGGTCAGCTCCTTTCGGCTCTGCCTCTTATGGTAAACAAATGACCCAAGGGGTAGTATTATTTCCCCCGAGGGAGGACGGTTAGTCTTGGCGGCTACGACCGAGAAGCGCACATAAAGGAAACCCGTGAAGAGAACGTAGTTGGCCAAATTGGCTAGGTTGTAACGACCCAGAGATCGCTCCATGTAAAAAAAAACCTATCAAGGCATGTGTAGAGGGACCCCAATGCGATTGCAGCAAGAGGGAGCTTGATACCTCGGGCCAATCGGAGAGATAAGTTGATGAGGTCCCTTCGGGGCTAGTCGTTGGGCTTCCCCGTTAAAAATAAGTGAGAAATAATGACAAGGATATAGGCAGGAAGCTCTAGCGATGTACCTTATCCAGGGGCAGCCTCGCAGGAATCTCCTTCGGAAGGGTCCTTGAAGAAGTAGTTGATAAGGGGAGTGAAGATGCCTTTGTTTGAAGAACCGATGCACCTTCGTCATATACGGTCCAACTCCAAACGGTCAGTGGTTTCTTGGGCATCCAGAGCTTCTTCAGAGTAGGGCTTATGACCTGTTACCTCAAGGCCAATGAGCTCGTACACGTCTTCCGAAGTTATTATAAACTCTCCCCATGCAGCGATGAACGTGTGAGTAGTAACATTCCAGCGAGATACCAGAACGGGAAGAGCGGCATTATTCTTGGAGAGGGTGAATTCACCAAACCACTTGGTTTGATGTAGCCCAATCTTAGCGAGAATATTAGCGTGGGAACTCTGCATATGAGAATTCCAAGCAGAAAAGTGAGTAGGAGAGCCTCCAGGACTTTTAAAATCGATGTGGGACCATGGGAAGTCCCCTCGCTCCAAACGAAACCTGAGAGTCCCCTCGGGAGGAAGAAAGCCCCATTCATCAGAATCCTCATCCTCATCACCAAGCGTCATGGCATCATACTTGGCGTTAAAAATGAAACTCTTGCAAAATCCAACAAAGTCATCACCTTCGCCAAAAATGGGGGACCGGCGGTAGAAATGCAACTGTTCTTGACGAGCAGCGGTCAATGAGGCAGCAGAGGGGGTGGTGACAACAAAGGCGGCAGGAGGAGCACTGGTGGCAGGAGTGGCAGGGTTACTTGAAGAGGCCATTGTAGACAACGAAAGTACGAAAATGTCTGGTAAATGAAGAGTTGGAAATAAATAGGGAGTTGCTCAACCGCAGGTGGTGGTGCAAAGGATGAGGGAGGAGGAAGTAAAGAAGAAGGTAACAATGGAGGTCACACAGAGCTCGCATAAAGATCTCTCTCTGAGGAAATATGAAAGCTTGAAGAAGAAGAAGAAGAAGAAGAAGAAGATAAAGGTTTTAAATAAAGAGACTTTGAAACTTTTAAACCCTTTTACTTGCCGTTTGAGTTCCCACCCTCCCCCGCACATGCCAAACCGCTTATAATCATTTCAAAGGCACACGTGACATTTCGGGAAGTGTTTTTTATAGTGGAAAATGCTGTGCCACATTGAATACGAAGTGACATCTGGGGATTAGGAAGGGTTGACTTCCTAACCAAGTTTATATTTTGGCTCCAAAATGGTGTCATACATATCCACTAACGTAGAAGGGACTTGAACTTCACTTCCCAAGAGCTGAAACGGGTATTCGGGAAGGCTAGTAGGCCTTTCGGGAGAATTTTAAATAATAAGGCTAGAACAGCTGGACTCAGCATGAGGAAAAAGTGGCGATGTCCCTTCGCCTAAGCCTCAATCAGTCATGGCGCTTCGACTCAGGTACATCGGGGAGAATTTTACTTTTTCCAGGAGATTATAACACTGCAGTTCTTACGAATAGAAGAGACATAATTTTTCACGCAGAGAGGGTTCATCGGATTGAGAAGTTTTCGTGCAGACATTTCTTATTCTAACAACAAATCTCTCCATGAAGGGGCAAATGTAGAGGGGGCTTGAAGGTAATCCTGAGATTATGGATAATTCCCCCATTAGCAACAGCGTTCAAGATTAAGAAGCCGAGGCAGCTTAGCGGGGCAACTCAGCGAGGCAGTTTAGCATGGCAACTCATACTTTATCTTGTTGTGTTAGTCATATTGTATCTTTGTTTATATTGACTGTAATCTATAATGGTTGTAATGATGTAACGAGAATAATAAGGAGTTTTAGTGTGCGGTCAAACGGTACTCGCGAGATACCAGGCTTGGCAGAGCCTGGGAAAGCTTTCATGCTCTATCGAATGATTTCACCATGGGAACTTTAGAGGGACTTGGTTTGGAGGATTGAGAAGTAAGGCACCATTGGGGATTTCCCTGACCATCTTAGATACACTTGGTAAAACACTGAAGGACCCTGACCGTGGAACCTCGGACGGAGCATCTTGGAGTTCCATTGGGCGTTGAGTTGTGAACCAAACAGCCCTCTACTTAATGTCACATCTATTGTAGGTGATGTCACTAGCCAGCTACATAATATCATACCTACACTTGAGTAAACCACCATGGTATTTGGGGTTGTCAGGCAGTTGGTGAGCCGCCTCTGCGACAACATCCCCCCTGACACACAGTGGTTAAGAAAAAGGCATGTCTTGGCATTTAATGTTTATGACGTGGAGACAACTAGTGCATCAGGTATTTAATGCCGTGACATATAAGGGATGTCTTTCATAGTCTTTAATGACTGAGTTGCCTCGAGGATGGTGTGGGGGGCTATTTAGGACGCCAACCACCTTTGAGAAGGGGATCGATCCTTTGATAGTTGAGGAGTTATTTCTAGGGAGAATATATATCAGAGAGAGTTATTACAAATCAAGGGGTTCATTTACCCACCATTGTTATTATTACTAAGCTTTTAATGCTTGACAGAGATTCTTGGGGTTTTTTTTGTGTGTTTCTACTTGCCTACCAAGGAGTATCTAGGGAGCTTATTTCTCTCTCCCTCTAGCTAAATTACTTCTAAGTTTCAATACTAATTTCTCAGTTATACACGAGAGATTTGTGAGTTTAAACTGAGTTTATCTTCATTAGGTTCGTGTTTGTGTGTCCTATCATTAATCCAAAGCTTTGGCTAAGTTAGCTTATCATCACCATACTCAAACAAGAGTTACGCCTCCATCTATAATCTAAAGTACCCTCCTACAGTATGCAACAATATTGTTGATTATAGAGGTGATCCTAACATGTATGACACTCATCTTCTACTATAAGCTTTTACCTTGACACTTTATAAGATTCTTTGATTATGTAGGCTTCTTTGGCATGAAAGTTGTTATAAGCTTTTGTCTTGACACTTTATTAGAGGTTTTAGATTTGTGCTTGTGTTGGCACTTTATTAGAGGTCAGATATTCACAATTTCAAATTAAGCTCCCATTATCGTTTTGAGCATCTCTGACCACTAACTTCCTTATTGACCATGGCCAAAACATTAAATGATATATTTTATTAAATGATATATTTTGTTAAATGATATATTTTGGGTACAAGTTAAATGATATATTTTGTTAGATTGAGATTGTACCCTCCTATGGATAAGATGCTCATTCCATTGCACAACTTAAATTAAGTTTGCCTTGTTAACAATTTCCACAATTATTCATTCAATACACTTTCTTATTTGATGCACTAATCTGAAATACAAGAGAGCATCCTTTCAAGTTTACTGCATTTTTCTGGTAAACTGAATCATTTTATTATCCGTTTAATCTTCAACCAATTATAAAGAGTACCATTAATAAATGGTATCTACCCTCCACTTTCAATGTTCTAATATATTTGAGTTCGGTATATTTTTTTCTGTGAATTAATCTAGTCTAATAGATTAATCTGTGAATTAATCTAGTCTACTGAATCTTTATATTGGCACCTTTTTATTAGAGGTCAGAGATTGACCCTATTTAAGCTTTTGTCTTGACACTTTATTAGAGGTTTTAGAACTGTGAGCCCCACATATTGAGAAAATATATGTTTTAGATTTGTGCTTGTTTTGGGTCTCAAGTCTCCTAATTTTGCGAAGTTGATCATAGTAGGTTTGTACATGGTTTATGGTTGAGGATTATCTCGGCAGGTGGGAAAAATAGGGAAGGGGTGAGCTCGGCTTAGTGTGTCTGTTTGTGTGGACATCAGCAGTTAAGGGGTTGAGCAGCTGTGTGGTCTTGGTTTGTAGGATATGAGGAAGGGTATAATGGCTCGAGTTAGTTACGGGGCGCAAAGGTTGTCTTGGAGAGGAAGTGACAATGAATGTGCTATCGGGTTGGGGTGGTAGGGTGTGTGGCGAGGGTTGGGTAGCAGTTTATTGTCGTAATTGTAGCCATAAACTACCAATGAAATATGAACCCAAGTGCTCAGCAGTTTGGAGTATATATCAGTTTAATAAGACATTTTCTATATGTTGTACCAATGTTGATAATTATCATATAGGATATTTATCTCTCTATTTATAATGTAACAACAAAATGGTCTTTGTATTTTGCTACATTATGTAGATCTTATCCCTACAGAATATGCAGATTTTCTTCCCCTGTTAATCTCCTTATGTGTATGCTGCTTTTCACTTTTTTATTTGACTTTATATAATAAATAAACTCCTAATAGAGCTATGGTAAATTCACAATCATGAATCAGATGTTAATCCAACATTTCTTAGTCTTTAAATGCCTATTACTTTTTATGCCCAAGTTGTTTTTGTTAAGTAGACATGTCTCGGTTACTTACTAATGTCAGTATCAATTAAAAAAGGTATTGTAGCTATGAAGATGGTTGGGAAAGACAAGGATGATTGAAATGGTAGGGGAGAGGAAGATACACACAGGTCTGGCTCATCGACAGAAGTAGAAGAAGCAGCGGAGTGGGGGATGCTTACCATGTCGAAAGTCGACGAAATGAGGCCAGACGTTGTCACAGTGGGGTAGGGGATAGGAGATGGTAGACCGATTGAAAGCCTAGGGCAGGAAGATGGATCTGAGGTGGAAGTAGAATGAGCAAACAGGTAATATTATTTTTTTTCTGGTGGGGGTGGGGGTTGATTGTTCTGGCTCTTTTCTGAAATTGATATTGATATTAGGCATGGATTTTTTTGGTACTAATTTGTTGATTCCAAGACAGAACCTTCAAGTTGAGTTTTTGTAGTCTCGATATTCTTCATGTCGAGTCTTAATGTGTAGAAACTTTCTTATCTATATTTGTGATGTTAACTGTGTTTTTTGTATTCACTGCATTAATCTTCTCAACAACATTCACAGCATACATTGTAGTGTGTACAACGAAACCGAAAATTCGATAAATCGAACCAAACCGACTGCATTGGTTCGGTTTGGATCGGTTTTTTTGCTCAATGGTTCGGTTTCGGTTCCAAAAAAAAATCGATACTTCGGTTTGGTTCTCGGTTCCAAGGGAAAAAAATCCAATCCGATCCGAAAACCGATCCGATCTGAACCAATCAGGACCGAACCGATTTATAATTACATATATATTTATTTTATATATTTAACACTTGTAATTTATATTTTTGTGATTACCTGAGTTATTAACTTATGTTATTGAGGATCAAAATTAATTTTGAACTTAAAAAAATTATTTATGAAATACATTAATCTTAAGATTTTACTAAGTTTGAAATAGGACTTTGGAACCGAAAACCGATCCGATCCGATCCGAGAACCGTTGGTTCGGTTTGGTTCGGTTATGCATAATTGTCGGTTCGGTTCCGGTTCCAAAAATTCGAAACTGACCCAACTCGGTTCGGTTCTCGGATTAGTACCAAAACCGACCCAAACCAAACCGTGTGCACCCCTAATACATTGAACTAATCTTTTATGTGCTCGTCAATTCACTCACAACATTCACTTCTGAATTCACGGGGTTCACTGCATTCATTTCTTCACTAACTTCTAAAGGAAGGCTTGAACTTGCATCTTATAAATAAAATTATAAATAGGGACTAAAATTATAAATAAAATGTTTGTTGTCCTATTTTCGAAATACATATTACAATAAATCCTAAATTTACAAAGCCCCTTCTCATAATGAAAGTGACTTTTTAGTAAAACTTGAAATATATAAGATTAATTAATCGAGCTATCTATAGGCTTTATTTATTCAGATAGTGAAATATCCTAATGAGTTAACACTCCTATTATATTAAATTTTGGATAGGTGGGATTGATTATACGCTATCATGTCTTTAGTGAAAAAATATAATGTAGAATTCATAATCCACTTAAGATAATCTATTACAAACAAGACCAGTATTTCCAATGAGTTTAGTGGGCCGGCCTGTTATTATATCAACGGATTCGGATCTTAATAGTGTGGCAGTCCAACAAGAGGGGAAATTGTTCCAAAGTTGGTATCAAGAGACCTTTGCCGAGATCTTTGGGAAGAAAATTGTAGATATCGTGCATGGCTCACTTATTAACACCTTAAGAACATGGCTCTAAATATTTTTGGTCTGGAAAGCCTGAAAAAGATGCTCAACGAAGCTGACTGCGCATCCACGAGACTCCCCATTTGTGAATATGACGATAATTTGCATATTTCTAGACTTAGGCTTAAAAACATGGCGTTAGAGGGTGAAAACCAAAAACAGCCCTCGAACGGCCTCATGGGTGGCACCAACACCTCCCACGGGACCAATGTAACTCGTAGGAATTGACCACGCAGCCACGGGACTCTCTATTTGAGAATACGATGGTAATTTGAATATTTTTAGACTTAGGCTTAAAAACATGGCATTAGAGGGTGAAAACCGGAAACAACCCCCGAACGGCCCCATGGGTGGCACCAACACCTTCCACGGGACCAATATAACTTGTAGGAACTGACAGTGCAGCCACGGGACTCCTGGTTTGAGAATACGATGGTAATTTGCAAATTTCTATACTTAGGCTTAAAAACATGGCGTTAGAGGGTGAAAACTCGAAACAGCCACCGAACGGCACCGTGGGAGGTACCAACACCTCCCATGGAACCAAAGTAACTCATAGGAACTGACCGCGCATCCGTGGGACTCCTGGTTTGAGAATACGACCGTAATTTGGATATTTTTAGACATAGGCTTAAAAACATGGCGTTAGAGGGTGAAAACCCGAAATAACCCTCGAACGGCCCAGTGAAAGGCACCAACACCTCCCACGAGACCAATGTAACTCGTAGAAACTGACCGCGCATCCGCGGATCTCCCGGTTTGAGAATAAGATGGTAAGTTGCATATTTATAGACTTAAGCTTAAAAACATGGCGTTAGTGGGTGAAAACACGAAACAGCCCCCGAACGACCCCGTGAGAGGTACCAACACCTCCCACAGGACCAATGTAACTCATAGGAATTGACCGCGAATCAACGAGAGTCCTAGTTTGAGAATACGACGATAATTTGCATATTTCTAGACTTAGTCTTAAAAACATGGTGTTAGAGGGTGAAAATACGAAACAGAACTCGAACAACCCCGTGGGTGGCAGCAACACCTCCCACGGGACCAATATAACTCGTAGGAACTAATCGCGCATCCACGGGACTCCTGGTTTGAGAATACGACGATAATTTGCATATTTCTAGACTTATGCTTAAAAACATGGCGTTAGAGGGTGAAAACCCGAAACAGCCCCCGAACGGCCCCGTGGGTGGCACCAACACCTCCCATGGGACCAATATAACTCGTACGAACTGATCGCGTAGCCACGGGACTCTCAGTTTGAGAATACAATGATAATTTGCATATTTCTAGACTTAGGCTTAAAAACATGGCGTTAGAGGGGGAAAATCTGAAACAGCCCTCGAATGGCCCCGTGGGTGGCACCAACACCTCCCACGAGACCAATGTTACTCGTAGAAACTGACCGCGCAACCACGAGACTCCCGATTTCAGAATACAACGATAATTTGGATATTTCTAGACTTAGGCTTAGAAACATGGCGTTAGAGGGTGAAAACCTGAAATAGCCCCCGACCGGCCCCGTGGGTGGCACCAACACCTCCCACTGGAGCAATGTAACTCCTAGGAACTGACCGTGTAGCCACGGGACTCGCGGTTTGAGAATACGACGATAATTTGTATATTTCTACACTTAGGCTTAAAGACATGGCGTTAGAAGGTGAAAACTTGAAATAGCCCCCGAACGGCCCCATGGGAGGCACCAACACCTCCCACAGGACCAATGTAACTCATAGGAACTGACTGCATAGCCGCGGGTCTCTCGATTTTAGAATACGACGGTAATTTGTATATTTCTAGACTTAGGCTTAAAAACATGGCGTTAGAGGGTGAAAACTTGAAATAGCCCCCAAACGGCCTTGTGGGAGGCACCAACACCTCCCACGGGACCAATGAAACTCGTAGGAACTGATCGCGCAGTCACGGGACTCTCGGATTGAGAATACGATGATAATTTGTGTATTTTTAGACTTAGGCTTAAAAGCATGGGTTAAAGGGTGAAAACCCGAAACAACCCCCGAACGGCCCCGTGGGTGACACCAACACCTTCCACGGGACCAATGTAACTCGTAAAAATTGACCGCACAGCCACGGGACTCCCGGTTTGAGAATACGACGTTAATTTGTATATTTCTAGACTTAGGCTTAAAAACATGGCGTTAGAGGGTGAAAATCCAAAACAGCCCTCAAACGACCCCGTGGGTGACACCAAAACCTCCCATGAGACCAATGTAACTCGTAAGAACTGACCGGGCAGCCACGGGACTCTCGGTTTGAGAATACGACGATAATTTGCATATTTTTAGACTTATGCCAAGCATGGCCTTAGTGGGGAAAAATTCTAAACAACCCCCGAACGGCCCCGTAGGAGGCACCAACACCTTTCACGAAACCAATGTTACTCGTAGGCACTGACATCGCAGTCGCGGATCTCCCGGTTTGAGAATACGATGGTAATTTTTATATTTCTAGACTTAGGCTTAAAAACTTGGCGTTAGAGGATGAAAATCCAAAACAGCCCCCGAACGGCCCCGTGTGAGTCACCAACACCTCACACAGAACCAATGTAACTCGTAGGAACTGTCCGTGCAGCCGCGGAACTCCCGATTTGAGAATACTACGATAATTTGCATATTTCTAGGCTTAGGCTTAAAAACGTAGCGTTAGTGTGGAAAACCCGAAACAGCCCTTAACGGCCCTGTGGGAGGCACCAACACCTCCCATGGTACCAATGTGACTCGTACAAACTGACCACACAGCCGCAGGTCTCCCAATTAGAGAATACGACGATAATTTGGATATTTCTAAACTTAGGCTTAAAATATGGCGTTAAAGGGTGAAAACCGAAACAGCCCCGAATGGCACTGTGGGATGCACCAACACCTCCCACGGTACCAATGTAACTCGTAGGAACTAACTGCGCAGTCGCAGGAATCCCGATTTAAAAATACGATGATAATTTTGTATATTTCTAGACTTAGGCAAAATATGGCGTTAGAGAGTGAAAACCTGAAACAACCGCCGAACGGCCCCGTGGGAGGCACCAACACCTCCCACGGGACCAATGTAACTCGTAAAACCTGACCGCACAGCTGTGGGTCTCCTGGTTTGAGAATACGACGGTAATTTGCATATTTCTATACTTAGGCTTAAAAACATGGCGTTAGAGGGCGAAAACCTAAAACAGCCCCCGAACGGCCCCATGGGAGGCACCAACACCTCCCATGGGACCAATGTAACTCGTAGGAACTGACCGCTCATCCACGGGACTCCCGGTTTGAGAATACGACGATAATTTGAATATTTCTAAACTTAGGCGTAAAAACATGGCGTTAGTGGGTGAAAACCCGAAACAATCCCCGAACGGCCCCGTAGGTGGCACCAACACCTCCCACGTGACCAATGTAACTCATAGGAACTGACTACGCAGCCACAGGACTCCCGGTGATAATTTACATATTTCTAGACTTTGGCTTAAAAACATGGCGTTAGAGGGTGAAAACCCGAAACAGCCCCCGAATGGCCCCTGTGGGTGGCACCAGCACCTCCCACGGGACCAATGTAACTCGTAAGAACTGACCGTGCAGACACGGGACTCCGAGTTTAAGAATACGAAGATAATTTTCATATTTTTAGACTTATGCAAAACATGGCGTTAGTGGGAGAAAATTCAAAAAAAAAACGAACGGCCTCGTGTGAGGCACTAACACCTCCCACGGGACCAATGTAACTCGTAAGAATTGACCCCGCAGCTATGGGTCTCCCGGTTTGAGAATATGATGATAATTTATATATTTCTAGACTTGGCTTAAAAACATGGCGTTAGAGGGTGAAAACTCAAAACAGCCCCCGAACGGTCCCGTGTGAGGCACCAACACCTCACACGGGACCAATGTAACTCGTACGACCTGGCCGCGCAGCGGCGGGACTCCCGATTTGAGAATACGACGATAATTTGCATACTTCTAGACTTAGGCTTAAAAATATGACGTTAGTGGGGAAAATCCGAAACATACCCCGAACGGCCCCGTGGGAGGCACCAACACCTCCCACGGGACCAATGTAACTTGTAGGAACTGACCACGCAGTCGCAGATCTCCCGATTTGAGAATACGACGATAATTTGGATATTTCTATACTTAGGTTTAAAAGCATGGCGTTAGATGGTGAAAACCCAAAACAACCCCCGAACGGCCCCGTTGGTGGCAACAACACCTACCACGGGACCAATGTAACTCGTAGGAACTGACCACGCAGCCACGGGGCTCCCGGTTTGAGAATAGGACGGTAATTTGTATATTTTTAGACTTTGAAAAAATATGGCGTTAGTGGGAAAAACCCAAAATAATCCCCGAACGGCTCCGTGGAAGGCACCAATACCCACCACGGGACCAATATAACTCGTAGGAACGGACCACGCAGCCGCGGGACTCCCGATTTGAGAATATGAAGATAATTTGCATATTTCTAGACTTAGGTTTAAAAATATGGCGTTAAAGGGTGAAAACTCAAAACAGCCTCCGAACGGCCCCGTGGGAGGCACCAACACCTCCCACGGGACCAATGTAACTTGTAGGAACTCATCACGCAGCTACGGGACTCCCAATTTGAGAATACGATGATAATTTGCATATTTCTAGACTTAGGCTTAAAAACATGGCGTTAGAGAGTGGAAACTCGAAATAGCCCCCGAACGGCCCCGTGGGTGACACCTACACCTCCCACGGGACCAATGTAACTCGTAAAAACTGACCGCGCAGCCACGGGACTCCCGGTTTGAGAATATGACGATAATTTGCATATTTCTAGACTTAGGCTTAAAAACATGGCGTTAGAGGGTGAAAACCCAAAACAGCCGCCGAACGGCCCCGTGGATAACACCAACACCTCCCACATGACCAATGTAACTCGTAGGAACTGACCGCGCAGCCATGGAACTCCCGATTTGAGAATACGATGATAATTTGCATATTTGTAAATTGATGCCAAACATGTCCTTAATGGGGAAAAATTCGAAACAACCCCCGAACGGCCCCGTAGGAGGCACCAACACCTCTCATGAGACCAATGTAACTCGTAGGAACTGACCCCACAGTTGCGGGTCTCCCGATTTGAGAATACGACGACAATTTGCATATTTCTAGACTTAGGCTTAAAAACATGGTGTTAGAGAATGAAAATCCAAAACAGCCCCCGAACGGCCCCGTGTGAGGCACCAACACCTCACACAGGACCAATGTAACTCATAGGAATAGGTCGCGCAGTCGCGGGACTCCCGGTTTGAGAATACTATGATAATTTGTATATTTCTAGACTTAGGCTGAAAAACATAGCGTTAGTGGGAAAACCCCGAAACGGCCCTGTGGGAGGCCCCAACACCTCCCACGGGACTAACGTAACTCGTAGGAACTGGCCACGCAGTCGCGGGTCTCTCGGTTTGAGAATACGACGATAATTTAGATATTTCTAAACTTAGGCTTAAAAACATGGCGTTAGAAGGTGAAAACCCAAAACTGCCCCGAACGGCCCTGTGGGAGGCACCAACACCTCCCACGGGACGAATGTAACTCGTAGGATTTGACCGCGCAGCCGCAGGAATCCCGGTTTGAAAATATGATGATAATTTGCATATTTCTAGACTTAGGCAAAACATGGCGTTAGAGGGTGAAAATCGAAACAGCCCCCGAACGGCCCCGTGGGAGGCACCAACACCTCTCATGGGACCAATGTAACTCGTAGGAACTGACCGCGCAGCCGTGGGTCTCCCAGTTTGAGAATAGGACAGTAATTTGCATATTTCGAGACTTAGGCTTAAAAACATGGCATTAGAGGGTGAAAACCCGAAACAGCTCCCGAACGGCCTCATGGGAACCACCAACACCTCCCATGGGACCAATGTAACTCGTAGGAACTGACCGCGCATCCACGGGACTCCCGATTTGAGAATACAACGATAATTTGCATGTTTCTAAACTTAGGCGTAAAAACATGGCGTTAGAGGGTGAAAACCCGAAACAACCCCCAAACGACCCCGAGGGTTTCACCAACACCTCCCATGCGACTAATGTAACTCATAGGATCTGACTGCGCAGCCACGGGACTCGTGGTGATAATTTGCATATTTCTAGACTTTGGCATTAAAATATGGTGTTAGAGGGTGAAAACTCGAAACAGCCCCCCAACGGCCCCTGTGGGTGGCACCAACACCTCCCACGGGACCAATGTAACTCGTAGGTACTGACCGCGCAGACAAGGGGCCCCCGGGTTAAGAATACGACGATAATTTTTATATTTCTAGACTTATGCAAAACATGGCGTTAGTGGGGGAAAATTCGAAACAACCCCCGAATGGCCCCGTGTGAGGCACCAACACCTCCCACGGGACCAATGTAACTCGTAAGAAATGACCCCGCAACCATGGGTCTCCCGATTTGAGAATACGACGATAATTTTCATATTTTTAGACTTGGCTAAAGAACATGGCGTTAGAGGGCGAAAACTCAAAACAGCCCCCGAACGGTCCCGTGTGAGGCACCAACACCTCACACGGGGCCAACTGGCCGCACAGCCGCGGGACTCCCGGTTTGAGAATACGACGATAATTTGCATATTTCTAGACTTAGGCTTAAAAACATGGCGTTAGTGGGGAAAATCCGAAATAGCACCCGAACGGCCCCGTGAGAGGCACCAACACCTCCCACGGGACCAATGTAACTCGTAGGAACTGACAACGGAGTCGCAGATCTCCCGATTTGAGAATACAACGATAATTTGGATATTTCTAGACTTAGGTTTGAAAACATGGCGTTAGAGAGTGAAAACCCAAAACAACCCCTGAACGGCCCCGTGGGTGGCATCAATACCTACCACGGGACCAATGTAACTTGTAGGAACTGATCATGCGGTCGCGGGGACTCCCAGTTTGAGAATACGACGGTAATTTGTATATTTCTAGACTTTGGAAAAACATGACGTTAGTGGGAAAAACCCAAAACAGCCCCCGAACGGCTCCGTGGGAGGCACCAACACCTCCCAAGAGACCAATATAACTCGTAGGAACTGATCACGCAGCCGCGGGACTCCCGATTTGAGAATATGACGATAATTTGCATATTTCTAAACTTAGGCTTAAAAATATGGCGTTAAAGGGTGAAAATCCAAAACAGCCTCCGAACGGCCCCATGGGAGGTACCAACACCTCCCATGGGACCAATGTAACTAGTAGGAACTGACCACATAGTCGCGGGTCTCCCGGTTTGAGAATACGACGATAATTTGGATATTTCTATACTTAAGCTTAAAAACATGGCGTTAGAGGGTGAAAATCCAAAACATCCCCCGAGAGGCCCGTGGGTGACACCAACACCTCCCACGGGATCAATGTAACTCGTAGGAACTGACCACGCAGCCGTGGGACTCCCGATTATAGAATACGATTGTAATTTGTATATTTCTAGACTTGGGCATAAAAACATTGATATGTTGATAATTTTAACTCATATATGCAATTTTTCAGTTTGATTAATTTTTTTTTTAAACTATTTGGTTATTGATATTTTTTTTTGTATCCTATCATTTGTAGGATTTTTGCACGTGGAACAAATGAAGGAGGCAATGGTTTACAACATGAAGATTGTTTATATGTTGTGGACGTTCGGGATTTTGTTTTGTATGTGTTACAGCCGTGCGGGCTTTTATTGTTTAGTTTTATGGTCGTGCGGACTTTTATAATTTGATTGTTGAATTTTATGGCCGTGCGAGCTTTATAATAAGCAGGTTTTACTTTTATAGGGTTTGGAATGTCAAGAAAATAGAGAAAATTTTGTCCAATTTTTTTTTTGTCTGTGAATCATTAAGACGTGTAATATTTTTAAGTTTGTATATATATTTGTTTATTAACAAAGTTCTCGATTCGCAATTTGTGATTTTTTTTAATTGTTTTGCCAATAATAAATATTTGTAACACCTCGTATGCGTCCAACGTTACACATAGCAACCGACAGTGCACTCACAGGACCCCCAATTTTAGAATTGGACGAAAAATATACATTTTTATTAAAATTATAGTTAAATATAATCATGGACTTTGTCCATGACCATTTTTATATTTTTCGTCGCGCATAAAAATGGTCGCGGCCAAAGTTCGCGACCATTTTTTCCTTTTTTTTCGTCACGATTGTGGGTCGCGGCCCAAGCCCGCGACCAATTTATCACGGTTGTGGGTCACGAATTTGGGCCGCGACTATTTTTTTTCATTTTTTTGGTCACGGTTGTGGGTCATGAATGAGGGTCGCGACCAGTTTTTTATTTTGTCTTTGTCACGATCGTGGATCGCGGACTTTGACCGCGACCAATTTGTCGCGGTTGTGGGTCACGGATGAGGGCCGCGGCATGGGTCACGACCCAAGTCCGCGACCATCTGCCGTGACCCCTCTAGGCCGTGACCATTTTTTGGTCACGGACTTGGGCCGCGACCCACGAAATTGGTCACGCCCGAAATGATCTTGGCCCAAATCCGCGACCCACAGTTTTGGTCAGGGAGTTTGGCCGTGACCAATCGTCAATTTTGGTGTAGTGAATGTTGCGCATAAATCAATTGATGCACTCAATATTCCTAGGACACTAAAACTAAGAATGCTCTGATATTAACTTTGACACTCCATAAAATTTAAATTAGATTGATCAAGTCTAAATTAAATTAAAATAGGATTCTAAACAAGTTAGTATTATTCTAAGCATAACTGAAAATAAACTAGCACATAATGAAATAAAACTAAAATATAATGTAGGTGAACCCTATCATCTCTTATACCAAAACCAGTACAATAATAGAACCATCTCATGCTACAAATGTCTCATAAAATAACCTATACTTAATTAAAATACAAACACTAACTCAATCTGGCATAATAAATGAATGAAGATTAAAAGGATGAGCACTCAGGCTCGACACCTGCATCTTAACTGAATCGCAACTGGAAGTAGAAAAGAATAAGACCTGGGGTGAGGCTGGAATTGTGGCCTATGTCCTAAAAAATGGAAAATCAATAACGTTAACAACAAGCCTACTTAATATCAGCATATTATTGAGTTGGATTATAATATAATTATGCATCTTCTTCTCTTCATTTATCTTTGTAATTATCCCAACCCAACTATCCTAGGTATCACATGTGTCTAATCCCAGACCTAGGTGAACCTAATGATTAAATATTATTCATCTTAGTGGAATATTCATAAAAGTTTATTTTACACACCTCAAGCATATATATCAAATCAGGGATATATATATATATATATATATATATATATATATATATATATATATATATATATATATATATATATATATATATGGAAACAAATTTTTAAAACTAACTACCAAAGTACCTAAGTGGTCACCGTCGCATGAGCCGAGGTAAAACTGCCGCTCTCGTTTGGGATAGTGAAGCGGCACAATCGCCCGGTCCAAGTTACATTTCATCTCATTCTACCGGAGTACCAGAGAGGTCAATATCGCACAGCCCATGGTAAATCCCTTATCTATTTATTAGTATATTGAAGAGGCACTGTCGTTCGACCCATGGTACAATCCACCTCAATCAGCTATTATACTATAGTAATCATCATCAGACGATACATAAATATATACCATCTAGTACATATCTCCCGAACATACATATTCGATATTTTGCACATAAATTGATTAATTCTACACATGTAAGATTTCAAGTCTTAGTATAACTAACCTAAATGTTATCTAATGTGGCCCTAAGCTCCAAATTCCAACCAACCAATCACAACATAAGGCGCAAACTAAGATCACAAACCTAGAATTTTAGCTGGCGCACTCTTGGTAAAATATTCATAATGAGTTCAAAAATAAGTCAAAAAAATATGAAACCAGCGCCCAAGAGTTCGTAATTAATAGAGTTGTTTTTGTTTATCGCCCAATTTTTTTAACCCTTATAATTTTAAATTTTGTTATTTTACCAAATATTTTTGGAACATTTTTATATGCCACTAAAAGTTATTAAGAGTCAAATCTCAAAAATTAGACATGATGGTATAGTTAATATCGAATTGTTAATGTGTTTTATAATTATTGTTTAATGGCTAATTTGTTAATTACATATAATTCAAGTTCAACCTTATTATTAAAAAGATGACGTGACTTTACTTGTTCAAAGAATACATTTCCAGACCAATTCGATTCCTTTGAAATCTGATGGGTTTTTAATTGATTATTTTGTTTGGATGTATCATATACAAACAATGGTTTCAATTTAGCTCATTTTCCATGATAATAAGGATGTTATTGTTGGTCATGATTTCTTAGCTATGATACTTCATATTGATCCCATATCTAATTGATTTGATTTTGATATTGCCTAGAGCCTCGAGAATGTTCACAGCAGTTGATAGGTGTGGATTTACTACCTAATATTATCCCTTAAAGGTTGTTTGTCGATCCATACTCTCTTTCATTAGAACAATTATTCTCTGTTTGAACCGAAAGTTTGTAAAAAAAGAAATATTTGGTCGTCAAATAAAAAACAAAAGAATAGAATGAAAAAAAGGCTTCGTATGTTCTTCAATTGGTGTTTTCAAAAAGAATCAGTTAGTATTTGATAATCACAAACATTCTTAATTCTTTCATAATCACCCTCTCAATCAAATACAGATCAAGCCCTCAAAAAATATCAGTGGCACACTATCAGTAACACAATAAGCATTGTCACTATTCTTCCATATAAAAAATGTAACATTCAATATTAAAGATAAGCAAACTGAAAGCATATCAACTTCGCATATTGTTTAAGCCACGGTATATAGGGGATTTTTATAAAGTCGAACCTCCACACGAACGATCCCTTTGGACTCCCATGTGCGAGCTAAACAGGAGGGATGATGTGGAAAATCCACTGTTAACCCACGTCCCACTTAAATGGGGTGGGTGTCCTTTGGGGGGGGGGGGAATTAAATCTAGTACCTATGGCACCTTTATGCCGGACACTTACCGCTGGAGAAAATAGGGTGGGGACTATAAGGATATTCATAATCCTCTATAATGAAAATCTATCTATTCCCCATATATTCTTCCTATAATCCCATTCGTCAAAGTATATACGGATTTGGTATGATGAACTTCAACCTCGGCCTAATAAGATATGATAAGAAAATGAGGTTATTATTAACATAATATTGTAAAAGCGCACATTGGATGAAATAATAAATCAAGCTTTCTCATGTCATGAATAGCTTAAGTTTACAAAAATATTATGTTACTAAGTAAGAAAGAGAATAATATGATTCAGAACGTGATTTGGGGATCTTATAAGAATGAACCATACCACTATTAGCATTACTCCTATCTCTGAAAATTTGGATTAAGGGTTGTCTACCATAAAGTCCATCCCCAACAACTCATTATCTTCTAACTCATGTTATTTGTATAGCCCTTCCCCCGCATAACATTCTGATGTACTTAACATTTTCATAGCAGTGAAACCATTAAGCTTTTCATGAAAAGAGGTGTATAAAAAATGACATCAAAAACGCATATGTATGTATCTACACCACGTACACCAAAACCACATACCTGAATATGGGAATGAAAAGAAACACAGCAAAAGAACAACATATACTGTGTAGAGCGAGATAAAAAATAGTTGAGAATCTCTATCTCTATCTAATCCATTTACCACCAACAATTGACTCTTCACTTCATAATAGCATAAACTGTATTGTACTAGTATTTTATGTTTGTAAACTACGCAATCTAACACCCCGTGTTTTTGAATATTTATTTTTAGCATTTAAATCACATATGTGCCCGTAATTGATTTAAAATGAGAAATAACGAGAAGTTTATAAATATTAATGAGAAAATGATTCATGTTTATGTGAAAATATATATACTAGTGAGATAACTAAATAAAATTATGTCAAATGGTATTACATCGTAAGTGAGTAAAATGGACGGGATGTGACGATATCTCATTCAAGACGCGCGTGTGAAGTCATGCTAGGAATGAGAGGGTAAATTGATAATAGGTGACTCATATGGTGATTTCGAATACACGGGTGATCCGGAATGGGTCAGAATAGTCAAAATTAAGTACTCGATGGTGGTAATCGGGTTTCAGTGGCTTTTTAGACTAGTCGGAACCTGCGTAGGGGTATACGGGTCATTTTACACTTGGGTGATAACCTAACTTTGGGTTTGAGATTATAAGAAGGGATGGGGTATGGTAGGGGGCAGCCACACTACCATTCCAAAAGCCTAAAAGTGAGAGTGAAAAGAAAAGAGGAAGGAGAAACCAAGAAAGATCCAAGAAAAGGAAATTCGAAAAGAAGTGGAACAATTTTGGGCTACGAATTCGTTCAAGAGGATTGACAAAGGCAAATCCAAACCCTAAAAATATCTAAGGCAAGTGTTTAAACTTTTCTTGATACTTTATGAATGTTTTTAATTCATATTATAGTTTGTGAATAAAATATGAATTTTGGATGGGATTTACATGATAAAATGGGGGTTGGGGAATGATTTCATAGAATTGGATATGATAATTATTCCAAATGAATTCTGAGTTTTAACTCAAATAGAAAGATTTGATATTTAATGATAAAGTTTAGGATTAGTGAAATTTTGAGATTTAATTAATAAATCATGCAATTCTTGATTAAAGTATCGAATCGCATGAATTTGATTACGTTTAGATGAATTTAAATATGAAAATGAGTAGAATCATATTTAGAATTGATAGAGAATGAAATACTTGGGTTGAATTGATGTTAAATATTGAATTGGTTTATGCAAAAATATGAAATCTCATATTGGATAACACGAATACACTCACTACCTGATTCGAATCGATTTGGTCCTAAAGGGAGAATTGATTCGGTTCAGACCTGCTGTGGAAAATAGTTTGGGTTGTTTGGATTTCTCAAGAACCATTTGGGGTTTTGGTGAAAATAGAGGGTCTGAAAATAATTATTAGGACTTCTGGAAATTATATGGGTTATTATATTGCCTTGGATTAGTCGGGAATAAATTCGGGGTATGAATGTATGGATGTTTAGGGTGAACGATACTCGAAAATTAATTAATGGAATTGAGTTGAAAATTCGGTTAGAATTGGAATACGTGCTGGTTGGGAATGGCTTAGTGTCCAAATTTAATATTATATGTGTGAATTTATTTATGTGAGGTATTATTTATATATTCGGGAGTCGGGATTAGACTCGGTGGTTATGGATTAGTTTTGCGAGTGACATAGGCACGATTAACTGTTTTTTACTGTATATATATATATATATATATGCGTGTGTGTGTGTGTGATTGATATATGTGAAATATGCTAACTTTAGGATGCTATCGGTGGAGGTTGTGCGTAGTAGGTGGTCCACCTTGGCATTGACCAACAGGTGTAGGATCGATTTCCTACGTCATATGTCTGTCGCACGACCACTGTATTTGAGTCTTGAGCCTAGTGGAGTAATGTGGTATGGTTATGACCCAGAGACATATGACTATGGCCGCCTCCGGTTTCACGTACGATTTGGGTTAAGTGGCGAGATTTTGACCCGGTGGCTCAGGTTGAGGTATATGATATCCCTAGAGCCTGATAGAATGCTCTGGGGATTGCGTTTATGTATATAGCGAGCGATATATATGTATGTGTACTGGATATGATATGAATATGCGTATATAAGTGTGATAAATATATACGGGTGAATAAAATAAATGTGTGAATATTAAATTAATAGTTGCCGTGAAGTTATTTGTATCGGCTAATGATGTGATTAAAATGATTTAGCGTATGTGTAGCTAAATAAGAATTAAAGCCAAGAATAAATACATGTGACACAGTTTGACTAAAACGTTAGCGTATGGGCTAAGGTTAGGGTTGTTACTAGTTAGTCAGGGTAACATAACTAGGGTGTTTAAAATACATGCGTTAGGTGAACAATATAGACGAAGGGTGAGTATTATCTCATGGGAGTGCGACACAATTTTAAATATGAAAGATTGCATTACATATTTATTAATTTAATTTAAACACTTGCAAAATATTTTCAAAAGGTTTTGGGCACTGACCCATATCAAAATATATTCAAACCTTTTTGGCGCCCAGCTATATGGACGCCAGGCATGATTATTCCTTCCAGTCAGACGGTGCAGCAACAGCTGTGGATGCTTGCAGGGATTTTATTAGCCGCATTTATCTTTGAGTTTTAGATAGGATTCCATTCACTTGTTATTCGGGCATGTCACCCATTATCACACAGTTGTTTGTGTTGTCTTTATTTATTTCAGTTTTGATGGATTATTGTACAAGATTTATACAGAGTGTTTATTCAATCATATGGAATGTTGTGGTCATTATAGCATTCAATTTTTATTCATGGTTCATGGTGAATGTGTAGTTACTTTAATTAGAATGGTTTGTAGTGAATGGAATTTAATTCTAACAATTTAATAGGTTTTAAAATTGGACACCGAGCTTAATAGGATATTAGTAATTAATTGAATTTTTGATAGTGATGCTAAGAATGAGCTATCTGAGATTCATGTTTTATTTTATTAAAGGGTTGGCCATCCATCATTTCAATAAGCGGGGTTTCATACAAGAGAGCTAGATTTCCTATGTTTTTTGCGTATGTTTAGCTAACATGCGATTATGTAGTTTATTATAATACTCTAGCCACGGGGTAGGTGGGTGGACGGGTGTGCGCGCGCGCGTGCGTGCATGTGTCTGTAAGAGAGAGAGAGAGAGAGAGAGAGAGAGAGAGAGAGAGAGAGAGAGGGAGAAACCCAGATGAAAAAAACCCAATAGAACAGGAAAAAAATAGCGTGCTTTTTCTAGTAGTTTATTACAATACTCTAGCCATGGTGCAGTGTGTATATTATGCGATGGAACTTGTGATCATGTAGTAGTTATGACCATCAATACTCTAGCCACGATGTGTGTGTGTGTGTGTGTGTGTGTGTGTGTGTGTGTGTGAGAGAGAGAGAGAGAGAGAGAGAGAGAGAGAGAGAGAGAGAGAGAGAGAGAGAGAGAACCCATTAAAGAAAAAAACAATTGAACAATCAAATGGCTTAAGAAAAGTGGTGCAGTGCCTAGAGTTGTGTATCCGTGAAGAAATAAAAGAAAAGGAAGAAGAGTGGGAGAATGTGTAATTTTGAAGATCCAATCATGGGTCATATTCAGAAGCATGGGTGGTAAAGAAGCGTGATGATTTGGTTACTGCAACCACAATACACGTGATTGGGAGTAAACTATACAGCATACATGGCACCATTTTAAACCATGAGGTACACCCCCCAAACAATCGATACCAACCGTTGGGTAGTCGAGATCAAAAGTCCCTCCTTATCTATTATATATATATATATATATATATATATATATATGTGTGTGTGTGTGTGTGTGTGTGTGTGTGTGTGTGTGTGTGTGTGTGTGTGTGTGTGTACGTGTGTGTGTGTGTGTGTGTGTGTTGAATTTTCAAATCTCTTAATAGCGGTGATGATTATTTTGGCTATGGGCAGTGCTGATCGTTTTTGGTTGTTCTCGGTGGAGGACAACAGGGTAAGGGGTTGTGGAGGATGGTGGAGGCACTAGATGGTTGCATATGGAGGAAATCGTTATGGAGGATGGTGGTGGGTCCGTGGAGGTGGTGGAGGAGGAGAAGAGTTCAGGTTATGGTGGTAGCTGGGGCGGGGGAGGGGTTGGGCTGGGGTGTTGAGGGTGGTTGCAAGGTGGGGAAGTTTTCTTTTTTTTTTAAACTCTTTTTAAATCATTTATTTTAATTTCTTATTTTATTTATTTATTTTCTTTTTAAACAGGTGATGTATAAGGCACATGACCATTAAGTCTAACTCGGGTTTAATGGAAAAAGTATTAACCTCAAAATTAATAAAAAAAAGTTATAAAATTCAAAAGTTGGTAATTATTTACATATTAAAGTCAAGAAAACCCTTAAAATTTATATTCATACCTATAGGCTTCTCAATAGAGCTCTACCTCTGGACTAAGATTCAAATAATATGTAATACCTTGTCCCACTAATCCAATTTTTAATATATATAAACTATATTGAAAAAGGTTGATGATGATTATAAGAAGAATTGTGGGTCAAAAATTGATTAAGAAAAAGAATGGAAAATTATAGAGGCCATTCGAACGATTATAAGGGATCGTTAGAAGCGAGATGAGATGTCGCGATAAGCAGGGCTTAAAGCGGCATGTCACTGATTTACAGTGGCATGTCGCGTAAAGTGTCGTGCAAAGTAGGAATCGAATAAGGTGGAGAAGTTGTTCGAACGACATGGGCTTATCGTTCTAATGACGTAGATAGAAACTTTTTAATCATATTTCCCTTGTGCGATGTCACATTTCTAGCCATTGATTTGGCATGCTGTCAAGCCCAAATCAGGCCAGATGGGGCCAAACGGGAATTTAGGCTTTGGGAGGGTTTTATAAGGGTGTGTTTGGACATTTTTTTTAGGGGGGAGTGGAAGAAGAAAGGAGAGATAGAGAGGTGGGTGGTCTTCCACCTCCTCCCACCATAAACCACCATCCCTCCACCATTACACCACCTCAAAACACCATTTTTATGGTATATTCCTCCATATTTTAACCATATACACCCATTTCCACCATGGTAAAAGAAGACCTACGAATTTTAGTGAAGTGTTGGGGGGTTTCGGAGATGAACATGGAGCTTTCATGGAGTATAAAGTGAGTTTCAAGGGGGTTCTTAGCTTGGAGCACAAATGGAGAATTTTGGAGGATGCATTTGGTAACCCCTTGAGGACACCTTTGGAGGTGGGGGTTCCTCCTCCTACACCAACATTTCTACCACCATTGGAGCCATTAGAGGTGGAAAAACCTTACTCTGAGTATTAAGACTATATTTTCATATTTGTAGTCCTGTAATTAGATTACATGAGTAGGGTGCATTTGAATAAATGATGAAATTAATGTATTGAATTAATAAACATTCTTATTAAATAAAAATGTTAAAAAATGATATTTTGTTGAAAATAGTGAATGAATAAATATTTCTAAGTTTTGAAATGTTAAAGGTTAGTATTTTATGAAAATAGTGTATTTTCTAGAAAGAATGGTGTTAAACATTTTATGGAATAAAATATTTATAAATAATGATTTATTTTGGTAAACATTAGTGAAATAATGTTTCTTGCAAAAATGAAGATTTTATGAAAAAATGGACATTATGTGAGTTTGAAGATATTAAATGTCCTTATGTATCAAAAATGTATTTTCGCAAGTGTGATGAATTTCTAGAATGAAAAAATATGTTTAAACCATTTAGTAGGATTATTGAGGTTTAAAATCCATCTTCTCATGCATATAAATTTGTAGTAATTTGGCACTGGGTGTACAAACAAGCTTAAAGAATAATTAGTTAGGTTTAAACACGGAATGATAAAAAATGAAAATTCTAGTGTGTGAAACAAGGGTTAAAAATATGATAAATATAAAGGGCAAGACTACATGTTAAAGTAAAGAAATGTGTGGTTGGATAAAATATTAATAAAGGTATTGAATAAGTGTTAAAGGGTGAACATGGAAAAGTTAGTGTGTGTAACTTGGTAGTGTTGTAAAAGATTAACACTTATGAAATTGAACAGAATTAAAGAGGCAAAGGTGTTTCCAATTAAGAAGAATATTATTCCAAGGTTAAAAGGGTGTTAGAGTGTTAAAAAAGTTAAGAAGTTAGGATGGGTAATTTAATGGTATTTTTGCAAGAAATTAACACTTGTGGAAATGGAGCAAAAGGTTATTTTAGAAACAAATGGGTAAAATGGTAATTTTACTTAAAATGAACATTTTTATGAAATAAAAATGTTGGAAAAGGTGTTACACAAAGTGGTCCTAAATAAATATGGTTTTTGGTATAAAATCAAGGTTAAAGTGTAAAGGATATGAAATGGATTTCAAAGTGTAACACGAGTTGGGGTGTAACCCCGGGTTTTGGCTTAAGGAAAAGTGGAGTAATGTGGATATTTATAAAATGTTAAAATACATTCAAGGAACTCGAATGACACCGGGATAAGAAAGAAGGGCCTAGAGCCTTAGGGTGAAGCCCAAAACCACAGGTCAGAGCATATGGTGCTCATAGTCAGTGGTGTGGAGCTCATTAAAGTATGCGGTATTGGAAGATTCCGAGAAAAGATAAAAGAAATAAGGAACATGTTAAGAAATGGGTTGTATGGTGAAATGTGTCAATACAACCTAACTTGAATTAATTAATAAATGTTTCATTAAAGGTTAAATGGACAAGTAAATGTATAATTGATTAATCTCCATAAAGTAAGAAAAAAGGTAATGTAAGTGAGTAAATGGGTGATAAGAAACCAAGTGGTTAACCCCATAATTAACATAAGAATGTGTTGTAAAAGATTTTTAAGATGAAATGAGTATTTTCTAACATCATGTCCGCGTGTGTTGAAAGGATGGGTTTCAACGAAAATATCAATATGCGTTGGATAAGATAAAAAAGGTGATTTAGTAAAGAAATGGTTTTGGTTAAATCAAATGTAGTGGTTTCAAGTGTTGAACCGGGTGTGTTAAATAAAGCGAGAAATGCTAAAATGGCCAAAAAGGGAAGTCTTTTATAAGATTAAGGTAAATTAATCTGGATAAATAATGTTTTCGGATGTAAAAACCGTTTCATGCATTGGTTACAAGTATATATATATATATATAATGTAGCTGTATGTGCACGTAGGCATGACGTGTTTGAGTCTCCTTTCTATCGTTCAATTTTATATTGTATTTGTATATTTCCCACTAAGCATAGGCTCACACCCTCGCTTTGTTACAACAGGTTGGGAGCAGTTTCATATTTTGAGAGCATTATACAGGTAAGTACTTTCTTTATTATACGTTAGTAGCTCTTTATACTTGGACTTTGGGGTGTTCCACATGGGTGACTCACGTAGTTTATTTTGAAACTGAATCACAAGTGAAATGTTAATTAAAATAAAACTCGACTAGCAACATTAACGCTCGGGTCAGAGCGGGCTGACTACGAGTAACCCATAAATTTGGAACGGGGCATTACAGAATAAATATTATATTAGCTTTGAAATGTTAGTGTTCTGTTGTGGAAGGGAATTTAAAACCCATGTCATGTTGAATGGTCAGAGTGCTCAAGAGGTTTGGCATTTCTGTGAAGATATATGGGAGTTAAGATGTCATGTACCTCTATTAATTCGATATGTGACTGATAAAATCGAATATTGACTACACTAGAAATATAGAAAGAAGATTGTTTGTAGAAAGATGTATCTTTTCCCTTCTCCTTAACCTCCTTGTGTAGCATATAGGAGGAGACAATGCAAAAAACATAATGGAGTAAATTGAAGTAGTAGTGGACAAAGGGTGTGCGTAAGAGGGAAATAAGGAGAACTAGACAAAACAATAATTGGGTCCACATTAATACTATCAAATTATTACAACACCCCCCCCCCCTCAAGATGGTGCGTATATATAAAGCCAATCTCGCAAATACAATTGTGAAAAAGAGAAGGACTAAAAAGCTTGGTAAGAATAGCTACAACCTGTTCTCCTAAAAAAAACAACGAGGTGATAATCCCACGACAAACCTTCTCTTTGAGAAAATGAACGTCTATCTCAATATGCCTTGTCCTTTCATGAATAACTCAGTCAAAAGAAAGTTGAATAGCCGATTTATTATCAAAATGTAGAATATAAATCCCAAGTCCCCAAGAATAAGAGAACGAAGCCATATAATCTCCCACATGGCCAATTCTACGGCTCTATATTCAGCCTCTGCAGAAGAACACATAATGATAACTATTTTTTACTTTTCCAGAAGATGAGATGACTCACTTGAAATGTACAGAAGCCCATAATGGGGCGACCATCACAAGATCCTACCTAATATGATCCAGTGTAGCTCAGCAATCCTCCAACTTATAGCCCTGCTTTATAAAATAACCCAGGTCTAGTAAAAGACTTGATATATCACAAAATATGATACAACATCCAAATAAGGTTGATAGGGTTTATGCATAAACTGAATAACTTTCCTAACAAAAAAGGATATATCCTGCCTGGTATTATTCAAGTAAATGAGGCAAGGACTCGCATATTGCTTACCCTATTATATTCTTGATTTAATAGAATCTCCAGTTAATCAACCTATTTAGGTGTATGCTCGTTGCCTATGCTCACATATTTCTCATGTCATTATTCCGACCACCCCAGGTAACATTGTTAACACTGTTGATTCAATTGAACAAGGTGTTGATCCTATTGTTAAGACTATTAATGAGCCTGCAGATGATAACCTTGTTGCTATAGACCTTAAGCCTCAATACCCCTCTCTGGAATGTAGAAGGTCGATTCGTTATAGTCATGCTTGTTCTACATAACATCCTCTATATAACTTTGTGTCTTATGAGGGTCTATCAAGTTCTTATCGAGCTTTTATTATAGCCACTTCATTTATTCTATCTAAAGGACTCTTTTTTATGCTTTACAGTCCTCACACTAGGTTGACGCTATGTAATGTGAGATGGATGATTTACAATGTAATCATGCCTAGGATATGGTTTCCTTACCTAAAGGGGATAAGACAGTTGGATGTAGGTGGGTCTATACTCTCAAATTCTTAACTGATGGGATAATGGATAGGTATAAATCTTGACTTGTTGCAAAGGGAATTACTCAGATTCCGGGGAAGGATTTTAGTGCAACATTTGCCCAGTTGCTAAACTCAACATTGTTCGTTTATTAATCTCCTTAGGTTCTTCGTTCTCTTAGCCACCTCGCCATATTGATGTAACAAATGCTTTTCTTTATTGTGGCCTTTATAAGGTCATCCACATGAATCCTCCATTTTGCTTTTGTGGTGAGGGGGAATATGCAAGGAAAGTCTATTATCTTCGAAAATATCTATATAAGCAGTCACCACGAGCCTGGTTCTCTAGATTCAATGAGGTTGTTATTGGATTGGGATTAGGTGTTATTCTTATCATACTAGCTTCATTAGGCGATGTTTATATGGGAAAAGTGTGATTTTTCTTGTATATGTTGATGATATTATTATTACTAAAGATGGTTTTATTGGAATTACATGGGCTAAGACTTATTTTAGAATGGTATTTAATGTGAAAGATCTTGGCCAACTTTCGTATTATTAGGGAATTGAATTGGCCAAGTCTCATCATGGGATTTCTCTTTCACTGTGAAAGTATGTTATGAACCTTCTTGAGGATACAGGAATGATTGGGTTCAAAATAGCTTCATCTCCTATGATTCCTAATCTAAAGATTGTTTCTGAAACTGGTGAACCTCTAAAAGATCCATATATGTTCCAATGTTAGGTGGGTCGCCTCATTTAATTGGCCAATACCAGAGAGGATATATCATTTGTTGTTCTTCTTGACCCATAAATGAATATTCACTCTATGGGGTAAGACCTTCAATAACAGCTATCAATAAAGCAAAAGGACAATATGAAGCATACTCCTCGTATCTCTGAGTCGGATTACTATTATCAGTTAATTCTGAGTCATTGCCTTGAATTGCATGTAATATCACCTTATAGAGTTCAAATACTCGAACCTCATTATGTGAATAAGAGTATATAGTAGTCATAGCTTTCCATAGATGAGGTACAAACTCATAACATTGAAAAATCTCATAAACTTTCAGCTCTATGGAATTCGAAATCCATCCCATAATAGTGCAATTAATGAAAAACCATTGACTAAATGTTGGATCAGATTCCTTTAATGTCGGGTTCTTCATAATAAGCCAATCAATTATTTCTTTGACGACGCAAAATAGACAAAACGATCTTACCCATGACGAAATAAACGTAAAAACTGAATAATTGAGTTTGTTACAATACTCTAGCCATGGTGTAGTGTGTATATTATGCGATGGATTTTGTGATTTTGTAGTAGTTATGACCATCAATACTCTAGCCACGATGAGAGAGAGAGATAGAGAAGCCCATTAAAGAAAAAAATAGTTGAATAGTTAAATGGCTTGAGAAAAGTGGTGCAGTGCCTAGAGTTGTGTATCTGTGGAGAAATAAAAGCGAAGGAAGAAAAATGTGAATTTAGAGTGGGATAAAGGGTAATTTCACAGAGCCAAGCATGGGTCATATTAAAAAACGTGGGTGGCAAAGAAGCATGATGATTTGGTTACTGGAACCACGATACACATGTGTGGGAGAAAACTATATAGTATACATGGCACCATTTTAAACCATGAGATACAACCCCCAAACATTTGATACCAACCGTTGGGTAGTCGAGACCAAAAATCACTCCTCATTTATTACATAAATATCTATATATTTGAGCGTGTTGAATTTTCAGATCTGTTAATAGCAGTGATGATTGTTTTGGCCATGGGTGGTGGAAGTGGTTTTGTTGATCTCGCTGGAGGACAACAGGGTAAGGGGTTGTGGACAATGATAAATGGAAAATATGGTTGTATATGGAGAAAATCGTTGTGGGGGATGGTGGTGGATGCGTGGAGGTGGTGGAGGAGAAGAACAAGTCAGGTTGTGGGGGAGGGATGGGGTGGGGGAGGGATTGGGCTGGGTGTTGAGGTGGGTGTAAGGGGGGAATTTTTCATTTTTCTTTTAATTGTTTTTTTATTTTAAACTCTTTTTAAATCATTTATCTTATTTCTTATTTTATTTATTTATTTTCTTTTTAAACAGGTCATGTACAAGGCACATGATCATTAAGTCTAACTCATGTTTAACGGAAAAGGTATTAAACTCAAAACTAATCAAAAAAGTTACAAAATTCAAAAGTTGGTAATTGTTTACGTATTAAAGACTAGAAAACCCTTAAAATTTCTATTCATGCCTATAGGCTTCTTAATAGAGCTCTGCCTCTGAACTGAGATTCAAAAAATATATATCATATTAGCTTCGAAATGTTGGTGTTTTGCTATAGAAGAGAATCTAAAACCCATGTCATGTTGAATAGTCGGATTGCCCAAAAGGTTTGGCATTTCTTTGAAGATATATTGGGAGTTAAGATGTCATGCACCTTTATTAATTCGATATCTGGCTGATAAGATCGATAGTGACTACACTAGAAATATATAAAGAAGATTGTTTGTATTAGAAAGATAAATATTTTTCATTCTCATTAAACTCCTTGTGTAGCATATAGGAGCATACAGTGCATCAAACATAATGGAGTAATTTAAGGAAGTAGTGGACAAGGTGTTTGGCTAAGAGAGAAATAAGGAGTAGTAAACAAAACAACAATTGGGTCCATATTAATATTATAACATGTTAATACAACACTCCCCCCTCAAGCTTGTTCGTAGATATAAATCCAAGATTACCAATAGAATTTTGAATAAGAGAAGGGCTAAAAAGATTAGTAACAATATCATCAACATGTTCTCCTAAAGAAACAAACAACGGGGTGAATGACAAACCTTCTCTCTAAGAAAATGAACGTTTATCTCAATATGCCTTGTCCTTTTATGGGGAACTGAATCAGAAGCAAGTTAAATAGTTCATTTTTAATCATAATGTACTATAGAAATTCCCAACTCTCTAAGAAGAAGAGAGCGAAGCCATATAATGTCACTTCTGCCCAATTCTACAGATCTATATTCAGCCTATGAGAACTCAAAACGATAACTTTTTTTTACTTTTGCAGGAGATGAGATGACTCCCACAAAATGTACAGAAGCTCGTAGTGGTGTGACCATCACAAGATCCCCCATAATCATAATCAAGGTAGCTTTGTAATCCTCCAAGTTGTGCCCCTGTTTTATAAAATAACCCAAGTCCAATGGAAGACTTGAAATATCACAAAATATGATACACAACATCCAAATGAGGCTGATAAGGTTTATGCATAAAGTGGTCAACTTTTCCCCAAAAAATGATATATCCTACCTAGTATTGGCCAAGTAAATGAGGTGAGAACTTACGTATTGTTTACCTTATCCCTATTCTTAATTTTACAGCATCTCCAGTTAATCAACTTATGTAGGTGTATTCCCATCGCCTATGCTCACATATATCTCATGTCATTATTTCGACCTCCCCAAGTAACATTGATAACACTTCTTATTCAATTGAACATGGTGTTGAACTTATTGTTGAGACTAATAGTGAGCCTGCAAATGATGACCATGTTGCTATAGAACCTAAGCCTCAGTACACCTCTCAAGAATGTAGAAGGCCTATGTGCCATAGTCATGTTTGTTTTATACAACATCATCTATATAACTTCGTGTCTTATGAGGGTCTATCAAGTTCTTATCGAGCTTTTGTTATGACCATATAATCTACTCATATCCCAAGGACTATTTCTGAAGCTTTACAGTCCTCACACCGGGTTGACTCTATGCAATGTGACATGGATGCTTTATAAAGTAATCATACCTAGGATATGATTTCCTTACCTAAAGGGGCTAAGGCAGTTGGATGTAGGTGGGTATATACTTTCAAGTTCTTAGCTGATGGGTCAATGGAAAGTCTGTTATCTCCAAAAATCTCTGAATGGACTGAAGTGGTCACCACGAGCCTGGTTCTCTAGATTCAATGGGGTTGTTATGAAATTTGGATTAGGCTCCATTCTGATCATACTTGTTTCATTAGGCGAGATTCATATGGGAAAAGTGTTATTTTGCTTGTGTATGTTGATGATATTATTATTTTTAGAGATGATTTTATTAGAATTACACAGGTTAAAACCAATTTTGAAATGGTATTTAATGTGAAATATCTTAGCCAACTTCCGTATTTTTAGGGAATTGAATTGGCCAGGTCTCATCATGGGATTTCTTTTTCACTGCGAAAGTATCTTACGAACCTTCTTAAGGATATTGAAATGATTAGGTTCAAAATAGATTCATCTCCAATCATTCCTAATCCGAAGCTTGTTGCTGACACTGGTGGACCTCTGAAAGATCCATCTATGTACCAACGTTTGGTGGGTCGCCTCATTTACTTGAACAATACCAGAGCGGATATATCATTTGTTGTTCTTCTCGATCCATAAAGGAATCTGCAGTCTGTGGGGTAAGACCTTCAATAGCAACTATCAATAAAGAAAAGGGACGATATGAAGCATACTCATATTTCTAAGTCAAATTATTATTATCAGTTAATATTGAGTCATTGCCTTGAATTGCATGTGATATCACCTTATAGAGTTCAAATACCCGAACCTCATTGTGTGAATGAGAGTACATAGCAGTCATAGCTTTCTATAGACGAGGAACAAACTCATAATACTGAAAAATCTCATAAACTTTCAGCTCCATGGAATTGAAAATCCATCCCATAATAGCGCAATTGGTGAGAAACCATAAACTAAAGGTTAGATCAGATTCATTTGGTGTTGGGTTCTTCCCAATAAGCCAATCAATTTTTTCTTTGACAGCGCAAAATAAACAGAATGATCTTGCCCACGACAGAAAAATTTCGATCATTAAGTAACTGAGTCATAACTTATTGTGGGGGAGAATGTGAGTTCATCATTCTTCTTTTCGATAACTATTTTGTCAGACAACGTTCAATAAAGTAGCTATAACACCAAGAATTATGTACCAACGAACAACTCAAATTAGGGCACAAACAAAGTCAAATATCCAAAAAATAGCGTACAAAAAGCTATTAATTTGGCCACCAAAAAATTAACAGAGCAACGCCAAATAAATGATCAGAAGAGATAAAAAGAGTGAAGAATACCTTCAATTTCATATGATCAATGAAGGGCAAACAACTACACATACCCATGGAAAAAGTACGTTGCTTCAAATGGATAAGATATGTATAAAAAAATCTACTGCATCACTAATAGATAATAAGAATCCCTTTATTCAAGGGAAGCCATCCCTAAAAAATAGAAAAATGGGCTCTAAAACCATACTCTAGACAACCTTTTGAGGTGGGCTCTAAAACCATACTCTAGACAACCTTTCGAGGTGGTGGTGTGAGGCCGAGGGAGGGCCATCCGGCCAGTTTTAGGGAGGGATTTTTTTGCTTTGGTAGCTCAACTATACATATAGAAAGAAGATTGCTTGAATTAGAAAAGTGTATCTTCTGCCTTGTCATTAACCTCCTTAGATAGCGTATAAGAGGGGACAATGCAACAAACCTAATGAAATAATTTTAGTAAGTAGTGGACAAGGGGGTTACTAAAAGGGAAATAAGGAGTAGTGGACAGAACACTACTGAGTCCACATGAATACTCTTTAACACTTTATTACAACAATTACATTTCTGCTCTTTTGAAGATTTTTCTTATGGGTGATCTGGCAGTGTTTGAAGATCATAAAATGAATGACAAGGACATTGCAGGTCCAGATCCTCGTGGATGTAGAGCCATTGTTATGTCAGTCTGTTCAAAATTTTGTTTGCAAAAAAACTAGTCTTGTGATATTAGTAACTAATAATAATTGAGCCTTGAACATCTTATTTAGGAGGATAAAGTAAAAATATGTTGTAGCTAAGGGTGTATTACTATAATGTACCCAAGATTTAAACATGAAACAGTTCAAGATAAAATGCAACATATCGATATTTCTTTCAAACAGGAATTAACCACACTAATAATATTCTACCAATTCTTGGTTTTTAGCTCCTAAAAATAATGAATCTGGCCTTTCAATTGGGCCACAAGCAGCTGACTGGAAGAAACAAAGCAAATTCAAAGCTGTAGAGGATAAAGAACAATAGAAGTGACGATATGTATCTTCAAACATCTAAGATGTCATCCAGTTTACACAGGAAAGCCAGAATCCAGATATGGCTTAAAAAATAAGAGCCAGAAAAATAAATGTAATACAACAACATTTGTTTCATATTATAACATTATTCTAAGTATACCCTTCCGGGGCTTCTCTTACCTTCCCCCATCGAAGAAAAAAATAAGAATCGTCACCACCCTAACCATCCCTCGTCCCCAATTGGATGTAACTTAATTTGTAAAAATACATTTGAAGCTAAATATTCTTTGTTATTTTTATTCATTTTTTTTGTCCGTTGAAACTAGAATCCAGCATAGTGGGTATACTGCGTATAAGCTTCTATGGTCGACTGCATACCAATCGGAGCGCGTGTAACATAATCCGGAAGATCGAAGCCATCTACGAGTTCCCTTGCAATATTCTTCACCTGAAAACTCATGTATTCTGTCAACTTGTGGATTGCCTGCAAATTTGAAACCACCTCATAAGTTCACATTTCTCTAAAAGTCGCACAACTGATACGTAAATACATGTGGTCACCCAACACCAGTTTCATAATCCAGAAACAGGGCCTTTGACCATTTTTAGCAGGCATATACAAAGTACATGCCCATTCACGTACATATATTTGTCTTTTGTGGCTGTAGCACACCCGCGCGTCATTACTCCACTATGTTGTATTATAATTTTAAAAATTGGAACTAACTATGATTGTTTAATGAACGAATTTTAATGAGAGGGGATTCTTCAAAATCACAAAAAATCACATTTTAAAATATATGTTGTGTAATATATATATATATATATATATATATAGTGTGTGTGTGTGTGTGTGTGTGTAGGGAAGTGAGAAAGATCTCCCTTGCGCTTGAGTTGTGCAGCTTTGCAAAAAACGCCCTGATCAATTTCCAAAAAAGGAAAAACGTTCTACCGATAGATGGGGAGTGTTTAAACAAAAATATATAACAATGGGGAGTGTTTAAACAAAAATATATAACACAAAGGTGTTTTGCATCAAATATAGCTTAAGGAGTTTATTACAAAAACTACATAGGACAGAGGATTTTGCACTTTACACTTGCATATAATATAGTCATTAAGTTCCCAAAAAATATGAATACCTTGGCTTTGTTAGGGGCCACATAGTCCACATTGCGGTATGTTCCAATATCGTTCCAAATTCGATCCAAGGCATAAAGATCACAGACAAGTTTCAGAGCAGCCCGAGCACTTGCATCAGGGCAGCTGGAGCAAAAAACGTGGGCCAAAATTAAACACGGATATCATCACATCATAATATATATTATATATATACATATATTAAGAAGAATAAAATAGATCTGGGACTAGGAAATTACCTCCGTGTGGCTTCAATGAATCTCTCGAGGATAACAGATTCGATGTGAGACTCCGCGAGTGTCAAAAGGTGATTCAAACATCTATTCCAAGCACCAAAGCTACCGAGTGTCTTGGAATGCTTTTGGAGTCTCACAGCAACACTTTGAAGCAATCGAGATGTACGAAACTAAACCAAAAAATGTCACAAACCACAAGTAAATGGGTATGAATGAAATTAAATGACCGCAATTGACTGAAAATGATGTGTCCATAAATACATTGGTCGATGTGTAGGACCCGCATGGGATCTACTTAAGACACTTACCAATGTATTAAAAACACATTACTTGTGGCAGGTTGACTGGGTTGGCCCGCACAAATTTTAATCCTAAAACTGATCATTTTTACTAACAATGTTATATTTTTATAGGTACGACCCCCTCAAAGATAAAGATATATTTTTAAGCCCCCAATGTAGAATATTTAGATCCACTGATGCTCATATTACTTACCCTGAAAGCATCCAACTGGAACTCAGGATTTCGCAAATGGTCTTCGCCTTCCCACCTGGTAGTCACGGGGTTGGGCTGAGAGAGATACGTGTTCATCGACTCTCTCAAGTAGTTCCATGTCACAGTGAGTGTCCCACCTTGGAACTTCTCCTTGTACTGCTTCAAAAGGTCACCTGCTACCTGGATTATAAGGAAAAAGTATCCATCTCTAGTCTCCATGTGATTAATAAACAAATGTCAACTGGGACAAGCTAAGATATATTATTCCGATTGCTCTTACCATTTTTTAGGTTCATTGTAATTAGTTTACCTTGCATCAAAAAAAAAAAAATCATATCATATGAGAAGTACTCTAGAGAGACCCAAAAAATCTGACCATTTTATATATGTTAACAATGTATTGGTTGATGAGCGGTTTTCAAATGAGGTCCACTTAAAATTTCAACAAATGTATTACTACAACTCAAAGAGTGCGATTTTGAGTCTCTCTACAATTACTTGTGTAAAATCTGTTAAGATTGTGTTTGATTACAAAGTTGGGAAAAAGAAAAAAGAAAAACAGTTCCTTTTATAAAAAGTTGGAAAAAGATCAAAAATATAATTTTTTTTTTGTGTAGATGAAATACAATTCAGTTTTCATAAGTTGGGAAAAAAAAACTAACAAAACATTCACCAAGCCGTTCATCTCTTTTTCCAACTTTAAAAAATATATAAATAGAAAAAATAGAAAGAGGATTTTTTTTCGTATTTTTCAAACTTTTTAATCAAGCACTCCCTAACCGTCTAAAATTGTATACAATTATCAAAAGAGGCTGTTGCATAAAAAAATAGATTAAATTGTAACCTGCTGTAGAAGCACCGTGTTGTCCCCTTCAAATGTTTGAAATATGTCGTGATCGTTCCTCAAGCTACCGAACCGATTAACAGCGGCATACCCATGGCCCCCACAAGCTTCCCTGCAGACACTCAACGACTTCGCCGTATAAGAAGTCACGTAGGCCTTGAGCCCAGCTGAGAGCGAGTGAACATCGGCCACCAACTGTTCGTCATGAGTCTTCTTCATCTCCGAATACTTTTCCACCAAATGCAGCGTCGCGAAATGGAACGCATAAGTCGAGGCCAGCATTGGCATGAGCTTGTGCTGGTGGGACTGGTAATCAAGAATGCTAATTTCGGGTTGTTTGGGAGGGCCAAATTGCTGCCGGAGTAGAGAATATCTGGTAGCGATTGTGACCGCAATTTTTAATACACCAACCGAAGAATATGCGAGGCCTACTCTTCCTCCAACGAGTTCACCTAGTGTGGCAGCAAATCGTTTGCTGATTGATGGAAGGGTACTTGTGTATTTTCCATCACGCGAGACGTCTCCGAATCGGTTGAGAAGATTCTCTCGGGGGATTCTCACCGAGTGGAATCTCAGTGCTCCGTTGTCAACTCCGTTTAGGCCGACTTTGTGGCCACAATCGTGTATTTCGATACCCGGGAGAGTTTTGTGGGTCTTCAAATCTCTTATTGGGACGATGAACGCATGGACGCCCATATCGGCAACACCTTTTGCATCGTGAGTTGGTAAAATGAGCTTGGCGAAAACTGTTGCGAATTTTCCGTGAACTGCGGCATTGCCGATCCACCATTTGATGGCCCCTTCGTTGGGAGTGTCGATAACGAATTCGTCCGTAAGTGGGTCGAATTTGGCAACAGTTTGGATTCCTTGAACGTTTGAGCCTGCAAGCACAAGTGAATGAGAGAGGTTAGGCTACATATATGTATCAAGTCAATGCTTAGAAGCCAAGATTAAAAGTCAGATGGGCAAAATACCTGCCATGAAAGTGTAAAGAAACAAATAAGGTAGATTTTAACTTTAACCCCACATTTATGGACACTTCTGATATTTTCCCCCCAAATTGAAAAAAATAATAATAATAAATTGCGATAGCCCCCAAAAGTGCAGCAAAAGCTAACCAAGTGTAGCAAAAGATCGTTGCAAAACTCTGAACGTGGCGTACTGCGTTTTATTTCAAAATCGGGGTTGTAACTCAAAACCAATCACAAAACTAGGGATTAAACTAAAAATAACCTAACAAATAAATCCTAAAAAAGGCAATATTGAAATCTAATTCATGGAAGAAGAAAAGAAGAGCAAGTTCAATTGTATACAAAGGAAGTGACAATATTTGAAGTGAAAGGAAAATTATAATTTTAAGTAAAAGAGATTCTATAAGAGTCAAGAATGTAAATTAAGAGTAAACATAATGTTTTGTTCCGAACTTGGCAATATTTTCTCACGTATCCTGCAACCGGCGCATCATGCTATGAATTATCACGTGGAAATCATTATTTTTCTTAACTGTCAATAGTATCTGTATGAAGACCTTTCTTCAGATTATGTTATGCATATAACATATTGCTGGAAACCTCACCACAATAACTCTGCTCAAAATTTTTTTATTATTATTTATCTGATTTCTCATATGGTATATAATCAGATTCAAGACACCAAATTCAAAATTGTGAACCAATTAACAAAGAAAAAAGAATGTATATTCATACACATTGAGAGACACAGAGAGAGAGAATCAAGGCGCACACTAATTTAAGCGTACCATGATGGAGCTCTGTCATGGCAAAACAACCAAGATACTCCAATGAGTCGATGCCTTCATAGTACTTATCCCTATGTTTTTTAGTTCCCAAATTAAGCACAGATCCTCCCCAAAGACTGCATGAAATACAGAAAACCATTTAAGGGATGGAATTTCAAAAGCTGGAAACAAGAAGCTGCAATACATGAAAATTGACAAGTATCATGGGCCATACACAGTGACTCATTGATGGTTTGATTTTCTGTCTATTTACTGTATAACTATAAGTTTAATAACCGTGGATAACTAGTCACAAGTCTTCACTCTTTTTCCAGCAGCTAACCATCTGAGACTTGTACTTTTTTAGGAATCTCAATTTTCAAATCTTTTTGGTATGGTTTTAAATTAAAAATATTATATATATATATATATATATATATATATATATATATATATATATATTATATATATATATACAGAACAATGCTCTTGTGCGGACCAGTCCGCATTTTAAGAATGCGAACCGAACACGTGTCACCTAATGGTGCACCTAGAAATTACCTCCTAAATTATAGGCACACTCTCTCCCTTTTCTGGCCTCACCGCCAGGTGACACATGTCCGGTCCGCATTCTTAAAATGCAGACTAGTCCGCACAAGAGCAGGACTATACATATATATGTATATATATATATGTATATATATATATGTATATATATATATATATATATCAAAACAAATGTTTTTTTTCTTTTTTCTTTTTTTTTGTGGGTTCTATACATTTCAGGAGACCTCTAAAAAACCAGGTCTAAATGATTTTTTTGGTATTTTAAAAAAAAAAAGGTCAAGATTTGACAGTTTTAACTGATTTTTAGGGGACCCTGGAATGTTTAAAACACACACGAAAAAAAAAACATTTTTTTTTTAAATCCTGCATGTGGAGCCCCTCAAGTTGCTCCCGCATGAGAGCTTGGCTCTCTCTCTCTCCCTCCCTATATATATATATATATATATATATATATATATAAACAATAAAGCAATCCACGAGGATGTGAAAATAGGATTGCAAGAGAATCCACCAAAAGAACATCCAACCCAAACCCTTTAGTCCAAAGCACCATAAGAAAAAAGAAAATCCATTCACAAGGGCTAAAAGGAACATAAACATGTCAAATTCCCTCACACTGAATTCTTCTAAAAGATAGATCCAACGAATATTGAAAAGAGGGACTCCAAAAATTAAAGACCCGATGAAGGCATGAGAAATAGATGGTAATCGATAAAATCTTGGAAATCAGTTGCATGATTTAGATTGATGCAGTAAAGGAGATACAAGAGACACTCCAAATTTATAATTCTATTAGATCTCTGGTTTAGGAGCCTCTAAATAAAGGCCTCCCTTCATTCAATTGTTGGTCATTTACTATTCACTTTTGCGTATGCATCAAAGCGGTATCAGACCCACGCGGCTTTCGGTATTCGAGTGTAATTGATGTAGTGAGCCTGTTTTCTGGGGCTTTACGGTTAAGAAATTACAAAGACATGAGCTATGACTGAAGTAACGAAGATCAGAGAGGAAGGGGCCATGTCGAATTCTCCGGCGGATTCACCGTGTATGGAACCGGATTGGCCGCCTCAAACAACTTCTTTCCAAACTACTGAGGTTGTTGGCTCACCGCCCCAGCAACCAAACTCCATCTTCCCGCCTACAAGGGGCTGCCCCCAATGTTCAAAAAGTCAATCAAGGTGAAAAAATTCCTCTATGAGGATTAAGCCTCAGGTGCTGTAGAAGAGGCTACCCACTAGTGCCCTAATTCGTCATTTTAGGGTGGCATACCCTGTCTGAAGCCGCAAATTGAAGAGATCGTTGGGAATTTAAGGGAAAATTGCGACTTCCACTAGTCAAAATCGCGACTTATTAAGGTCAAAGATGCACTCAATGTTTATACTAATTTCAACTATTTCTTTTGAGAATAGTAGGTCTCAAATCCAGCCAATAGTGTAAAACTTTTGTCCGCACTTTTTCACGGCACTGTAAAAAACCGTCTTGCCAATACCAATTCATGGGTTACCTATTTATAAGTGAACTAAGGGCAGTTCAGTTCATTAAACATCCAGTGTGGGATGTTAGAAAGTGAGAAAAGTAACATTTTTGTCATATATATTTATGAGCGAACCAAGGAAGGTTCAGTTCATTAAACTTTTGATGTGGGATAGGAAAATGTGAGAAAAAGTAGCATTTGATCTATAAAAAGAACATCTCCACTATAGAAAGAAAAAGGGAAAGAAAGATCATATCCGCTTGTAAATATTAGAAACAAAATAGGCTTTCTACATATGCATCGTCTAAAACAACGATTTTATCAGCTCTATTAAAGAAAAAACTTCATAGAAGTCGATATATGAAGCAAGATATATGCCTGGTGTAGCCTATGAGAACCTAAAATAGGAGAACATTTGGTGAATAAATATTTTTATAAACTGATTTATGTTATTTTTCCCTATGATAGTGCATTTTTAATTGATTCATGAATAGTTTAAAATAAATATTCACACACACACACATATAAAATATGGGTGTTTTTATTAACACCACAATATTCTATTAATAGCCACCTATTTTAATTACACACCTTATTTGGGCTCACACCCTATTAACCACACCCCACACCAAAAGAAAAAAAAAACTCTTTCCATCCTCTCTCTCCTCAAAAATCAACTTAGCAACTCTAATATAGACCCAACAATGATTTCTAGACAGGAGGTCATTATTTTTAGCAGAACCGAGAAGGAGATGATTGGTGACCGACCATTACAAATTTAAAGCATGATAACCAAATGAGAAAAATAATAC